>CM038671.1:33095533-34295533 GCA_021605145.1 Aegilops bicornis | reverse complement strand
AGTTCCATGCACATCAAACCTTTGGCCTCTGTCTTTTCTTCACCCTCAAATCCGTTACATTACCATATTGGTCTTCATCAATGCATCATCATGTAACCCCAATTTCTTGAAGACTGAATAGGGCATAAGATTTACCACAGCATCACCATCAACGAGCATCCTAGCAACCGGCGATCCGTTAATATGACCTTTGAGGTACAATGGCTTCAAGTGTTTCACCGGTTCTTTCGGTTTCTTGAAGATAGCGTTCTTAGGACCAAAATCCAGCCGGGCCACCTCCTCTTCTCCACCAATAGCATGCAACTCGGTAGGTAAGTAATACACCATATTAATATCCATACCTTCTCGAACCGGCGTAGATTCGTAATCCACCATCTCATCTTCATCTCCCAATGTGTATATTGGGCTTAAAGTTTCCTCAACTGAAGGGGATGGTTTAGGTGGTCTGGACAATGTAATAGGGCTCGCATCATCCTCTTTTTGGTGGTGAAGGTGTTGCTATAGCTAATGTGGAAGCATCTACGTTTTATTTTTGTTTAGGCCTCCACACTTGTTTTATGAGTGCCATGGGCAATTTCATTGAACAATTTGTCCCTTTGCTTCTCTTCTTTGAGCTTTACCTTCTCGTGGTTCCTCATGCGTTGTAATCTCCTTTTCATGGTCTTAGTTAAACCGGAGGACACCACTTAGGTTGAATATATTCGGGATCCCTAGGTTTGGCCTTGCTTGGAGAAATTTTTGTTGTCCGATTAGCACCATAGCTCAAACAGCCTTGTGTGTGATAATAAAGCCTCTCATGAGCAGGCCTTCTAGGTGCTACCACCCCATATGAAAAGCATATGGAGTCATTGGGCTGCCCCATCCTCCATTGAAGTTTCCCATGTAATATGGCGCATAGGGGGGTTGTGACATCCATGGTGTCAGTGCCCATGACCCATATGGCCTTGCGTAGTGTCGAAACTCTTGCTCCGGAGGCGATCTTGAACGCTTCGAATGTGATGGCCGATTACAGCTAGAACCGGCCGCTTGACTTACCTATTTGGATAGCAGCATATCAAAAGTTGGCTTGATTCGCTTGCGCTTAGCTTCACTTTTTTCCTACTTGCCAACTTGTGAATTCTTGGGCTTGATAAATTTAACATGAGCATTTTCTTGTACTTGTTTTTGCCCCCCGACTGTAGCATTTTTTATAGTGATCTTCAACACTTCCTTTCCATCGGGTTGCTTCTCAATCAAAATCTTTCTTCCCAGGACCTTGTTGGCCTCCTTGCTATTCCTGGGTTCACCAATAACAACATTATCTTTATTAGCGTATTCAGCTATGTTAGGCCGAATTAACATTTTCTTCCCTTCAAAGTCTATGGTGTTTATCGGGAAGGGCTGTTTATCAACTTGCATCTCAGCAAAATTCAATCGTCCGTCAATAATGGTCGAAGGTATCTGTCGTCGAAAAACATTGCAATTGTTAGTAGTATAAAAAAATGAATTATGGTACTTGCAATAAGCATGCCGTTTCAGCTCGTCAAACGGCGGTAAGGTGTGTGATATTCTAATCATCTTATCTTGCAAGAGAGCATCAAATATTTTATCACACTTAGATATATCAAAAGTAAACCTCATCTCCTCATCACGATTCTTGCAAATCGGCTTTAAAGCATTGCACATATAGGGTTTGGCCTTTGAGGACCAAACAAATTCAGTAGTATAGACATCAACCTCATCGTCCGGATTATCATCATTGTGTTCAACCATATGCATTCTAGGACGATCGGTTGTAGACCTATGGACCTCTTTACTTCGAATCTCTTGGGCCAAAGATTTTTGTAAGACTTGATTAATGCTCAAAAACTCATAAATTTCTAGCCTCTCTTTAATGTGAGTTTTCAAACCATTAAGAACAAGATCCTCCAAGTCTCTCTCAATTATCACTAAGCTATAACATCTGTTTTTTATATCTCTAAATCTCTTGACATCATCAGTGACCGATTCATCATGTTTTTGCCTAACCGATGTAAGATGTGACAACTTTAGCTCATTATCGCCGCTATAAAAGTGATCATGAAACTTTTTCTCTAATTGTGACTATAAGAGAATTGAGCCATGTGGTAAAGCAGCAAATCATGAAAATGCGGTGCTAGTTAAAGACAAGGGAAATAAACGCACTTTCAAATCTTCTATGGAACCTGCTTCACCCAACTGTGCTATATACTGACTCACATGCTCCCAAGTTGTTTTCGTGCCCTCTCCACTAAATTTAACAAAATCAGGAACCTTGTACCCTTGACGGTACAAAACTGCATCAAAGTGTTCAGGATAAGGCTTTTGGTATACACGAATCTTTACTTTCTGCTCGTTTCCGAAAGTTTCTTAAAACATCTTATGCAAATCCTCCCTTAGTTTGGCTAAAATTGGATCCGAGGTAGATGAAGATGTTTGTGGCAATGACATAGGAGCAACCTGAGCACTAGCTAGTGGTGCAACTTGTGAGATAGGCGTCGAACCATAATTAGGCGGAAAACCAAACATGCTTGTGCCTATGGGTGGTGTGACAAAGTGATTCGGCGTTGGCAGAATTGGGCACACTCATAATAGGATTAGGATATGCAGGTGCGGCCACAAGCTGGTTGGTTTGATTAGGGTAAAAATTCAACGGCATACTATATTGTTGTTGTATAGGAGGTGCCGATGAAATAGGTAATGTTGGACTAGGGTATTCAGATACACCAATAGTATCACTAGATGACTGAGGCATATTTTTCATAGCATTAGCACTAGCCACAAAATAATTCTCTGCCATCTCATTACCCTTACTAACAAGACTCTCAATCATAGCAACTTGCTCTGGAGAAAAAAACTTTACTCACAGTGATTTCATCTTGTTCGTCAATGAGAGGAGGGAAATTGACGTTTCCAACCAGAGTGATGTTGCCTTGACAGTCCTTCTTGAAACTTGAAATAGGAGCCTCCAATCCTCCTCCTCGCGCTTCTTATTGAGCGCCCCAAAAGCCTCTTCACGCTTCTTGCGCGCTTCATAGACTTGGCGATGTTCATCTGATAGTTCATCAAGACCGGGCTTAATGATGTTATCGGCGCTAACTTCTGAGGGCTTGGGGAGATCCGACATGGTTGATGAAGATTCTTGATGTTTCTTCCCTAGCGGAGTCGCCAAAAAGTGTGTTCGCACACGAAATGTTGGGGAACGTAGTAATTTCAAAAAATCCTACGCACACGCAAGATCATGGTGATGCATAGCAACGAGCGGGGAGAATGTTGTCCACGTACCCTCGTAGACCAAAAACGGAAGCATTATGACAACGCGGTTGATGTAGTAAATGCGTCTTCACAATCGACCGATCCTCGATCAACGTCACGGCACCTCCGTGTTCAGCACTCGTTCAACTCAGTGACGTCCCACGAACTCACGATTCAGTAGAGCTTCGGGGAAGAGCTTCGTCGGCACGATGGTGTGATGACGGTGTTGATTAAGTTACCGACGCAGGGCTTCGCCTAAGCAGCGCTACAATATGACCGAGGTGGATTATGGTGGAGGGGGGCACCGCACACGGCTAAAAGAGGTCAATGATCAACTTATGTGTCATGGGGTGCCCCCCTGCCCCTGTATTTAAAGGAGCAAGGGGAAGGCGGTCGGGCTGTAGGGTGCGCCCGGAGGAGTCCTCCTCCTAGTAGGAGGGACTCCCCTTTCCTACTCCTACGAGGAGCTGGAAAGGAAGGGGAGGCGGGAGAAGGAAAGGGGGGCGCCGCCCCCCCCCCCCCTTCCTAGTCCAATTCGGATTAGAGGGGGAGGGGCGCGCGGCCTGCCCTAGCCGGCCCCTCTCTCTCCGCTAGGGCCCAACAAGGCCCATTAACCCCCGGGGGGTTCCGGTAACCCCTCCGGCACTCCAGTAGAATCCCGATTTCACCCGGAACTCTTCCGATGTCCAAATATAGGCTTCCGATATATCAATCTTTATGCCTCGGCCATTTCGAGACTCCTCGTCATGTCTGCGATCACAACCGGGACGCCGAACTACCTTCGGTACATCAAAACACATAAACTCATAATACCGATCGTCACAAAACTTTAAGCATGCGGACCCTACGGGTTCGAGAACTATGTAGACATGACCGAGACACGTCTCCAGTCAATAACCAATAGCAGAACCTGGATGCTCATATTGGTTCCTACATATTCTATGAAGATCTTTATTGGTCAAACCGCATAACAACATAAGTTGTTACCTTTGTCATCGGTATGTTACTTGCCCGAGATTCGATCGTCGGTATCTCAATACCTAGCTCAATCTCGTTACCGGCAAGTCTCTTTACTCGTTCCGTAATGCATCATCCCGCAACTAACTCATTAGTCACATTGCTTGCAAGGCTTATAGTGATGTGCATTACCGAGAGGGCCCAGAGATACTTCTCCGACAATCGGATTGACAGATCCTAATTTCGATCTATGCCAACTCAACAGGTACCATCGGAGACACCTGTAGAGCACCTTTATAATCACCCAGTTACGTTGTGACGTTTGGTAGCACACAAAGTGTTCCTCCGTTATTCGGGAGTTGCATAATCTCATAGTCATAGGAACATGTATAAGTCATGAAGAAAGCAATAGCAACATACTAAACGATCAAGTGCTAAGCTAACGGAATGGGTCAAGTCAATCACATCATTCTCTAATGATGTGATCCCGTTAATTAAATGACAACTCATATCTATGGCTAGGAAACTTAACCATCTTTGATTCAACGAGCAAGTCAAGTAGAGGCATACTAGTGACACTCTGTTTGTCTATATATTCACACATGTACTAAGTTTCTGGTTAATAAAATTCTAGCATGAATAATAAACATTTATCATGATATAAGAAAATATAAATAACAACTTTATTATTGCCTCTAGGGCATATTTCCTTCAGTCTCCCACTTGCACTTTCATCAATAATCTAGATCACATCACCATGTGATTAATACCAATAGTTCACATCACCATGTGATTAACACCCAAAGTTCACATCGCATGTGATCAATACCCAAAGGGTTTACTAGAGTTAATAATCTAGTTCACATCGCTATGTGATTAACACCCAAAGAGTACTTAGGTGTGATCATGTTTTTGCTTGTGAGAGAAGTATAGTCAATGGGTCTGCCATATTCAGATCCATAAGTATTTTGCAAATTTCTATGTCTACAATGCTGCGAACGGAGCTACTCTAGCTAATTGCTCCACTTTCAATATGTATCCAGATTGAGACTTAGAGTCACACTGGATCAGTGTCAAAACTTGCATCGGCGTAACCCTTTACGATTTAACCTTTTATCACCTCCATAATCAAGAAACATATCCTTATTCCACTAAGGATAATTTTGACCGTCGTCCGATGATCTACTCCTAGATCACTATTGTACTCCTTGCCAAACTCAGGGCAGGGTATACAATAGGTGCAGTACACTGCATGGCATACTTTATAGAACCTATGGCTGAGGCATAGGGAATGACTTTTCATTCTCGTTCTATTTTACGTCATTGGTCGGGTTTTTAGTCTTACTCAACTTCACACCTTGCAACACAGGCAAGAACTCCTTCTTTGACTATTCTACTTGGAACCACTTCAAAATTTTGTCAAGGTATGTACTCATTGAAAATATATCAAGCGTCTTGATCTATCTCTATAGATCTTGATACTCAATATGTAAGCAGCTTCGCCGAGGTCTTTCTTTGAAAAACTCCTTTCAAACACTCCTTTATGCTTTCTAGAAAATTCCACATCATTTCTGATCAACAATATGTCATACACGTATACTTATCGGAAAGGCTGTAGTGATCCCACTCACTTTCTTGTAAATAAAGGCTTCACTTTGCAAGTCATGTAAAACTATATGCTTTGATCAACTTATCAAAGCGTATATTCCAACTCCGAGATGCTTGCACCAGTCCATAGATGGATCACTGGAGCTTGCACATTTTGTTAGCACCTTTAGGATCGACAAAACTTTCTGGTTGCACCATATACAACTCTTCTTTAATAAATCCATTAAGGAATGCAGTTTTGACATCCATTTGCCAGATTTCATAAAATGCGGCAATTGCTAATATGATTCGGACAGACTTTTAAGCATCGATATGAGTGAGAAAATCTCATCGTAGTCAACACCTTTGAACTTGTCGAAAACAATTTTGCGACAATTCGAGCTTTGTAGATATTAACACTACTATCATCGTCCGTCTTCCTCTTGAAGATCCATTTATTTTCTATGGCTTGTCGATCATCGAGCAAGTCAACCAAAGTCCACACTTTGTTCTCATACATGGATCCCATCTCAGATTTCATGGCCTCAAGCCATTTCACGGAATCTGGGCTCATCATCGCTTCCTCATAGTCCGTAGGTTCGTCATGGTCAAGTAACATGAACTCCAGAATAGGATTACCGTACCACTCTGGTGCGGAACGTACTCTGGTTGACCTATGAGGTTCGGTAGTAACTTGATCTGAAGTTACATGATCATCGTCATTAGCTTCCTCACTAATTGGTGTAGGAGTCACAGGAACAGATTTCTGTGATGAACTACTTTCCAATTAGGGAGCAGGTACAGTTACCTCATCAAGTTCTACTTTCCTCCCACTCACTTCTTTCGAGAGAAACTCCTTCTCTAGAAAGGATCCATTCTTAGCAACGAATATCTTGCCTTCGGATCTATGATAGAAGGTGTACCCAACAATTACTTTTGGGTATCTTATGAAGACGCACTTCTCCGATTTAGGTTTGAGCTTATCAGGATGAAAGTTTTTCACATAAGCATCGTAACCCCAAACTTTAAAACACGACAGCTTGGGTTTCTTGCTAAACCACAGTTCCTACGATGTCGTCTCAATGGATTTAGATGGTGCCCTTTTTTAACATGAATGCAGCTGTCACTAATGCATAACCCCAAAATGATAGTGGTAAATCCGTAAGAGACATCATAGATCGCACCATATCTAAAAAAGTGCGGTTACGACGTTCGGACACACCATTACTCTATGGTGTTCCAGGTGGCATTAGTTTCGAAACTATTCTGCATTGTTTCAAATGAAGACCAAACTCGTAACTCAAATATTCTCCTCCACGATCAGATTGTAGAAACTTTATTTTCTTGTTACGATGATTTTCCACTTCACTCTGAAATTCTTTGAACTTTTCGAATGTTTCAGACTTATGTTTCATCAGGTAGATATACCCATATCTGCTCAAATCATCTTTGAAGGTCAGAAAATAACGATACCTGCCGCGAACATCAACACTCATTGGACCACATACATCAGTATGTATTATTTCCAACAAATCTATTGCTCGCTCCATTGTTCCAGAGAATGGAGTCTTAGTCATCTTGCCCATGAGGCATGGTTCGCAAGTATCAAGTAATTCGTAATCAAGTGATTCCAAAAACCCATCTGCATGGAGTTTCTTCATGCGCTTTACACCAATATGACCTAAACGGCAGTGCCACATATAAGTTGCACTATCATTGTTAACTTTGCATCTTTTGGCTTCAATATTATGAATATGTGTATCACTAGGATCGAGATCGAACAAACCATTTTCATTGGGTGTATGACCATAGAAGGTTTTATTCATGTAAACAGAACAACAATTATTCTCTGACTTAAATGAATAACCGTATTGCAATAAACATGATCAAATCATATTCATGCTCAACACAAACACCAAATAACTTTTATTTAGGTTCAACACTAATCCCGAAAGTATGGGGAGTGTGTGATGATCATCATATCAATATTGGAACCACTTCCAACACACATCATCACTTCACCCTTAACTAGTCTATGTTCATTCAGCAACTCCCATTTTGAGTTACTACTCTTAGCAATTGAACTAGTATCAAATACCGAGGGGTTGCTATAAACACTAGTAAAGTACACATCAATAACATGTATATCCAATATACCTTTGCATCTTTTGCCATCCTTCTTATCCGCCAAGTATCTAGGGCAGTTCCACTTCCAGTGACCATTTCCTTTGTAGTAGAAGCACTCAGTTTCAGGCTTGGGTCAAGCTTTGGGCTTCTTCATGGGAGTGACAACTTGCTTGTCATTCTTATTGAAGTTCCCTTTCTATCCCTTTGCCCTTTTCTTGAAACTAGTGGTCTTGTTAACCATCAACACTTGATGCTCTTTCTTGATTTCTACCTTCACCGATCTTCAACATCGCAAAGAACTCTGGAATTACTTTCGGCATCCCTTGCATATTATATTTCATCACGAAGTTCCAATAACTTGGTGATAGTGACTAGAGAAATCTGGCAATCACTATATTATCAGGAAGATTAACTCCCACTTGATTCAAGCGATTGTAGTACTCAGACAATCTGAGTACATGCTCACTGGTTGAGCTAGTCTCCTCCATTTTGTAGGCAAAGTACTGTCAGAGGTCTCATACCTCTCGACACGGGCATGAGTATGAAATACCAATTTCAACTCTTGTAACATCTTATATGCTCCATAGCGTTCAAAACATTTTTGGGGTCCTGCTTCTAAGCCGTAAAGCATGGTGCACTAAACTATCAAGTAGTCATCACACTGAGCTGCCGAACATTCATAACGTCTGCATATGCTCCTACAATTGGTTCGTCACCTAGCGGTGCATCAAGGACATAATACTTCTGTGCAGTAATGAGGATAATCCTCAGATCACGGAGCTAGTCTGCATCATTGCTACTAACATTATTCAACATTGTTTTTCTCTAGGAACATATCAAAAATAAACAGGGAGCAACATCGCGAGCTATTGATCTACAACATAGTTATGTAAAATACTACCAGGACTAAGTTCATGATAAATTAAAGTTCAATTAATTAAATTACTTAAGAACTCCCACTTAGATAAACAACCCTCTAATCATCTAAGCGATCACGTGATCCATATCAACTAAACCATGTCCGATCATCACGTGAGATGGAGTAGTTTTCAATGGTGAACATCACTATGTTGATCATATCTACTATATGATTCACGCTCGATCTTTCGGTCTCCCGTGTTCCGAGGCCATATCTGCATATGCTAGGCTCGTCAAGTTTTAACCCGAGTATTTCTGCGTGTGCAAAACTGGCTTGCACCCGTTGTATATGAACGTAGAGCTTATCACACCCGATCATCACATGGTGTCTCGGCACGACAAACTTTGGCAACGGTGCATACTCAGGGAGAACACTCGTACCTTGAAATTTAGTGAGAGATCATCTTATAATGCTACCGTCAATCAAGCAGAATAAGATGCATAAAGGATAAACATCACATGCAATCAATATAAGTGACATGATATGGCCATCATCATCTTGTGCCTTTGATATCCATCTCCAAAGAACCGTCATGATCACCATCGTCACCGGTGCGACGTCTTGATCTCCAGCGTAGCATCATTGTCGTCTCGCCTACTATTGCTTCTACGACTATCGCTACCGCTTAGTGATAAAGTAAAGCAATTACAGGGCGATTGCATTGCATACAATAAAGCGACAACCAAATGGTCCTGCCAGTTGTCGATAACTCCGTTATAAAACATGATCATATCATACAATAAAATATAACATCATGCCTTGACCATATCACATCACAACATGCCCTGCAAAAACAAGTTAGACGTCTTCTACTTTGTTGTTGTAAGTTTTACGTGGCTGCTACGGGCACAACAAGAACCGTTCTTACCTACGCATCAAAACTACAACGATATTTCGTCAAGTTAGTGTTTTTTTAACCTTCAACAAGGACCGGGCGGAGTGACACTCGGTTCAACTAAAGTTGGAGAAACTGACACCCGCCGGCCACCTGTGTGCGAAGCACGTCGGTAGAACCAGTCTCGTGTAAGCGTACGCTTAATGTCGGTCCTGGCTGCTTCATCCAATAATACCGCCAAACCAAAGTATGACATGCTGGTAAGCAGTATGACTTGTATCGTCCACAACTCACTTGTGTTCTACTCGTGCATATAACATTTACGCATAAACCTGGCTCGGATGCCATTGTTGGGGAACGTAGTAATTTCAAAAAAAAAATCCTACGCACACGCAAGATCATGGTGATGCATAGCAACGAGCGGGGAGAATGTTGTCCACATACCCTCGTAGACCAACAGCGGAAGCGTTATGACAACACGGTTGATGTAGTCGTACGTCTTCACGGTCGACCGATCCTTAGTACCGAACATAAGGCACCTCCATGTTCAGCACACGTTCAGCTCGGTGACATCCCACGAACTCACGATCCAGTAGAGCTTCGGGGAAGAGCTTCGTCGGCACGACGTCGTGATGGCTGTGTTGATGAAGTTACCGACGCAGGGCTTTGCCTAAGCACAGCTATGATATGACCGAGGTGGATTATGGTGGAGGGGGGCACCGCACACGGCTAAGAGAGATCAATGATCAAATTGTGTGTCATGGGGTGCCCCCTTCCCCTGTATATAAAGGAGGAAGGGGGTAGGCCGACCAGCCCTGTAGGGCGCGCCAGGAGGAGGAGTCCTCCTCCTAGTAGGATTGAGTAGGACTCCCCCTTTCCTACTCCTACTAGGAGGGGGAAAGGAAGGGAAGGAGGGAGAAGGAAAGGGGGGTGCCGCCCCCCTTCCAAGTCCAATTCGGAACAGAGGGGGAGGGGGCGTGCGGCCTGCCCTGGATGGCCCCTCTCTCTCTCCACTAGGTCCCAACAAGGCCCATTAACCCCCGGGGGGTTCCGGTAACCCCTCTGGCACTCCGGTAAAATCCTGATTTCACCCGAAACTCTTCCGATGTCCAAATATAGGCTTCCAATATATTAATCTTTATGTCTCGACCATTTCGAGACTCCTCGTCATGTCCATGATCACATACGGGACTCCGAATTACCTTTGGTACATCAAAACGCGTAAACTCATAATACCAATCGTCATAAAACTTTAAGCGTGCGGACCCTACGGGTTCGAGAACTATGTATACATGACCGAGACACGTCTCCGGTTAGCAGAAACTGGATGCTCATATTGGTTCCTACATATTCGTCGAAGATCTTTATCGGTCGAACCGCATAACAACATACGTTGTTCCCTTTGTCATCGGTATGTTACTTGCCCGAGATTCGATCGTCGGTATCTCAATACCTAGCTCAACCTCATTACCGGCAAGTCTCTTTACTCATTCCGTAATGCATCATCCCGCAACTAACTCATTAGTCACATTACTTGCAAGCCTTATAGTGATGTGCATTACCGAGAGGGCCCAGAGATTCTTCTCCGATAATCAGAGTGACAAATCCTAATTTCGATCTATGCCAACTCAACAAGTACCATCGGAGACACCTGTAGAGCACCTTTATAATCACCCAGTTACGTTGTGACGTTTGGTAGCATAGAAAGTGTTCCTCCGGTATTTGGGAGTTGCATAATCTCATAGTCATAGGAACATGTATAAGTCATGAAGAAAGAAATAGCAACATACTAAACGATCAAGTGCT
This sequence comes from Aegilops bicornis, assembly GCA_021605145.1. Lineage (NCBI taxonomy): Eukaryota > Viridiplantae > Streptophyta > Magnoliopsida > Poales > Poaceae > Aegilops > Aegilops bicornis. The sequence continues at coordinate 34,284,050 of CM038671.1, read as the reverse complement.
AAGCTAACGAAATGGGTCAAGGCAAGCACATCATTCTCTAATGATGTGAGCCCATTAATCAAATGACAACTCATGTCTATGGCTAGGAAACTTAACCATCTTTGATTCAACGAGCAAGTTAAGTAGAGGCATACTAGTGACACTCTGTTTGTCTATATATTCACACATGTACTAAGTTTCCGGTTAATACAATTCTAGCATGAATAAAAAACCTTTATCATGATATAAGGAAATATAAATAAAAACTTTATTATTGCCTATAGGGCATATTTCCTTCACGAACACATCACCGTGTACCTCCAGTGCCGAGGGTGATGCACCGCAGCTCACGTCGAAGGAGACCCGTCCGGAAGCGCGGTACGCAAGCAATCCGGCGGGAGCTTTTGAGCACCCGAAACCCCACGCGCCCAGGAGGGACCCCGTCTGGACGCGCGGCGGCTATGGGCTGCCCTATGTTGATTCGCTCTCCCCTAGAGCCTCGAGGATTGCTGCCCTTCAAAAGAAGAACGAGAGAGAAAAACAAGGGAGATATGTAAAAACTAGGGTAAAAAGTAGTATATTGATTTGTGATTGTGTGTTGTTCAATCGGCCATCGCCTCTCATCTATTTATGAGGCGGTGGACTTCCTGTACAAGAAAAGGATTAAAATTTCCGCTTAAAACATCAAAAACCCTAACCTAACTCGGACAGGAGTCTTTGGCAATTTTCCGGATCAACTCGGTCTCATCGATTGGTTTGCTTCGGTCCCATAGAGTGAACGTGGCCAACTATCTGTAAATTTCTATAATTTCCCGGATCAACTCGGTCTCACCAATTGGTTTGCTTCGGTCCCACCGAGTGAGCGTGGCCAACTCTGTCTAACTTTCTATAATTTTCTGGATCAACTCGGTCTCACCAAGTCAAATCCACTCGGTCGGTCCGAAATGACTCGGCAGCTTCTATTTCTGACCTTGTTTTGCCTTCACAGGTTGCATACGGCCTGGGATTAACACAATTTTTCAATCAAATCAATGAGACGCACAACTTTCGTGTTGAAACATTTTCCATCAGAGGCCATCTTAATTGAGTTTCAAGCCATCCTTTAATCTGGTGTCGACATGAGCATCTCTGAACTCGTCATAACTATTGCATCTGAGCTCCGTTATAGACCATCTTCATATCCATCTCGATCTTCTTAAAGAGAACCATCCGACGGTGACCTCCAACCATAAGTTTGAATTAGTCTTGATACAGCCTAAGATAATTTTATGACTGTGCCACTTTTGAGCGTCAACAGAACGGACGAAATTTCAGGCGACAAATACACAGTACCAAAACACAACAATCTGTATGAGCGGAAAGAGACGAAAGCCAACCACCGACATCACAACTACAATGCAGCCGCCTCCCCTTATGCCGGCAGGGCCCAACTGCAAGACCCCATTCCTTCACAGCTTGCCAGCGGCAGCCGATTCCTGTAATGGGTAGCCTGCTGCCTGGGACTGTAATGGCAAGGGCTGCCGCCTCCACGCATGGCAGCAGGAGCCACGTGTCGGCTGGCGCGTCTGTCGCCACGACCCAGCCAGTCTCTCTTGCCAGTTCGTTCCAGAGGTGATCTTTTTTGTCAATTCGACTTGGCAGGTGGTCCTTTTGGATAAAAATTCATATGAGCCACCCCAAAGTGTCTCAATAACATAATCTTTGAAAAAAAATTATATTTGTAAAACTAGTTTAGCAATTAAAATTTCAAACAATAAAAAATTATTAAAAATCAATTATAAAGCCATAATATATTAAACTGAGGAAAGACAATCACTCAAGACAAATAGGCGTCCGTATACCTCACCTTCAGTGAGTCCACCATCGAACTCGTTGAAGGGGCGACAAAGATGAGCGAGCCCATGCACGTGGCAGGCGACAATCTCTTTTTCCTGTTTTCGGTTTTCAGTTTTTTTTTACTTTTGTTTATACTTTAAAATTCTAAATATGTATATAGGAAAATGGTTGAACATGTTTATACTCCTAGGAGTACGGAATATTAATATATATATATATATTACGAAAAACACTCTAGAAAAAAATATTTGGAAAAATGTTGAACCAGTATATGTACAATATTGAAAATGTATTTGAAAAATGTTGAAAATGATTTCAAAAGGTTAGTCAAGCATACGGTAAAATGTTGAATGTAAAACATAAAAGTTGTTGATCATGTATTAAAAATATCCTGAAAAAAATTGATCATGTACATAAATTTTTTAGATCAAGTTTTTTTAAATGTTGAACATATATTGGAAACTTTTTAATAAAGCATTTTGGAAATGTTAAATGTGTATAGAAAAATGTTGACCATGTATTAGAAAATGAGGAAATTTTCTTATCCATCTCTACTAATAAAGCAAGATGCGTTTCTCCGTTTTTTTTCATCCGTTCACTATCGAAAAGATTTTTTTTCTATTCTAGGTGTTACTAAATGTTTGTCCGTTCGAATATTAGAAAATAAAAAAGCCCGAATTTATTAAATGGGCCGCACGTGATGTGGCCCATCAAAGCCAGACCAACTATTTTCGTGGCCGTCCAGGTGAGAAAAACTTATTTATCGCATAAAGCATCAAATAGCCTCAAATTCGGTGATGGCGCCCAACCTGGGCTGAACCTTTTTTCTGTTATATTTGTGTTTTTATTTATCCTTTTCTTTCTCTCTTTCTTTCCAGTTTCTTTTGTCTTTTATTTCCTTTGAAGTTTATTTTTATTTATCCCTTTTTTCATAAATTTACACTTTTCAAGAAAGTTCATAATATCACAAAAAATAGATCTTTTTAATATGCTCACAATTTCGAAATACATTCCATTTCGAAAAACTTTCAGAATATAAAATCTTTGTTCTCATACGAAAATTGGTCCTGATTTTTAAAAAATGTTCTATTTTTCCTTTTTGGTTTTCCGAAGTTGTTTAAGGTTTTCCAAATAAATTGCATTTAATTTTATTCCTAAATACGAAAAATATTATTGTTTTGATAATTTTTTTGAAAATTCAGAATAATGTTCGAGTTTGAAAAAACACATTTTCAAAAAACTATTCTGAATGTTCAAAATATGTTTCCTTTGTCAAAAAAATCACATATTCAAAAAACATTCGTGTCATTATAAAAGGTTCAAGTTTTCAAATAAAATTGTGAATTTCAAACGCTTCAAATTGTGTTGTGTATTGCTGAAAGTAAGGAATTTCAAAAAAATGTTTGGGATTTCCAAAATTATTCAAGTTACATAAAACAAAAATTGTTTCCAATCTAACATTGGAGTATGATTTTAATGGTTTGAGCTGGCCATTGTTTGGTAGGACTTGTTTCTTTGAGTGGCTAGCAGCATGTAGTCGGGTCTTTTAGAGCACGATTTCGATCTTTCAACTCATCATTTTTTTTAATTTTTTCGCACCTTACAAACAGGTCGTCTTCGAGCCTATCAGTGTGCTGGCCCACACACCAACTGATGTGTGTACCACACGCTATTTTACGCAACTAGCGTCATATAGTAGCCCCCACGCAGTTGTCCAGGAAAAAAATTGCTCCGTCGCACAGCCAGTATTGAGCCTCAGCCGCACTCCCGTACTAGGTCGTCCGAGGGAGCAATTTGTTTTCTTGGGTAAGAAGAGAATATGTTGGTTTAGCTGAAAAAATTTGTGGGCACGTGAGCGCTAAAATAATCAGAGGGAATAAACCCTAATAAAAAATGGGACATTAATGTCTGGCTATGCGCTAAATATGCTAATGAAATGAGATTTATATGCTACAATTAGTAATCCATCCGGTTATACCATCGTAAGCGAGAGTGGTCGAAGCAACCGTGCCCGAAGGTCGCCCCATAGCTATCAAATGAGGAGACAGACACAACCACAAGACAGAAGCGGACCCGGAGGAAAAAGACACGAGTTATATGGTTGCCACCACACCACTATTAAGTTCTCGCGGGACAAACATGACCCACGAGAAGACCACAACTCCTCTCTTTATCGCACATCGATGGAGATTGATTTTGGTGGACACATCAATTACCTCTCCCATTGCCTCTCGCAAAGAAATATATCTCTTGTTGCAACGCACGGGCATATGTGCTAGTCATATATAAATGTTAATCAAGCATCTAAAAAATGTTGCACAAAGTATTGGAAAAATGTTAACCAAGTATTTGAAAAATGTTAAATGTGTATAATGTTGATCATGTATATGGAAAAATGTTAGCAAGAAATTGGAATTTTTGAAGTGTGTATAGAAAAATGTTGACCTTATATTTCGGGAAAAATGTTAATCTTGTATTTGAAAAATCTTGAAAGTGTGTATAGAACAAAACTTGACCATGTGTTCAATTTTTTTTAATTTTGTATTGGAAAAATGTTAAACCCATATTATTTTTTACGTATATTAATAATGTAGAGTGAAAATCAAAACTAACATAAGAAAATAAAGAAAAAAATCAAGAAAAAAACAAAAAAGCACAAAAAAAGAACACAAAAAACCGACGGGAAACGAGAAAGAATAAACCAAACCGCAGAGAAAAGAAAGAAAAGGAAAAAACTGGTAAAAATCAAGAAAGAAATAAAGAAAAAAGAAACAATGAAACATGAGAAAAAATGGAGAAAACCGGTGAAAAAACAAATGAAAAAACCTGGAAAAAGTGGAGAAGAAACAGTGAAAACCCCGAGTTGTTTAGACTTAAGTAGCCTTGCCCTACTACTGTCACGAACCGACGGCTAGCCCAGTGGCTTCGCGCAGTTGCTCTAAACTAGGAGGCCATGGCGCAATGCATTCTCCCTTCAGGTTTTTTTCTTTTAATGTGCGTGTGCGTGAATGGGCCGGCCCGATTAGCGTAACCCTTTAGCGAGCTATCCTTCCATCTCATTAGACGCGAGATATAGTCGCCGCGAGGACCAAGTGCTCTAGGATACACCGAATTGGGCGAGCCCAGGGAGTGAGCGCTCTATGCTTTTGCTCGACCATTTTTTTTTTGTGCTTCAAATAAGTGGTCCTGCCATAAACAGGTGGGCAAACATGCATACACCCCCAATACGGGTCGTCCCAATGTGTTCCAATAACATTAAATTTTTATACAATTGCTTATAATATCTGTGAAAAAGTTACATTTATAATACCGTTAGAAAAAATGTTACACTTTTTCTTTTTTTGGCAGATTCGTTTATTCAAAATGTTTTATCTTTGGAACCATGTGTTTATAACAAATCATTTTCAGCGTTACATATTTCGCGTCGGGATGGTCGAAACTAAATCCCATGTTAGTAGGTTTCAACGAACTTTTTTTTCACAAAAAAAACAGAAACCAGAAAAACAAAATCTCAACATAGGAAGACACAAACACCAAAAAGTTCCAACAACAAAAACCGAGAAACACTGGCAACCGAAAAGAAAGAATACCAAGAAAACCTGAGAAAAAAGGGAGCCCGAAAGCACGGTTGTTGTTTTCACTTTTTTTCTGAAAGCACATGCTGTGGGTTTCTCTTTTTCTTAGGGAAACACATGTGGTGCTTCTCGCGGAAGCACTATGTTTCTCGTTCACGCATAGGTTGTGTTTTTCCCATTAAGAAGCACATTTGTGATTCTCGTGGAAGCACAAACTGTGCTTCTGACGGAAGCATTGGTTGTTCTTGTCGTGGAAGTAAATATGTGCTTTTTGCGGAGACATTGGCTGTGCTTCTCGTAGAAGCAAATTTGTGCTTCCACGAGAAACATAATTGTGGCTACCTTTTGTTACTGCGACACTCTGTAGACGGATCTTGATCTTGGAGAAACACCATGCCAGGAAAGGTAGCTTCCCGGCCGCCTGGGTCTTGATCTTGAGATGATCTTCTCTGCCCGGAGATCTTCTTTACGGTATTATTTACCATGACTTGTGCATCTTGGGATAGATCTAACTTCTGCCATGTCCTTCCCGGCATGGAAGCTGCTTCTTGCCGGTGCGTAGTCAGGGGTATTGACACCCATTGTTCAGTACACTGATAAGAAGCACTTTTTTGAAAGAAGCATGGCTATATTTTGTAAAAAATGAAACAATTTTTTTCTCCAAAACCAAGGAGAACCAGGCAAAAACTGAAAAGCCGAAAAAACCCATCTAAAATCCAAAAACGCGTGCAAAAAACTCAGAGGGGGCACCGAGCACACGATACGTGACGGCGCCCGGATGCATCATTTGACGCGCTCTAAGGCCAACGAAAATTGATCCTTACGGGAGCCCCAAAGGGTAACCTTTGGTTAGTTGCTCCTTAGAAATAGAAACCACACTCGAATGGGGAAACCGTAAGAAAAATTGAAAAGGGAGAAACAACAAACATGAAAAGGTATGGTGAAACAGATAAATTGCTAACCGAAAACGTGCCCCCTACACATTTGGCCAACTTGCATAATATAGGATTAGCCTGGTTTAATGTCCACAGAATGATCCACCAGCAACTTGCAAAATATAGGATTAGCCTGGTTTAACGTTCACAGAATGATCCACCCACACCAAAGCAACGTCAAGCTACTTCGCAAGACCAAACCAACGAACATTTCTTCACGACCGTGCATAAAAATGGACGGATACAGATTGAAGGAATCTGTCGATGTGCCTTACTGACAACTCAAGGTTTCTTCACGACCTAATTATCACACGCCGACGTGCGCCGCCGACGTTGAGGACCAGATGCAGGACATGAACACTCGTACGATTCAAGGGACGAGTCTGCGCCTACATGCATATCTCTTGATTGCCACGCAAGCCATGGCTTGGCTGCACGGCCAGGCACTTTTGCACGCTACGTGCTTCATTGAACCAATCAGGGTTGCCTTGCTTAATCCTCTAGCGACGTACGTACGAATTGACCGCAGTGAAGACTATATAAACAAATGATCGTCAGATCACCACAGCAGCTCACAACCATCAGCAACCGATCAATATAGACACACTGAACAAACGCTTCCATTAATTTAGGCCACAAGTTCATCAAACTTCAGAAATCCAAACTTCAAGAGCTAGCGGCCGATATGGCTCCAACTCGATTTGTTGCAGGGATGCTGCTGGCGGCGATCGGCTGTGTGCTCTCTGTGGCCGCGGACAACCCGACCACGCCATCCCCGCAACCCTTCGTCTGGCAGAAGGCGCATGCGACGTTCTACGGCGGCGCTGACGCCTCTGACACAATGGGTAATCAACTAATCATTCAACTCACGCCTGTCCATCTATCTACTGCGTGCATGCCCGGTTGATCTTATTCTTCTGTGTATTAACACTTGCGATGGGTTCAATATATTGCATATTGCAGGTGGCGCGTGCGGGTATGGTAACCTCTTCTCTGAAGGGTACGGGACACGCACAGCGGCTCTGAGCACCGTGTTGTTCAATGACGGCGCCGCATGTGGGCAGTGCTACAAGATCGCATGCGACCGAAAGCGCGCGGATCCATTGTTTTGCAAGCCTGGTGTGACGGTCACCGTCACGGCCACGAACTTCTGCCCGCCCAACGATGCCCTCCCCAATGACAACGGCGGCTGGTGCAACCCACCGCGGCCGCATTTCGACATGGCCCAGCCGGCGTGGGAGAAGATCGGTGTTTATAAAGGTGGCATCATCCCCGTCATGTACCAGAGGTATATATGCTTCTTACAAGTTCAAAAGTTAGTTCAGAATCATCGGAGCCACATAACTTCAACTTTTTTCTATGTCACTGCCATACACCTGCAGAGTTCCGTGCGTGAAGCGGGGTGGCGTGAGGTTCGTAATCAATGGTCACGAGTACTTCAATCTTGTGCTCGTGAGCAATGTTGCTGCAGCTGGCTCGATCAAGTCCATGGATGTCAAGACCTCTGATTCCGACAAGTGGATGCCTATGGCACGCAATTGGGGTGCTAATTGGCACTCGCTTGCGAACCTCACCGGCAAGATGCTCTCCTTCAGACTAACCAACAGTGATGGACACACGCTTGTGTTCATTGATGTTGTTCCAAAGGGATGGAACTTTGGGCAATCATTTGCTAGCGAATTGCAATTCTAGTGAGCAATGTCTGCCGAGTGATGGATTGGTAATTACGCTGTGTAAAATGCAAGTTGTGTAATTGTGTGTTGCTTGTATCACTGATTTAATTTTACAATTCAATTTGTTCATACTCACTGTGTAATTCGTCTGGTGTATCTAAGACCATGTTCATTCGATCAATTCTGTATTCTTCAAATTAACTTCTATGATGCATTCTGTGAATAGATTATGTCATTCTAGTGCTATGCATGGTAACTTACGCTTATAAGAAATAAACATTATTCGAATCAAAACTCAAGTTTGTGTTGTTGAATGGTCTCAAGTTGGGCAAAACTGCACAACTGAGAATTCTAAGAAATGAGTTGTTGATTCTAGTGCCAACAATGTGTTCTAAGGGCGTCTGGTTATGAATAACATGACTATGAACACGATTAATACGGTAGACATCAGTATGGAATGGCTCATCCAAAAACTTGATGGGCATAGATGCATGGGATAGAGGGAGAGGCCATCCTCCATGATATATTTATTTTTGTGTTCAGCGGGTCCATTCTGATCATGTGCATTAGGGCACGAAACATGATGGGAGATACCTATATGCTCAAAAACAGATTTAATTTTTAATATTCACGCCCCCAATCTGTTCATTTTGCGTTAATTTTCCTATCAAACAAATAGTTAACATGTTGCTGAAAGAGATGTAATTTTTTTAAACATCGGATTTATTTATAAGGAGATAGATTGAACCGAATATGCTGAAATCATCAATAAAACAGACATGATATTCTTGTCTACAAATTGAAATAGGCACGGGGCCCCATACATCCGAGAAAATAATCTCTGAAGGAGTTCCCTACTCACTTGTCGGTCGACACACATCACAAACAAGGTGCTGTTTTTCATTCGACACTAGAAGACTATGATCTCGAAGGATTTTCTAGACCACCTGCAGGGAGGGGTGACCTAGACGCCTATGCCACCATGAGGCAGATGGTTTGATCATGCCTAGTACTTGTTGTTCCTTGACTCTTGATCGACCAGCAAATGGAAAAAGACCCCGCCTACTCCTAGCACGTAGAATTGTGTCTCAATTTTCTGATCCTTAACAGGAAAGAATTCAGATAAATTTCAAGGTACGCATGATTATCTTTCATTAGTTGATAAGTGTAAAGAAACCATGTTAGACAAATGTCAACAACCCTTCGCTGTACCCAAGGGCATCCCAACCGTTTAGGGTTTCTTGTGCCTCCCGTCGGCGCCGCCGCTGATCTACCTTGTCTCATGTGGTTTTACGGTCATGGAGGCGTCGTGCATCTCGGTCCTTGCCAGCGGGAGGGCTCTATTTTATAGGATTTTTTGAGTTTTTTTAGGGTTTGTGTCCTGCTTAGAGAGACAAGGTGGCGGCTCTCTGAAGATTGAATAAGGTTCTCCCCGCCTAGTCCCCATCCCGGTGGTGCTTCTAGAATCATTGGAGGGTGTGTGCAGGTTATAGACCCACTGGTCAAGGCGTGTGCTCTTAAGAAAATGGCAGATCTATTCAGGAGGTGGAAGAATGAGTTGAAATCAAAGTTTGTCGACAAAGGGAAGACTCTAGAATTCACCGACCGATTTGAGAAGATAAGAGATCACTGGCCTGCATTTGCGGCGTACAAGACATCGGACAAGAGAAAGAAGATGTCAGAGACAAACAAGATAAATGCAACAAAGAAGCAGTATCACCATCGGAGGGCGTCAAGTGGCTACCTCAACGCCCGGCCATTGTGGGACAAAGCTGAGAATGACCTGCTTGCTAAAGGGGTCGAACTAGAGACATTGAACTGGCCATACCGTTCAAGGAGTTGGTTCTTCGGAGTTGGGGGAACTTTGGACCCTGAAATAGGGGAGTGCCGTTGGACGGACGAGCAACTTGCAATACACGTCAAGAAGCTTCAGAAGTATATCACCGCATCGCGGGAAGGGGCGTTCATTCCCGACAGAGAGAAGGATGAGCTGACTGAGCACTTCAGGAATCCTGAGCACCCTGGATGAACACGGGCACTCAGCTCCGCCGTGTGTGGTTGGGTTTCCGGCGCGGTGATTCTAAGCCGGAGAGAAGGAGGAAAGCGGAGCCGAGTGAAATGCAGAAGCTCAATGCAAGAGTAGTAAAGCTAGAGGAACTTGAGAGCCACCGAGCTGCCGGCCAACCATCGCAGCGGCACGAAGCTACCCCAGAAGCTACCCCGCCATCTCAGCGGAGAAGCAGCGTGGCTTCCACGGAGCTCGTTCAGCCTGACTTCACGGCTCCTAGTTACCCCGTGGATACTATCACGGAGGATCAACGTTGCCAGCTTATGATGGAATGGCAGAACCTCACTTTGAAGGCGGCTGTCGGCTCTGTTGCACCTCCTCAACCCGATGAAACTTTTCACTTCTGTTCGATTCCACATGGCTATGCTATTGTGATGGTGGATGAAGTAATGGAGGGATTTGAGGAGCTCGAGCTTGACCACCCTACAGGTGAAGGGGAGAATCAGTTGGTTCATGCTCTGAGGACTACATGTCTATGGCGGAAGGAGTACATCAAGCTTCCAAACTGGACGCCTCCACCTCCTCCTCCTTCTCCTTCGATGAGTGATCAGGGCACTCCGCCTCCTACTCTGCCTCCTCCGGCGCGTGAGGCCACTCCATCTCCTCCGGCGCGTCGGAGCACTCCGCCTCCTTCTCCGCCTCGTCACCAAAGGTGGAAGACAGCCGCCGCCGCTCCGGCTCCTTTGAGGCGTCGGAGCACTCCACCTCCTTCTTCCGCCTCGTAAGAAATGACGGAAGAGAGATGCTGCCGCTCCAGTGGCTAGCAGTACAAGCAGAGGCAGGAGGCAATTCAGATACGGACCATCTCTCAAGACTCCGGAAAAGTTACCATACGACAATACAAGAAATATGTCAACTAGTGACCTTCTGTCAGTGACCCTGGAAGAAATGGTCATAGAACTATGACCATTTCAGACCAATTGGTCAAAAGCTGTTCGGGGGGCTCCAAACCCTAAACCATTGCGACCATTTTGGTCGAAGGTCGTAATTTCCTTACATGAAATGGTCATAAAGCAAACAACGCTTAGTCCGCTGCCTTATTTCTAGTTGTTAACGACCAATATAGATGGTCATAGCCTTGTAAATTGTGGTGGGTTGCTATGACTAGGCGCCACCTCATCAGTTTTGCCTATGTGTCATGTCCATATGGCAGTTTTGCCCTAGGTTGTGAAGCAACCTATATTTCATCATTCCCAAAATGCCCAAAAAAATCTCATAAATTTTTTGGGTCATATATTCGTCAAATATGTAAAAACCTTCCTTGCCTAGTTCAAAAATAATTCAAAAATATTCATTTTCCTATTCTGTTCAGAACAACAGTTTGTGAAGGAAGTACCACTTTGCATGTCCAAATAGTATCCATTTTCTACAGTGCTTTCCTATGCCCAAATAACCATCCTCCCCCAAATGCCAGCTCAATCCATTCATTATTTTGAGCCGAGCTTCAACATTCGTATTTATGTCCAGTGTGGTAGTTTGCAAAGCAAGTACCACCTAGGCTCCTCCTTTTGAGCTGAAAATTTGTGAAGACGGTCTTCTTAGTAACTGATCATCCTTAGCCAAAACTTACTCCCATTAGCCATGTACATTTCCTGTACCGCTCATCAAACACTTGGCTGCTAATTCATGTTTGAGCATCGATCGGTCTCCTCGTGAGAATCTTATGTTGTAATTTTCTTCCTAGCACCTACCTGGCGAGTGCCCAACCCACTAGACATGCCTAGGCTGCCCAGAAGACATGGCAACGCCACGAGCACGCGGTGACCACGCAGCGGGCATGCGAGTTTACGCGCTCTAGAGTTGAGGGCCTCGGCCACCGCCCAAACTTATGTAACTATAAATGATTTTTGGAAAAATAAATAGTAAACTATGAGGCAGCCGCAGTTCAAATTTGACCCGCTTCCTACTGAATCGACGGGAATTTGTCTTTGTCACCAGAGGTGGATCAAAACTTTTGACACCCAACCATTTTTTCAATTGTGCATTAAATATGGCCTAGTATTTTAGAAAATTGATTTGGTCCAATTTTGCAACAAATATATGGTAGGTCCTTCACAAAAAAAACTCATTTCGGGCACTCGGAAAATGGAAAATGTATTTTCTGTGCAAAGAAAATGAAAACTCCCTTAGGCAACATTGTTTGGAATTCCAAGATGCACCCTTGTGCACAATATGAGTTCATTTGAACAAACTATGCCAAGAATGTGTCCATAAGATTGATTATTTGGCTTGAGAGCCATGAATCTTCACGCATGATAGCTCATTTCTGAGAACACTTTTTTTTAAATAATTGTCGTATTACAAGTTTATTATTTTTCATGGAACATGGTCACATATAATGACACAATGCGAAGGTTTTCCAATATTTTGATTTTTTTTTGAATTTTTTATGCCCGTTTCAAAATGCGGTGAAAACGGTGGGCTTGACCGTTCCTAGCTAGTGGCTGAATCTTGAAATTTTTTTGGTGTTTCTCTGGTTAAATAGATACTTATGTACCTAGAAATGATTTTTGGAAAAAATAAAGAGCAAACTACGAGGCAGCTACTGTTCAAATTTGACCCGCTTCCTACAGAATCGGCGGGAATTTGTCTTGTTCACCAGAGGTGGATAAAAACTTTTGACACCCAACCATTTGGTCAATTGTGCATTAAATATGGCCTAGTAGTTTAGAAAAATGATTTGGTCCAATTTTGCAACAATTATTTGGGAGGTCCTTCACAAAAAAACCTCCTTTTGGGCACTCAAAAAATGGAAAATGGTTCTTTCGTCCAAAGAAAAAGAAAACTTCCTTAGCCAACATTGTTTTCCATTCCAATATGCACCATTGTGCACAATATGAGATCATTTGAGCAAACTATGCCATGAATGTGGCCATAAGATTGATCATTTGGCTTGAAAGCCATTGATCTCCACACGTGATAGCTCGTTTCTGAGAACACTTTTTTAAAATAATTGTCGTATTACAAGTTTATTATTTTTCCTGGGAACTTGGCCACATATAATGACACAGTGTGAAGGTTTCCAATTTTTTGATTTTTTTTGAATTTTTTATGCCCGTTTCAAAATGCGGTAAAAACGGCGGGAATGACCGTTCCTAGCTAGTTGCTGAATCTTGGAATTTTTTTGGTGTCTCTCTGATTAAATAGATACTTATGTACCTAGAAATGATTTTTGGAAAAAATAAAGAGCAAACTACGAGGCATCTACAGTTCAAATTTGACCCGCTTCCAACTGAATCGGCGAGAGTTTGTCTTTTCACCAGAGGTGGATAAAAACTTTTGACACCCAACCATTTGGTAAATTGTGCATGAAATATGGCCTAGTATTTTAGAAAAATGATTTGGTCCAATTTTGCAACAATTATTTGGGAGGTCCTTCACAAAAAAAACCTCCTTTTGGGCACCCAAAAAATGGAAAATGGTTCTTTCGTCCAAAGAAAAAGAAAACTTCCTTAGGCAACATTGTTTGCCATTCCAATATGCACCCTTGTGCATAATATGAGATCATTTGAACAAACTATGCCATGAATGTAGCCATAAGATTGATCATTTGGCTTGAAAGCCATTGATCTCCACACGTGATAGCTCGTTTCTGAGAACACTTTTTTTAAAATACTTGCCGTATTACAAGTTTATTATTTTTCCTGGGAACTTGGCCACATATAATGACACAATGCGAAGGTTTCCCAATTTTTTCATTTTTTCTGAATTTTTTATGCCCGTTTCAAAATGCGGTCAAAACGGCGGGAATGACCGTTCCTAGCTAGTGGTCGAATCTTGGAATTTTTTTGGTGTTTCTCTGATTAAATAGATACTTATGTACCTAGAAATGATTTTTGGAAAAAATAAAGTGCAAACTACGAGGCAGCTACAGTTCAAATTTGACCCGCTTACACCTAAATCGGCAGGAATTTGTCATTTTCACCAGAGGTGGATAAAAACTTTTTACACCCAACCATTTGGTCAATTGTGCATTAAATATGGCCTAGTATTTTAGAAAAATAATTTGGTCCAATTTTGCAACAATTATTTGGGAAGTCCTTCACAAAAAAACCTTCTTTTGGGCACTCGAAAAATGGAAAATGGTTCTTTTGTCCAAAGAAAAAGAAAACTTCCTTAGGCAACATTGTTTGCCATTCCAATATGCACCCTTGTGCACAATGAAAATGTTTCTTTTTGAATTTCTCATATCATAAAACTGTATATATGATTTAACACCTTTTTTTGAAAAAAAATATGGTTCAACACCTTATGTTTAGTCGATTACGACCAATTTAGAAGGTCATAACGTGTACTGGGTTCTGATTGGTCCGTGGGCATGTCATGCGGATCGTGCTCAAACGCCGTCGGATGCTCTCGGATCCGACGGCAGCCCTTTCTCCCTCACCCCCCCTCTTTGTCTCAAAAAATAAATAAAAAAGAAAACTCCCTCACCTTCTCACCCAGGAACCCTAGGGCTCCAGATCTGCCACCCACCCCGACCCTCCCCTCGTCTCCCACATCGCCGCCGCCACCGCGATCTCTCCCCTCATCTCCCACATTGCCGATCCACCCCGAGCCCTGCCGCCGGCCATCTGACCCTCCCCCTCCCCCCGCGCTGCCGCCCCCACCTTCTCCTTCCTCTCCCAAGGGAAGGGAAGCAAGGGAACAGAAGGGAGGGAAAGCCGGCAAGGAGTTTGGTCGAGCGCCCAGATCGATGCCGCCATCGTTGACCTGATCCGTGTCCTCGACCTCGCCGCCGCCAACAAGTCCGCCAACGAGCTCTCCTCGCACCAGCGCAAGGTCTTTCGCGTCACTGACCACGCCGGGGTCGCGCTCGCGGGCCTCACCACCGACGACCGCGTCCTCTCCCGCTTCCTCCGTGACGAGTGCATCAACCACGCCTTCGTCTACGACGCGCCGCTCCCCGTCTCCAGGCTCGCGCTCTGCCTCGCCGACAAGGTTCAGGTCCGTCACCGTCTCCCGTCCCGATCCCCTTTGCGGTTTTCCTTCCCCGATCTGCCCGCGCGCTTAGGGTTTCGTGCCGGAGGGGTCATGTATGGTGCGGGAGATGCGTGGTTTCGTGCCTGGTGGGGTAATCCCAGCTACGATCTATGCTGGTAACTAGGGTTTTCATGGCGAAGTCGCGGGGAGCATGATCCAGTGGTACAAATGGTTAGGATTTTGACGATTCCGCTAGTGGGTCGGGTTGGGATCCACCCTTCAATTTAGTTATGTCGAGTGTTATTATGGTGCTTGATTTCTTATGCTCTGTTTTAGAATTGTGCAGCAACTGAGAACTGTAATGGTATCTTAGTTTCCTTGCATCTCACGAGTCCTTTGTAATTCTACTGATATACACAGTCTGAAGGTCTGAGTTTTCAACTTCTTACGGTTTAAGCTAAATACTGTCTTATGTGTACTAGCTGGTATCCCCGCCCATTGCTGCGCGCAGATGTTGTGGCATAAGAAATCTAGCACTGCTGTCATGCGTAAGAAAATTGTCATCCAAAAAGGGATGAAGAAACTAGAACTGCGAGCTCTAAGTTTTAATGAAAAACAATTAGGATGCTCATAGTAAATATATAAGCATTGACGTTAGTTTAGTTGATGGTCATCGATGGACCGACATCTCCACCACCAACCACAAACCACAACTGCACATCGATCCTGTGGCGCCGCACTCTGGCCACGAAGGTGCAGGCCCCTGCGTGTTGCCAGCTGTGAGATCTCAGCCTGTCTTTGTACCTAACTCCTTTTATGGTTTGCCCATGTTTTCCACGATCAGTGAAACCAAATTTCTGTTCAGTATTTATCTGCCATGTGGAATTGATCTGCACCTAGAGGTTTGGATTTGTTTCATATGTCAGTTTTATTTTGCTTTTCCTGGTTACCTCATGCTTGCAAAAGAAAACTATATAGTACATTCAGTTTGTTAGTACGTCCTGCGGGTCTCCGGGGCTGCTCATCTGTGTGCTCTGCTCCCCTGACTGCTCCACCTCGACTGAAAAAAAACTATATAGTACATTCTCCTTTGTTGAAAAAAAAACTATCGCCTATACCTGTGCATTTCCTTTTCCAGTTCTATACTTGTCTTTTGTTATATTAGAATTGTGCATTTTGATGCAGATAGATAGACTTTCTTACCATTTCCCTTTCCAGCTTTGTACTTGTCTTTTGTTATACCTGTCACCCTGATATGTTGATTGATAGCAGCTAACGGTTCCTCCTGGTCTGAGCAGGTGTTCTAGATAATGAGGAATTGGGCATTTGAACATCACTTTCCGCAAGTCACAGGGTTCTAGGCTGCTACAGGATGCCCTCCCACTAGTAGAAAAAGGGGCAAATCTGAGACACATTAGTGCCGGTTTGATTTTGAGCCGGCACTAATGTGTCCATTAGTGCCAGTTCCAACGGCTAGCCGGCCGTTCTCATTAGTACCGGTTCGTGGCTAACCTTTAGCACTGGTTCGTGCCACGAACCGGTACTAAAGAGAGTGGTGGCAGGGTGTTGTCAGTATGGGGCCCGTCCAGCACCTTTAGTACCGGTTCGTGGCACGAACCGGTACCAAAGGTCGACGTACATAAACCCTTCGTCCACCCGAGCCACTCTGTTCATCACCTTTCCCCTCACTTCCTCTGTTCTTCCCCTCTCTTCCTCGAGCTCCTCACAAATTTTGCCCAAAATTTGTCAAGATTTGAAGGACCCATCCATTCAAATGATCACAAAGGTTAGCAGCTTTGTCCTTTCAACTCTCATTGCTAGATTAGCTCTTGCAGTGCTTTGTATAGTGATTAATTTGGGAGGAATTATAATTTGCTAGTATTTGATTTATATGCAATTTGAGGTCAAAATTAACACTTACTTTGCATATGTAGGTGTGGTTTACTTAGTGCCTTCTAAATCTCCGTCAGAACCACCGCCGATCGCTCAAGACCGTCCCGTCAGCCGGCACCACCTTGTGGTGAGGCTCTTGTTCATGAATGTTTTACATTACCAAATTGATGTTTGTGTGATTTGGATATATAGTTACTCAATTATCTTACCCGTCGTTGTTTGTTATACATAGTGCCATGGTTTTGATATCCGTCCCGTCGGCCCTCGTCCTTGTTATGATTCGGATGTGGTATATTCTTTTTTAAACTAGTTGTTGCATTTCGTGTTTATGACAAATTATGCCCATCAAGTTGACATAGATATTTTTATCTAGGAGGTATGTGAACCAGAAATTCCAACCGACCCTATTGTCGAGAGGTTAAATTTAGTTGAAAGAGAAAACAAGTATTTGAAAGAAAAATTGAAAAGAATTGAGGGGGAGAAGATAGAATTGGAGTTGCATGTTGCCGATGTCGTAGATGATCACAAGATCAAGATGGAGAAAATGAGGTTGAAGATTACAAAGATTAGAAAATATGCCATTGATAGTGTGGCTTGGTATCACTATGCTGTTGGATCAATTGTTACCTCAGTTGCGATCTTGATCGCATTTGTTGTTGCATTTAAATTCTTTAGCTAGAGAGTTATTTGTATGTTGCATTTAATTAAGTGTTGTATATGAACTTTATGTATGAACTTTATGTATGAACTTGTATTAATTTGGTCTATTCGGTGTTGTGTAATGAAGATGAGCCGACAATGGATGTATGATGACCGATGATCTACCGAGTTCATTAATGGCGTGCATACTTTTCTGCTTGCCGCTGAGGCAAACAAGCGGGCGGATGGTTTTATGCCTTGTCCATGTGCTGGCTGTAAGAATGGTCACAATTACTCTACGTCAAGAACCATTCACGCCCACCTATTTGAGTCCGGTTTCATGCCCCACTATAATGTTTGGACCAAGCACGGAGAAAGAGGGGTTATGATGGAAGACAATGAAGAAGAAGAGGACGACGACGGCTATCCTTGCCATGGGTTTCATGAATACAATGATACAACTATGGGGGAAGAAGCTGAGCCGGCAATGCAGGAAGAAGCTGAAGAAGAGGCATCAGATGAGCCCGCTGATGATCTAGGTCGGGCCATTGCCGATGCAAAGAGAAACTGCGCAAGTGATATGGAGAGGATGAAGTTGCATCGCATTAGAGGATCACAAGAAATTGGTGTACACGAATTGCGAAGCTGACAAAAAAAAGTTGGGCACCACACTTGAATTGCTGCAATGGAAGGCAGAGAATGGTGTATCTGACAAGGGATTTGGAAAGTTGCTGGTAATGATAAAGAATATGCTTCCAAAGGACAACGAATTGTCCGAGAGTACGTATGAAGCAAAGAAGGCTGTCTGCCCTCTAGGGTTAGAGGTGCAGAAGATACATGCATGCCCTAATGACTGCATCCTCAGCGCGGTGAGTACGAGGATTTGAACGCTTGCTCGGTATGCGGTGCATTGCGTTATAAGATCAGTCGCGATGACCCTGGTGATGTCAAGGGCGAGCGCCCCAGGAAGAGGATTCCTGCCAAGGTGATGTGGTATGCTCCTAGAATACCACGGTTGAAACGTTTGTTCCAAAACAAAGAGCATGCGAAGGCGATGCAGTGGCACGCAGAAGACCGTAAGAAAGACGGTAAGTTGAGAGTACCCGCTGACGGTTCCCAGTGGAGAAAAATCGAGAGAAAGTACTTTGAGGAGTTTGTAGGTGACCCAAGGAACGTATGGTTTGGTCTAAGCGCAGATGGCATTAATCCTTTTGGGGAGCAGAGCAGCAACCATAGCACGTGGCCTGTGACTCTATGTTTGTATAACCTTCCTCCTTGGTTGTGCATGAAGTGGAAGTTCATTATGATGCCAGTGCTCATCCAAGGCCCTAAGCAACCTGGCAACGACATTGATGTGTCCCTAAGGCCATTAGTTGAAGAACTATTATAGCTGTGGAATGGAACAGGTGTACGTGCGCGGGATGAGCACAGACAGGAAGAATTTGACCTAAAAGCGTTGCTATTCATGACCATCAATGATTGGCCTGCTCTCAGTAACCTTTGAGGATAGACAAAAAAGGGATACCGCGGATGCACGTACTGTTTGGATGATCCCGACAGTATATATTTGGATAGTTGTAGGAAGAATGTGTACCTGGGACATCATCGATTTCTTCCGACAAGGCATCCCGTAAGAAAGAAAGGCAAGCATTTCAAAGGTGAGGCAGATCACTGGACGAAGCCTCGCCACCGTACTGGTGCTGATGTACATGATATGGTCAAGGATTTGAAGGTAATCTTTGGAAAGGGTCCTGGCGGACAACCTGTTCCGAAGGACGCTGACGGACGCGCACCCATGTGGAAGAAGAAATCTATATTTTGGGACCAGCCATATTGGAAAGACCTAGAGGTCCGCTCCTCAATCGACGTGATGCACGTGACGAAGAATCTTTGCGTGACCCTGCTTGGCTTTTTGGGCGTGTATGGGAAGACAAAAGATACACCAGAGGCACAGGAGGACCTGCAACGTATGCACGGAAAAGACGGCATACATCAGGGTCAGGCCAGCTACGCTCTTACCAAAGAAGAGAAGGAAATCTTCGTCGAATGCATGCTCAGCATGAAGGTACCGTCTGGCTTCTCGTCGAATATAAAGGGAATAATAAATATGGAAGAGAAAAAGTTCCAGAACCTAAAGTCTCATGACTGCCACATGATTATGACGCAACTCCTTCCAGTTGCATTGAGGGGCTTCTACCGAAAACGCTCGATTAGCCATTGTGAAGCTATGTGCATTCCTCAATGCAATCTCTCGTAAGGTAATCGATCCAGAAATCATACCAAGGTTACAAAATGATTTGGTGCAATGTCTTGTCGATTTCGAGTTGGTGTTCCCACCATCCTTCTTCAACATCATGACGCACGGCCTAGTTCACCTTCTTGAAGAGATTAACGTTTTGGGTCCTGTATTTCTACACAATATGTTCCCCTTTGAGAGGTTAATGGGAGTCTTGAAGAAATATGTTCATAACCGTGCTAGGCCAGAGGGAAGCATCTCGAAGGGCCATGAAAATGAGGAGGTCATTGAGTTTTGTATTGACTTTATTCCTGACCTTAAGTCGATTGGTGTTCCTGAATCGCGGCATAATGGCAGACTGGATGGAAAAGGCACGCTGGGAGGGGATCAAATAATATGTATTTACGGGCATTCTCTCACTGAAGCACACTACACAGTTCTACAGAATTCCGCCTTGGTGGCTCCGTACATGGAGGAACACAAGAATTTTCTACACTCCAAACACCCGGAGAAGTCTGACGATTGGATTACACGTGAACAAACAAGGACTTTCGCCAGTTGGTTGCAGAAACGTGCCATACATGATAGAGATATTCAAGATGACCTGTACTCACTGTCCTAGTTACCATCTTCGAATATAATGACTTTCAAAGGGTACTAGATAAATGGGAATACATTTTACACGATCGCCCAAGATAAGAAGAGCACCAACCAAAACAGTGGTGTCCGCTTTGATGCAACAACCAACACTGGAAAGGAAACATATTATGGTTACATAGTGGACATATGGGAACTTAACTATGGAGGTGATTTGAAGGTCCCTTTGTTTCGGTGCAAATGGGTCAATATGACACGAGGAGGGGTAACGGAAGACCCGTAGTACGGAATGACAACAGTGGATCTCAACAATCTTATGTATGCACGACGAACCATTCGTCCTAGCCAATGATGTGGCGCAGGTTTTTTATGTGAAAGACATGTCTACCAGGCCGAGAAAAAGAAAAGATAAGGAAGTGAATGGATTATACGAAGATCCAAAGCGCCACATAGTTCTTTCAGGAAAAAGAAACATCGTGGGAGTGGATGACAAGACAGACATGTCAGAGGATTATGAAAAGTTTGATGAAATTCCTCCATTCATAGTGAATACTGACCCGAGCATCCAGTTAAATGATGAAGATTTTCCATGGCTACGGCGCAAAGGGACACACGCGAAGAAAAAGTTTCACACCCAAAGATCTGGGATGTGATCGGCTTCACTATCATCACTTTCTTATGTGTTTCACACCCAGGAGGGAATCTCTGTAATAGTTAGGGTAGTTATGTGTTTTAGCATTTGAAACGCGAAGAAATTTTATGTGCAAAAAAAGTAAAGAGGGTTACGACAAAAATTGGATGCACTTCGTGTACAAAATGGACAATCTCTTTCGAAGTATCAGGGTTTCCGACGAAAACTCAACTGTTACAAAGGCATTTCACTGAAAAATCTTTTTTCAAAGTTAAGTTATTCACAAACTAGTGATTCACACAAATTTCAAATAATTAAAAATTTAAACTATTCAAATTTGAAAACTACCGGCACTAACTGAAAGTTTGTAATTTTTTGTACCTAAAGCAAAAATATTCACAAATAAACTCTAAATACAACAAAAAACAACTCAAAAATAAATAAAACAAAAATAAATAAAGCGAAAAAAATTATGAAAATAAAAAAACCCGCCTACTGGGCCAA
This sequence comes from Aegilops bicornis, assembly GCA_021605145.1. NCBI lineage: Eukaryota > Viridiplantae > Streptophyta > Magnoliopsida > Poales > Poaceae > Aegilops > Aegilops bicornis. Next base: position 34,262,561 of record CM038671.1, on the reverse strand, counting down.
AGCGGCCTGCATACGACTAGAAACCCAACCTTTTGTTGGGCTGTGATGCAGTTCAAGAAAGGCCCAAGAGGGCCCACTAGGCAGTAAGAGAACAGGTAGGCCCAGTGAGGCCTGCTTAGGAGAGGAGCTCGAGAGAGCTACCGTGACCGGGCTTATAAACCAGTGCGGTAGCCCCTATGCTAGCGAGGTGGGACTAAACTTGCGCACCGCCTGGAGCCAGCGCACCCCCTTTAGTACCGGGTGGTGGCTCCAACCGGTACTAAAGGGTGGGTCTTTAGTACCGGTTGGTGCCACGACCCGGTACTAAAGGGTGGGTGCTTCCCGCCGCTTGGGCTGGCCAAAACAGATTTTAGTACCGGTTGGTGCCACCAACCGTACTAAAGGTCCATCCTATATATACAACACTTGAAATTTTTTCACTTTCCTCTGCTTCCTCCCTCCGTCGTGCCTTCTGCCCCGATCGACGCCGTCCCACGACGTCGCCGCCCCGCCGTCGCCGACCCGCCGTGCCGCCTTCGCCGCCGCCTGCCATCCCGTCCCCCTGCCGTCTCCGCCATCCTTGCCGCTGTCGCCGCCTTCTGCCATCGCCGCCCGTCGTCGCCGCCCATTCCCGTCGCCCGTCGCCGCCGCCCGTCCCTTCGTTCCGTCACGCCGTCCCGTCACCCCGTCGTCGCCGCCCCATCGTCGCCTCGCCGGTGAGCTCGCCCCGGCCGCCATGTCCAGTTGTCCACACACACACACACTACACACACTCACACACACTACACACACACACACACCCACACAAGTGATATAAATATTTAGTTATAGAAATATTTATAGAAATGTTAGCAATTTTTCTGTTTTTTAGTAATATAAATATTGGAAATGTTAGTTATATAGAAATGTTATAAATGTTTTCTGTTTTTTAGTTATAGAAATATTTATAGAAATGTTAGCATTTTTCTGTTTTTTAGTAATATAAATATTAGAAATGTTAGTTATATAGAAATGTTATAAATGTTTTCTGTTTCGTAGTTATAGAAATATTTATAGAAATGTTAGAAATATTATTTATATAGAAATGTTATAAATGTTTTCTGTTTTTTAGTTATATAAATATTAGAATTGTTATAGAAATGTTAGTTATATAATCAGGAAATTTTAGAATTAGTTTTAGTTAGATGAATTAGATTAATGTCAAATTGGTAGAATTTGCATGTATATAGAATTTTAGTTATCACAATCCAATCATTTAAAAAATGTTACCTTTTGCGGGCATATAGTATTTGTTCTCGACGATATGCCTGGCCCGCATCCTCGCCGTTTAATTCGCTCATGATTTACGTCCTGCTTCAGAGGACCCATGTCCGGGACTGGGCTCGGCCGGGCTGGCACTGGGAGGTGCTACCTCGAGGGGTGCGCCGCTTGGTGAGGAACCCGACCTCGGGTCCCGTCGTCGACCCTGATCTTCTTTGGCGGCGTTCGCGTGGGCCACATTCGGTGCAGAGGCAGCCGGCCCCACCGGAGGTGGTGCGTCGCCGTGTCAGGGAGGAAGATGAGCACGTCCATCGCTACATGGCTGCTATGGACGACGTCAGGTTCTCCACTACTTGGCGGGTTCTTTGGCCAGATGACCGGAGATATGATCCTGTGATGGTTCCTTATCTTTGGGTGTGCACCGCCTGGCGCCCCGTGAACCGCGAGTGGCGCCCTAGATTCTTCTCGTAGTACTCGATCTTTATTAGGTACCTAGCCAGTGATGTATTCGATATATAATATTCGAGACGATGTATTCGAGATTATATATATTAAGACGATGATGTATTCGAGATTATATATATTAAGACGATGTATTCGAGATTCAGTTTTTCCTTATTGATTGCATCCATGCATTATAATTTGAATACTAATTAAATTGTTTTATATTTCTTACGTATTAGTTAAGTAAAAGCTATGGCGGACAATACCGGCAGAGAGAGAAGAGGAATTGTTGGACATCATACGCAGCCCTCACAGGCTAGATGATCTGAATGAAGCAGATGACGGCTCCCAATATCTGAACAATACCGGAGAGGGTGATGAAAAGATATTCGATCTCGACGACCGAGCTGATGAAGTCATGAACTATGATTATGATTATGATGACACATACAATGTTTGTGATGACACAGACAATGCTGATCTTCAAATAACAAAGACTACCTGCGAGGTATATTTATATAAGCAGGCATCATGGTGATCATCACCAGTTTTTTTATTGAAGATATATTAACGAATCGATCATTCTTCTTTCAGCCCTCTGGATCGAGCAAATCTGCGTCTACAGACAACAGGACAAAGCGAGGCCCAGGAAGATTGTTGAAGGATGGTGTAAAGTACAACATCGAATCCATCAAACCTAGTGGTGAACCCCTCATGCCTAAGAACATTGCGAACAAGTGGACTCGTTACTGCGGAGTTCTTGTGAAGGACAAACTCCCGATCTCGATTCAAGAATGGAAAGAGCCAAAGACTAAACGTGTAGGTGTTACTTGGGTCAACGACAGAGCCAAAAAAGTCCTTTGGAAATCTCTCATGGAACATTTCACCCTACCAGATCATTTCACTGAAGCAGATGTGGAGAAAGTCAAGGGCGCTACTCTTAAGAAGATGGCAATTGCATTCAACACCCACAAGAAAATTGTATGGGCCAACTACCTCGCTAATGAAAGGAAGACTCCAAATTTCACGGGAACACTAGAGAAGCAAAGAGAACACTGGGACGATTTCGTGACCTTCAAGGATTCAGAATTATCTAAGGAACGGTCGATGAAAAACAAGGCAAATGCCGCAAAAAGACGCAGTTCCGTAGGCTGGGTCCAGGTGGCTATGCGGTGGGATTGCCTAAGTGGGATAAGTATGAGCAAGAGATGGAGGATGCAGGGGTCACTCCGGTTACTAGGAACTGGCCCCCAGGTGCAGAACTTGGTTCTATGCGCATCGGGGGGCGTTGGACCCGAAGACAGGCGAAGTTTCACGGAAGGCAAATCTAAAAGGAGCCGAACAAAAAATAATTGACGCAATAGAAGAAGCTCGAAGGGGGGTTGAGGGAGTCCTGGATTAGGGGTGTCCGGATAGCCGGACTACCATCATCAGCCGAACTATCATTGGCCGGACTATCATCATCGACTGGACTCCAAGACTATGAAGATACAAGATTGAAGACTTCTCCCCGTGTCCGGATGGGACTTTCCTTGGCGTGGAAGGCAAGCTTGGCGATACGGATATGTAGATCTCCTACTTTTGTAACCGACTCTATGTAACCCTAGCCCTCTCCGGTGTCTATATAAACCGGATGGCTCTAGTCCGTAGGACAACATCAACAACCCTTACAATCATACCATAGGCTAGCTTCTAGGGTTTAGCCTCCTTGATCTCGTGGTAGATCCACTCTTGTAAACATCCACAATATCAATATCAATCAAGCAGGACGAGGGTTTTACCTCCATCAAGAGGGCCCGAACCTGGGTAAAACATCGTGTCCCTTGTCTCCTCGTTACCATCCGCCTAGACGCACAGTTCGGGACCCCCTACCCGAGATCCGCCGGTTTTGACACCGACATTGGTGCTTTCATTGAGAGTTCCTCTGTGTCGTCACTGATAGGCTTGATGGCCTCTTCAATCAACAACGACGCAGTCCTGGGTGAGACATTTCTCCCCGGACAGATCTTCGTATTCGCGCCTTCGCGATCTGGCCAACTCACTTGGCCATCCGGAGCAGATCGAAAGCTACGCCCGCCGTCAGGTCAGGTTTGGAAGCCTAAACTTCACGGCCGATATCCGCGGAGATTTGATCTTCGATGGATCTGAGCCACAGCCGAGCGTGCCGCGCTGTCACGATGGGCATGACCTAACTCTGCCGCCGGACAACACCTTGGAGGCCGCACACGAATCCGCTCCAACCCACAGTCCGGAGCCGATCGCTCTGATCGAGGACGGATGGCTGGACATCGCCTCGGGAGCTGCAACTTCTACGGCGATGGAGCCGAACACTTACCTTGTCCCGCATAAAGCTCATGACTCCGAGGTGCCGGACTCCAAACCTCATGCGCCCCCGCCAGTCGAATCCGATTGGGCGCCGATCATGGAATTCACCGCTGCGGACATCTTTTCAGCACTTCGCCTTCGGCGATATCATAAATTCATCAAGCATCTCTCGCTATCCGGAGAGCCCTGGCGAATTCACGGCCAAGACGGTTGGGACGCAGACGACGAAGAAATTCAGAGCCCACCCACCACCCACTTCGTAGCCACCGGCCGATTTATTTAACCGACGATTTCGACTACGACTCCGAAGACATCGACGGTATGGACGACGATGCCGGAGACTACCAAGAACCAGTGCCTACAGGACACTGGAAGACCACCTCGTCATACGACATATACATGGTGGACACCCAAAAAGATGGGGACGGCGAAGAAGCAACGGAGGCCGATTCCTTAAAGAAACAGCCCAAGCGCCGACGCCAACAAGCGCCGCTTAAATCCCGCCACGGCAAGAATGGAGATTCCGCACAGGAGATAATAACACCCCGTAAAGTGCCGAAGACAACTCCCTCCAAAGACGATCCAGCGCAGAGGGAGGAAGCAAGCCCTCACGAGAGGGCGGCAAACGAAGAGGTCGAGGATGACAATTACTTACCTCACTCCGGAGATTTAGGCAAGCCTCGGCGACATTTATTTAATTCGTCGTGCCTGAGGATCCCGTCGAACAAGAGCGTTTCAGACGCAGGCTAATGGCCACGGCAAACAACCTAAAGAAAAAGCAGCAACAGCTTCAAGCTGATCAAGACCTACTGGCCGACAGATGGACCGAGGTCCTCGCGGCCGAAGAGTATGAACTAGAATGCCCCTCCAAAAGTTACCCAAAACGCAAGTTGCTCCCCCGATTAGAGGAGGAAGCGTACAAAACTGCATCACCAGCGCACAATACGGCAGACCGACCACCTCGTGGCCGCGACAGAGAGGCGTGCAAGCCCTCCACCAAAACCGTACCCCGGCATCGCTCAAAAAGCACGAAGCCACGGGGGAACGCGCCGGACTTGCGAGATATATTGGAGGACAAGGCAAGACAATCTAGATCTATCTATGGATCACGCGGGCGCCCCAAGACCCACGACGAATACCGTCACGCCGGACACAACTACTCTGGCCGGGCCGAACACAGCAGACAACGCTCTCTCGAGCTACGTCGTGATATTTCTCAATACAGAGGCGCCGCACACCCACTATGCTTCACTGACGAAGTAATGGATCATCAAATCCTGAAGGGTTTAAACCCGTTAATATCGAATCCCACGATGGCACAACAGACCCGCGGTTTGGATTGAGGATTATCTCCTCCATATACTTATGGCCCGCGGCGACGATCTTCACGCCATCAAATATCTCCCGCTCAAGCTTAAAGGACCAGCTCGGCATTGGCTTAACAGCCTGCCCGCAGAGTCAATTGGATGCTGGGAGGACCTGGAAGACGCATTCCTCGACAACTTCCAGGGCACGTATGTGCGACCACCAGACGCAGACGACATAAGCCACATAATCCAGCAGCCGCATTTAATCGGCCGTGCAATTCTGGACACGGTTCTTAACAAAGAAAAATCAAATCGCCGACCGTCCGGATGCAGAGGCACTCGCTGCCTTCAAACATAACATCCGCGACGAGTGGCTGGCCCGGCACCTAGGACAGAGAAGCCGAAATCCATGGCAGCCCTCACATCACTTATGACCCGCTTCAGGCGGGAGAGGATAGCTGGCTAGCTCGCAGCAACAACCTCAGCAAAAACGCTGGCAGTCCGGATACCAAGGACCGCAATGGCAGGTTGCGTCGAAACAAAAACAAACGCCGCATTAACGGCGACATCAATGAGGATACGGCAGTCAACGCCGGATTCCGAGGCTCCAAGCCCGGTCAACGGAAGAAGCCATTCAAAAGAACCACTCCAGGCCCGTCCAATTTGGACCGAATACTCGACCGCTCCTGTCAAATACATGGAACCCCCGAAAAGCCAGCTAACCACACCAACAGAGATTGTTGGGTATTCAAGCAGGCAGGCAAATTAATCGCCAAAAACAGTGACAAGGGGCTACACAGCGATGACGAGGAAGAGACCCGGCCGCCGAACAACAGAGGACAAAAGGGATTCCCCCCTCAAGTTCGGACGGTAAACATGATATACGCAACGCATATTCCCAAGAGGGAGCGGAAGCGTGCACTAAGGGACGAATACTCGATGGAGCGGCCGCCCAAAATTCAACCCATGGTCCTCTTGCCCGATCACTTTCGATCGAAGAGACCATCCGACCAGTATCCGCCATGGCGGATTCGCCGCATTGGTTTTAGACCCAATCGCCGATGGATTTCACCTCACGAGAGTCCCGATGGACGGCGGCGTAGCCTGAACCTGCTTTATCGTGATACAGGCGCAAGATGGGCATAGACCCTTCAAGGATTAAACCTACAAAGACAACCTTCAAAGGCGTCATACCAGGTGTCGAGGCCAGTTGTACTGGCTCAGTTACACTGGAAGTGGTCTTCGGATCCCCGGATAATTTCCGAAGCGAGGAGTTAATCTTCGACATAGTCCCGTTCCGCAGCGGCTATCACGCTCTGCTCGGACGAACCGCGTTCGCAAAATTCAACGTGGTGCCGCATTATGCATACCTTAAGCTCAAGATGCCAGGCCCTCGTGGACTCATCACGGTCAATGGAAACACGGAACGCTCCCTTCGAACGGAGGAACATACAGCGGCTCTCGCGGCAGAAGTACAGAGCAGCCTTTTAAGGCAATTTTCGAGTCCGGCCGTTAAACGACCGGACACGGCCAAACGTGCCAGGAGCAACATCAACCAAGACCACCTGGCACGTTCCGAGCACGCGTAGCAATGCGGCCTCAAGCCCAGCCCTCGCAAAATTGTAAGACAAACTCTCCGCGTACATAATCACGCCCTGGAGATACCATGGGCACAGGGGGAAAGGCACAACCACAACAGACCCAGAGTGCGGTTCGACCACACCAGGGGCTCCCAAGCGTGTCGCTCTTTTTTCTTTTATTTCTCTCTTTTTTTATACAGAACTCTGTCCGGCGGCGAACCTGCCGAACTCATGATGCAACAGCCAGGGAAGGACAAAGTCCGCGATGAACACTCAGGTGGTCTCCACCACGAGCATTAAATTTGTTAAATACAACATTCCGCGGCCTACCCCTAGAGGGAGACGCCTTTAATTCGTCCCATCCCTTGCTTTCCGCACTATTTGTATCATTCCACACTCATAGCATATCTTTTCGAATAAAATGCAGCACCTTTTTGCCTATAATTGCATTACCTTATATATATATGTTCATTTACGACATGTTGCACCCGTACATTTTGGTACGGCCAAATACACCAGGGGCTTATGTTCTCCGCATTATGGTGTGATAAAGTCCGAACACTTTCACAAGTGCGGCACCCCGAACTTATAGCATTATATGAATTGGCTTCGAATCATGTCTTGGGTCAATAGTTGGGTTTGCCCGGCTCCCATGTTTGGCACCTTACGTTCCGTTCTATCGGCTAAGGTAGCACTGGGAGAACCACTGCGATTGCGCCCCGGTTGAGCCGGGTTAACGCCTCAGTGGAGAAAGCTAAAACTGACTGTCATGATAAGGCGAGAGACTGGTCGCTGTTCGAGAGGTCCTTTCGGGTCCTTAAAGACCTACGCCGCTTCGAGCGAAGTTCCGGATAATGTCCGACGAAGGCGTGGATAGCGCCCCAATTCGGTCCTCCGAATACTAGGGGCTTCGCCGAAATTTAAAATTATAGAATTCTATGGCTAAGTGAGAGTGTTCAAGCATTATAAGTCCGGTTGCCTCGTTCGTTGTGTTGAGCGCCTCCCCGATGGACCCAAAAATGGGAACAAGAGTGCTCAAGTTTATCCCGAACACCCCAGCACTCGTGGCATGGGGGCTGAAGCCGACGACTTGCCATCTCTCAGATTAATAAACGGCCGCACAGAAGGTAATATTTTAAATTAACAAGCGTTGCTTAGCGCATATGAACAAAGTTTTCAGCGCACAGGATAACACATCGCAAATTTACTCAATAATTAAATCCCTGGGGCACGCATCCGCAATCTTGCGGGCACCCTTCAGGACAGTCTTATAATACATTTCGGGCATACGATATTCCTTGCCCGCTGGTGGCGTGTTAGTGATTAGCTTCTCCGCATCCAGCTTGCCCCAATGCACCTTTGCGCGGGCAAGGGCCCGACGAGCACCTTCAATACAGGCGGAGCGCTTGATAACCTCCACCCAGGGGCACGCATCCACCAACCGTCGCACGAGGCCGAAGTAGCTCCCAGGCATGGCCTCTCCAGGCCACAGCCGGACTACGAGGCCCTTCATGGCCTGCTCGGCCGCCTTGTGGAGCTCGACCAGCTGCTTCAGCTGGTCGCTAGGGGGCACCGGATGGCCGGCCTCAAAGATATCGAGACCGTAAGACCTTCTCCGTTGAGCTCCCTCCTCGGCTCGGTAGAATGCGGCGGCATCAGACACGCTTCGAGGCAGATCTGCAAACACCCCTGGAGAGCTCCGAATTCGGGTAAGTAACACGTAATTTACATTCACATGCTTGCTTTGCATGAAAAATGCCTTACCCGCCGCTATCTTCCTCATCAAGTCAATCTCCTGAAGGGACTTATGGGCATCGGCCTTGGCAGTTTTGGCACTTTCAAGAGCCGAGGCAAGCTCGGACTCTCGAGTCTTTGAGTCACGCTCCAAACTCTCATGCTTTTCCATAAGAGCCTGGAGCTCTTGCTGAACCACCGCCACCCGCGCCTCTTGCTTTTCTCGCTCTGTCCATTCCGTGGCCGCATTGCGTTCGGCCACGGACACGACCTCCTTCAGGGTCGCCACCTCGTTCGTGGCCCCTGCAGTACACATGTTATCCTTGTTATTTTTCGTTGCAACCTAAATCCTTTTATGTAAGGTACAAGTTTAAAGTGGTGTTACTCACCTTCTTTATCCTGGAGCTGCTTCCTGGCGCGGCCGAGCTCTTGCTCGGACCGCTCGAGCTCCTGCTTCAAAGCACCGACCTCCGCAGTTAGTGCGGCAGAGGTCAGCAGCGCAGCCTGCAGCCCATATTGACATAATTTTTTAGCAACCCTGCATATATCTTTTTTTTCAGATCCTCAGTCCGGCTTTTCTTCCCGAACACCGAACCGAGCATCAGGGGCTACTGTCTATGCGGTATTACATTGCATATTTTTAACTTCTTACCACAAAGCCTGATAGAAGGCTACTACAGGCTTCGGTCAGCCCGCTCTTGGCGAGCTGCACCTTCTGAATCACCGCACTCATAATAGTGCAGTGTTCTTCCTCGATGGAAGCGCTCCGCAGCGCCTCCAACAAATTGCCCGGCGCCTCCGGTCGGACGGAAGCCGCCGGCGTCACGGTCTTGCCCTTCATTCGAAGGGGCCGCCGGCCGGACTCCGGAACCACTGCGGGTTCTGATATGAAGTCCGGCGCAAAGTCCGGGAGGACGCCTTGTGGCGCCTCCGGAGCCTCCCCCTGATGGGTCCCTTCTTGGGATCGCACCTCGGTGTCCTTGGTATCGCGAGGGGTGGAGGCGGTCTGGATGGAGTCTACATCCGAGGAGCCAACGACCCGCTCGACAAAGCGGGGAGATCATCACCGGCGGACTAGAGGCAGCATGCGGCATCATAATGACACTATGTGACGCAGAAAAAGAAATTATAAATCATTCAGCAATCCGGATACTTACGATCTCGCCGGAGGCCTGGCCCTTGAAGGCCATTCTTCCTCGCCAACGTCGATGTTGGCAGAGCTGTCCGGGGGAATAGTTCTTCCCCTCTTGGACCCTTCGGCCTCCCCTATTGGGAAAGCCTTCCTCTTCCTCTCTCCCTCCTCTAGGAGGGAGTCCTCTTTCTCCTCCTCATTTTCGGGGGAGGAGTCCGCCCCGGAGTCGTCGGACACATAAAAACGGGAACTCTTTCGAGCACCCGTGGCCTCCTTCTTGGCCTTCTTCTCCGGCACCACGTGCGGTGCCGGAACCAGCAGCCCCGCTAGATGGGCGTTTACTGGATTTTCTGGCATAGGAGCCGGACAGATAATCTGCTCCGCCTTCCTCATCCAGTCCTGTCAAAGGAAAAGGGGAAATTAAAACCCGCATAGAGTCAAACTATGAAAAGCAAGTGTCCCGTAAAGGGGTAGAATCACTTACCTCGTTGGCCTGGCGCTGCGAGCGAAATCCGCGATCTTCAATCGCGGACTCGGGGGCTTCGGCGCCCTTGAACAGCGCCCTCCAGGCGCCTTCGTACGTCGTGTCGAAGAGCCTGCTCAGCGCCTGGTGCTGTTCCGGATTGAACTCCCACAGATTGAATGCCGCTCTTGGCATGGGAGAATCCGGCGGACGAGCATGACTTGGACCATGTTAACCAGCCTGAGCTTCTTCACCAGCTTCTTGATACATGCTTGGAGTCCCGTCAGCTCCTCCGAACTACCCCACAGCAAGCCCTTCTCTTTCCAGGAGGTGAGCTGCGTGGGGATACCAGATCTGAACTCGGGGGCCGCCGCCCATGTAGGGTTACGCGGCTCGGTGATATAGAACCACCCTGATTTCCACCCCTTGACGGATTCCACGAAGGCCCCTTCGAACCAAAGGACGTTGGGCATCTTGCCCAACATGGCGCCTCCGCACTCCGCTTGAGTGACCTTCACTACCTTCGGCTTGACATTGAAGGTCTTGAGCCACAAGCCGAAGTGGGGCTGGATGCAGAGGAAGGCCTCGCACACGACGATAAACGCCGAGATGTTGAGGATGAAATTCGGCGCCAGATCATGGAAATCCAGGCCATAGTAGAACATGAGACCCTGGACAAAGGGGTGAAGTGGAAAGCCCAGTCCGCGGAGGAAGTGGGGAAGGAAAACGACCCTCTCATGGGGCCTGGGGGTGGGGATGAGCTGCCCCTCGTCGGGCAGCCGGTGCGCGATGTCACCGGAGAGGTATCCGGCGCCGCGCAGTTTGGCGATGTGCTCCTCCTTAACGGTGGAGGCCAACCATTTACCTCCCGCTCCGGACATGGTCGGAGAAGGTTGAGACGAGATGCGCGAACTTGGGCGCTGGAGCTCGAGTGCGCGGAGATGGATAAGCAAAGGAGGAAGAAGGCGTAGGTGAGAAGGTGAATCCTTATCCCTTATACGGGCGGGCGAAGTCTATGCGTCCCCACCGCCCGGTAAAACTCGCTTATCCCCAAGCGCCACCATCAATGGCGCGTTGGGTTACCCACGTCCGTATTGATGAGAATCCCGGATTAAGGGGAAACACGTTCTCTGCTTCGACAAGACGTGCCAAGGAAACCGCTTCGACAAGACGTGCTGAGGTGGTAGATGATTTAAATAATGGCTTGGTGGCGGCGTGACGTCATGCCACAGAAAACGTCAGCAGATTGAACTTGTGTATATATTATTATTCTCTATACGACGAAATGTGGAATTTATTTTGCAGAGCCGGACACTATCCTGGTGTTCACAATCTTTTATCATTCGGAGGAGGAACCCGCCTTGCAATGCCAAGCAATATACGCGCCGGACTTATCGTCATTGAAGCCTGGTTCAGGGGCTACCGAGGAGTCCTGGATTAGGGGTGTCCGGATAGCGGACTACCATCATCAGCCGAACTATCATTGGCGGACTATCATCATCGACCAGACTCCAAGACAATGAAGATACAAGATTGAAGACTTCTCCCGTGTCCGGATGGGACTTTCCTTGGCGTGGAAGGCAAGCTTGGCGTCTGGATATGTAGATCTCATACATTTTTAACCGACTCTATGTAACCCTAGCCCTCTCCGGTGTCTATATAAACCGGATGGCTCTAGTCCGTAGGACAACATCAACAACCCTTACAATCATACCATAGGCTAGCTTCTAGGGTTTAGCCTCCTTGATCTTGTGGTAGATCCACTCTTGTAAACATCCACAATATCAATATCAATCACGCAGGACGTAGAGTTTTACCTCCATCAAGAGGGCCCGAACCTGGGTAAAACATCGTGTCCCTTGTCTCCTGTTACCATCCGCCTAGACGCACAGTTCGGGACCCCCTACCCGAGATCCGCCAGTTTTGACACCGACAGGGGTGTTCACGCCCAACAGAGAGAACGACGAGCTTACGCGTGCCTTGGGAAATCCTGAACACCCGGGAAGAACATGAGGCAAGGGCGTTATGCCCTGGTATGAGGGCTTTTCAGAATGGAACGAGGACTACAGGACCCGCGCAAGAAGGAAGATGGAGGAGGAGAAGAAAAGGAAGCTGGAGGAGGAGCAGAGGAAGCAGGACGCAGAACGCCTTCAAGGCCTAGAAGCAAGGCACGCAGACACAGCACTCAAATTCCAAAGCAGCAGCAGCAGATCGACTCACTTAGCCAGGAAAGGGGTCTCAAAGAGCGGCAGAAGAAGCGGATGATCGCCCAGCATTGGATAGCACCGTCCCATCCTTGCCGAGAAGCAGCGTTGGTTCTGCCTCAAAGCGACAATCGCTGGATACATACCCTGTGGATGACATCATAGAGAACACTAACTGTGAGCTACACTCCAAAATGAAGAACATATCCATGAAGGTGGCGGACGGCGTTGCTTTTTCATTGCATCCCGATTCCAGAGGGCTATGCTCGTGTCATGGTTGATGAAGTAGTGGATAGATATTCGGGGCTACAGCTTGACATTCCTTAAGGTGAAGACGAGCGCACACTGGGAGAGGCCATACATCGTATCATCCTATGGAGAAAGGATTGCATCATCTTTCGAAGTCCACCGACACCGCGTCGTCTGCCGACTCCACCACCGAGTCAGCAGACTCCCGCTCCTCCAACTCCACGAACGCGTGAGCCGACTCCTCCTCGAAGTCCGCCACCTCCTCCAAGTCCCCGAACGCATGAGCTGACTCCTCCGGTTTCAAGTCCGGCACAGCGTCATGCCACTTCTCCGGTTTCAAGTCCGGCACCTTGTCAGGCCACACCTCCTGCTTCAAGTTCGGCACATCGTCAGGCCACTTCTCCTGGTCCAACTCAGCCACGTCAGCCGTCTCCGCCGTCTCAGCAATCGCAGAAGAGACATGCCGCAGCTATGGTGCGAGCGGCACGAGTCGAGGTAGTTCAGGAAGTACAAAGCGGAGACAAGCGATATAAATATGGTCCAAGCCTCGCTCCTCTTCCTCAGAGGCCTTACAACATAACTAAGGAGCAAAACGCAGCCATAGTGCAGGCCCAAGTGGACGCCCATTTTGGACCGAAACCGGCACCGCCGCCAAAGGAGAAAGTGCCTGAGAAAGTAATTGACAACTTCATTCATATGGCTAGAGAACCAGCTCCCAAGCCTGTTGACTCGGACTATGAGCGCCAAATCAGGAAACTACATCGAGAACGGCTAAAGAAGCAAGCGAGCTCGAGCTCGAGCCAACAAGCAGCGGGCAAAAAATGCGGGAAAACCGTTCCCCAGCTGGGAGAACAGGCGGCGCAATCGATCCCCCCGCTTGTTGTGCCAACAACACATGAGAGGAGGCCGCGCGCCCAATATTATTGTGGGCAAACCGTTAAAGTTCCCCAGCTAGGCGATGTGGTAATAACGGAGGAGCATATAATGCAGGCTGAAATGCTCAAGATCTCTGTTGGACAACTCCTCGAAATTGAGCCCATGTCTCCGCTTAGAGAGGAGGAAATAAAATGGAAATATGCCCGGGGCAAACCTTTGGTCGAGCCAGACAAGGTCGAGAACCTCCCAACGAGAATGTATGAATTGCATCAATGGTACATGAATATTACCAAGATTTCCAATCAAGAGTCCCTCATGGTGAATGTCAAGAAGGAGCATTACTACCATAAGAAAGCTCTGTGCGTTGAGTATTTAGAACTATATCAGTTATACAATCAAGACGCACTCGACAAATCTCTCGTCAGTTGCTATTGTTTGTAAGTGATTTCTTTCTGTAATTTTTAATCAATCATTACATGTAATTATCCTCACTATATATTGTTTTCTGTGTTATTATATGCAGGATGAAGATGTATGAAATGAAAAAATCTGGACGCTATGGCATTGGGTTCATTGACCCAAATACCATTAATGAGTACACATGGAATCTTGCAACTTCTAAAGCAGGTGTAGAGGAGAGCATGCTAGAGTTCTTGAAGTGGCTCAATACCAATGAAGATATACTACTTCCTTATAACTTCTCCTGAGTTAATACAAATTCTGTATTTGCTTACTAGCTAGCTAGATGTTAATAACTAAGTGTATACGGTTTACGATATATAGTTGATTAATTTTATGCACATGCTGCTTAATTAAGACATGCAAACGTGTGCGCGTGCAGTTTCCACTGGATCTTGTTAGTCATTAAAGTTGACAAAGCAACAGTCGAAGTACTCGACTCGCTACTACAAGAAGATAAAGACGACACCACTAGTAGAAAAAGGGTCAAACGTGAAGCACATTAGTGCCGGTTTGTATTAGAGCCGGCACAAATGTATACATTAGTGCCAGTTCCAACGGCTAGCCTTTAGCACCGGTTCGTGGCTAACCTTTAGCACCGGTTCGTACCACGAACCGGTACTAATGAGGGTGGTGACAGGATGTTGTCAGTCTGGGCACCCTCCAGCACCTTTAGTACCGGTTCGTGCCACGAACCGGTACTATAGGTCCTCCTGCATATAAACCCTTCATCCAGCTCGCTCTGTTCTTCCTCCTTTCCCCTCTCCTCTCCTCTCTATTCTTCCTCTTCTCCCCTCGAGCTCATCACACATTTTGCCCTAAATTTGTCAAGATTTGAAGGCCCCCATCTATTCAAGTGATCACAAAGGTTAGCAACTTTGTCCTTTCATCTCTCATTGCTAGATTAGCTCTTGCATTGGTTTATATAGTTATTAATTTGTGAGTTTAGTAATTTGGGAGGAAATATATATATGTGCTAGTATTTGATTTATATGCAATGTGAGGTCAAAATAACACTTAGTTTGCATATGTAGGTGTGGTTTACTTAGTGCCTTCTAAATCTCTGTCGTAACCACCGTCGATCGCCCGCACCGACCCGTCGCCGGCACCACCTTGTGGGGAGCCTCTTGTTCATGAAATTTTATATAAAACATTGATGTTTGTGTGATTTTGATATATAGTTACTCGTATAATAATTATCTTACCCGTCGTTGTTTGTTATACATAGTGCCATGGTTTTGATATCCGTCCTGTCGGCCCTCGTCCTTGTTATGATTCGGATGTGGTATATTCTCTTTTAAAACTATTTGTTGCATTTTGTGTTTATGACAAATTATGCCCATCAAGTTGACATAGATATTTTTATCTAGGAGGTATGTGAACCGGAAATTCCAACCGACCCTATTGTCGAGAGGTTAAATTTAGTTGAAAGAGAAAGCGAGTACTTGAAAGAAAAATTGAAAAGAATTGAGGGGAGAAGATGGAATTGGAGTTGCATGTTGCCGATGTAAATCGATGATCACAAGATCAAGATGGAGAAAATGCGCTTGAAGATTAGAAAGATTAGAAAATATGCCATCGCTAGTGAGGCTTGGTATCATTATGCTGGTGGATCAATTGTTCCCTTAGTTGCGATCTTGATCACATTTGTTGTTGCATTTAAATGCTTTAGCTAGAGAGTTATTTGTTTGTTGCATTTAAGTGTTGTATGAACTTTATGTATGAACTTGTATTAATTTGGTCTATTCGGTGTTGTGTAATGAAGATGAGCCGCAATGGATGTCACGATGACCGATGCTCTCCCAGTTCGTTGAGGGCGTGCATACTTTTACGCTTATGCGGCTGAGGCAAACAAGCGGGCGGATGGTTTTATGCCTTGTCCATGTGCTGGCTGTAAGAATGGTCGCAATTACTCTACGTCAAGAACCATTAACGTCCACCTGTTTGAGTCCAGTTTCATGCCCCACTATAATGTTTGGACCAAGCACGGAGAAAGAGGGGTTATGATGGAAGACAATGAAGAAGAAGAGGACGACGACAGCTATCCTGGCCATGGGTTCCCTGAATACGATGATACAACAATGGGGGAAGAAGCTGAGCCGGTAATGCGGGAAGAAGCTGGGCCGTCAATGCGGGAAGAAGCTGAAGAAGAGGCATCAGATGAGCCCGTTGATGATCTAGGCCGGGCCATTGCCGATGCAAAGAGAAACTGCGCAAGTGATTTGGAGAAGAAGAAGTTGCAGCGCATGTTAGAGGATCACAAAAAATTGTTGTACCCGAATTGCGTAGGTGACAAGAAAAAGCTGGGCACCACATCGGAATTGCTGCAATGGAAGGCAGAGAATGGTGTATCTGACAAGGGATTTGGAAAGTTGCTGGTAATGATAAAGGATATGCTTCCAAAGGACAACGAATTGCCCGAGAGTACGTACGAAGCAAAGGAGGCTGTCTGCCCTCTAGGGTTAGAGGTGCAGAAGAACATGCATGCCCTAATGATTGCATCCTCTACCGCGGTGAGTACGAGGATTTGAACGCCTGCCCGGTATGTGGTGCATTGCGCTATAAGATTAGCCGCGATGAGCATGGTGATGTCGAGGGCGAGCGCCCCAGGAAGAAGATTCCTGCCAAGGTGATGTGGTATTCTCCTATAATACCATGGTTGAAACGTTTGTTCCAAAACAAAGAGCATGCCAAGGCGATGCGATGGCACAGAGCAGACCGTAAGAAAGACGGAAAGTTGTGAGTACCAGCTGACGGGTCGCAGTGGAGAAAAATTGAAAGAAAGTACGGGAAGGAGTTTGCAGATGACGCAAGGAGCGTATGGTTTGGTCTAAGCGCAGATGGCATTAATCCTTTTGGGGAGCAGAGCAGCAACCATAGCACCTGGCCTGTGACTCTATGTTTGTATAACCTTCCTCCTTGGTTGTGCATGAAGCGGAAGTTCATTATGATGCGGTGCTCATCCAAGGCCCTAAGCAACCCGGCAACGACATTGATGTGTACCTAAGGCCATTAGTTGAAGAACTCTTACAACTGTGGAATGGAACAGGTGTACGTGCGTGGGATGAGCACATGGGGAAGAATTTGACCTAAAGGCGTTGCTGTTCGTGACCATCAATGATTGGCCTGCTCGCGGTAACCTTTCGTGACAGACAAACAAGGGATACCGCGGATGCACGCACTCGTTTGGATGATACCGACAGTATATATTTGAATAGTTGTATGAAGAATGTGTACCTGGGACATCGTCGATTTCTTCCGAGCAGGCATCCCCTAAGAAAGAAAGGAAAGCATTTCAAAGGTGAGACGGATCACCGGACGAAGCCTCGCCACCGTACTGGTGCTGATGTACATGATATGGTCAAGGATTTGAAGGTGATATTTGGAAAGGGTCCTGGCGGACAACCTGTTCCAAAGGAATGACAGACGCGCACCCATGTGGAAGAAGAAATCTATATTTTGGGACCTGCCATATTGGAAAGACCTAGAGGTCCGCTCCGCAATCGACGTGATGCACGTGACGAAGAATCTTTGCGTGACCCTGCTTGGCTTCTTGGGCGTGTATGGGAAGACAAAAGATACACCGAGGCACGGGAGGACCAGCAACGTATGCACGGAGAAAGCGGCATATATCGTGGTCATGCAAGCTACGCTCTTACCAAAGAAGAGAAGGAAATCTTCTTTGAATGCCTGCTCAGTATTAAGGTACCGTCTGGCTTCTCGTCGAATATAAAGTGAATAATAAACATGGCAGAGAAAAAGTTCCAGAACCTAAAGTCTCATGACTGCCCTGTGATTGTGACGCAAATGCTTCCGGTTGCATTGAGGGGGCTTCTACCGGAAAACGTTCGATTAGCCATTGTGAAGCTATGTGCATTTCTCAATGCAATCTCTCAGAAGGTAATCGCTCCAGAAATCATACCAAGGTTACATAATGATTTTGTGCAATGTCTTGTCAGTTTCGAGTTGGTGTTCCCACCATCCTTCTTCAACATCATGACGCATGTCCTAGTTCACCTATGCGAAGAGATTAACGTTTTGGGTCCTGTATTTCTACACAGTATGTTCCCCTTTGAGAGGTTCATGAGAGTCTTAAAGAAATATGTTCATAACCGTGCTAGGCCAGAAGGAAGCATCTCCAAGGGCCATCAAAAAGAGGAGGTCATTGAGTTTTGTATTGACTTTATTCCTGACCTTAAGCCGATTGGTGTTCCTGAATCGCGGCATAAGGGCATCGGATGGAAAAGGCACGCTAGGAGGGGAACAAATAATATGTATGGACGGACATTATCTCACTGAAGCACACTACACAGTTCTACAGAATTCCACCTTGGTGGCTCCGTATATGGATGAACACAAGAATTTGCTACGCTCCAAACACCCGGAGCGGTCGATGACCGGATTGCACGTGAACAAACCAGGAGTTTCGCCACTGGTTGCGGAACACGTACCATGCATGACACCTCTATTGAAGATGACCTGTACTTGCTGCCCCAGTTACCATCTTGAATATAATGACTTTCAAAGGGTACGAGATAAATGGTAATACATTTTACACGATCGCCCAAGATAAGAAGAGCACCAACCAAAACAGTGGTGTCCGCTTTGATGCGAGAAACCAAGACGGAAAGGAAACATATGATGGTTATATACAGGACATATGGGAACTTGACTATCGACGTGGTTTAAAGGTCCCTTTGTTTCGGTGCAAATGGGTCAATATGACACGAGGCGGGGTAACGGAAGACCCGCAGTATGGAATGACAACAGTGGATCTCAACAATCTTGCGTATGCAGACGAACCATTCGTCCTAGCCAATGATGTGGCACAGGTTTTCTATGTGAAGGACATGTCTACCAAGCCAAGAAAAAGAAAAGATAAGGAAGCGAATGCATCGTGACGATGAGCCAAAGCGGCACATAGTTCTTTACGGGAAGAGAAACATCGTGGGAGTGGATGACAAGACAGACAAGTCAGAAGATTATGAAAAGTTTGATGAAATTTCTCCATTCACAGTGAATATTGACCCGGGCATCCCGTTAAATGATGAAGATTTTCCATGGTTACGGCGCAAAGGGACACATGCGAAGCAAAAGTTTCACACCCAAAGATCTGGGATGTGATCGGCTTCACTATCATCACTTTCTTCTGTGTTTCACACCCAGAGGGGAATCTCTGTAATAGTTAGGGTAGTTATGTGTTTTGGCATTTGAAACGCGAAGAAATTTTATGTGCAAACAAATTCTTTCATGCCTTTACTGATTTTTAAAGTTAAATTATTCACAAACTAGTGATTCACACTAATTTCAAATAATTCAAAATTTAAACTATTCAAATTTGAAAACTACGGGCACTAACAGAAAGTTTGTAATTTTTTGTACCTAAAGCAAAAATATTCGCAAAGAAACTCTAAATACACAAAAGAAACAACATAAAAATAAATAAAGCAAAAAAAGCCCGCCTACTAGGCCGTAGCGGCCTGCATACGACTAGAAACCCAACCTGTTGTTGGGCCAGGATGCAGGCCCGCAAAGGCCAAGTGGGCCCACAGGACAACAAAGAACACGTAGGCCCAGTAGGCCTGCTTTGGAGAGGAGCTCGAGAGAGCGACCGCACGGGGGTTTATAAACCAGTGCGGTCGCCCCTCGGCTAGCGAGGTGGGACTAAACTTGTCAAGACCGCACTGCTTGAAGCGCACTTTTAGTACCGGTCGTGGCACAAACCGGTACTAAAGGGGCCTTTAGTACCGGTTTGTGCCACCACCCGGTACTAAAGGGGTCGCTTCCGCTGCTTGGGCTGGCCAAAACAGACCTTTAGTACCGGTTGGTGGCTCCAACCGGTACTAAAGGTGCCTTCTATATATACAACACTTGAAAAATTTCATTCTCCCCTGTTTCTTCCTCTGTTTCCCCATTGAACCGCCCGCCCGATCGTCGGCCGTCACCGACCCGTCGCCGTCGCCGCCCAAATCCCGTCGCCGCCCGTCCCGTCGCCGCCCTCGTCTCCGTCGCCGCCCAGGCCCGTCCCGTCGCGCCGTCCCTGCGTCGCCGCCCAGCAGCGTCACGCCCGGCCCATCGCTGCCCCGGCCGTCGCCTCCCGTCGCCGTCGCCCGCTGTGAGCTCTCCCCTCTAACCCCTCTCCCTCGCCCCGTGGCCACCATGGCGCCGCCCTCCCCGAGCCCATACACACACACACAAGCATGATGAACACACACACACATACATGTATATATGTATGAATGCATGTATATATTAGTATATATGTATTTTGTATGTTTAATTAGTTTAGATTTTTAGATTATTGTTTGTTCACTAGTATATATGTATGAATGCATGTTAGATGGATATAATTAGTGTTTAATTAGTATGGAATTTTTTATATAATGTTGTTTTTCTGTTTTTAATGGATGTATAGAAATTGTTTTTTTTGTTTTTAGTGTTAGATGCTTAATTAGTATGAAATAGTATATAGATTTTTGAAATAGTAGAAATGTTAGAAATTTTAGTTATCAAAATCTAATCATTAAAAAAAATTATTTTTTGCGGGCATATAACTAGTATTTGTTCTCGAAGATGCCCGGCCCGCATCCTCGCCGTCGACCCGTCCGCGACGACGTCCAGCTGGCCCATGTCCGGGACTGGGCTCCGCCGGGCTGGCACTGGGAGGTGCTGCCTGGAGGGGCGCGCCGCTTGATGAGGAACCCGGCCCCGGGTCCCGTCGTCGACCCTGATCTCGTTTGGTGGCGTTCGCGTGGGCCAGTCTCGGTGCGGAGGGACCCGGCCCCGCCGGAGGAGGTACGTCGCCGTGTCAGGGAGGAGGACGAGCACGTCCATCGCTACATGGTTGCGTTAGAGGGCGGCAGGTTCTCCAATACTGGCGGTATCTTGAGGATCTCACATCAGCTATGATCCCGTGAGGGTTCCTTCTCTTTGGGTGTTCACCGCCCATGACGCAGGAACCACGAGTGTCCTAGATTCTTCTGTAGTATTCGATCTTTAATTAGCTAGCCAGTGATGTACTATTCAATATTATATATTATTCGAGACGATGTATTCGAGATTGTATCTATTATTTTAGACAAAGTATTCGAGATTATATATCTATTATTCGAGACGATGTAATTTGAATACTAAATTGTTTTATATTTCTTTTGAATTAGTTAAATAAAAGCTATGGCAGACAATACCGACAGAGAGGGAGAACAGACCATGTTCGATATGATATGCGGACCAGATGATAATCAGAATGAAGAAGATTATGACGGTTCCGAATTTCTAAACAACACCGGAGAGGGTGATATGATATTCGATCGCGACGACCGAATTGATGAAGTCATGAAGTACGGTTATGACGATGACGAAGAACATGTTGATCCTGAAACAACAAAGACCGGTGAGGTATATATATTTATATAAGCAGGTTTCTGGTGATCATCACATGTTTTAAATGACTTGAAGATATATTAACGAATCGATCTTTGTTCTTTCAGCCATCCGGATCGAGCAAATCTTCAGGCAAAAGGACGAAACGAGGCCCGGACAAAAAGTTGAACGAGGGCGTAAAGTACAATATCGAGGCAGTCAGACCTAATGGAGAACCATTAGCGCCTAAGAAGATTGCGGACAAGTTCATTCGTCAGTGCGGAGTTCTTGTGAAGGACCAACTCCCGATCTCCCTTCAAGAATGGAGAGAGCCAGCAAAAGACAAAGGACAAAAGGCAAAGAGGACGCTGCTCCACGTCCGGATGTTACTTTTGTCGACAAGAATCAAAAAGATCTGCTTTGGGATACTCTCATGGAACATTTCACCCTACCAGATCATTTCACAGAAGCAGATGTGCAGAAAGTCAAGGATGCTGCTCTTAGGAAGATGGCGGTTGCATTCAAGAACCACAAGAATCGTGAATGGGACAAGTACGTCAAGGGAGGAAGGAAGACTCCAGTATTCGAGGGAACACTAGAGAACCAACGTGCTCATTGGGACGATTTCGTGAAATTCAAGGATTCGGAATTAGCTAAGGAACGGTCGAGAATAAACAAGAAGAATGCAAAAAAAAGGATAAGTTCCATAAGCTGGGGCGGTGGCTATGCGGTGGCAATGCCTAAGTGGGATAAGTGCGAGAAAGAGATGGAGGATGCAGGTGTCACTCCGGATACTAAGAGCTGCCCCAGTGCGGGGACTTGGTTCTATGCGCATGGGGGAGTTGGACCCAAGACAGGCAAAGTTTCGACGAAGGCATGTCCGAACGGAGCCGACGATGCGATACTTGTTGCAATAGAAGAGGCACGATCGGGGGATGTTCCAGCCCAACAGAGAGAACGACGAGCTTACGCGTGCCCTGGGAAATCCTGAACACCCGGGAAGAACACGAGGCAAGGGCGCTATTCTGTGGTATGAGGGGTTTTCAGACTGGAACAACGACTACAGAACCCGTGCGAGAAAGAAGATTGCGGAGGAGAAGAAGAGGAAGATGGAGGAGGAGCAGAGGAAGCGGGACTATGAACGCCTTCAAGGCCTAGAAGCAAGTCAAGCGGAATTGTGACACCCGGGTAATTAAGCTACAGTAATCCCCACTAATGATGCCACGTCACCTCGGTTAATGTGGATAAACTCACGTTAGTTCGGAACCTAGTTCGAATTTCAAATTCAAAATCGAGCAAACAATAAAAGTTTTTAAATATTAAAAAAAACTAAAATGTACAATAAATATTAGATAAGTCAGAGGCTATGATAAAATTGTAAACAACATTATTGAAGTTTGATAAGTGACTTAAACAACCTCAAACAGTGGCTGAAAACATTATTTAATAACCTTTTTATTAATACAAAATAAATATGAAATGATATTTACCCCAAACTAGTTTTTGGTGGTAGGATATATTGTGCTGTGATTTGTGGTCCAGCTCTCATATTTTACCAAACTCATTTGGTGCCCAAACAATTAGCAAAAACAGAAAAGAAAATAAAGAAAAGGGAAAAGATCAAAATACAAAAAAAAAGGGAGAACACCCCCCGCCCCGCTGGGCCACGGCCCAGATGGCCTTGCGGCCAAACAGGCCGGCCCAACCGGCCACTCCCCTCCATAACCTCCCCCCCGAACCCTAACCGCCCCACTCTCCCGTCCCGATTCCCATCTCTCCCTCGTTCCCACCTCGCGCCGCCAGGGACGAGTGAGAGCGCCTCGACCCCCACAGCTCGTCCCGCCGGCCATGCCCTGCCCCGACCCCCCCGAGCTCGCCTCAGCCCCCCCCCCACTCCCCCGATCCAGATCGGGATCGAGGCGACCACGCCCCTGCCCCGTTGACTCCTCTCCCTTGCGCGACGCCCGCCGGAAATCGCGGCCACGCCTCGCGCCGACCGCGCCACCGACTGGATCGCCACCTCGCCGTCGACCAGGGCAACCTCGCCGGACTGCCGTCGTCCCCGTCCTCCTCTCCAACGGCCTTCACCGGCCCTCGTCGTCGCCGGACCACCCCGAGCCTCCATCGCGCCCACTACCTCGTGCCCTACGCCGCACGGTGAGGCTCCGGCCAATCCTCTCCCCTCTGTCCCGCACGCCGTCCGGCTCCCTGCGTCGTCGCCCGCTTCTGCCCCGCCGCGCCTCCGTCCTCCTCCGCGGCGTCACCTCGCCGGTGCCGCTCCGCCACTCTCACCGCACCGTTGCCGCCGCCGTCCGCCCACTCTCGCCGTGGCCTTCGGCCACCACTTCCGCCCACTGGTCGCGCCCTTGGCGCCCACCCGCGCCTTGGCCGGCTCCCATGACTCCTGGGCCTCAGCGATCACAAGCACGCCGGGCGGCCTCGCCACGCCCGTGGCTGGCCTCCGCATTCGATCTCGGGCGCTCTGCCGGGCGCCGACGCCAAGGCCGCTAAACCGCCTCGCCCTATTAGGCCTTTGGCCCTATGACAAACGGGGCCCAGCCCAGAATGTTTAAAAGAAAGAAAAGAAATTAAAAATATATATAATAATTTAATTAATTAATTAATTAATTAATTAGTTAACTTAATTAATCCTATTTAGGCTAAACTAATCACTTAGTTAAACTAATTAACCCTGTTTAATTAACCTGAGTCTATGACGGATGGGCCCCACGTGCTAGGGTTGACCTAGTCAACCTTGTAGTCCTCTTGACATCATGCGGTGTCACGCTGACCCAATAATTACCTTTTCTAATTAATTAAAATTTGTTAATTCCAAAATTGAATTAAAACTTCAAAAATTAGTATAAAATAATCCGTAACTCGGATGGAAAAACTTTGTACATGAAAGTCGCTCAGATCCACGAGACGGTTCCAGATACGCAACCCGTTCGTCCACCACACACCCCTATCAGATCAAACTCGCAACTTTTCCCCTCCGGCTCCTCTGCCCGAAAACGCGAAACACCGGGGATATTTTCCCGGATGTTTTCCCCCCTTCACCGGTATCACCTATCCCTGCGTTAGATCACCTCTAGCACCGCATTTGTCATGTTATGCTTTGATTGCTCTGTTATTTATTATGTTCCCCCTCCGTTACTTTTTCCGGTAGACCCCGAGGCCGCTGCCGGTACCCCCCTGTGATCGACTACGGTGTCGACGACCCCTCTCTCTTGCCAGAGCAACCAGGCAAGCCCCCCCTTGATCACCAGATATCGCCTACTCTTCTCTATACTGCTTGCATTAGAGTAGTGTAGCATGTTACTGCTTTCAGATACTCCTATACTGCTGCATAGCCTGTCCTTGTTACCACTGTTGTTACCTTTACCTGCAATCCTATATGCTTAGTATAGGATGCTAGTACTTTCATCTGTGGCCCTACATTCTTGTCCGATGCCGTGCTATACTATCGGGCCGTGATCACTCGGGAGGTGATCACGGGTATATACTATATACTTTATACATGATACATGTGGAGACTAAAGTCGGGTCGGCTTGTGGAGCACCCGCGAGTGATTCACGGATTGGGGGCTGAAAGGACCTTTGTCCCAACGGCCCTCTGGATGGATCTTTGAGGCGGAGCGACAGGGCAGGTTGAGACTACCTGGGTGAGAGGTGGGCCTGGCCCTGTTCGGCGTTTGTGGATACTTAACACGCTTAACGAGGTCTTGGTATTTGATCTGAGTTGGCTACGAGCTTATACGCACTAACCATCTACACGGGAGTAGTTATGGGTATCCGGCGTCGTGGTATCACCAAGCACTTCAGACGTCGGCCGACGGAGCGGCTCGCCGGATTGGTGGAATGCTGCTAGGCTAGGTCTGCTTCCGTCACAGACGAACGCAGGTGTGCTTTCGAGGCGATGGGCCTGCACCCTGGCGCTTAGGTTTAGACCGGCGTGTTGGCCTCTCTGTTGTGCCTAGGTGGGGCTGCGACGTGTTGATCTTCCGGCCGGGCATGACCCAGGAAAGTGTGTCCGGCCAAATGGGATCAAGCGTCTTTGGGTAAGTTGGTGCACCCTGCAGGGAAGTTAATCTATTGAATAGCCGTGATCTTCGGTAATGTGACGACTTGGAGTTGTACCTTGAGCTTATGACAACTAGAACCGGATACTTGATAAAACACACCCTTCCAAGTGCGGATACAACCGGTGGTCGCTCTCTCTCAGGGTTACGAGGAGGGGATCGCCGGGTAGGATTATTGCTATGTGATGTTACTTGGAGGAGTTCAGATCGTCCTCTTCTACCTGTTGCAAGACAGGTGACCAGAAGCGTAGTCTTCGTTAAGACTAGCTATCCCCCTCTTATTCTGGCATTCTGCAGTTCAGTCCACTGATATGGCCCTTTACACTTATATCCATGCATATGTAGTGTAGCTCCTTGCTTATGCAGTACTTTGGATGAGTACTCACGGTTGCCTTGTTCCCCTTTTCCCTACCTCTACTCGATTGCTGCAGCAGGACTATGAGCCCAGGAGCGACGCCACCGTCGATGGCGACTACTACTGGAGGTGCCTACTACTACGCAGCAGCCGACGACGACTGTGAGTAGCTTAGGAGGATCCTGGCAGGAGGCCTGCTCCTCTTCGATCTGTATCTCGGTTTGTGCTAGCCTTCTTAAGGCAAACTTGTTTAACTTATGTCCGTACTCAGATATTGTTGCTTCCATCGACTTCGTCTATGATCGAGCACTTGTATTCGAGCCCTCGAGGCCCCTGGCTTGTATTATGATGCTTGTATGACTTATTTTTATTTGTAGAGTTGTGTTGTGATATCTTCCCGTGAGTCTCGATCTTGATCGTATACATTTTCGTGCATGATTAGTGTACGATTAAATCGGGGGCGTCACAAGTTGGTATCAGAGCCGACTGCCTGTAGGAATCCCCCTTCCAACTCCTTGGCCGAAGTTGAGTCTAGACATTGCAAAAACTTTTACTAACTTGGTTGTGTGCCTTACGGGCCCACGTCACCATTGGGTGGTACTAGGATCTTTTACTCCTCGATCTTTACTCTGGGATTCTGAGCTCTCTTCTATTCGGGATAAATGGTTTTGCAAACTCTAACTCTAGGTTCTCGTAAATACTTTCTCCCGGAGAGCCCCTTCAGTCCAGATGATCACCGACTGCACCAGAAGATTTCAGAGATACTCTTTGATATTCTCTCGAGACTTTGTGCCCATCATTTTTGCTATTCTCGACCACCGATAAATCCGTATGGATAACTATTTACACTTGCCATTCATACGATCATCCCCCATTGATCTTGTTATTACAAGATACCCCGAAGTTTTCTTTATTGTTCCGAGAATACCTTGTGCCTACTGCCTAGCAGTTCTTTGCCACATGAATACCCCTTCAAATAAATCCTCGCACTTGTCGAGTATCCGCTCATCCACAGTTGTTAATGAGTTTCACAAAAGTCTTCAAAATACTATTCGATCTTCCGAAAATCCTCTGGAGCCTTTGGCTCTTGAAATTCTTGCTTGCTCACATTATGGTTAATCCCATAAGTCTCGTAGTCTTATTGACATTCCTTGTCAATATCATTTCGGGTCTATTGACTCAATATGTTTGCGAATACACGCAATCATCATTGATCCTTATAAATTACCTTTCCGGCTGAGCTGCCATTCTTTTAACTGGAATTGGTTCTCGACCAATCCAATTGTCGTTGATTGTACCCTAAGGCTATTCAACTTATCCATCCCTAATCAGAGCATTGCTTTTGACAATTCCTTTGCTTTTGACAATTGAGTTAGTCAGTTGTTTCTATAGTTTGATCTCCTTGCATTCTTCTTCCTCTAGTTGAGTACTGATGCTCACGTCAGATCCCTTGTGGACCACCAGATCCTTTGTTGGACTTTATCTGACAACGCCCTTCATATTCAATAACCTTGTGAGCCTTTCCTCGGATACATAATGCCTTTGGTAAATTGTATCCTCTGCTTTCTCAACCATGCTCTACCTTCGAGCTTGAGTTAATTATTTCTAAAGATTCTGGTATATGATTCCAAGAAGCCCCTATGGGTTGAACATATGCCTTCACTAAACCGTGTGAACCCGAAAGTTTTCACGAATCATACTCTTACGGTGCTTCGCGGATAAAATTTTCAACACTGCAACTTCATCGAACGTGAGAAGTGAATGAAAGGTTATGCATTGGAGAAGTGGGAGTCGACCTTGAACTTGTGTTCATGCCCATGGACACGCTGTAGATCTTACCATTAAAGCTTCTCTTAAATTAATTATTCCTTTGGTATAAGTTCATCTTATATCAGGGATCTGGCCTTTTGCAATCGTGGTTCCGACCATGTTCTCTTTTAAATACCATTTCTCGTGCAAGTTTTAACACTTGTCTTACGTGAGAGCAATACCCCCGTCCAACCTCTACTTTGATATGTCATCGAGTATTACCCCCCTGGTATCTCGAGATTATCATGGAACTGCATAACTTCTTATGAGTTCTTCATCAAGTGCTACCTTCCCACTGATTCCAATTTTTCATGGGCTCTGAGTTATTAAACACTCAAAGACACCGATAACTGAACCGAGTCCGCACTACGGTTCAACAACTCTTCAGTAAGCTTCTATAAGTACGAGTTTGTACCCGACCACGCCATTCCTAGCCTGTTTGGCTATATCATTGTCGTGATGATTTTAACTGTGCTACCCGTCCTTCCTCTCGGAGCACAATTGTCGACGATGAACTAACCTTACGTCGATCCTCATCGTCATATCATTTCGCCTTGAACAACAAGCTTGGTTTCGAGTTTGTGTCGTACTTTGGTTCCAATAACCTTTCACTTCATCATTACTTTGACTTGATGTCGTCGCCGATCGATTACATCTTCATGAACTCTCGCGACAAAGGTGTCGTGATCATCAACATTCTCAGCTCATCCAGGGTATCAATTGAATTCATGATGAGAAATACCATCCTTGCCCTCGATGAATTGTATTATCATCGACCACTTTATTGCCTTGCCACCAACACGAGCTTGTTCATGTTTGGTGTTATACCTTGAGTTCCTTGCTATCCAGCAATTGTTCTTCTTTACCTTGGAGTATTACCATCCTTTATGTCAAGAATGTGCTGAGATTTGTTCCACCTCTTGAGAATTCTTGACATAGAAATACTTCTCACCATCACCATTCTTTCTTGGTCCCCATGTTGATTCCAACAAGTGAACGGTGTTGTTTGCATTCTTTCCTTCTAGCAACCCTATTTTTTTTGAGGTTAATGGTGAAGGTTCATTCTTAGGCTATCGATTATTGAATCACCATTACGACATTGGTCGTGCAACCCAACCCATCCAAGCACCTCTCAACCAATGTTTACTTGTGTATGTTTTCCTCGAGCATACTTCCTTATATCATTTGATCTGACAAATGTTATCTCCTTGATCACTTAATTGTGGAAGTCCATCTTTTGGGAATCTCGGTGAATTGCCGTTGAGATCACCAGACACCTCCTTGTCCTCTCCTTGGGTTAATGATGGACTCTTGATAACGGAAATCACTACATAGTTCATTTCCCCGAGAATCTTACAATGTCATCTCGTCAATTTGCGTTACACCTTTTCTTCTCAGGTATCCTAAGTCTGAGGTATCCTGACACCAATCGGATCTGAATCTCGGTCAGATATGATGGATGGGACAACTTTCCAAGAGTTATGATGTTGACCCTTTGATGACCCGGTAACATGATGTCATGCCTAGCACCCCCCCCCCCGGCTGGAGGACCCATCATTATAGATTCCTTTTCAGCAGGGTTATCCATTCATCCATGAGGGAATTGTAATACTATTTCTACAAGTTATTCCTGATGGATCCTTCGTGATTCCAAAGTCTGATCTTCACCTGAAGACCATGTCAATGCTATCTCGAAGCATGTCTGTGATACTCTGATTTTCAACAAGAACATTCGAAGCCCAATGCTAAATGTTTCTTGCTCAATTATCCAAACACCGTTGTATGGGTAATGTCATGAAATTTCTCTCGCCTTACCTAAAGGGTTTTCTACATTATCTCCTGTCGTGGATATCGTGCTCTGCTTGTCCTTGGGAAGGATATACCCTTGAAATATGTGTTTAAACACATTTTCCTTTCCATTGTTCTGTTTAATCTATCATATTTTCCATCCATTGGTTTGTTTAAACCTTTTCTATGATCTATATGATATAAGCAGTAATAATCCACTGCTTGTGCAAGCACCTCGATGTACAACTCTGTCAGTAAGACCTTGTTACTATTGTGGTGACATTCCGGTAGCCACCGATGGACGAGAACCTTGCCTATTGGTCCGCCTCGTTCAACGAGCAGGAAAGTGGTTCTCTTCGTCCCTCGCCCTTGGTATCGACATTGTTGCCCACATAACTGATAGGCTAACCTCTGACATGTCTTGCTATCATGACCGTGCAAGATGTCACCGCCCTTCCTACTTTTAACCCACATGGTGGGCCCATAACCCACAGTTCCACAGGATCGAAACCTGACTCACCATACGACCTGTTTCTAATGGTTAGTCCCCATGCTTCGCCTTGTATTTAATTCACGGAACACCTTCCGAGTGCTCTATTCTGGTATCAGACGCTATACATACTCTCGCTACTCTGAACCCCTTTCTCACTCCGGTTCAGACCTCGAGAAACTATCTATCCGTTTGGAACCTCTTATTGTACCTTCATACATTACTCTCGATGTATTTTATATGTTCAACTCGAGAGATACTCTTATGCTCATTCATGGGTTAACCCCAGATTGTTTCCCTCATAAGCATTATGTCGTAGCCGAGCTGCCCCTTACCTATTCGTAAGTACGTTGGAGTTCCCGAGAAAAGGGCGGCATCCCCATGATGACCTGTAGCAGAGAAATGAAGAGGTCAAGGTAATGGATCGACCTCTTCCAGAAGAGCAACCAAGAATGAAGAGATTCGTTAGGATTTCAGAATCAGACCTTTCCTCCTTACTCCCTCTTAAATCTCGGGACGAGATTTCTTGTAGTGGGGAGAATTGTGGCCTTGGGGTAATTAAGCTACAGTAATCCCCGCTAATGATGCCACATCACCTCGGTTACTGTGGATAAACTCGCGTTAGTTCGGAACCTAGTTCAAATTTCAAATTCAAAATCGAGCAAACAATAAAAGTTTTTAAATATTAAAAAAACTAAAATGTACAATAAATATTAGATAAGTCAGAGGCTATGATAAAATTGTAAACAACATTATTGAATTTGATAAGTGACTTAAACAACCTCAAACAGTGGTTGAAAACATTATTTAATAACCTTTTTATTAATACAAAATAAATATTAAATGATATTTACCCCAAACTAGTTTTTGGTGGTAGGATATATTGTCTGTGATTTGTGGTCCAGCTCTCATATTTTACCAAACTCATTTGGTGCCCAAACAATTAGCAAGAACGTAAAAGAAAATAAAGAAAAGGGAAAAGATCAAAATACAAAAAAGGGAGAACACCTCACTGTTACGGCCCAGATGGCCTTATGACCAAACAAGCCGCCCAACCGCCACTCCCTCCATAACCCCCCGAACCCTAACCGCCCCACTCTCCGTCCCGATTCCCATCTCTCCTCATTCCCACCTCGCGCCAGGGACGAGTGAGAGCGCCTCGACCCCACGGCTCGTCCGGCCATGCCCTGCCCCGACCCCGAGCTCGCCTCACCCCCCACTTGCCCTCTCCGCCCCCACTCCCCGATCCAGATCGGGATCGGGCGACCACGCCCTGTTGACTCCTCTCCCTTGCGCGACGCCTTGCCGGAAATCGCAGCCACGCCTCGCGCCGACCGCACCACCGATTGGATCGCCACTCGCCCGTCGACCAGTGGCAACCTCGCCGGACTGCCGCTGCCCCGCCCTCCTCTCCAACGGCCTTCACCGGCCCTCGTCGTCGCCGGACCACCCCGAGCCTCCATCGCGCCCACTGCCTCGTGCCCTACACCGCACGGTGAGTCTCCGGCCGATCCTCTCCCCTCTGTCCTGCACGCCGTCCGGCTCCCTGCGTCGTCGCCCGCTTCTGCCCCGCCGCGCCTCCGTCCTCCTCCGCGGCGTCACCTCGCCGGTGCCGCTCCGCCACTCTCACCGCTCCACCTCGCCGTGCTCAACCCCGGTGCTGGTCTGCTGCGGTGGCGGATGTTGCAGGCGTTGCCGCCGCCGTCCGCCCACTCTCAGTGGCCTTTTCGCCACCACTTCCGCCAAGACTGGTCGCGCTTGGCGCCCCACCGCGCCTCGGCCGCCTCCCATGCCTCCCAGTCTCGGCGATTGCGGCCACGCCCGGCTCGCCACGCCTGTGGCTGGCCCCCAGATTCGATCTGGCGCTCGCCCGATCGAGGCGCCGACGCCCGCGCCCGCTAAACCGCTCCGCCCCATTAGGCCTTTGGCCCTATGACAAACGGGGCCCAGCCCAGAATGTTTAAAAGAAAGAAAAGAAATTAAAAATATATATAATAATTTAATTAATTAATTAATTAGTTAACTTAATTAATCCTATTTAGGCTAAACTAATCACTTAGTTAAACTAATTAACCCTGTTTAATTAACCTGAGTCTATGACGGATGGGCCCCACGTGCTAGGGTTGACCTAGTCAACCTGTAGTCCTGCTGACATGATGCTGGTGTCACGCTGACCCAATAATTACCTTTTCTAATTAATTAAAATTTGTTAATTCCAAAATTGAATTAAAACTTCAAAAATTAGTATAAAATAATCCGTAACTCGGATGGAAAAACTTTGTACATGAAAGTCGCTCAGATCGACGAGACGGTACCTGATACGCAACCCGTTCGTCCACCACACACCCCTATCAGATCAAACTCGCAAATTTTCCCCTCCGGCTCCTCTGCCCAAAAACGCGAAACACCGGGGATATTTTCCCGGATGTTTTCCCCCCTTCACCGGTATCACCTATCCCTGCGTTAGATCACAACTAGCACCGCATTTGTCATGTTATGCTGTGATTGCTCTGTTATTTATTATGTTCCCTCTCCGTTACTTTTTCCGGTAGACCCCGAGGTCACCGCCAAGACTTCTGTGATCGACTACGGTGTCGACGACCCTCTCTTGCCTGAGTAACCTGGCAAGCCCCCCCCTTGATCACCAGATATCGCCTACTCTTCTCTATACTGCTTGCATTAGAGTAGTGTAGCATGTTACTGCTTTCAGATACTCCTATACTGCTGCATAGCCTGTCCTTGTTACCACTGTTGTTACCTTTACCTGCAATCCTATATGCTTAGTATAGGATGCTAGTACTTTCATCTGTGGCCCTACATTCTTGTCCGTCTGCCGTGCTATACTATCGGGCCGTGATCACTCGGGAGGTGATCACGGGTATATACTATATACTTTATACATGATACATGTGGAGACTAAAGTCGGGTCGGCTTGTGGAGCGTCCGCGAGTGATTCACAGATTGGGGGCTGAAAGGACCTTTGTCCCAACGGCCCTCTGGATGGATCTTTGAGGCGGAGCGACAGGGCAGGTTGAGACTACCTAGGTGAGAGGTGGGCCTGGCCCTGTTCGGCGTTCGTGGATACTTAACACGCTTAACGAGGTCTTGGTATTTGATCTGAGTTGGCTACGAGCTTATACGCACTAACCATCTACGCGGGAGTAGTTATGGGTATCCCGGCGTCGTGGTATCACCAAGCACTTGACGTCGTGACGGAGCGGCTCGCCGGATTGAATCTGGAACGCTCGCTAGGCTAGGTCTGCTTCGGCAGCGTCGCATAGCGTGCAGGTGTGCTTTCGGGGCGATGGGCCCAGACCCCTTGGCGCTTAGGTTTAGAACCGGCGTGTTGGCCTCTCTGTTGTGCTTAGGTGGGGCTGCGGCGTGTTGATCTTCCGCGCCGGGCATGACCTGTGAAAGTGTGTCCGCCAAATGGGATCAAGCGTCTTTGGGTAAGTTGGTGCACCCAGGGAAGTTAATCTATTCGAATAGCCGTGATCTTCGGTAACAGGATGACTTGGAGTTGTACCTTGAGCTTATGACAACTAGAACCGGATACTTGATAAAACACACCCTTCCAAGTGCCAGATACAACCGGTGGTCGCCCTCTCTCAGGGTTACGAGGAGGGGATCGCCGGGTAGGATTATTGCTATGTGATGTTACTTGGAGGAGTTCAGATCGTCCTCTTCTACCTGTTGCAAGACAGGTGACCAGAAGCGTAGTCTTTGTTAAGACTAGCTATCCCCCTCTTATTCTGGCATTCTGCAGTTCAGTCCACTGATATGGCCCTTTACACATATATCCATGCATATGTAGTGTAGCTCCTTGCTTGCGAGTACTTTGGATGAGTACTCACGGTTGCCTTGTTCCCCTTTTCCCCCTACCTCTACTCGATTGCTGCAATCAGACTATGGAGCCCAGAGCGACGCCACCGTCGATGACGATTACTACTCTGGAGGTGCCTACTACTACGCAGCTACCGACGACGACCAGGAGTAGCTTAGGAGGATCCCAGGCAGGAGGCCTACTCCTCTTTCGATCTGTATCTCAGTTTGTGCTAGCCTTCTTAAGGCAAACTTGTTTAACTTATGTCTGTACTCAGATATTGTTGCTTCCGCTGACTCGTCTATGATCGAGCACTTGTATTCGAGCCCTCGAGGCCCCTGCTTGTATTATGATGCTTGTATGACTTATTTTTATTTGTAGAGTTGTGTTGTGATATCTTCCCGTGAGTCTCGATCTTGATCGTACACATTTGCGTGCATGATTAGTGTACGATTAAATCGGGGCGTCTAAGCGGAATTGGCAGTCAAATTCCAGCGGCGGCAGGAGCAGATCAACTCACTTAGCCAAAGAAAGGGGTCTCAAAGGCTGCATCTCGCTAGCGGATGATCCAGCATTGGATAGCACCGCCCCATCCATGCAGAGAAGCAGCGTGGGTTCCGCCCGGACGACGCAATGCTGGGTAGATACCCGTGGATGACATCACGGAGAACACTAGCTGCGAGCTACACGTCAAAATGAAGAACATATCCATGAAGGTGGCGGACGGAGAAGCTTTTCCGATTACCCCCAAAGCAACCTACCATTGCATCCCGATTCCAGAGGGCTATGCTCGTGTCATGGTTGACGAGGTGGTGCAACCATATTCGGGGCTAGAGCTTGACATTCACGAAGGTGAGGACGGCGCTTTCGGAGACGCCAACCATCGTATCATCCTATGGAAAAAGGATTGCATCATGTTTCAAGGCCACCGACACGCGTCATCGACTCCTCGTCAAGTCCGCCACCGAGTCAGCAGTCTCCGCTCCCGCAAGTCCACCAAGTCCGGCAAAGTGTCGAGCCACTCCTCCTCCAAGTCCGGCAAAGTGTCGACACCTCCTCCTCCAAGTCCGCCACAGCGTGACGTCCCACTCCTCCTCCAAGTCGGCACAACCTCAGGCCACTCCTCCTCCAAGTCCGGCACATCTTCAGCGGCCACTCCTCCTCGTCCAACTCAGCCCCGTCGGCCGGCGTCTCCGCCTCCAAGAATCGCAGAAGAGACACCCCGCAGCTATGGTGTGTAGCAGTGCACGAGTCGAGGTAGTACAGGAAGTACAAAGGAGGCAAGCGATATGAATATGGTCCAAGCCTCACGCCTCTTCCGCAGAGGTCTTATGACAGGTCCGAGGAGGAAATCACAGCCATATCGAAGTCCAATGTGGAAGCCCATTTTGCACCGAAACCGCCACCGCCGCCAAGGGAGAAAGTGCACGAGGAAGCGATTGACCACTTCATTCGTATGGCTCAACCACCAGCTCCCAAGCCTGTTGACACAGACTATGAGCGCCACATCAGGAAGTTAAATCAAGCACGTCTACGTAAGGAGGCGAGCTCAGGATCGAGCAAACAAGAAGCAGCTGTCAAAAAATGCGGAAAACCATTCCCCACTGGGAGAACAGGCGGCAATCGATCCCTCGCTTGTTGTGCCAACAACACGTGATAAAGACGATGCGCCCAATATTATTGTGGGCAAACAGTTTACGTTCCTAAGGTGGGCAATGTGGTAATAACGGAGGACCATATAATGCAGGCTGAAGTTCTCAAAATCACTTTGTTGGACAACTCCTCGAGATCGAGCCCATGCCTGTGCTTAGAGAGGATGAAATAAAACGGAAATATGTCCGGGGCCAACCTTTGGTCCATCCAGACAAGGTCAAGAACCTCCCAACGAGAATGTATGAATTGCATCAATGGTACATGAAATTTACCAAGATTTCCGATCGATTGTCCCTCATGGTGAATGTCAAGGAGGAGCATTACTTCCATGAGAAAGCTGTGTCCGTTGAGTATTCTGAACTGTTTCCTTTATACAATCAGGACGCACTCGACAAATCTATCGTCAGTTGCTATTGTGCGTAAGTGATTTCTTTACGTAATTTAAGTCTCAAGCTAGCTGTACTGATCCTTTTGATCAATAATTACCTGTAATTATCCTCACTATATTCTTTTCTGTGGTATTATATGCAGGATGAAGATATATGAAATGAGAAAAGGTGGATGCTTTGGCATCGGGTTCATTGACCCAAACACCGTTAATGAATACACATGGAAAATAAATGCACATCATCAAAAGGCCGTAGAGGACAACATGCTAGAGTTCTTGAAGCGCCTCAAATACAATGAAGATATACTACTTCCTTACAACTTCCGGTGAGTCACAATTGTCTTGTACTACAAATTCTCTGTTTTTGCCTACTAGCTAGCTACATGTTTTTGCTTTACATATGCCCGCTTAATTAAGACATGCAAACGTATGTGCATGCAGATATCACTGGTCTTGTGTATCATTAAAGTTGACGCCGAACAGTTGAAATATCGGACTCACTACTCACGTAAAAAACTGACTATAACATCTTGTTTGGGATAGTCAACAGGTAATTTCAATCATTATTAACTATATATCTCGGCCTATTTAGTTCGTCATTTTTCATGATATGAACTATTTAATAACCCTTTATTCATTTTCTTTGTCGGCGGGCAGGGCTTGGGCAAGGTTCATCGGCGTCACGGAAGGCGAATGGAAACAAAAGCTTAAATGGTTTCGACCCAAGGTAAGTAATTAAGTAGTACTAGCTAGCTAGCTAGCTGCCATCTCTTTAATTATCATGCTTGATTAATTATTATCTGATCAAATTCCATTCTCTAAAAGGCCCTAAAGCAGGCGCAGGGGTCTGGTCTGTGTGCATTCTGCGTTTGCGAGAACATTCGCATGATGGCGTCCGAAAGGAGCAGATCTCAAAGACAAGAATGGGTACGCTTGTCAAAACACTATTCACAATTTTTACACCATTATCGATATCTAGTCACACAACTAATACACATGCATATTGATCTCCTTCTTAACAGTTCATAGAGGTGCGGAGAAGCTCCTAGAAAGCGGAGCGCCAGAGAAGCACTTCAAGAGGAAATAGCGGGATTTTTGCTCGACTAGGTCATAAATCAGAAGGGAGAATACTATTACCCGCTACCACCCCCATCGTGCTCCGAAGGCACCAATTAGGCTAATGCCACTGGCTCCGTAGGCAACATGCATATGTAGGAGAAATTGTATATAGCTATACATGTGTGTATGTGTGAATTAATTAATATGATGGTTTGTGAGACATTGATGATATATATATATATGCATGATTGGTTCTATTAGAAATTCTATATATATATATATATATATATATATATATATATATATATATATATATATATATATATATGCATAACGTGTACAATGTGTAGTATCGTAAAATACCAGCAAGCGAAAAAGAATTAAATTGATAACACAAATTTAATTGAAAAATAAAAATAAAACAAAAACCCACAAACATTTAGTACGGTTGGTGTTACCAACCGGTACTACAGGCTCCTGCCCGTGAGCTGGCTCGTGCCACGTGGTTGGTTTTAGCACCGGTTCGTGCTGAACCGGTACTAAGGGGGCTTTAGTGACCACACTTTAGTGCCGGTTGTGGAACCGGCACTAAAGGTCCTTACGAACCGGTGCTATTGCCCGGTTCTGCACTAGTGCACCATCATGAAGGGGATAGTCAACAGGTAATTTCAATCATTATTAACTATATCTCAGCCTATTATTAGTTCGTCATTTCCTGATATGAACTATTTAATAACCCCTTTATTGATTTTCTTTGCCGGCGGGCAGGGCCTTGGCAAAGTTCATCAAGGTGACTCCAGGCAATTGGCCAAAAAAGTTGTTTTGGCATCGACCAAGGGTAAGTAATTAAGTAGTACTAGCTAGCTAGCCATCTCTTTAATTCTTGTTTCAATACCATTAATTAATTATCATGCTTGATTAATCATTATCTGATTCAATTCCATTCTCGTAAAGGCCACAAGCAGCGCCGGGAATGATCTATGTGCATTCTACGTTTGCGAGAACATTCGCATGATGGCGTCCGAAAGGAGCAGATCTCAAAGACAGGAATGGGTACATTGTCAGAACTCTATTCACACCATTATCAATATCTTGTAACACAACTAATACACATGCATATTGATCTCTTTCTTAACAGTTCAGAGAGGTGCGGGATAAGCTCCTTCCCGAGGAGGGCATACTAGCACTTCAAGAGGAAATAGCCGGATTTTTGCTCGATCAGGTCATAGATCCCAAAGGAGAATACTATTACCCGCTACCGCCCCCATGAACCACATGCCATCGTGCATGCTCCGAAGGCACCAAGGCAACATGTAGGAGAAATTGTATATGTATATACATGTGTATGTGTGAATAGATACTGGTGTTGGCTGTGAGACATTCGATGATATTATATATATATATATTATATATTATATATATATATATGCGGTTCTATGTATGAGAAAATCTATTTATATATATGCATAACGTGTACAATTTGTAGTATCGTGAAATACCAGCAAACAAAAAAGAATTAAATGGAAAATAAAGCCAAATTTAAAACACAAAATTAAAGCAAAAATTAAAAAAACACCCAAACATTTAGTACCGGTTGGTGTTACCAACCAGTACTAAAGCCCTACGCGCACACGGGCCTGGCTCGTGCCACGTGTTTGCACTTTAGCGCCGGTTCGTGACGAACCGGTACTAAAGGGGGGTGACCTTTACTCCCCACTCTTTAGTGCCAGTTTGCGAACCGGCACTAAAGGCCGTCACGAACCGGCACTAAAGGCCGGTTTTGCACTAGTGTCCTCCTGTC
This sequence comes from Aegilops bicornis, assembly GCA_021605145.1. Classification (NCBI taxonomy): domain Eukaryota; kingdom Viridiplantae; phylum Streptophyta; class Magnoliopsida; order Poales; family Poaceae; genus Aegilops; species Aegilops bicornis. Next base: position 34,223,939 of record CM038671.1, on the reverse strand, counting down.
CTCCACCCCCTGACATGGTGAGCTCCACCCCTCCTTCTACCCCTTGCAGATCTGATATGAAGTGGGCATTAGTTGCAATTGTTATGGCCACAACATAGAAGCATTGTATTAGTTCAGTTTTTATGCATAATTTGATTGTGACTGTGTTGTTTGATACTGCTTGCCTCATCTATTTTTCATGTCTTGTGTGAAATCTGTACCCTACTAGAAGATGCCACCATCAAGTTAATAATAACACTAATGATCATTTGATTCTAGTCTAGAGATACAAATAACATTAGTTAGGTCCATGGATAGATGGATGAACACACACAGCTAGCAGCCTAGCAGTGTTAGCAAAGGATGTCAGTACAATGTTTATGGCATTCATTTATTGAAGCAAATAGTAACTAACTGTCATGGGCTTTTTATTGTGAAGCTCCATGAACTTTTTTGGTCGATTGGCTGTCCAAGTTCCTGAAGAACAAATCATACAACCATTATCTTGTTGATTGATGCAGTTTCTCACCTTTTTGCTGCTGATGTTTAGTTCCTTGCTTGATTCTGGATACTATTAAGTTGAAATAAAATTGTATGAGAAAATGATCACTAAACTAAGGAGGCTTAACTTGATAATAACTTATTTTACGTTAATAGCCTACAATGTTGTCTTGGAGCTTATTGTCCAAAATAATACATCTACTTTTTGTGTCCTTCAGGAATGTGTATCCTTCAGGACAACTCAAGCCCCTCCTCCTCTCCTGTACATGAATGTGAGATGCTGTGCATGCAAGATCTGAGCCAAATGGCATATTGTAATCTTTTTATTGCTGGTTTTTATGTACGATGTCATGAAGATGTACGTTTGAAATGTTGCTTTGATAGCAAAATTGTATTCCTGTGTACATGCTGCTTTGACAGCAAAATTATGAAAATTTCTCAACAATATATATGGGAAAAATTGTATTCCTCTGTACTGCACCTAAAAAGCCTACAACCAACTAATGATGTTGCTGTGGAATTGTTTATTTTATTTTAAATAGCGAAAATAATAATTCTACCAAAAAGTTATAAAAACCAAAATGAAAAGGCCAGCAAAAAACAAAATGAAAAGGCCAAAAAAAAGAAATTTACAAGAAAAGGTAAAGGGCCCAAAAAAGAAAAGGCTTGCAAAAATTGGGTTTGGCCCATTTAATTGACCATAAAAAACATAAATCTGTTGGAATTAGTGGGCTCGACCCATATAAAAGACAGAATTGGACCGGGCTGAATCTTGTGCCACATCAGCTTGCCACGCTGGATGCCTACGTGGCCTGGGGAGGTTGCTAGTGACCAAAACAAAACAATAGGTATATTTTGGTCGTAAACATCCACGACCTTCTCACGGAGAAGGTCGTTAATTTCATTTTACGACCGCCAGCTTTTGACCTTCTGTTTTAGGTCAAAAAAGGTTGCAAATGAAAAACAATAACCTTTCAGTGACCAATAGTCAAGGTCACAAGTAGACATTTTTCTTGTGGTGCGAGACGACCGAGAAGGAAAACACGGAGATCTGTGAAGCCGAAGTGAGGGTCTTTTTTGCAAAGAAACGTCTACCTCGGAAGGAGATGATAGATCCAGTGAAATGAAGCGCACTATCGATGCCCTGAAGCGACCACCACCGCCTCCGACGGATTCCAACTATGTCCGCTATCTTAAAAAGACATATGAAGATGCGCGACGGTCGGGAAGTACTTCGAGTGATAAAAGGTTAGCAGAAGGAAGTAGTGGGAAAAAATTCCCTAGCTCGACGAACATGCGAACCAGTCGTGCCCCGCTCAAGGTGTCTAGCGATATTGTCGCTAATCTGCCGGGGATGGTGCCCGATACCAATCCTGCTGATTACCTGAGCGATGATATAGTTTTTGAAACAATGGAGGTGGATGAATTCAGATACCAGTACGGGAAGCCTCTCGTCAAACCTGGTCATCCTCCTCTAACAACGATGATGCGAATATTCCATGAATGGTACATGAAAACCTGTAGGGAGTCTGGGAATGATACTTTGCCGTTGAGAATTAAAGAGGAACACGACCTTGTTGGAATGGATCTGTTGTCTGTTGAATTTTACGAGTTATTCCAGTTATACAATCAAAAGGCCCTCGACAAAACACTCGTGACTTGCTACTGTCTGTAAGTACTACTTCTGTAATTAAGTCTCTGTATATAGCTCAGCTCTATCATTGCATGTGTATATATAATTATCCTCACTATATTATGCAGATTGAAGATCGTCGAATGCAGAAAAGCACAAATCTATGACATTGGGTTCATTAACCCAAATGTCATACATGAATGGACGGTTCAAAACAATGTCACAGAAACCGAGGACAACTTGCTAAAATCGTTGCTCAAAAATCAAAACAAAGAAAAAAAATACTCTTTCCTTACAACTTCAAGTGAGTGTTACTGTCTTGTGCATATTCAGTTTCCCTTATTACTCAAGGTTATAGTAATGTAATTGATGAGTTATGCACGAGTGCGCAGGTTCCACTTTATTCTCCTAGAGATTAAGCTTGAGCAGGGAATAGTAACCGTTTTAGACTCGAGACGAAAAGATCCCGAGGACTATGCGGACATGACTGAAATGCTCCAGAAGTAAGGTCAATCGATCATTATCGAACCACGTCGGCAACTTTGTTCATTTCCTGATATCAAGAAAGTATTTTCTTTGTCTTGCAGGGTTTGGAAAGAGTTCACCGTACTTGTTCCGGCACTGCAGAGGGAGCTGTGATTTACACACCCGAAAGTAAGTACTATGTTGGGAACGTAGCATGCAATTTGAAAAATTTCCTACGATCACGCAAGATCTATCTAGGAGATGCATAGCAACGAGAGCGGGAAAGTGTGTCCACGTACCCTCGTAGACCGAAAGCGGAAGCATTATGTTAACGTGGTTGATGTAGTCGAACGTCTTCACGATCCAACCGATCCAAGTATCGAACGTACGACACCTCCGTGTTCAGCACACATTCAGCTCGATGACGTCCCTCGAGCTCTTGATCCAGTAGAGGGTCGAGGGAGAGTTCCGACAGCACGACGACATGGTGATGGTGATGGTGATGTGATCCGCGCAGGGCTTGGCCTAAGTACTACGATGTTATGACCGGAGGAGTAAACTGTGGAGGGGGGCACCGCAGATGGCTAAGCGAAATCTTGGTGTGCCTTTGGGGTGACCCCCGCCCCCGTATATAAAGGGGGGGAGGAGGAGGTGGCCGGCCCAAGGGGGCGCGCCAAGGGGGGAGTCCTACTTGGCCTCCCAGTCCAAGTAGGATTCGGCCCCCTTCCTTCCAATGGAGAGGGCAGAGTGGAAAGGAGGGAGAAGAAGAAGGAAAGAGGGGAGCCGCGCCATCTCCCATTGTCCAATTCGGATTGGGCATGGGGGGGGGGGCACCTCTCGTGGCATGCCTCCTCTCCTCCACTATGGCCCATTAGGCCCATTAACTTTCCCGGGGGTTCTGGTAGCCTCCCGGTACTCCACAACATCTCCGAACCTTATCGGAACCATTCCGGTGTCCGTATATAACCTTCCAATATATCAATCTTTACCTCTTGACCATTTCGAGACTCCTCGTCATGTCCGTGATCTTATCCGAGACTCCAAACAAACTTCGGTCACCAAAACACATAACTCATAATACAAATTGTCATCAAACATTAAGCGTGCGGACCCTACGGGACACACCTCCGGTCAATAACCAATAGCAGAACCTGGATGCTTATATGGGCTCCTACATATTCTTCGAAGATCTTTATCGGTCAAACCGCATAACAACATACATTATTCCCTTTGTCATCGATATGTTACTTGCCCGAGATTCGATCGTCGGTGTCATCATAACTAGTTCAATATTGTTACTGGCAAGTCTCTTTACTCGTTCCGTAATGCGTCATCCCACAAGTAACTCATTAGTCAATTGCTTGAAAGGCTTATAGTGATGTGCATTACCGAGAGGGCCCAGAGATACCTCTCCGATACACGGAGTGACAAATCATAATCTTGATCTATGCCAACTCAACAAACACCTTCGGAGACACCTGCAGAGCATCTTTATAATCACCCAGTTACGTTGACATTTGATAGCACACAAAGAGTTCCTCCATTATTCGGGAGTTGCATCATCTCATAGACAAAGGAATATGTATAAGTCATGAAGAAAGCAATAGCAACTAAACTAAATGATCATAATGCTAAGCTAACAGACGGGTCTTGTCCATCACATCATTCTCAAATGATGTGATCCCGTCATCAAATGACAACACATGTCTATGGTCAGGAAACTTAACCATCTTTGATTAACGAGCTAGTCAAGTAGAGGCCTACTCGGGACACTCTGTTTGTCTATGTATTCACACATGTACTAAGTTTCCAGTTAATACAATTCTAGCATGAATAATAAACATTTATCAAGATATAAGGAAATACAAATAACAATTTTATTATTGCCTCTAGGGCATATTTCCTTCAGTCTCCCACTTGCACTAGAGTCAATAATCTAGATTGCATAGTAATGATTCTAACACCCATGGAGTCTTGGTGCTGATCATGTTTTGCTCGTGAGAGGCTTAGTCAAAAGGTCTGCAACATTCAGATTCGTATGTATCTTGCAAATCTCTATGTGTTCCTCCTTGACTTGATCGCGGATGGAATTGAAGCATCTCTTGATGTGTTTGGTTCTCTTGTGAAATTTGGATTCCTTCGCCAAGGCAATTGCTCCAGTATTGTCACAAAAGATTTTCATTGGACCCCATGCACTAGGTATTACACCTAGATTGGATATGAACTCCTTCATCCAAACTCCGTCATTTGCTACTTCCGAAGCAGCTATGTACTCCGCTTCACACGTAGATCCTGCCACGATGATCTGCTTGGAACTGCACCAACTGACAGCTCCATCATTCAATATAAATAGGGCTTATTCCATCTGTGCCCCCAATTCCTTAGTTGTGCTCAGTTTTCCCCACGCTCCAAAGTTTTGCTCACTTTTCCCACTCTCTTAGCTGAAACTCTCACAAATGTTCATAGCAGGACGTTTGCCGTCTTGGCCGTTAACTGACTTGTGGGGCCGCGTTGGACTCTGTTGACTGTGGCTGTGGCTTCGTTGGTTGGGCCGTGTTTGTGTTCATAGGACGGGCCCGTTAGTTTGTTGGTAATAAATTAAAAAGGGAGCCAATTAAAAAAGCCTGCTATCTGTGCAAAGTCAAAGGGCTAGATCCCGTGGTCAAATGCTACAGGGTTAGGCGGGAAGGGGCCCCTTGGGGGGTAACAATGCCACCCGAGCTTCGCACCGGGCCCTCACACATGCGGGGTGGTGTGGTGGCATGTAAAAAGAGGCGGCACGCATCTCCAGATTGCCCCCCCCCCCTCACTGAGGGCGCCGCCGCAGGCACCTGGAGGGGGGAAACGGACGCATCGAGTCTACACGGAGGGGATCTTGCTGTGGGTCTGGCCCGGATGTTGCTCCAAAGTGTTCCTATAGCTGACCTAACACAACTGGGTGGATAGGTCCACTGCTCAAAGCCCGTCCATGCAAAGTCAAAGGGCTAGATCCCGTGGTCAAACACTACAGGGTTAGGCGGGATGGGGGCCCTAGGGGTAGCAATTCCACCCGAGCGTCGTACCGGGCCCTCATACATGTGGGGTGGTGTGGTGGCAGGTCTGAAGAGGCGGCACGCGTCTCTGGGGTGTGCCCCCCTCACGGACGGCGATGACACAGTAGTAGACGTTCAGCGGTAACTATGCAGCGTGAATATTATTAAGTACTCGGAGCGTGATAAAATCATGAGTTTTTTACACGATGTGGGCACATGTGTTGTAGGACTGATGGTAATTTTTCGTAATTGTTCGTGATGTTGAAGTATCTGAACAATTCCCTCTACGCGGATTCCTCTTCGCGTGTCTACGACTATGGCCGGCGGCCTCCGGGGGGTAGCATGCTGCCAAATCTTGCGTAGGCGGCCTCTCAGAAGTCTGGAAGTGTTGTGGCGGGTGCAAACGCACGACACGCGTCTCCGGGGTGTGCCCCCCCTCACGGACGGTGCCGCCGCCGGCACCTGGAGGGGGGAAACGGACGCGTCGGGTCTACACGGAGGGGATCTTGCCGTGGGTCTGGCCCGGATGTTGCTCCAAAGTGTTCCTATGGGCTGACTTAACACAACCGGGTGGATAGGTCCACTGCTCAAAGCCCGTCCGTGCAAAGTCAAAGGGCTAGATCCCGTGGTCAAACGCTACAGGGTTAGGCGGGACGGGGGACCTGGGTGGGGGGGGGGGGTAGAAATGCCACCCGAGCGTCGCACCGGGCCCTCACACATGGGGGGTGGTGTGGTGGCATGTCCGCAGAGGCGGCACGCGTCTCCGGGTTTTGCCCCCCTCACGGACGGCGCCGCTGCCGGCACCTGGAGCGGGAAACGGACGCGTCGGGTCTACACGGAGGGGATCTTGTTGTGGGTCTGGCCCGGATGTTGCTCCAAAGTGTTCCTATGGGCTGACCTAACACAACCGGGTGGATAAGTCCACTGCTCAAAGCCCGTCCGTGCAAAGTCAAAGAGCTAGATCTCGTGGTCAAACGCTACAGGGTTAGGCGGGACGGGGACCCTGGGGGTAGCAATGCTACCCGAGCGTCGCACCAGGCCCTCATACATGCGGGGTGGTGTGGTGGCATGTCCGAAGAGGCGGCACGCGTCTCCGGGGTGTGCCCCCCTCACGAACGGCGATGACACGGTAGTAGACGTTCTGCGGTAACGATGCGGCGTGAATATTATTAAATACTCGGAGCACGATAAAATCATGAGTTTTTTACATTACGTGGGCACATGTGTTGTAGGACTGATGGTAATTTTTCATAATTATTCGTGATGGAGAAGTATCTGAACAATTCCCTCTACGCGGATTGCTCTTCGCGTGTCTACGACTGTGGCCGGCGGCATCCGGGGGCTAGCGTGCCGCCAAATCTTGCGTAGGCGGCCTCTCACAAGTCTGGAAGTGTTGTGGAGGGTGCAAATGCCCGGCACGCCTCTCCGGGGTGTGCCCCCCCTCACGGACGTCGCCGCCGCCGGCACCTGGAGGGAGGAATGGACGCGTCGGGTCTACACGGATGGGATCTTGCTGTGGGTCTGGCCCGGATGTTGCTCCAAAGTGTTCCTATAGGCTGACCTAACACAACCGGGTGGATAGGTTTACTGCTCAAAGCCCGTCCGTGCAAAGTCAAAGGGCTAGATCCCGTGGTCAAACGCTTCTGAGGGTTAGGGCGGACGGGGCCCTGGGGAGGGGTAGCAATGCCACTGAAAGGCGTGACCGGGCCCTCAGACATGTGGGGTGGTGTGGTGGCATGTCCGAAGAGGCGGCACACATCTACGGGTTGTGCCCCCCCTCACGGACGGCGCCGCCGCCGGCACCTGGAGGGGGGAAATGGACGCGTCGGGTCTACACGGAGGGGATCTTGCAGTGGGTTGTTACCTCTTGAGCACTGCGTTGGATTTCCTTGAAGAGGAAAGGACGATGCAACAAAGTAGCGTAAGTATTTACCTCTGTTTTGAGAACCAAGTATCAATCCAGTAGGAGACTATACGCGCGAGTCCCTCGTACCTACACAAAACAAATAACTCCTCGCAACCAACGCGATTAGGGGTTGTCAATCCCTTCACGGCCACTTTAGAGAGTGAGATCTAATAGAGGTGATAGATAATATTTTTGGTATTTTCTTTATAAAGATGCAAAGTAAAATAAAAGAAGAGTAAAAAGCAAAGGCAATAATAAAGTGATGGAAGATTAATATGATGGAGATAGACCCGGGGGCCATAGGTTTCACTAGTGGCTTCTCTCAAGAGCATAAGTATTCTACGGTGGGTGAACAAATTACTATTGAGCAATTGACAGAATTGTGCATAGTTATGAGAGTATCTAGGTATGATAATGTATATAGGCATCACGTCCAAGACAAGTAAACCGACTCCTGGCTGCATCTACTACTATTACTCCACTCATCGACCGCTATCCAGCATGCATCTACAGTATTAAGTTCAAGAAAATAGAGTAACGCCTTAAGAAAGATGACATAATGTAGAGGGATAAATTCATGCAATATGATAAAAACCTAATCTTGTTATCCTCGATGGCAACAATACAGTACGTGCCTTGCTGCCCCTGCTGTCACTGGGAAAGGACACCGCAAGATTGAACCGAAAGCTAAGCACTTCTCCCATTGCAAGAAAACCCAATCTAGTAGGCCAAACCAAACTGATAATTCTAAGAGACTTGCAAAGATAACCAATCATACATAAAAGAATTCAGAGAAGATTCAAATATTGTTCATAGATAATCTTGATCATAAACCCACAATTCTCCGATCTCAACAAACACACCGCTAAAACAAGATTACATCAAATAGATCACCACGAGAGAGGGGGAGAACATTGTATTGAGATCCAAAAAGAGAGAAGAAGCCATCTAGCTACTAACTATGGACCCGAAGGTCTGAGGTAAACTACTCACACTTCATCGGAGAGGCTATGGTGATGATGTAGAAGCCCTCCGTGGTGGATGCCCCCTCCGGCGGAGCTCCGGAACAGGCCCCAAGACGGGATCTCGTGGATACAGAAGGTTGCCGCGGTGGAATTAGGTTTTTGGCTCCGTCCTTGATCGTTTGGGGGTACGTAGGTATATATAGGAGGAAGGAGTACGTCAGTGGAGCAACAGGGGGCCCACGAGGGTCGAGGGCACGCCTGGGGGGGGGGGGGGTAGGCGCGTCCCCTACCTCGTGGCCACCTCCTTTGTTTCTTGACCTAGGGTCCAAGTCTCCTGGATCATGTTCGCTGAGAAAATCACGTTCCCGAAGGTTTTCATTCCGTTTGGACTCCGTTTGATATTCCTTTTCTTCGAAAGACTGAAATAGGCAAAAAAACAGCAATTTTGGGCTGGGCCTCCGGTTAATAGGTTAGTCCCAAAAATAATATAAAAGTGGAAAATAAAGCCCAATAATGTCCAAAACAGTAGATAATATAGCATGGAGCAATCAAAAATTATAGATACCTTGGAGACGTATCAGGCATCCCCAAGCTTAATTCCTGCTCGTCTTCGAGTAGGTAAATGATAAAAACAGAATTTTTGATGCGGAGTGCTACTTGGCATAATTTCAATGTAATTCTTCTTAATTGTGGTATGAATATTCAGATCCAAAAGATTCAAGACAAAAGTTCATATTGACATAAAAATAATAATACTTCAAGCATACTACCTAAGCAATGATGTCTTCTCAAAATAACATGGCCAAAGAAAGTTCATCCCTACAAATCATATAGTTTAGTCATGCTCCATTTTCGTCACACAAGAATGTTCTCATCTTGCACAACCCCGATGACAAGCCAAGCAATTGTTTCATACTTTAATAATCTCAAACCTATAAACTTTCACGCAATATATGAGCGCGAGCCATGGACATAGCACTATGGGTGGAATAGAGTATAATGATGGGGTTATGTGGAGAAGACAAAAAGGAAGAAAGTCTCACATCAACGAGGCTAATCAACGGGCTATGGAGATGCCCATCGATTGATGTTAATGCAAGGAGTAGGGATTGCCATGCAACGGATGCACTAGAGCTATATATGTATGAAAGCTCAACAAAAGAAAACTAGTGGGTGTCACTACGGGAAACTGCTAATTTGCCGTTAGGAGGCGTCTTTGCCGTCAGCTCTTCGTCGGGCAGACGACAGTGAGTGGGTTTGCCGTCATCACTAGACGGCAAAGAAAAACTGACGGTAAAATAGACTTTGCCGACTGCAGAAAAAAACACAGACGGCAAAGAGCTCACTTTGCCATCTACAACAAAAATCACAGACGGCAAAGAATCTTTGCCGTACATGTTTGTTTTGACAGACGGCAAAGATTGTTTGCCGTCTATGTTTTTTTCCGCAGACGGCAAAGTGAGCTCTTTGCCGTTTTTATTTATTTTCACAGACGGCAAAGAAGAAGCACATCACGCGGATCCATCACACGGATCGATGACTTGGCAATATCTCACACGCACATCTCACGTCGGCCGTCTGACGCACGCCTCCACCCACTCCACGATGCACGCACCCCCCACGTAAGCCCCCACCCATGAGGCCACGACACTACCTGCCCCACCAACGATTCCCATCTCCCTCGTGCTCCCTCTTCTCTCCATCTCCCCGAGCAATAGCACGCCGTCGGCGCGCCCTCTCCTGTGTCCTGCTCCCTCCTCCCTACTTCTCCTGCGAGCAGCCCTGTGCCACGGGCAACACCCACCCGCCCATCGGCGCCGAGCTGCCGCGACGCTCAGCGCCCTCCGCCCGATCCCAAGCGCGGCCAGCGTCGTCCGATCCCCAAGGCACGGCCAGCGCCGTCCGCCCGTCCCCAAGCCGCGGCCAGCGCCCGTTCGTACGCCGCCGCGCCCAGCACCATCCCTCCCGTCCGTCCGCCACCTCGCAAGCGCGCATGAAGGTCCACCTCGCGAGCTCGTACTCAACCGCCGGCCGTGCGCACCACAACTCCTTCGGTTGTGCGCACCAGCTCCTCGGCCGCCAAGACTCGAGCCCGTGCTCCCTTCGAGCTCCTCCTCACCCGCCGGTCGTGCGTTCTGCCTCACGAGCTCCGCCACTAGAGCAGTCGGGTGCTCCGCCGGTCGAGCACCGCCCATCTTTGATCTCCCTCGCATGCCTCGTCGTGGCGTCAGAGCGAGTGAGCTCCCGAGCGCGGCTAGGCCAGAGCAGACACGGCTGAGCAGGGCTGGGCGACGGCGCAGCGAGTAGAGCACGGGAGAGCAGTGCAGCGAGCATTGGGGCCGGGCGGCGGGGCGAACAGAGCACCGCAATGGAGAAGAAGGACCTGATTGATTTTTACTTTTACTTTTTAGGGTCCTTCGTGTTAATTTCCAGGACTATTCTATAGCTTTAGTTTTTTCTTTTGGGGAAGCATTTTGTACTGCACTATCATTGAATAAAAGCACTAGACACGCCCGAGCCTTCGCCTATTAAAAGAAGTAGAAGAAACATAGGCAGTGCACTGGCGTTGACCTCATTCCTCGGGAGCAACATTGATGTGTCTTTTTTTTAATTTGACCCCTTTCTTTGCCGTCTATGATATACGAGGCTGACGGCAAATACATGAATAGCTGACGGTAAGGATGTAGTATGGCAGACGGAAAAATTACTTTTCTTTGCCGTCTGTGATTCATAAGGCTGACGACAAAGCAGATTTGACTGACGACAAAGTCTTTGCCGTCTGTCTGATGAAAAGCTGACGACAAATTTTTCTTTGCCGACTTATCTTTGCCGTCTGACTTTGCCGTCTGCTTCCTAACGGCAAAATCTTTGTCGTTTGGATTTTGGTCTTTGCCGTCTGTGATCTACAGACGGCAAATTACCTGTTTCCTGTAGTGTGTGCATCCAACTTGCTTGCTTACGAAGACCTAGGGAACTTGAGGAGGCCCATTGTTGGAATATACAAGCCAAGTTCTGTAATGAAAAATTCCCACTATTATATGAAAGTGACAAAACAAGAGACTCTCTATCATGAAGATTATGGTGCTACTTTGAAGCACAAGTGTGGCAAAGGATAGTAACATTGTCCCTTCTCTCCTTTTCTTTCATCATTTTTTTCTTTTTCCCTTTGTTCTTTTTTTCTTTTTTTGGGCCTTCTCCTTTTTTATGGTCTTTCTCTTTTTTCGGGCCTTCTCTTTTTTTATGGCCTTTCTTTTTTTCTTTTTTTTATTCCTCACTTGGGACAATGCTCTAGAGAATGATGATCATCACACTTCTATTTGTTTACAACTCAACGATTACAACTCGATACTAGAACAAAGTATGACTCTATATGAATGCCTCCGGCGGTATACCGGGATATGCTATGAACCTAGAGTGACATGTATGAAAGAATTATGAACGGTGGCCTTGCCACAAATACAATGTCAACTACATGATCATGCTAAGCAATATGACAATGATGAATGTGTCATGATAAATGGGATGGTGGAAAGTTGCATGGCAATATATCTCGGAATGGCTGTGGAAATGCCATAATAGGTAGGTATGGTGGCTGTTTTGAGGAAGATATAAGGAGGTTTATGTATGAAAGAGCGTATCATATTACGGGGTTTGGATGCACCAGCGACGTTTGCACCAACTCTCAATGTGAGAAAGGGCAATGCACGGTACTGAAGAGGCTAGCAATGATGGAAGGGTGAGAGTGCGTATAATCCAAGGACTCAACATTAGTCATAAAGAACTCACATAATTATTGCAAAAATCTACAAGCCATCAAAAACCAAAGCACTACGCGCATGCTCCTAGGGGGATAGATTGGTAGGAGAAGACCATCGCTCGTCCCCGACCGCCACTCATAAGGAGGACAATCAAAGAACACATCATGTTTCAAATTTGTTACATAAAGTTTACCATACGTGCATGCTACGGGACTTGCAAACTTCAACACAAGTATTTCTCGAATTCACAACTACTCAACTAGCACAACTTTAATATTATTACCTCCATATCTCAAAACAATTATAAAGCATCAAACTTCTCTTAGCATTGAACACACTCATAAGAAAGTTTTTACTATCTTTGTATACCTAGCATATTAGGATTATTAGAAAATTACCATGCTATTTAAGACTCTCAAAGTAATCTAAGTGAAGCATGAGAGATCAATAGTTTCTTTAAAACAAATCCACCACCGTGCTCTAAAAGATATAAGTGAAGTACTAGAGCAAAACTATATAACTCAAAAGATATAAGTGAAGCACAAAGAGTATTCTAATAATTTACAAATCATGTATGGCTCTCTCAAAAGGTGTGTACAGCAAAGATGATTGTGGTAAACTAACAAAAAAAGACTCAAATCATAAAAGACGCTGCAAGCAAAACACATATCATGTGGTGAATAAAAATATAGCTCCAAGTAAAGTTACCGATGGAAGTAGATTTAAAGAGGGATGCCTTCCGGGCATCCCCAAACTTTGACTTTTTGGTCTCCTTAGATTATCTTGGGGATGCCATGGGCATCCCAAAGATTAGGCTCTTTCCACTCCTTGTTCCATAATCCATCAAAAATCTTTCACCCAAAACTTGAAAACTTCACAACATAAAACTCAACAGAAATCTCGTGAGCTCCGTTAGTAAAAGAAAACAAAAGACCACTTCAAGGTAATGTAATGAACTCATTCTTTATTTAAATTGGTGTTAAACCTACTGTATTCCAACTTCTCTATGGTTTATAAAATATTTTACTAGCCATAGGTTCATCAAAATAAGCAAACAACACGCGAAAAACAGAATCTGTCAAAAACAAAACAGTCTGTAGCAATCTGTAGCCAAAATAGGACGACCTAGGCAATTTGTTTGTTGATTAGCAGGAATTGGAAACACTAATTTATCACGTTCTGGTGATTTTTAACAATTGTTTTCGTGAACAGAAAGTTCATGGAAATTACAGCAAGATCAAAGAACTATCATCCAAGAAGATCCTATAGGTTTAACTTGGCACAAACACTAATTAAAACATAAAAAAATCTAACCACTGGCTAGAACAGATATTTATTCCTAAACAGAAGCAAAAGAAAAAACTAAAAATAAAATTGGGTTGCCTCCCAACAAGCGCTATCGTTTAACGCCCCTAGCTAGGCATAAAAGCAAGGATAGATCTAGCTTTTGCTATCTTTGGTAGGCACTCCATAAGTGGCTCTCATGATAGATTCATATGGTAATTTTGTTTTCTTCCTAGGGAAGTGTTCCATGCCTTTCCTTAACGGAAATTGGAATTTAATATTCCCTTCTTTCATATCAATAATACCAATCATTCTAAGGAAAGGGCTACCAAGAATAATAGGACATAAAGGATTGCAATTTATATCAAGAACGATAAAATCTACGGGCACATAATTGCTATTTGCAACAATAAGAACATCATTAATTCTCCCCATAGGTTTCTTAATAGTGGAATCCACAAGGTGCAAATTTGGAGAGCAATCATCAAAGTCACGAAAATCTTGCAAATCGCACAATGTTTTGGGAATAGTGGAAACACTAGCACCTAAATCACATAAAGCATAAAACTCATGGTCCTTAATTTTAATTTTAATAGTTGGTTCCCACTCATATTAAAGTTTTCTAGGGATAGAAACTTCCAACTCAAGTTTTTCTTCATAAGATTGCATCAAAGCATCAACGATATGTTTAGTAAAGGCTTTATTTTGACTATAAGCGTGAGGAGAATTTAGCACGGATTGTAACAAGGAAATACAATCAATCAAAGAGCAACTCTCATAATTAAATTCCTTGAAATCCACAATAGTGGGTTTAGCAACATCTAGGGTTTTGATTTCTTCAATCCCACTTTTATCAATATTAGCATCAAGATCTAAAAACTCCGAATTTTTGGAACGCCTTCTAGGTAAAGGTGGATCATATTCAGTATCATCATTATCAAGATTCATATTGCAAAACAAAGATTTAATAGGGAACACATCAATAACTTTTAGATCTTCATCTTTATTTTCATGGAAATTGGAAGAACTCGCTTTAATAAAGGCATCTTTCGTAGCACGCATCCTAGCGGTTCTTTCCTTACACTCATCAATGGAAATTATCATGGCTTTGAGAGACTCATTGATATCATGCTTAGGAGGAATAGATCTAGGCTTTAAAGAATCAACATCAAGAGAAATCCTATCAACGTTCCTAGCCAATTCATCAACTTTAAGCATTTTTTTCTTCAAGCAAAGCATTAAAATTCTTTTGCGAATTCATAAACTCTTTAACACTAGTATCAAATTCAGAGGGCATCTTATTAAAATTTCCATAAGATTTGTTGTAGGAATTTCCATAATTATTAGAGGAATTACTCGGATAAGGCCTAGGATTAAAGTTTCCTCTATACGCGTTGTTACCAAAATTATTCCTACCAACAAAATTCACATCACTACTAGGAAAAGGCCTACTAATGGCGCACCGGTTTTGCCTACTAATGGCGCACTACCGGTGCGCCATTAGTAGCACGCCATTAGAATTTTTTACTAATGGCGCACCAGTGATGCGCCATTAGTATCACGTATACTAATGGTGCACTGGCAAAGGCGCCATTAGTATGTAACTCCATGCGCCATTAGTATGCCTCCCGGGGGGCCATATGTAACCATGTGCTTTGTCACACTAATGGCGCACTTTGCCTTGATGCGCCATTAGTATCCTTTGGCATACTAATGGCGCACTCTGCCTTGATGCGCCATTAGTATGAATATTTGGTATTTTTTTTGCTTTTCTGATTTTTGCACAGGTTACAAAATATATTATTGGACAGAATATAGACAGCAGCACACAACAACATCAGATTCATCGAATACAATAGAAGATTAGTCTCCGAATACAATTCATCATATTAGTCTCCGAATTCAAAAGACCGAACAAAGATAAAACATTACAAGTCTCAAGACCGCGAGTATCGAGTTTGTCTTCACACTACAAGTCGATATCGATCATCTAAACTACCATCACATAAAAGAGAGTTGTGGTCATCACGATGAGCATCATCGCAATCAAACTGGTCCTCATCCGGTTCCTCCAACGCTCCCTCCTCTCTCCCGCTAGATAGAGGGCATATCTAGATTCCGCCTCCGCCCTAGTGGTGTACCCTTTGTAACTGTTACCGCTGAAACGGTGAACCTGTCTCCGACACTCCTCGCAGTCGTCGTAGACTCCGGGAACCTTACCCTTGTACACGACATACGACGGCATCTCTATGCACAAGCCAAACAACATACAATACATAAGCAATATGTAAGTATGCAAAAAAAGGATCGAAAGAGAAAAGCAAGACATTAATAGCACGATTCATGGTCCTACTAATAAATAACATCGATTACATCTAAGTTGAACGACTGTCCAAACCAAAGAGACATACGAATTCATTAAAGTTTAATTACAACATGAGCTAATCAATGTCTCAGAACTACACATCACTACTTTCGACTCGACTCATCGGACAGGAGCGTGGATGAAGCCGCCGTCTGTCGTGATGGTCGTGAAATCGCGGTCGTTGTCACCCTGCATTTGTAGCGTTTCATCTATCTCAGTGTTGGACGGTTGATATCTGAGGAAGAACTGCCCCGAGGTATGAAGGACATCTTGATGGATGATGTCCGCAAACTCCGACTGGATGCGAAAGAATTCTTGTCTGAGGTCCGCGTCCTGGACTGCCGACAAGCTCGCGGCCCAATCTTTGAGATTATCTGGTAGCATAAGTTGATGATGGTCCCTTACGATCGCCCGCATGTGATGGAGGGCGTAGTAGGCATCCTTCTGACCGCCAGGCGGCTGCTTGACACAGCAGAACTTCGTATTGTGTGAGAACATGTGCTTGCCGTGTTTACGAACTGCCCTGGTGAAGGTGCCTCCAGATTTGGCGTAGCGGGGAGAACATCATCAAGAACTTTCTTGACATTTGTGTAGTCTATCTTGGAGTTACGGTTCGGGTCGAAATACGTGGCCATGGAATATTTCGGGCTTAAGAGGATGAGTGTGCAATGTGTGTCACTGCACAGAACACGGAATGTTAGAAAAAAAAGAACGATCAAAATCTAAGAAATCATATGTTACGGTGCGGTTAAGGGATGACTTACTCAGGAAAGTAAGCCACAAGGAAGTTATCCTTATCTGGGTTTGCCAGAATGACGCCTTCGAGGTGTGAACTCGCAACCTGGCGGTCCCCAGCGCTGTTCAAGTGCTTGGCACGCATGTAGAAGGGGTCGACTATCACGATGTCCGGTCTTGTCTCTAATGATCCGCATCTCCATACTCAGCGAAAACAGCCGAACGAAGGTGTAGTGCGGTGGATGAAGGTTAAACATAGCAAAGATGTCATCAAACCGCAGGACGATCGCACTTCGATGACGCCATCCGCAAAGCCCTTGCCCTCTGGCACCTTGGCCACGAAAACCGGGTATGCCACATCATTCTCTCTCGGACGCCGCTTCTCCAAAGAAAGAACACTATCGTGCAGACTCCGCATAGCACCGGTTGCAGCATTCAGCATATTTGGCGGTAGCATCGCCCTACCCGCCACATGCACCCTCCTCGAGATATCCTTAGGTGAAGGTGGCCCATCCACGAGCACGGATCGAACTTCGGTGCCGGGCTGGCTCGCACCGCGCCCTTGTTAGTCTTTTCGCTTCCGTCCCTTCTTCTTGATCTCCTGTAATGGGACCGAGTTCTGCCGATGCACCGCTTTCTTGAGCGTGTTGGGGCTGATAATATTTCGCACCTCAGCTATCCGAGGCTCGGTGAAGGCGGAGCTGGTGGCGTCTCACGAGAATCGAACGCCAGACGACGCCTATTGCAATTGGATTTCTCCGCCATACCGGCTAGATTGCGGTCGTCTTGGTTGGGTTCTTGAGAAAGAGGCCCGCAGAACTCGTCAGCGTACCCATGTTCGGAAAATTACTTATCGACTTTGGTAAATGTACCGTCGTCGTTGTCGTCGTCGTCCGGATCCTGTGCCATAGGGTTGTCCGGATCCTGTGCCATAGGGATGTCCGGCAGGTCCGGTAGCGTTGCGGCGTTCTTGCCATGGCTTGGCGCCGCACGATCGGGCGGTCTTGTTCAGGGGTGGTGTCCCCGCCTCAACCGAATCTGGCTCTTCGCCAAAGCAGCGCTTTACGCAGGCGCTGAGGGTCATCTCATCTTCTTCGTCGGCCCCAGCGGGTCGAACCAGAGGTAATAGCTCGTCGCAGCCTGGCAGCACCTGAACCACTTCAACCCTATACACTGTGGGTGGCATCGGATTACCGTGGAACATGCGGTTGCCCGGTTGAACGATTCTGCCCTTGGCAACATCGACCAACTCGGCGCCCACGGCGCGCGAAGAGTGCAAGGAACGTCGGCGGTGCTCGCGAAAACATGTATGTGGCATTAGGGATGCCTACCAAAGGCAAGGAGATGAAGTCATCGGCCGAGAGGCTTAGTTACCGTGATGCCGTCGAGCTCGGCTAATGTCAAGGCACCGCCAACGGCGGGCGTGCAACTGACGGAGGGGGAGCTTGCTGGCGAGGTGCCGGTCGGCGTACACCCGGGTGCATTAAGCTCCAATGCCCGTGCCGGCGCGGGAGACACGATTACCGCCTCCGCCGGAGACACCAATGGCGCCGCCGCCGGAGACACCAATGACGCCGCCGGAGACACCAATGGCGCCGCTGCTACGCTGTGGCGAAGTTGTCGGGCCGTGAAGCCGGGAACCGGGAGGCCTCGCTGGCCGCCCGCAATCCACGTCGTCCAGCCCATGAATCAACGTGAGGCACCATGGCGTTGAGCTTCATTCCCGATTGTTGTTCCACTTGCTCTTGGACAAGCTCCGAATCCAGCGCCACTTGTGCCTTGAGTGCTTCAACCTCGCGTCTGGCTTTCCGAGCTGGCCTTTTTCTCCTTCCGCACACCAGCGTATAGTATGACCCCATTTTGTGGACAAGCCTTTGCCGCCACACGACCAGCCGACGCCGGCTTAGTGAGTTTATCCTTGCTTTTCATTATGTTCAACGCCCTATTTAAAGGGCTGTCGAAAGGGGAGCTCGAGACGACCCCGCCATCTGCTTTTAGTTTCTGCGAAAAGGAACGTGAACCATTTAGAAATATTGGGGATTAATTAGAGTGCAACCATATGGAGCTAATTACGCGGGGGTGTATTCCTTACCAGAACAAGCTCAAGCGCCCTGGTCTTCGGATCCGTGGTAAGCTCCTTTGTTATCGGGTCCTCCTTGTACCGGGCCCTGACATAGTTCCTGGTCTGCTTGTTACCGTTGTATTTCTCGAAGCGGGGCGGTAGGCCTTGCTCGGCACGCTCCGCGTCCTCCTTGTCCCATATAGGCTCCGCCACTCAGAACCGCCCGGGACCGAGTTTGTGTTCCCCTAAGTTCAACTCCGCATTTCTTTCCCCAATCGACTTGATTCGGAGGTTGCACCTTGGTCCAAAGCACTTGATCTTGAACTCCTTGTACTCATCTTCGCTCATCAAAGGATATTTCGCCTTGATCTTCTCATAACTATCACCTTTATCAATCATTTTCTTCACCGCTTCTCCAAGTAGACAGGGCCGTGCTCATCTTCGTGAGGGGCGGCACTGTTCACTTTATTCCCCGAGAGGCGTGTGTTTTCAAATTCGGGCGGGAACTTGTATCGCTCGTGCAGCTTCGTGAAGAGGAGGTTGCATAAATTCCCTCGGTCCTTATGCCTTAGGTTCTCGGTGTTGATCGAGACGGTGCTCCGGAGAATGCACCCGAGCTGAACCGAGTACCCCTTGACTATATGTTTGGGCTCTGTTGGATTCCCGTCGGAGTCCACTTGAGTGAATTCCTCCTTGACGGTGCGGAGCGCATTCGGATGACGGTCCTTCCTTTGCTTCTTCGATTGGCTGCCATCTGTGTGTGCGCCGCCATCATCAGTGTTGGCATCCTCGACGACACCATCAGTGGTGTCATCCCCGACGCCACTAGGGGTTGTGTAATCAGGATCGGTGTCTTCCGCGGCGTCCTCATAGCGGTGAGGTTGTTCCTCCATCTCCTGGGACAGCTCCCAGAATTGCTTGCCGCTCAACCACCGGCCTCATCGTTGCTAGGGCCATGTTTCGCTTCTAAATAGGAAAAAAGTTTGGTCAAAAAGTTGGTTATTGTCAAGGAACAAGATCATGGTCTCATCATTTACGGTTTGTCGACACCGAGGCACCCTAAAAGCCTAAGCTTTCATCATTTAGGGTTTGTCGACGCCGAGGCACCCTAAAAGCCTAAGCGTACATCATTTAGGTTCTCATCGACACCGAGGCATCCGGGGCAGCCAAGTTAAGTTTTCATCATTTAGGGTTTATCGATGCCGAGGCACCCTAGGTTGGGCCTAATCACTTGGCACTAATCACTTGGCTCTATTGCCACCTATGTTGGGTTTATCATCTAGGGTTTATCGATGCTAAGGAGAATCCTAAGTTGGTCCTAATCACTTGGCTCTATTGCCACCTATGGTTTAATGCAGCAAGAATGGTAGGGCAGTTGATCCTACTTAACTAAGTACTAAGATACCCGGCCCATGCATTAGTCTTAGTACCCCATATTTCATATTTTTATCAAAGTCATGCTAAAATTCACGGAAAATTTTAGCATGACCTTTGCTGAAAATAGGACATATGGAGTACCGAATTTGCTGGAACGGAAGTTAATCGACATTCCGGCAAACTCAAGGGCCTATCTTTGCTCAAGTTTTTGACAGTAGCCTCTGAAGAAAACATCATTGCAACATTCAAGTTCACAGGATAAAAAAATCATGCACATTCACCAACCCACATGAGCTGTAAACAGACTTAAAAAACCCACATGATGTTATAACTGTATACACTGAACATGATGATACCAAATGGGAAGGAAAATTGTATCACTCTAGATTAGTGTAGCCACTATCTAACAAAACCAGAATGTTAACAAAATTACACCATGATGATACCAAATTCTTGTAGCAGTATAATGAGTTCACAGGATAAAAAAATCATCGACATTCACCAACCCAAACTGGTGGAGATACAGACAAACTGTAACCTCCTGTGTTGCATAACAGCAGCAGCAACAGGTTTATTCTTCTAATTCATAAACATTAATTGGTGTGGGTCACTCTATCTGCCCTCTAATGACTCACTCAACTTAACAGGACATCCCACAAGCATTGTTTTGATTCCAACAGCTGCTGTAAAATACATCCAACAAAGGTGCACTAAAATCAGAAATACTACCCCCCAAATCTTTAGCTCAATTCTGAAAATGCATGGTCTTCTAGTTACAATACTACTACGCCCAACAGTCAAAATTTCAAACCACACACTTACTTTCAACTATAAACAAAACAGACTTGTTGTTAATGAACAGTGGCTAAAGATATATAAAACTCCATTGCAAATGTGCCATGTCAATAAAACAACTCATGGAAGTAAACTACTAGCAGGCTCAAAAGTCAAGTAAACTGAAGATTATGACAGCTTGCAAACACAGGACCATGTCATTATCATGGCAGTCCACTATATATTTTTATGACAAAATACATCATTATCAGGGCACATTATGGCCATTTTCTTACATGATGCTAACTGTACCTAACTGAACATATTTCTCACCTTGGAGGTGTTGTTGCTGCTGCACTGTCTGAACTTCAATTCCTTTACCTCCTTGGAAACCTGAAATATGCAGATGTATATGATGATTCTAAGAAAAGGGAAAAGGTGTATCTAGAACAGATTCACAAGTGTGGCTGTTAGCCATTTTATAACATTGCATAACATTAGTCAGACAGAGCTGAGCCTTTCACCACTATATAATATTGCCATATAAAATTACAAATTTATGTAACCTGGATTTTTTTGTATGAAACCTAGTCAATGTGACAATATATAAACTAGTGATCTACTAGTTATCAAGTTGAGAAATTGACCGCATATAAGCAAAAGCAATATCAGACTTGACTAGCGATACTTGTAAAGTTGTAAGTTATATCTTACCAGTGTGCTAATGGAAACTGTACTAATTAGGGTTCTTATTATGTTCTGGTATATAAATTCTTCTCAATTACTTAGGAAAATTACTGGATGTCTTACAAATTACAGAGGGAGTTAATAATTTCAATTTCATAAGAAAAATTCATCAATACTATGCATCATCTTCCTACTATACTTGCTACTCATCTTCGTAACCAAACAGCAGCAAAAAGCAGTTGAAGAGAGGCTCACGAGAGGACACTCAAATTTGCTAACCCTAGAACACGGGGAAAAGGGCTGTGGTACTTGCGGGAGGTAGCCTAAGGGGAGGAGGGAAGGGGGAGAGGTGAGGAATCACTGTGGGATAACGGCAGGCTGTCAGAGGAGGGCGCCGACATCGAGGAGGCGGCGGGCGGGCGGCGGCCGAGGAGGAGGCGACACGCCGAGGAGGAGGCGGCGTGCCGAGGAGGAGGTGCGTCGAGGAGGAGGCGGCTGGCCGAGGAGGAGGCGGCGTGTCGAGCTTGCCACCCACCTTGGAGCCGGAACCATAGGGTGTGCAAAGGCCAAGTGACGGAGGGGACGGAGGGGACGGAGGGGGCGGCGCTCGCAGGGGAGGCGGGGCTCGAGGGGAGGCGGTGCTCGAGGGGGTGGAAGGGGAGAGGGAGGCGGGGCGTGGGCGGCTCTTGTGCGGAGAGGCGGCAGGGCTCTGGTGGGGAATGCAGTTGGGGTCGATCGAGGGAATCTGGCGAGGGAGGGAGGGAGGACACAAAGGCGAGGGCAGTAGGTGGAGAGGAGGAGGGTTCTAATGGCGCACCACCCCTCGTGGCGCCAGTACGACTATTCTAATGGCGCACCTCCCCTCGGTGCGCCATTAGAATTTTGTTTTAATCTAGCCCGACTTGTCAGGTTATATACCACCTAAACCTATCTACATCAGAACCCGCCCACTACCCCGACTGGTCAGCACGCATCACACACCAGGAGGTCCTGGGTTCGATTCCCAGGCTCCCCAATATTATTTTTATGCATTTTAAATGCTGTTTGATATTTATTTGTGTTTAAATATGTTCAAGCTTGTTTAAATCATAACAGTAATATTTTTTTATAAAAACTGTAATAATTTTTTAAAAAATATGTTCAAATTTGTTACTTGAAAATATCATCGGCGGCGGCGGTGGAGCGGGGGAGGGTGCGGGGGTGCCCGTTGGCGGCGGTGGAGCGGGGGAGGGTGCGGGGGCCGGGTGCTCGTCGGCGGCGGTGGAGCGGGGGAGGGTTGCGGTGGGTCGTCGACGGCGGTGGAGCTAGCGGGGGAGGGTGCGGGTGGGATCGAGATGGAGGGGGATCGAGATCAAGTGTCCTCATGAATTCAAAAGGTTCCCATGAAATTTAAAAATATTCATGATATCAAAAAGTGCCTATGAAATTCAATCGAGAAATGAAGACTACGATTTAAATACAATCGATCTTAGCTAGCTATCTGTTCACAATCTTCTTGCCCTTCTTTTTTGCAAATGGAGTTCTTCTGTGGAACGGACGTCCTTTAGGTAGGGTGGTCCTGCTTCTTCTTGTGGTGTGTGCTGCTACTTCATCATCGTCGTCATGTTCGATCTTCGGGTCGCCGTACTTGTCGAAGTCTTGCTCATTGGCTACTCCATCCTTCCGATGATCTTCCTTTTGCCTCTCCTCACGACATCACGACTGGGCTTTGACGGGTCGGTAATGAAGAAGCATTGGTCCACTTGGGAAGCCAGTACCCATGGCTCATTTTTTGCGGTGACGTTTGCGCCCGCGGTCTTGGATTTGGCTTCGGGTATAACCATGGTGGTGAAATACCGGTCTTCTTTTAGGACGCTCTTGACCCATCTGACACGGAACATCGGGACCTTCTCTCCAGCGTAGCTCAGCTCCCAGATCTCCTCGATCCTTCCGTAGTATCTGTCCTTGTCGTTGCGGTGTAGGATTCCATCGTTACCCGGAGTTCTGATAACCATCGCTCTTCATGTCCTTGTTCTCGGTGTAGAATGTGTAGCCGTTGATATCGTACGCCTCATAGGTCATCAGGTTGTGCTCGGCGCCCTGTGACAAGGCGAATATGAGTTGTTCTTCCGCGAAAGAATCCTCATGTAAAGGGTACGACAGAAGCTTCTGCTTGAACCAACGCGTGAAACATGAGTTGTTTGAGTATATCTCCGTCTGTCCTCTGTTGGCCTCGGTCATTGTACGTCTTCTCAATAAAGGTTTTGTGCTCTACCACCCAAGGATCGACCACGTCTATGTGTTGTAGCGCGATTAGGTTTGCTCTTTCAAAGTCGTGAGTCGACCCTCGTAGTCGACATGCATTTCATGGCGACCCTCACGGTGACCCCATCCAGCGAGCCTGCCGAGGTGCTGTTGACGGGCAGACCAACGGGTTCTCGATGCCTAGATAATTCGTGCGATGAGGAGATGCACTCTTGGTCGAAAAGCCCTGGCTATACTTCCCTCCGGGCGTGACATGTTCCGAACGTATCCTTTGATGACACCATTCATCCTTTCGAACGGCATCATGTTGTGCAGGAACGTCGGCCCGAGTTGGATGATATCCTCCACGATATGGATCAGCAGATGCACCATAACGTCGAAGAATGCGGGCGGGGAGTACATCTCAAGCTCGCATAGTATCACCATGATCTCTTCCTGTAGCCTTCTGAGTTGCCTCATGCCAATCGACTTCCGAGAGATGACGTCGAAAAAGTTGCATAGGCCAAATAGCGTTTCACGGACGTGCGCGTCCATGATCGCACAGATTGCAACTGGAAGTATCTGCGTCATCAGCACGTGACAGTCGTGAGACTTCATCCCGCTGAACTTCTGCTTGGCTGGGTCTAGGTGTTCGCTTATCTTCCCACAGAACCGTAAGGAAGTTTTACTCCTAGGAGGCAGGTGAAAAACATCTCTATCTCCTCGACTTAGAGTGAAGCACGGGAGGGTAGTCATTTCCGGTCTTCTTGGCCTTTTTGCCTTTGCGGCGACTTTACGTGTCCTGCTTCGCCTCATCATCATCATCATCATCATCATCATCATCATCATTAGCGTGAAGCTCCTGCACGATGCCCATTGATTTCAAGTCTGCCCTTGCTTTCGGCCCATCTTTGGTCCTCTCTGGCATGTTGAGCAGGGTACCAAGCAGACTCTCGCACACGTTCTTCGTGATATGCATGACATCAAGGCTGTGAGGCACACGGTGGATCTTCCAGTACGGCAAGTCCCAGAAAACAGACCTCATTTTCCATACCTTCAGCAGCGGCTCTGGCGCCTTTCGCTTTTTCCCGGCTCTGGCGCCTTTTTTCCCGGCAGTGGGCAGTCTTTCCAATTTTTCAACGGCTCGTCTATTTCCTCGCCGCTCCTCGTACACGGGCGTTTTCGGGGTTCAGTTTCACCATCAAACAGATCCTTGCGTTTCCTCCACGGGTCATCGTCGCGAAGCCACCTTCGATGTCCCATGAACATGGTTTTCGAAGACCCGGGATCTCTATCTAGCTGGCTATACGTTGTGTCATCCATGCACCTTACGCATCCAGAAAATCCGTGGACTACCTGCCCCGCGAGATATCCGTAACCGAGATAGTCGTGCACCGTCGTGAGCAAAGGCGGCTCTCATAGGGAAATATTCTTTCTCTGCGGTGTCCCACGTATTGGCTGGCGTTTTCCACAGCGTGTCTAGCTCCTCCTTCGGCAGCCCCAGACATGATTGATGTCGTTCCCTAGTTGTTTCGGCCCTTCAATTAGCATACTCATGTGAATGTACTTCCTCTTCATGCACAACCAGGGGGAAGGTTGTACACCCACACAAACACAGGCCAGGTGCTATGTGTGCTTCTACGGCTGCCAAATGGATTGACTCCATCGGTGCTCGCGCCCAAAGACGATGTTCCTTGGATCCTTCCCATATTCAGGTATTCAAGTTCAACGCTTGCCACTGGCTCGCATCCTTAGGGTGACTCAGCATCTTGTCTTTTTTATTTATCTCCAGATCATTTCTGTCATCTTCCCGCTTCTTCTCCTCCCTATCCGCGTGCCAACGCAGGAGCTTTGCTACCTTAGGGTCCGCGAAATACCGCTGCAGACGAGGAGTGATCGGAAAGTACCACACTGATTTTCGAGGAGCTTTCTTCCTCTTCTTGTATCGAGTGACGCCAAGACACCGGACATATGGTAGACTCCAGCGTGCTCGTCCCGATAAATGATGCAATTGTTCATGCACACATGGTATTTCATGTGCGGTAAATCCAAAGGACACACGATTTTCTTCGCCTCCTCGAAACTGGTCGGGCACTTGTTCCCCTTGGGAAGACGTTCATGCCAAAATGACATGTTCTCGTCGAAGCATGCATCGGTCATTTTGTGTTTTACCTTCATCTCCAGAGCCATGAGCGTTACTTTCAGGCGATTATCCTCGGGCCTGCATCCTTCATACAATGGAGTAACCGCGTCTATCTCTAGTTGATCCAGCTTGGCTTTCTCTCGGGCGGCAGCTCTTGCGTTATCCGTGCGCTTACGAAGCAGCTCTTGAATATGAGGGTCCTGCACCCAGCCTCCATCGTCGTCTGCTCCGGCATCTTCATCTTCATGATCATGCCCTTCGTCTTGATCTTCCTCATCATCATGTACGACATCTTCTACATGATGATTGTGTACATCATCACTGTCGTGATCATGTCCTGGAGATTCTTCGTCTTCTCGCCCGCCCTCGCCGCGGTGGTTGTCTTGTTGCCCTTCCTCATTTCTTGCCCGGCCCCCATGGACGAATTCATAGTCATCTTCATCACCTTGCCACCGATAGCCATCCATGAAACCACGCAAGAGCAGGTGGTCCCGCACCTGCCCGGAATCCGGGTCCGCAATAAGGCTCTTCAGCTTGCATCTTCGACACGGACATCTTATCTTCGTCTCGTTCTTTTGAAGCATCTCGGCCTTCACGGAGCTCAAAAACCTATTCACGATGCCTTCGGTCATCGTGCGGACCATGGTCGCTTCTTGAGGTAGAGCAAAATGATATTTTAGAACCAAGAAAAATTTGGCATGACCTTCCCTTAAAATAGGACCAAAAAGAATCCATAGTGTCAAAATTCTACTTGAAACGGAAATGAATCAACATTCCGGCAAAATATTGGCAACTATCGCATTTCAAATACCGGTACCTGCAAACACAAACATATATGCAACACCACAAACACAAGCAACACCACAAACATACATAGATCTAGCTAGGCCACAAAAGGTGCATGTGCACGTTGTTGGAGCGAGCTAGGGAGAAAAAAATAGATCTACATCATGAAGATAGCTTTCCCTTACTTACCTATCAAAAAAGGTAATTTCACCACTTAATTTTGATGAATCTATGGTGCAAATGAGGTGAGGAGGAGGAGGCAGCCGACAAGCTTAGAGAAGGAGGTGGGGGGGAATGAAGTGGGGTAAGTGAGTGTGTAGGTGTGGCTGTCCAAAAATATCTAGCTGGTCCAGGTTACTAATGGTGCACCACTAAGCCATGCGCCATTAGTAACCCAACATACTAATGCCGCACCACAGAGACATGCGCCATTAGTAGGTTTGCAAAAAAGTAAAAAACAAAATTATATACTAATGGCGCACTATCTTGGTCGTGCGCCATTACTAGTTCTAACTAGTAATGGCGCACTTTGCCATCCCTGCGCCATTAGTTTGTATGGAAAAATGGGAAAAAATCAATAGTAGTGGCGCACCGTGAGCACGGTGCGCCATTAGTGTCTTCCACACTAATGGCGCACGACCAACCGGTGCGCCATTAGTATATAGTAGTGGTGCACTACTTACCTGGTGCGCCATTAGAATCAGTCCTATCTATAGCCCTTTTCCTAGTAGTGCATCCATGGATTCATTATTATTCTCAATCAAAGTAGACAAAGGCATATCATTAGGATAAGAAGAAACACTCTTAGTAGCAAATAATTTCATAAGTTCATCCATCTTTCCACTCAAAACATTAATTTCTTCTATCGCATGCACTTTTTTATTAGTAGATCTTTAAGTGTGCCATTGAGAATAATTAACCATAATATTATCTAGGATTTTAGTAGCTTCTCCTAAAGTGATTTCCATAAAAGTGCCTCCCGAAGCCGAATCTAAAAGATTTATAGAAACAAAATTCAACCCGGCATAATTTTTTTGTATAATCATCCACAAGTTCAAACTATGAGTAGGGCAATTACGTATCATTAATTTCATCCTCTCCCAAGCTTGTGCAACATGTTCGTGGTCAAGTTGCTTAAAATTCATAATATCGTTTCTAAGAGAGATGATCTTAGTGGGAGGAAAATACTTAGAGATAAAAGCATCTTTGCACTTATTCCATGAATCAATACTATTTTTAGGCAAAGACGAAAACCAAGCTTTATACGATTTCTAAGAGAAAAAGGAAATAGCTTCAATTTAACAATATCATTATCAACATCTTTCTTCTTTTGCATATCACACAAATCAACGAAGCTATTTAGATGAGTAGCGGCATCTTCACTAGGAAGGCGGTAATTGATCTTTCATGACAAGATTCAACAAAGCAGCATTGATTTCACAAGATTCAATATAGGTAAGAGGAGCAATCAGAGTGCTAAAGAAATCATTATTGTTGGTGTTGGTAAAGTCACAAAATTTGGCATTATCTTGAGCCATCATGACAAACTAGCAATCCAACACACAAGCAAACAAAAAGCAAGTGAAAAAGAGGCAAACAGAAAAGACAGGGCGAATAAAACGGCAAGGGTGAAGTGGGGGAGAGGAAAACGAGAGGCAAATGGCAAATAATGTAATGCGGGAGATAAGGGATTGTGATGGGTACTTGGTATGTTTGACTTTTGCATAAGCCTCCTCGGCAACGGCGCCAGAAATTCTTCTTGCTACCTCTTGAGCACTGCGTTGGATTTCCTTGAAGAGGAAAGGATGATGCAGCAAAGTAGCATAAGTACTTCCCTCAGTTTTGAGAACCAAGGTATAATCCAGTATGAGACTATACGCGCGAGTCCCTCGTACCTACACAAAACAAATAACTCCTCGCAACCAACGCGATTAGGGGTTGTCAATCCCTTCACGGCCACTTACGAGAGTGAGATCTGATAGAGATGATAGATAATATTTTTGGTATTTTTTGTTTATAAAGATGCAAAGTAAAATAAAAGAAAAGTAAAAAACAAAGGCAATAATAAAGTGATGGAAGATTAATATGATGGAGATAGACCCGAGGAACATAGGTTTCACTAGTGGCTTCTCTCAAGAGCATAAGTATTCTACGGTGGGTGAACAAATTACTATTGAGCAATTGACAGAATTGAGCATAGTTATGAGAGTATCTAGGTATGATCATGTATATAGGCATCACGTCCAAGACAAGTAAACCGACTCCTGCCTGCATCTACTACTATTTCTCCACTCATCGACCGCTATCCAGCATGCATCTATAGTATTAAGTTCAAGAAAACAGAGTAACGCCTTAAGCAAGATGACATGATGTAGAGGGATAAATTCATGCAGTATGATAAAAAACCCATCTTGTTATCCTTGATGGCAACAATACAATACGTGCCTTGTTGCCCCTCTTGTCACTGGGAAAGGACACCGCAAGATTGAACCCAAAGCTAAGCACTTCTCCCATTGCAAGAAAAACCAATCTAGTAGGCCAAACCAAACTGATAATTCGAAGAGACTTGCAAAGATAACCAATCATACATAAAAGAATTCAGAGAAGATTCAAATATTGTTCATAGATAATCTTGATCATAAACCCACAAATCATCGGTCTCAACAAACACACCGCAAAAAGAAGATTACATCGAATAGATCTCCACGAGAGAAGGGAGAAAATTGTATTTAGATCCAAAAAGAGAGAAGAAGCCATCTAGATATTAACTATTTACCCGATGGTGTGGGTTAAACTACTCTCACTTCTTCGGAGAGGCTTTGGTGTTGATGTCGAAGCCCTCCATGGTGGATGCCCCTCCGCGTGAGCTCCTAACAGGCCCCAAGACGGGATCTCGTGGATCTGAGAAGGTTGTCAGCGGTGGAATTAGGTTTTTGGCTCCGTCCTTGATCGTTTGGGGGAATGCGTAGGGTATATATAGGAGGACGGAGTACGTCGGTGGAGCAACCGGGGGCCCACGTGGGTGGTGGGCGCGCCCGGGGGGGGTGGGCGCGCCCCCCTACCTCGTGGCCTCCTCCTTTGTTTCTTGACGTAGGGTCCAAGTCTCCTGGATCATGTTCGGTGAGAAAATCACGTTCCCGAAGGTTTCATTCCGTTTGGACTCCATTTGATATTCCTTTTCTTCGAAACACTGAAATAGGAAAAAAACAGCAATTCTGGGCTGGGCCTCCGGTTAATAGGTTAGTCCCAAAAATTATATAAAAGTGGAAAATAAAGCCCAATAATGTCTAAAACAGTAGATAATATAGCATGGAGCAATCAAAAATTATAGATACGTTGGAGACGTATCATGGGTCTGGCCCGGATGTTCCTCCAAAGTGTTCCTATGGGATGACCTAACACAACCGGGTGGATACGTCCACTGCTCAAAGCCCGTCCGTGCAAAGTCAAAGGGCTAGATCCCGTGGTCAAACGCTAGAGGGTTAGGCGGGACGGGGCCCTGGCGGGGTAGCAATGCTACCCGAGCATCGTATCGGGACCTCATACATGTGGGGTGGTGTGGTGGCATGTCCGAAGATGCGGCACGCGTCTCCGGGGTTTGGCCCCCTCCAAGTGACGGCGGCACTGCCTTGCGTGTAGGGGGGGGGCACACCGCGGAGGCCCAAGACGGGCGTCTACGCATACCTAAACACTTTCACATATGCACCGGGACCCGTGCGATGTTTCGGTGACATAGCTACACCCCGAATCCCCCCACCAACCAGAATTCCCTCCGGGTCAACCCTTTCCCCCCTCTGTGACACGGCGATAGCGACGTTCGTAAACGGGGGGGGGGGGGCAATCGATATACCATCGGGGTATGTTTTTTTAGATAAGGCATAATTAATAAAGCAAAAATAAAAAAATAAAGTCAAAATAAAAAATAAAGTAAAATAAATGTATGCCGACGGCCTGGCCGTCGGCATATCTATGCACACACGGAGGTGCGGTCCACGGATCGATGACGTGGCATGGCACACGGATCGATGACGTGGCAGAGGTGCCTATGCCATAGGCATACCTTTGCCATAGATAGTATAAAGAAAAATTAATACTAAAACTAAATAAACATATGCCGACGGCGCGCACACCGATCGATGACGAGGAAGAGGGGCATAGGCTAGGTCTATGCCGACGCCTATGCCGTAGGCATACCTCTGCGATAGATATGCCGATGGCCGCCGTTACCTCCCGTCGGCGTAGTTTCAACGCCGTCAAACGGTCAGCGTTGACCGGGTAGGTGGGCCCGGGCTATGAAGACGGCCGCGCCTATGCCGATGGGCCCTGTAGGCGTATCTCGAGCGGTCCCGACGGCCTAGTCTATGCCAACGGCCCTGTCGGCATAGATGGATGTATGCCGACGGCTTTTCTACGGCCTACGGCCTGTCCTTGGCCGTCGGCATAGATGAGGCCGTAGGCGCAAGCAGTTATTCTGGTAGTGAGCTCTTTTTCACCTCCATAAAACGAGAAACATATCCTTAGTCCTTTTTAGGTATTTTGGGATATTCTTGACCGCTGTCTAGTGATCCACTCCTGGATTACTTTGGTACCTCCCTGCTAAACTTATAGCAAGGCACACATCAGGTCTGGTACACAACATTGCATACATGATATAACCTATGGTCGTGCCATAGGGAATGACTTTCATTTTCTCTCTATCTACTGCAGTGGTCGGGCATTGAGTCTGATTCAACTTCACACCTTGTAACACAGGCAAGAACTCTTTCTTTGACTGATCCATTTTGAACTTCTTCAAAACTTTATCAAGGTATCTGCTTTGTGAAATTCCAATTAAGCGTCTTAATCTATCTCTATAGATCTTGATGCCCAATATATAAGCAGCTTCACCGAGATGTTTCATTAAAAAATTCTTATTCAAGTATCGTTTTGTGCTATCCAGAAATTCTGTATTATTTTCAATCAACAATATGTCATCCACATATAATATTAGAAATGCTACAGAGCTCCCACTCACTTTCTTGTAAATACAGGCTTCTCCAAAAGTCTGTATAAAACCATGCGTTTTGATCACACTATCAAAGCATATATGCAACTCCGAGAGGTTTGCACTAGTCCATAAATGGATCGCTGGAGCTTGCACACTTTGCTAGCACCTTTGGGATCGACAAAACCTTCTGGTTGCATCATATACAACTCTTCTTTAAGATATCCATTAAGGAATGCAGTTTTTACATCCATTTGTCAAATTTCATAATCATAGAATGCGGCAATTGCTAGCATGATTCGGACAAACTTACGCATTGCTACGGGTGAGAAGGTCTCATCATAGTCAACTCCTTGAACTCGTCGAAAACCATTCGCAACAAGTCCAGCTTTGTAGACAGTAACATTACCGTCAGCGTCAGTCTTCTTCTTGAAGATCCATTTATTCTCTATGGCTTGTCGATCATCGCGCAAGTCAACCAAAGTCCACACTTTGTTCTCATACATGGATCCCATCTCAGATTTCA
Organism: Aegilops bicornis; assembly: GCA_021605145.1. NCBI lineage: Eukaryota > Viridiplantae > Streptophyta > Magnoliopsida > Poales > Poaceae > Aegilops > Aegilops bicornis. The sequence goes on along the minus strand of CM038671.1, from coordinate 34,191,754 downwards.
TGCCGTCAAGCCATTGCATGGAATCTGGGCTCATTATTGCTTCCTCATAGTTTGTAGGTTCGTCATGGTCAAGTAACATGACCTCCAAAACAGGATTACCGTACCACTCTGGTGCGGATCTTACTCTAGTTGACCTATGAGGTTCGGTAGTAACTTAATCTGAAGTTTCATGAACATCATCATTAGCTTCCTCACTAATTTGTGTAGGAATCACTGGAACTGATTTCTGTGATGAACTACTTTAAAATCGGGAGAAGGTACAATTACCTCATCAAGTTCTACTTTCCTCCCACTCACTTCTTTCGAGAGAAACTCCTTCTCTAGAAAGGATCCATTCTTAGCAATGAATATCTTACCTTCGGATCTGTGATAGAAGTTATACCCAACAGTCTCCTTTGGGTATACTATGAAGACACATTTCTCCAATTTGGGTTCGAGCTTATCAGGTTGAACCTTTTTCACATAAACATCGTAGCCCCAAACTTTAAGAAACGACAGCTTGGGTTTCTTGCCAAACCACAGTTCATATGGTGTCATCTCAACGGATTTAGATGGTGCCCTATTTAATGTGAATGCAGCCGTCTCTAAAGCATAACCACAAAACGATAGCGATAAATCGATAAGATACATCATAGATTGCACCATATCTAATAAAGTACGGTTACGATGTTCGGACACACCATTATGCTTGTGGTGTTCGGGTGGCGTGAGTTGCGAAACTATTCCACATTGTTTCAAATGAAGACCAAACTCATATCTCAAATATTCTCCACCACGATCAGATCGTAGAAACTTTATTTTCTTGTTACGATGATTTTCCACTTCACTCTGAAATTCTTTGAACTTTTCAAATGTTTCAGACTTATGTTTCATTAAGTAGATATACGCATATCTGCTCAAATCATCTGTGAAGGTTAGAAAATAACGATACCCGCCGCGAGCCTCAACACTCATCGGACCGCATACATCAGCATGTATTATTTCCAATAAGCCAGTTGCTCGCTCCATTATTTCGGAGAACAGAGTCTTAGTCATCTTGACGATGTATTAAAAAAATGAGGAAAATTTCTTATCCATCCCTACTAATAAAGCAAGGTGCTTTCTCCGATTTTTTTCATCCATTCACTATTGAAAAGATTTTTTTTCTATTCGAGGTGGTACTAATTTTTTTGTCCGTTCCTCTATTAGAAAAACCCGAATTTCTTACATGGGCTGCCCATGGTGGGGCCCAGCAAAGCCAGCCCAACTATTTTCATGCCCGTCCATATGAGAGAAACCTATTTATCGCATAAAGCATCAAGTAGCCTCAAATTCGCAGATGGCGCCCAACCTGGGCTGAACCATTTTTTCGTGTTATATTTATATTTATATTCATATTTTCCTTTTCTTTCTCTTTATCTTTCCAGTTTCTTTTGTCTTTTTTCCTTTGTAGTTTATTTTTCTCCCTTTTTTCATAAATTGAAACTTTTCAAGAAAGTTCATAATATCAGAAAAAATTGATTTTTTAAAAAAAATCACAATTTTTAAATGCATTTCAAAATCTATGTTCTCATAAGAAAAATGGTTCAGATTTAAAAAAAATGTTACATTTTTCTTTGTGTTTTCGAAGTTGTTTAAGATTTTCCAAAGAAATTGCATTTAAATTTTTTTCTCGAATAAGAGAAATATTCTTGTTTTAGTAATTTTTTTTGAAAATTCAGGATAATGTCTGAGTTAACACATTCTCAAAAACTATTATGAATGTTCAAAATATATTTCCTTTGTCAAAAAAATCACATATTCAAAAAATATTCATGTTATTATAAAATGTTCAGGTTTTCAAATTAAATTGTGAATTTCAAACGCTTCAAATTGTGTTGTTTATTTCTGAAAGTAAGAAATTTCAAATTTATTCAAGATACAAAAAAAAAAAATTGTTTCCAATCTATCAATGGAGTATCATTTTAATGGTTTGAGATGGCTATTGGTTGGTAGGACCTGCTTTCTTTGAGTGGCTAGCAGCACGTAGTCGGGTCTTTGAGAGCACGGCTTCGATCCCTCAACTCATTATTTTTTGAATTTTTCGCACCTTACAAAGATGTCGTCTTGGAGCCTACCAGTGTGCTGGCCCATACACAAACTGATGTGTGTCCCACACACAATTGGACGCAGCTAGCGTCATATAGTAGCCCCCACGCAGTTGACCGAGGAAAATAAATTGCTCCATCGCACAGCCAGTATTGAGCCTCAGCCGCACTCCCCTACTGGGTCGTCCAAGGGAGCAATTTTTTTCTTAGGTCAAAAAAAGAGAATATGTTGGTTTAGTTCGAAAAAAATTGTGGGCACGTGAGTGCTAAAATAATCAAAGGGAATAAACCCTAATAAAAAGGGACATTGATGTCTGGTTATGTGCTAAATATGCTAATGAAATAAGATTTATGTGCTAAAATTAGGAATCCATCTGGTTATGCCATCGTAAGCGAGAGTGGTCGAAGCAGCCGTGCCCGAAGGTCGCCGCATAGTTACCAAATGAGGAGGCAGACACAACCCCAAGACAGAAATGGACCCGGAGGAAAAAGGTACGAGTTAGATGGTTGCCACCACACTGAGTAACCCCACCACTATTAAGTTCTCACGGGACAAACATGACCCACGAGAAGACCACAACTCCTCTCTTTATCGCACATCTATGGAGATCGATTTTGGTACACGTCAATTACCTCTCCCATTGCTTCTTGCAAAGAAAGATATATAAACTCTATTAGTAACCCAGGGTGAAGAATAATTTATTTCTCACCTCAGTCGTTCGACCGAGCAAGTCGTAACATTATTGGTCGGATCGCTTTTCCGTCACTGACAAACCTTTTCCCTTGCGCGACCGTAATTTTTCACCCCTCCGACAAGTAATTTTACATTTGCGCTTGCCATGTCATTTTACAATACTTCTTTTAGGAAACATACGCGATCTCTCCAGGAGAAACAATACGGTAAACCAAGCACGGAGATAAGAGAGGACACTTCTCTCTATTAGTTAGCTAACAACCTAAATTAACCCCCCAAAACCCCCTAAACCCAGCCCCATTCAAAAAAAAAACCTCAGCTCCTGCCAGCTGCTGACGCGTGGATGCCTTTTGGACCCGGCTGGTGCTACCAACCGGAACCAAAGATCCTCTGCCTGGGCTCGCCGCAGCGGCCACCTGGAGACCCATCTGTCCCGGTTGGTATAAGAACCGGGACTAAAGGTATAGGGTTTTAGTACCAACCCTTTAGTCCCGATTCCCAAACCGGGACAAATGGGCCTTACGAACCGGGACAAATGGCCCTTTTTCTACTAGTGCTCCCTGTTTCTTACAAGCTGGATCTCATCTTCTCTGTCCATTTGAATTTTTACATTGAACATTCACATTGTCCCTGAATGTCCCAACTATACTAAGGAAAAAAAAGTAAAACTATAGCATTTTTTTCCTGTATAACTTGTTTAATTATTTCATCTTAACTTGTTACTTTCAATATCATATAAGCTGATTCTCCCAGTGTATTGACAACATGATGTCGTGTTGAACAGAAGGGTTCAGAATGGAAACTAAGGTTCTTCAAGTACGGGCATGGGTTTCATGTAAGCAATCGGTCTTCGGTGTTACCTTTTATAAATCATGAAAGGTGACTTCAGTATTTTGGGCATGTAGCAGAGTCTCCAATCAAAATCTACAAGCAGTGACCAAGGCGAGGTGTAGAACGGGACTATGAGTGCTTCGTCAAGCATCTGCTGCCATCGTCGAAAATGAAAAACTCGATGGTTAATAGAATCCATATTATAAATTATCATGCGTGCATATGGGATTTTTCTGAGATATTGCCTCCATTAATTATGTTTTAGTGAAGGAACTTATCTTGTGACAAACGTAGGAGGGTGAAGAGTATGGTTGTCCTTGGAATTGAGACTCTGTGAGATGAATGTTTCTACAGTACTCATCCTAACTCAACTATTTACTTTTTTATATGTAAACTCAACTATTTACTTTATCCTTGATCCTCTGGTAAGGTAGAATCTTGAGATCAGTATGAGCTAGTCAGCCACCGAGGAGGCTGACGAGATGGCCTTCAGGATCGTTTGGAAATAATGTAACAAAATAGTTTGGAATATGCTGTGTAATTTAATATATTTGGCAACTGTTTCACGATTTAACTCCTACACTGACATTGCATTCAATTGGTGGACCATGCGTTGATATACTCTTCTTTACGTCTCCTAAATTTCCTACGTCGGCTGCCAAATTCCTACGGCTCTCAACTGAATTAGTAGAATATGTTTCGCTTTGCATTTGAATCTAAATTTTGTAGTAGCTAAGGAATGACTGCAAGATTCCCTTTTTCCATAAAAAAGACTGATTATAAAGAGACATCTGCAGTAGAGCACGTTAAAAAGTTTGATCGATGTGTCAGCCAAACAAAAGTCGAGGCAGTAGAGCTCATCCATGCAGTAGAGTAGAGCCAATGTACTACACAGTGGTAATTTACCTAATCTTTGGCCATAAATTTACGGGCATGCATGGTGGGTGCGTGCATGTCTCTCATGTCCATCGCTTCCACACCGTAAGATTACGTTGCATGCAAAGATTATTACATCGGTGCTCCATGGATGGAAGTGTGCGGACTGGTTTGCGCGGGGCGCACTGGCTGGCTGGGGTGAGGAATAAGAATTCCTCACCCAGGGTGACGAATAGCGCGTATATAGGACCGCTAAAGTGAGCCTAAGCGTAAACTCTTTATTCTACACGCTGGTCCATCATTCGAGCACGCCCCGCTCCAAGTAATCCGGTTTGCCTAATCGATCCAGCCAATACTTGGCGTGGTCGTAATGGGCTAACATAACATGGTAATGGGTCTAGTTCGCATGCCCCCTCGATGGTAACCAAGAGGAAGCTAGTAATGATCCCTCAAAAAAAAGAGGAAGCTAGTAATGAAGTGGTAATGGAACATGAATACGTTACTACATTTGCTATTCCTTTTTACCCTTCCATGATCAGTGAACTAAGCCACGTGATGGAGGCGGCCTGCATGGCAATGGTGATGGAAAGTAAAAGAATTAATATATTTTTATTTTTTTACCCTCACATGATCAGGGAATGAGAGCCACAAGACGGGTGTGAGCGCATGGTAGTGGTAACGAAAATAAAATCATTCACAATATTTCCTATATGGTTTTACCTTCACATGATTAGAGCAGAGCCACGGGACGGAGGTTGAGTGCGTGGGAGTGGTAATGAAATTAAATCCATTACTATATTTGCTATTCCTTTTTACCCACTGGTGATTAAAGCATAGGTGGGAGTGCACGGGGCGACTGGCGCGTAGAATTAGAGGTTTGCGCTCTCGCTTAGTATAGCGTCACCGTGTGTGTGTGTGTGTATATATATATATATATATATATATATATATATATATAGGGAAAATGCATCCTACTACCGGGTGTAGTTACACCTATTTCTCATATACTACCATGTGGTAGTATATACTATATATATATATACACGGTGGCGCTAATCTGAGCGTGAGCGCAAAATCCTTAACCTGCGCTCCGGCCACGCTGCTTGAGCCGCTTCGCCTTGAACAAGACATTTTCCTTCCATCCTATAGTAAAAGTCCTACCAAAATATAGTAACACAATTAAATTGATTACCAGGCTACATCCTGTGGTCCTCCGCTACGCCTAATCAACATGTTCCTGTTGCCCCTCATAAAACTTTGGGCAATCATAGTAACAGAATTAATAGGTTTACTGGTTGCACCCTCCGTTCCACCAACCCATCTAATCATGACTCGTAATTGTTCTTGGTACATGGTAATTAGTCAACAGTTTGATGGTAATAGTTTCAGGGGAGGCCTGAAGGTAACTGTGCTATGGTTTTGGAACGAGCCAATTGCTCCTACTTGAGTGGTAACTGGAACAAGCCCATTGAGTGGTAATTATATATGTGTGTGTGTGTGTGTGTGTGTGTGTGTGTGTGTGTGTGTGTGTGTGTGTGTGTGTGTGTTAGTCAATCATCTCTAAAATTTTTCACAAGTATTGGAAAAATTTTAAACAAGTATTTAAAAAACTTTAAGTGTATATAATGTTGATCATGTATATGAAAAAATGTTAGCAAGAATTTGGAATTTTTAAAGTGTGTATAGAAAAATGTTGACCTTATATTTCGGAAAAAAATGTTAATCTTGTATTTGAAACATGTTGAAAATGTGTATAGAACAAATCTTGACCATGTGTTCCATTTTTTTCAAATTTGTTTTGGAAAAATGTTAAACCTATATTAAATATGTTTTTTTTACGTATATGAATAATGTAGAGTGAAAATCAAAACAAACATAAGAAAAAAAAAGGAAAAAAAATCAAGCAAAAACCAAAAGAAACGAAAAAGAACACAAAAAACCTATGGGAAACGAGAAAGAATAAACAAAACCGAAGAAAAAAGAAAGAAAGGAAAAAACCTGGTAAAAACCAAGAAAGAAATAAAGAAATCAAAGAAAAAAAGAAAAAAAACAATGAAACATGAGAAAAAAATGGAGAAAACCCGGTGAAAAAACAAATGAAAAAACCTAGAAAAAGTGGAGAAGAAACAGTGAAAACCCCGATTTGTTTAGACTTAAGTAGCCCTGCCCTACTACTCTCACGAACCGACGGTTAGCCTAGTGGCTTGGCGCAGTTGCTCTAAACTAGGAGGCCATGGTGCAATGCATTCTCTCTTCAGGTTTTTTCTTTTACTGTGCGTGTGCATGAATGGGCCGGCCCGATTAGTGTAACCCTTTAGCGAGCGATCCTTCCATCTCGCTTAATGCGAGATATAGTCGCCGCGAGGACCAAGTGCTCTAGGATACACCGAACTGGGAGAGCCCAGGGAGTGAGCGCTCTATGCTTTTGTTCGACCATTTTTTGTGCTTCAAATAAGTGGTCCAGCCATAAACAGGTGGGCAAACATGCATACACCCCCAATATGGGTCGTCCCAATGTGTCCCAATAACATTAAATTTTATACAGGTGCTTATAATATCTGTTAAAAAGTTATATTTATAATATCGTTAGAAAAAATGAATCACTAGTTAAGGGTCCCCTTTTCAAAGGTCATTCCCCACCTCTTTAGGCGCTGACAAGTGGATGCATTGCATGTGCCAGTTGTCATAACCTGACATTTTATTTTTTGGCAGATTCGTTTATTCAAAACGTTTTATCTTTGGAACCATGCGTTTATACCAAATCATTTTCAGCGTTACATATTTTGCATCGGGATGGTCGAAACTAAATCCCATGTTAAGAGGTTTCAACAAACTTTTTTTCACGAAAAACCCAGAAACCAGAAAAACAAAATGTCAACATAGGAAGAAACGAATACCAAAAAGTTCCATAAACAATAACCGAGAAACACTGGAAACCGAAAAGAAAGAATACCAAGAAAACCTGAGAAAAAAGGGAGCCCGAAAGCACGGTTGTTGTTTTCACTTTTTTTTTCTGAAAGCACATGTTGTGGGTTTCTCTTTTTCTTAGGGAAACACATGTTGTGCTTCTCGCGGACGCACTCTGTTTCTCATACGAAAAGGTTGTGTTTTTCCCTTTAAGAAGCACAGTTGTGATTCTCGTGGAAGCACAAACTGTGCTTCTAACGGAAGCATTGGTTGTGCTTGTCGTGGAAGTAAATATGTGCTTCTTGCGGAGACACTGGTTGTGCTTCTCGCAGAAGCAAATTTGTGCTTCCTGGAGAAACATAATGGTGGCTACCTTTTGTTACTGCGACACCCTGTAGACGGATGCAATAAAGTTGTTCTTCCAAACGATGGATAACACGCGCACCAATAGCCTCTACCTAACCGCCTACGCGCCCGCCACCTGTCGGCAGACTCCTGAGAAGCAGGTGCGGCGAAGCGGTGGAGGGAGCTTGGGCTTGTCGGCCTTGAGCTTGCTAGCGACGTGGAGAAACACCATGCCAGGAAAGGTAGCTTCCCGGCAGCCTGGGTCTTGATCTTGAGATGATCTTCTCTGCCCGGAGGTCTTCTTTACGGTATTATTTAACATGACTTGTGTATCTTGGGATAGATCTAACTTCTGCCATGTCCTTCCCGGCACGGAAGCTGCATCTTGCCGGTGGGTAGTCAGGGGTATTGACACCCATTGTTTAGTACACTGATAAGAAGCACTTTTTTTAAAGAAGCATGGCTATGTTTTGTCAAAAATGAAACAAATTTTTTCTCCAAAACCAAGGAGAACCAGGAAAAAACTGAAAAGCCAAAAAAACCCATCTAAAATCTAAAAATGCGTGCAAAAAACTCAGAGGGGCACCGAGCACACGATACGTGACGGCGCCCAGATGCATCATTTCACGCGCTCTAATGCCAACAAAAATTGATCCTTAGGGGAGCCCCAAAGGGTAACCTTTGGTTAGTTGCTCCTTAGAAATAGAAACCAAACTCGAATGGGGAAACCATAAGAAAAATTGAAAAGGGAGAAACAACAAACTTGAAAAGGTATGGTGAAACAGATAAATTGCTAACCGAAAACGTGCCCCCTACACGTTTGGGCAACTTGCATAATATAGGATTAGCCTGGTTTAATGTCCACAGAATGATCCACCCAGCAACTTGCAAAATATAGGATTAGCCTGGTTTAACGTCCACAGAATGATCCACCCACACCAAAGCACTTTGCAAGACCAAACCAATGAACGTTACTTCACGACCGTGCATAAAAATGGACGGATACAGATTGAAAGAATCTGTCGATGTGCCTTACTGACAACTCAAGGTTTCTTCACGACCTAATTATCACACGCCGACGTGTGCCGCCGACGTTGAGGACCAGATGCAGGACATGAACACTCGTACGATTCAAGGGACGAGTCTGCGCCTACATGCATATCTCTTGATTGCCACGCAAGCCATGGCTTGGCTGCACGGCCAGGCACTTTTGCACGCTTCGTGCTTCATTGAACCAATCAGGGTTGCCTTGCTTAATCCTCTAGCGACGTACGTACGAATTGACCGCAGTGAAGACTATATAAACAAACGATCGTCAGATCACCACAGCAGCTCACAACCGTCAGCAACAGATCAATATAGATACACTGAACAAACGCTTCCATTAATTTAGGCCACAAGTTCATCAAACTTCAAGAGCTAGCGGCCGATATGGCTCCAGCTCGATCTGTTGAAGGGATGCTGTTGGCGGCGATCGGCTGTGTGCTCTCTGTGGCCGCGGACAACCCAACCACGCCATCCCGCAACCCTTCGTCTGGCAGAAGGCGCATGCGACGTTCTACGGCGGCGCTGACGCCTCTGACACAATGGGTAATCAACTAATCATTCAACTCACTCCTGTTCATCTATCTACTGCGTGCATGCCCGGTTGATCTTGTTCTTCTGTGTATCAACACTTGCGATGGGTTCTATATATTGCATATTGCAGGTGGTGCGTGCGGGTATGGTAACCTCTTCTCTGAAGGGTACGGGACACGCACCGCGGCTCTGAGCACCTGTTGTTCAATGACGGCGCCGCATGCGGGCAGTGCTACAAGATCGCATGCGACCGAAAGCGCGCGGATCCGTTGTTTTGCAAGCCTGGTGACGGTCACCGTCACGGCCACGAACTTCTGCCCGCCCAACGATGCCCTCCCCAATGACAACGGCGGCTGGTGCAACCCACCGCGGCCGCATTTCGACATGGCCCAGCCGGCCTGGGAGAAGATCGATGTTTATAAAGGTGGCATCATCCCCGTCATGTACCAGAGGTATATATGCTTCTTACAAGTTCAAAAGTTAGTTCAGAGTCATCGGAGCCACATAACTTTAACTTTTTTCTATGTCACTGCCATACACATGCAGAGTTCCGTGTGTAAAGCGGGGTGGCGTGATGTTCGTAATCAATGGTCACGAGTACTTCAATCTTGTGCTTGTGAGCAATGTTGCTGCAGCTGGCTCGATCAAGTCCATGGATGTCAAGACCTTTGATTCCGACGAGTGGACGCCTATGGCACGCAATTGGGGTGCTAACTGGCACTCTCTTGCGAACCTCACCGGCAAGATGCTCTCCTTCAGACTAATCAACAGTGATGGACACACGCTTGTGTTCAATGATGTTGTTCCAAAGGGATGGAACTTTGGGCAATCATTTGTTAGCAAATTGCAATTCTAGTGAGTAATGTCTGCCAAGTGATGGATTTGTGGTAAGTACGCTATGTAAAATGCAAGTTGTGTAATTGTGTGTTGCTTGTATCACTGATTTAATTTTAGAATTCAATTTGTTCATACTCACTGTGTAATTCGTCTGGTGTATCTAAGACCATGTTCATTCCATCAATTGTGTATTCTTCAAATTAACTTCTATGATGCATTCTGTGAATAGATCATGTCATTCTAGTGCTATGCATGGTAACTCACGCTTATAAGAAAGAAACACTATTTGAATCAAAACTCAAGTTTGTGTTGTTGAATGGTCGCAAGTTGGGCAAAACTGCACAACTGAAAATTCTAAGAAATGAGTTGTTGATTCTAGTGCCAACAATGTGTTATGAGGGCGTCTGGTTATGAATAACATGACTATGAACACGATTAATACGGTAGACATAGTACGGAATGGTTCATACAAAAACTTGAGGGGCATAGATGCATGGGATAGAAGGGAGAGGCCATCCTCCATGATATATTTATTTTTGTGTTCAGCGGGTCCGTTCTGATCATGTGCATTAGGGTAAGAAACATGATGGGAGATGCCTATATGCTCAAAAACAGATTTAATTTTTAATACTCACACCCCAATCTGTTTGTTCTGCGTTAATTTTCCTATCAAACAAATAGTTAACATGTTGCTGAAAGATATGTAATTTTTTTAAACATCGGATTTATTTATAAGGAGATAGATTGAACCGAATATGCTAAAATCATCAATAAAACAGACATGATATTCTTGTCTACAAATTGAAATAGGCATGGGGCCCCATACATCCGAGAAAATAATCTCTGAAGGAGTTTCCTACTCACTAGTCGGTCGACACACATCACAAACAAGGTGTTGTTTTTCATTCGACACTAGAAGACTATGATCTCGAAGGATTTTCTAGACCACTTGCAGGGGAGGGTGACCTAGACGCCTATGCCAGCATGAGGCAGATGGTTTGATCATGCCTAGTACTTGTTGTTCCTTGACTCTTGATCGACCAGCAAATGGAAAAAGACCCCGCCTACTCCTAGCATGTAGAATTGTGTCTCAATTTTCTGATCCTTAACAGGAAAGAATTCAGAAAAATTTCAAGGTACGCATGATTATCTTTCATTAGTTGATAAGTGTAAAGAAACCATGTTAGCCAAATGTCAACAACGCTTCACTGTACCCAAGGGCACACCAACCGTTTAGGGTTTCTTGTGCCTCCCGTCGGCGTTGCCGCTGATCTACCTTGTCTGATGTGGTTTTACGGTCATGGAGGTGTCGTGCATCTTGGTCCTTGCCAGCGGGAGGGCTCTATTTTATAGGATTTTTTGAGTTTTTTAGGGTTTGTGTCCTGCTTGAGAGACAAGGCGGCGGCTCTCAAGATTGAATAAGGTTCTCCCGCCTAGTCCCCATCCGGTGGTGCTTCTAGAATCATTGGAGGGTGTGTGCAGGTTATAGAGCCACCGGTCAAGGCGTATGCTCTTAAGAAGATGGCAGATCTATTCAGGAGGTGGAAGAATGAGTTGAAATCAAAGTTTGTCGACAAAGGGAAGACTCCATAATTCACCGGCCGATTTGAGAAGATAAGAGATCACTGGCCTGCATTTGTAGCGTACAAGACATCGGACAAGAGTAAGAAGATGTCAGAGACAAACAAGATAAATGCTGCAAAGAAGCAGTATCACCATCGCACGGCGTTAGGTGGCTACCTCAACGCCCGGCCATTGTGGGACAAAGTTGAGAATGACCTTCTTGCTAAAGAGGTCGAACCAGAGACATTGAACTTGCAAGACCGTTCAAGGAGTTGGTTCTTCGGGGTTGGGGGAACTTTGGACCCTAAAATAGGGGAGTGCCGTTGGACGGACGAGCAACTTGCAATACCCATCAAGAAGCTTCAGAAGTATATCACCGCATCGCGGGAAGGGGCGTGCATTCCCGACAGAGAGAAGGGCGAGCTGACTGAGGCCTTCAGGAATCCTGAGCACCCTGGATGAACACGAGGCACTCCAGGCTCCGTTCCGTGGGTGGTTGGGTTTCCCGGCGCAGGCGGTTACAGAAGCCGGGAGAGAAGGAGGAAAGCGGAGCCGAGTGAAATCTGAAGCTCAATGCAAGACTAGTAAAGCTAGAGGAAATTGAGAGCCACCGAAGCTTCGGCCAACCATCGCAGCGGCATGAAGCTACCCCGCCATCTCGGCGGAGAAGCAGCGTGGCTTCCACGGAGCTCGTTCAGCCTCACTTCACGGCTCCTAGTTCCCCCGTGGATACTATCACGGACGCTCAACGTTGCCAGCTTATGATGAAATGGCAGAACCTCACTTTGAAGGCGGCTGTCGGCTCTGTTGCACCTCCTCAACCCGACGAAACTTTTCACTTCCATTCGATTCCACATGGCTATTCTGTTGTAATGGTGGATGAAGTAATGGAGGGATTTGAGGAGCTCGAGCTTGACCACCCTACAGGTGAAGGGGCGAATCAGCTGGTTCATGCTCACGAGGACTACATGTCTATGGCGGAAGGAGTACATCAAGCTTCCAAACTGGACGCCTCCGCCTCCTCCTCCTCCTCCTCCTCCTCTGGTGAGTGATCAGGGCACTCCGCCTCCTCCGGCGCGTGAGGCCACTCCGCCTCCTCCGGCGCTGAGCACTCCGCCTCCTTCTCCGCCTCGTCACCAAAGTTGGAAGACAGCCGCTGCCGCTCCGGCTCCTTCGACACGTCGGAGCACTCCACCTCCTTCTCCGCCTCGTAAGCAACGATGGAAAAGAGACGCCGCCGCTCCGGCGGCTAGCAGTACAAGCAGAGGCGGGAGGCAATTCAAATATGGTCCATCTCAAGACTCCGAAAAAGTTACCATACGAGACGGCCGAGAAGGAAAACACGGAGATCTGTGAAGCCGAAGTGAGGGTCTTTTTTACATCCACCTCCGAAGGAGACGATAGATCCAGTGAAATGACATATTGTCGCTAATCTGCCGGGGATGGTGCCCGGTACCAATCCTCCTGATTACCTGAGCGATGATATAGTGTTTGAAACAATGGAGGTGGATGAATTCAGATACCAAAGACGGGAAGCCTCTCGTCAAACCTGGTCATCCTCCTCTAACAACGATGATGCGAATATTCCATGAATGGTACATGAAAACCTGCAGGGAGTCTGGGATTGATACTTTGACGCTGAGAATTAAAGAGGAACACGACCTTGTTGGAATGGATCTGTTGTCTATTGAATTTTATGAGTTATTCCAGTTATACAATCAAAAGGCCCTCGATAAAACACTCGTGACTTGCTACTGTCTGTAAGTACTACTTACGTAATTATGTCTCTGTATATAGCTCAACTCTTTCATTGCATGTGTATATATAATTATCCTCACTATATTATGAAGATTGAAGATCGTCGAATGCAGAAAAGCACAAATCTATGACATTGGGTTCATTAACCCAAATGTCATACATGAATGGATGGTTCAAAAGAATGTCACGAAACCGAGGACAACATGCTAAAATTGTTGCTCAAAAATCAAAACAAAGATAAAATACTCTTTCCTTACAACTTCAAGTGAGTGTTACTGTCTTGTGCATATTCGGTTTCCCTTATTACTCGAGGTTATAGTAATGTAATTGATGAGTTATGCATGCATGCGCAGGTTCCACTTTATTCTCCTAGAGATTAAGCTTGAGCGGGGAGTAGTAACCGTCTTAGACTCGAGACGAAAAGATCCCGAGGACTATGCGGACATGACTGAAATGCTCCAGAAGTAAGTTCAATCGATCATTATCGAACCATATTGGCAACTTTGTTCATTTCCTGATATCAAGAAAGTATTTTCTTTGTCTCTCAAGGTTTGGAAAGTGTTCACTGTAGTTGTTCCGGGACTACCGAGGGAGCTGCCATTTACACACCCGAAAGTAAGTACTATGTTGGGGAACGTAGCATGCAATTTCAAAAAATTTCCTACGATCACGCAAGATCTATCTAGGAGATGCATAGCAACAAGAGCGGGAAGTCATTTCCGGTCTTCTTGGCCTTTTTGCCTTTGCGACGACTTTCTGTGTCCTGCTTCGCCTCATCATCATCATCATCATCATCATCATCATCATCATCATCATCATCATCATCATTAGCGTGAAGCTCCTGCCCGATGCCCATTGATTTCAAGTCTGCCCTTGCTTCGGCCCATCTTTGGTCCTCTCGGCATGTTGAGCAGGGTACCAAGCAGACTCGCACACGTTCTTCGTGATATGCATGACATCAAGGCTGTGAGGCACACGGTGGATCTTCCAAGACGGCAAGTCCCGTAAAATGACCTCATTTTCCATACCTTCAGCAGCGGCTCTGGCGCCTTTCGCTTTTTCCCGGCTCTGGCGCCTTTTTTCCCGGCAGTGGGCAGTCTTTCCAATTTTTCAACGGCTCGTCTATTTCCTCGCCGCTCCAAGTACACGGGCGTTTTCGGGTTTCGGTTTCACCATCAAACAGATCCTTGCGTTTCCTCCACGGGTCATCGTCGCGAAGCCACCTTCGATGTCCCATGAACATGGTTTTCGAAGACCCGGGATCTCTATCTAGCTGGCTATACGTTGTGTCATCCATGCACCTTACGCATCCAGAAAATCCGTGGACTACCTGCCCGGCGAGATATCCAGAATCGAGATAGTCGTGCACCGTCGTGAGCAAAGGCGGCACTCATAGGGAAATATTCTTTCTCTACGGTGTCCCACGTATTGGCTGGCGTTTTCCACAGCGTGTCTAGCTCCTCCTTCAGCAGCCCCAGACATGATTGATGTCGTTCCTGGTTGTTTCGTCACTTCAATTAGCATACTCATGTGAATGTACTTCCTCTTCATGCACAACCAGGGGGGAAGGTTGTACATCCACACATACACAGGCCAGGTGCTATGTGTGCTTCTCTGGCTGCCAAACGGATTGACTCCATCGGTGCTCGCACCCAGCACAATGTTCCTTGGATCCTTCCCATATTCTGGGTATTCGAAGTTCAACGCTTACCACTGGCTCGCATCCTTAGGGTGACTCAGCATCTTGTTTTTTTTATTTATCTCCGGATCATTTCCGTCATCTTCCCGCTTCTTCTCCTCCCTATCCGGCGTGCCAACACAGGAGCTTTGCTACCTTAGGGTCCGCGAAATACCGCTGCAGAGGAGGTGATCGGAAAGTACCACACCGATTTTTGAGGAGCTTTCTTCCTCTTCTTGTGTCGAGTGACGCCGCACACCGGACATATGGTAGACTCCGCGTGCTAGTCCCGATAAATGATGCAATTGTTCATGCACACATGGTATTTCATGTGCGGTAAATCCAAAGGACACACGATTTTCTTCGCCTCCTCGAAACTGGTCGGGCACTTGTTCCCCTTGGGAAGACGTTCATGCCAGAATGACATGTTCTCGTCGAAGCATGCATCGGTCATTTTGTGTTTTACCTTCATCTCCAGAGCCATGAGCGTTACTTTCAGGCGGGTATCCTCGGGCCTGCATCCTTCATACAATGGAGTAACCGCGTCTATCTCCAGTTGATCCAGCTTGGCTTTCTCTCGGGCGGCAGCTCTTGCGTTATCCGTCTGCTAGCGAAGCAGCTCTTGAATATGAGGGTCCTGCACCCAGCCTCCATCGTCGTCTACTCCGGCATCTTCATCTTCATGATCATGCCCTTCTTCTTGATCTTCCTCACCATCATGTACGACATCTTCTACATGATGACTGTCTACATCATCACCGTCGTGATCATGTCCTGGAGATTCTTCGTCTTCTCGCCCGCCCTCGCCCGCGGTGGTTGTCTTGTTGCCCTTCCTCATTTCTTGCCCGGCCCCATGGACGAATTCATAGTCATCTTCATCACCTTGCCACCGATAGCCATCCATGAAACCACGCAAGAGCAGGTGGTCCCGCACCTGCCCGGAATCCGGGTCCGCAATAAGGCTCTTCAGCTTGCATCTTCGACACGGACATCTTATCTTCGCCTCGTTCTTTTGAAGCATCTCGGCCTTCACGGAGCTCAAAAACCTATTCACGATGCCTTCGGTCATCGTGCGGACCATGGTCGCCTGCGGGGTAGAGCAAAATGATATTTTAGAACCAAGAAAAAAATTTGGCATGACCTTCCCTAAAAATAGGACCAAAAAGAATGCATAGTGTCAAAATTCTCGCCGAAACGGAAATGAATCAACATTCCGGCAAAATATTGGCAACTATCTCATTTCAAAGTACCTGCAAACACAAACATATATGCAACACCACAAACACAAGCAACACCACAAACATACATAGATCTAGCTAGGCCACAAAAAGGGCATGTGCACGTTGTTGGAGCGAGCTAGGGAGAAAAAAAGTAGATCTACAACATGAAGATAGCTTTCCCTTACTTACCTATCAAAAAAAGGTAATTTCACCACTTAATTTTGATGAATCTATGGTGCAAATGAGGTGAGGAGGAGGAGGCAGCCGACAAGCTTAGAGAAGGAGGTGGGGGGGAATGAAGTGGGGTAAGTGAGTGTGTAGGTGTGGCTGTCCAAAAATATCTAGCTGGTCCAGGTTACTAATGGCGCACCACTAAGCCATGCGCCATTAGTAACCCAACATACTAATGCCGCACCACAGAGACATGCGCCATTAGTAGGTTTGCAAAAAAGTAAAAAAAAATTATATACTAATGGCGCACTGTCTTGGTCGTGCGCCATTACTAGTTCTAACTAGTAATGGCGCACTTTGCCATCCCTGCGCCATTAGTTTGTATGGAAAAATGGGAAAAAATCAATAGTAGTGGCGCACCGTGAGCACGGTGCGCCATTAGTGTCTTCCACACTAATGGCGCACGAGCAACCGGTGCGCCATTAGTATAAAGTTGTGGCGCACTACTTACCTGGTGCGCCATTAGAATCAGTCCTATCTATAGCCCTTTTCCTAGTAGTGCATCCATGGATTCATTATTATTCTCAATCAAAGTAGACAAAGGCATATCATTAGGATAAGAAGAAACACTCTTAGTAGCAAATAATTTCATAAGTTCATCCATCTTTCCACTCAAAACATTAATTTCTTCTATCGCATGCACTTTTTTATTAGTAGATCTTTCAGTGTGCCATTGAGAATAATTAACCATAATATTATCTAGGATTTTAGTAGCTTCTCCTAAAGTGATTTCCATAAAAGTGCCTCCCGAAGCCAAATCTAAAAGATTTCTAGAAACAAAATTCAACCCGGCATAAATTTTTTGTATAATCATCCACAAGTTCAAACTATGAGTATGGCAATTACGTATCATTAATTTCATCCTCTCCCAAGATTGTGCAACATGTTCGTGGTCAAGTTGCTTAAAATTCATAATATCGTTTCTAAGAGAGATGATCTTAGTGGGAGGAAAATACTTAGAGATAAAAGCATCTTTGCACTTATTCCATGAATCAATACTATTTTTAGGCAAAGACGAAAACCAAGCTTTAGCACGATTTCTAAGAGAAAAAGGAAATAGCTTCAATTTAACAATATCATTATCAACATCTTTCTTCTTTTGCATATCACACAAATCAACGAAGCTATTTAGATGAGTAGCGGCATCTTCACTAGGAAGGCCGGCGAATTGATCTTTCATGACAAGATTTAACAAAGCAGCATTGATTTCACAAGATTCAATATAGGTAAGAGGAGCAATCAGAGTGCTAAAGAAATCATTATTGTTGGTGTTGGTAAAGTCACAAAATTTGGCATTATCTTGAGCCATCGTGACAAACTAGCAATCCAACACACAAGCAAACAAAAAGCAAGTGAAAAAGAGGCAAACAGAAAAGACAGGGCGAATAAAACGGCAAGGGTGAAGTGGGGGAGAGGAAAACGTGAGGCAAATGGCAAATAATGTAATGCGGGAGATAAGGGATTGTGATGGGTACTTGGTATGTTTGACTTTTGCATAAGCCTCCTCGGCAACGGCGCCAGAAATTCTTCTTGCTACCTCTTGAGCACTGCGTTGGATTTCCTTGAAGAGGAAAAGGATGATGCAGCAAAGTAGCATAAGTATTTCCCTCAGTTTTGAGAACCAAGGTATAATCCAGTATGAGACTATACGCGCGAGTCCCTCGTACCTACACAAAACAAATAACTCCTCGCAACCAACGCGATTAGGGGTTGTCAATCCCTTCACGGCCACTTACGAGAGTGAGATCTGATAGAGATGATAGATAATATTTTTGGTATTTTCTTTATAAAGATGCAAAGTAAAATAAAAGAAAAGTAAAAAACAAAGGCAATAATAAAGTGATGGAAGATTAATATGATGGAGATAGACCCGAGGAACATAGGTTTCACTAGTGGCTTCTCTCAAGAGCATAAGTATTCTACGGTGGGTGAACAAATTACTATTGAGCAATTGACAGAATTGAGCATAGTTATGAGAGTATCTAGGTATGATCATGTATATAGGCATCACGTCCAAGACAAGTAAACCGACTCCTGCCTGCATCTACTACTATTTCTCCACTCATCGACCGCTATCCAGCATGCATCTAGAGTATTAAGTTCAAGAAAATAGAGTAACGCCTTAAGCAAGATGACATGATGTAGAGGGATAAATTCATGCAGTATGATAAAAAACCCATCTTGTTATCCTTGATGGCAACAATACAATACGTGCCTTGCTGCCCCTCCTGTCACTGGGAAAGGACACCGCAAGATTGAACCCAAAGCTAAGCACTTCTCCCATTGCAAGAAAAACCAATCTAGTAGGCCAAACCAAACTGATAATTCGAAGAGACTTGCAAAGATAACCAATCATACATAAAAGAATTCAGAGAAGATTCAAATATTGTTCATAGATAATCTTGATCATAAACCCACAATTCATCGGTCTCAACAAACACACCGCAAAAAAGAAGATTACATCGAATAGATCTCCATGGGAGAGGGGGAGAACATTGTATTGAGATCCAAAAAGAGAGAAGAAGCCATCTAGCTACTAACTATGGACCCGAAGGTCTGAGTTAAACTACTCACACTTCATCGGAGAGGCTATGGTGATGATGTCAAAGCCCTCCATGGTGGATGCCCCCTCCGGCGGAGCTCCGGAACAGGCCCCAAGACGGGATCTCGTGGATACAGAAGGTTGCCGCGGTGGATTTTTCTGAGATATTGCCTCCATTAATTATGTTTTAGTGAAGGAACTTATCTTGTGACAAACGTAGGAGGGTGAAGAGTATGGTTGTCCTTGGAATTGAGACTCTGTGAGATGAATGTTTCTACAGTACTCATCCTAACTCAACTATTTACTTTTTTATATGTAAACTCAACTATTTACTTTATCCTTGATCCTCTGGTAAGGTAGAATCTTGAGATCAGTATGAGCTAGTCAGCCACCGAGGAGGCTGACGAGATGGCCTTCAGGATCGTTTGGAAATAATGTAACAAAATAGTTTGGAATATGCTGTGTAATTTAATATATTTGGCAACTGTTTCACGATTTAACTCCTACACTGACATTGCATTCAATTGGTGGACCATGCGTTGATATACTCTTCTTTACGTCTCCTAAATTTCCTACGTCGGCTGCCAAATTCCTACGGCTCTCAATTGAATTAGTAGAATATGTTTCTCGTTTGCATTTGAATCTAAATTTTGTAGTAGCTAAGGAATGACTGCAAGATTCCCTTTTTCCATAAAAAAGACTGATTATAAAGAGACATCTGCAGTAGAGCACGTTAAAAGTTTGATCGATGTGTCAGCCAAACAAAAGTCGAGGCAGTAGAGCTCATCCATGCAGTAAAGTAGAGCCAATGTACTACACAGTGGTAATTTACCTAATCTTTGGCCATAAATTTACGGGCATGCATGGTGGGTGCGTGCATGTCTCTCATGTCCATCGCTTCCACACCGTAAGATTACGTTGCATGCAAAGATTATTACATCGGTGCTCCATGGATGGAAGTGTGCGGACTGGTTTGCGCGGGGCGCACTGGCTGGCTGGGGTGAGGAATAAGAATTCCTCACCCAGGGTGACGAATAGCGCGTATATAGGACCGCTAAAGTGAGCCTAAGCGTAAACTCCTTATTCTACACGCTGGTCCATCATTCGAGCACGCCCCGCTCCAAGTAATCCGGTTTGCCTAATCGATCCAGCCAATACTTGGCGTGGTCGTAATGGGCTAACATAACATGGTAATGGGTCTAGTTCGCATGCCCCTCGATGGTAACCAAGAGGAAGCTAGTAATGATCCCTCAAAAAAAAGAGGAAGCTAGTAATGAAGTGGTAATGGAACATGAATACGTTACTACATTTGCTATTCCTTTTTACCCTTCCATGATCAGTGAACTAAGCCACGTGATGGAGGCGGCCTGCATGGCAATGGTGATGGAAAGTAAAAGAATTAATATATTTTTATTTTTACCCTCACATGATCAGGGAATGAGAGCCACAAGACGGGTGTGAGCGCATGGTAGTGGTAACGAAAATAAAATCATTCACAATATTTCCTATATGGTTTTACCTTCACATGATTAGAGCAGAGCCACGGGACGGAGGTTGAGTGCGTGGGAGTGGTAATGAAATTAAATCCATTACTATATTTGCTATTCCTTTTTACCCACTGGTGATTAAAGCATAGGTGGGAGTGCACGGGCGACTGGCGCGTAGAATTAGAGGTTTGCGCTCTCGCTTAGTATAGCGTCACCGTGTGTGTGTGTGTGTATATATATATATATATATATATATATATATATATATATATAGGGAAAATGCATCCTACTACCGGGTGTAGTTACACCTATTTCTCATATACTACCATGTGGTAGTATATACTATATATATATATACACGGTGGCGCTAATCTGAGCGTGAGCGCAAAATCCTTAACCTGCGCTCCGGCCACGCTGCTTGAGCCGCTTCGCGCGAACAAGACATTTTCCTTCCATCCTATAGTAAAAGTCCTACCAAAATATAGTAACACAATTAAATTGATTACCAGGCTACATCCTGTGGTCCTCCGCTACGCCTAATCAACATGTTCCTGTTGCCCCTCATAAAACTTTGGGCAATCATAGTAACAGAATTAATAGGTTTACTGGTTGCACCCTCCGTTCCACCAACCCATCTAATCATGACTCGTAATTGTTCTTGGTACATGGTAATTAGTCAACAGTTTGATGGTAATAGTTTCAGGGGAGGCCTGAAGGTAACTGTGCTATGGTTTTGGAACGAGCCAATTGCTCCTACTTGAGTGGTAACTGGAACAAGCCCATTGAGTGGTAATTATATATGTGTGTGTGTGTGTGTGTGTGTGTGTGTGTGTGTGTGTGTGTGTGTGTGTGTGTGTGTGTGTTAGTCAAGCATCTCTAAAATGTTGCACAAGTATTGGAAAAATGTTAACCAAGTATTTGAAAAACGTTAAGTGTGTATAATGTTGATCATGTATATGAAAAAATGTTAGCAAGAATTTGGAATTTTTTAAAGTGTGTATAGAAAATGTTGACCTTATATTTCGGAAAAAATGTTAATCTTGTATTTGAAACATGTTGAAAATGTGTATAGAACAAATCTTGACCATGTGTTCCATTTTTTTCAAATTTGTTTTGGAAAAATGTTAAACCTATATTAAATATGTTTTTTTACGTATATGAATAATGTAGAGTGAAAATCAAAACAAACATAACAAAAAGAAAGGAAAAAAATCAAGCAAAAACCAAAAGAAACGAAAAAGAACACAAAAAACCTATGGGAAACGAGAAAGAATAAACAAAACCGAAGAAAAAAGAAAGAAAGGAAAAAACCTGGTAAAAACCAAGAAAGAAATAAATAAATCAAAGAAAAAAAGAAAAAAACAATGAAACATGAGAAAAAAAATGGAGAAAACCCGGTGAAAAAACAAATGAAAAAACCTGGAAAAAGTGGAGAAGAAACAGTGAAAACCCCGATTTGTTTAGACTTAAGTAGCCCTGCCCTACTACTCTCACGAACCGACGGTTAGCCTAGTGGCTTGGCGCAGTTGCTCTAAACTAGGAGGCCATGGTGCAATGCATTCTCTCTTCAGGTTTTTCTTTTACTGTGCGTGTGCATGAATGGGCCGGCCCGATTAGTGTAACCCTTTAGCGAGCGATCCTTCCATCTCGCTTAATGCGAGATATAGTCGCCGCGAGGACCAAGTGCTCTAGGATACACCGAACTGGGAGAGCCCAGGGAGTGAGCGCTCTATGCTTTTGTTCGACCATTTTTTTGTGCTTCAAATAAGTGGTCCAGCCATAAACAGGTGGGCAAACATGCATACACCCCCAATATGGGTCGTCCCAATGTGTCCCAATAACATTAAATTTTTATACAGTTGCTTATAATATCTGTTAAAAAGTTATATTTATAATATCGTTAGAAAAAATGAAATCACTAGTTAAGGGTCCCCTTTTCAAAGGTCATTCCCCACCTCTTTAGGCGCTGACAAGTGGATGCATTGCATGTGCCAGTTGTCATAACCTGACATTTTATTTTTTGGCAGATTCGTTTATTCACAACGCTTTTATCTTTGGAACCATGCGTTTATACCAAATCATTTTCAGCGTTACATATTTTGCATCGGGATGGTGAAACTAAATCCCATGTTAAGAGGTTTCAACAAACTTTTTTCACGAAAACCCAGAAACCAGAAAAACAAAATGTCAACATAGGAAGAAACGAATACCAAAAAGTTCCATAAACAAAAACCGAGAAACACTGGAAACCGAAAAGAAAGAATACCAAGAAAACCTGAGAAAAAAGGGAGCCCGAAAGCACGGTTGTTGTTTTCACTTTTTTTTTCTGAAAGCACATGTTGTGGGTTTCTCTTTTTCTTAGGGAAACACATGTTGTGCTTCTCGCGGAAGCACTATGTTTCTCATACACGAAAAGGTTGTGTTTTTCCCTTTAAGAAGCACAGTTGTGATTCTCGTGGAAGCACAAACTGTGCTTCTAACGGAAGCATTGGTTGTGCTTGTCGTGGAAGTAAATATGTGCTTCTTGCGGAGACACTGGTTGTGCTTCTCGCAGAAGCAAATTTGTGCTTCCTGGAGAAACATAATGGTGGCTACCTTTTGTTACTGCGACACCCTGTAGACGGATGCAATAAAGTTGTTCTTCCAAACGATGGATAACACGCGCACCAATAGCCTCTACCTAACCGCCTACGCGCCCGCCACCTGTCGGCAGACTCCTGAGAAGCAGGTGCGTGAAGCGGTGGAGGGAGCTTGGGCTTGTCGGCCTTGAGCTTGCTAGCGACGTGGAGAAACACCATGCCAGGAAAGGTAGCTTCCCGGCAGCCTGGGTCTTGATCTTGAGATGATCTTCTCTGCCCGGAGGTCTTCTTTACGGTATTATTTAACATGACTTGTGTATCTTGGGATAGATCTAACTTCTGCCATGTCCTTCCCGCACGGAAGCTGCATCTTGCCGGTGGGTAGTCAGGGGTATTGACACCCATTGTTTAGTACACTGATAAGAAGCACTTTTTTAAAGAAGCATGGCTATGTTTTGTCAAAATGAAACAAATTTTTTCTCCAAAACCAAGGAGAACCAGGAAAAAACTGAAAAGCCAAAAAAACCCATCTAAAATCTAAAAATGCGTGCAAAAAACTCAGAGGGGCACCGAGCACACGATACGTGACGGCGCCCAGATGCATCATTTCACGCGCTCTAATGCCAACAAAAATTGATCCTTAGGGGAGCCCCAAAGGGTAACCTTTGGTTAGTTGCTCCTTAGAAATAGAAACCAAACTCGAATGGGGAAACCATAAGAAAAATTGAAAAGGGAGAAACAACAAACTTGAAAAGGTATGGTGAAACAGATAAATTGCTAACCGAAAACGTGCCCCTACACGTTTGGGCAACTTGCATAATATAGGATTAGCCTGGTTTAATGTCCACAGAATGATCCACCCAGCAACTTGCAAAATATAGGATTAGCCTGGTTTAACGTCCACAGAATGATCCACCCACACCAAAGCACTTTGCAAGACCAAACCAATGAACGTTACTTCACGACCGTGCATAAAATGGACGGATACAGATTGAAAGAATCTGTCGATGTGCCTTACTGACAACTCAAGGTTTCTTCACGACCTAATTATCACACGCCGACGTGTGCCGCCGACGTTGAGGACCAGATGCAGGACATGAACACTCGTACGATTCAAGGGACGAGTCTGCGCCTACATGCATATCTCTTGATTGCCACGCAAGCCATGGCTTGGCTGCACGGCCAGGCACTTTTGCACGCTTCGTGCTTCATTGAACCAATCAGGGTTGCCTTGCTTAATCCTCTAGCGACGTACGTACGAATTGACCGCAGTGAAGACTATATAAACAAACGATCGTCAGATCACCACAGCAGCTCACAACCGTCAGCAACAGATCAATATAGATACACTGAACAAACGCTTCCATTAATTTAGGCCACAAGTTCATCAAACTTCAAGAGCTAGCGGCCGATATGGCTCCAGCTCGATCTGTTGAAGGGATGCTGTTGGCGGCGATCGGCTGTGTGCTCTCTGTGGCCGCGGACAACCCAACCACGCCATCCCCGCAACCCTTCGTCTGGCAGAAGGCGCATGCGACGTTCTACGGCGGCGCTGACGCCTCTGACACAATGGGTAATCAACTAATCATTCAACTCACTCCTGTTCATCTATCTACTGCGTGCATGCCCGGTTGATCTTGTTCTTCTGTGTATCAACACTTGCGATGGGTTCTATATATTGCATATTGCAGGTGGTGCGTGCGGGTATGGTAACCTCTTCTCTGAAGGGTACGGGACACGCACCGCGGCTCTGAGCACCTGTTGTTCAATGACGGCGCCGCATGCGGGCAGTGCTACAAGATCGCATGCGACCGAAAGCGCGCGGATCCGTTGTTTTGCAAGCCTGGTGTGACGGTCACCGTCACGGCCACGAACTTCTGCCCGCCCAACGATGCCCTCCCCAATGACAACGGCGGCTGGTGCAACCCACCGCGGCCGCATTTCGACATGGCCCAGCCGGCCTGGGAGAAGATCGATGTTTATAAAGGTGGCATCATCCCCGTCATGTACCAGAGGTATATATGCTTCTTACAAGTTCAAAAGTTAGTTCAGAGTCATCGGAGCCACATAACTTTAACTTTTTTCTATGTCACTGCCATACACATGCAGAGTTCCGTGTGTAAAGCGGGGTGGCGTGATGTTCGTAATCAATGGTCACGAGTACTTCAATCTTGTGCTTGTGAGCAATGTTGCTGCAGCTGGCTCGATCAAGTCCATGGATGTCAAGACCTTTGATTCCGACGAGTGGACGCCTATGGCACGCAATTGGGGTGCTAACTGGCACTCTCTTGCGAACCTCACCGCAAGATGCTCTCCTTCAGACTAATCAACAGTGATGGACACACGCTTGTGTTCAATGATGTTGTTCCAAAGGGATGGAACTTTGGGCAATCATTTGTTAGCAAATTGCAATTCTAGTGAGTAATGTCTGCCAAGTGATGGATTTGTGGTAAGTACGCTATGTAAAATGCAAGTTGTGTAATTGTGTGTTGCTTGTATCACTGATTTAATTTTAGAATTCAATTTGTTCATACTCACTGTGTAATTCGTCTGGTGTATCTAAGACCATGTTCATTCCATCAATTGTGTATTCTTCAAATTAACTTCTATGATGCATTCTGTGAATAGATCATGTCATTCTAGTGCTATGCATGGTAACTCACGCTTATAAGAAAGAAACACTATTTGAATCAAAACTCAAGTTTGTGTTGTTGAATGGTCGCAAGTTGGGCAAAACTGCACAACTGAAAATTCTAAGAAATGAGTTGTTGATTCTAGTGCCAACAATGTGTTATGAGGGCGCCTGGTTATGAATAACATGACTATGAACACGATTAATACGGTAGACATCAGTATGGAATGGCTCATCCAAAAACTTGATGGGCATAGATGCATGGGATAGAGGGAGAGGCCATCCTCCATGATATATTTATTTTTGTGTTCAGCGGGTCCGTTCTGATCATGTGCATTAGGGTAAGAAACATGATGGGAGATGCCTATATGCTCAAAAACAGATTTAATTTTTAATACTCACACCCCAATCTGTTTGTTCTGCGTTAATTTTCCTATCAAACAAATAGTTAACATGTTGCTGAAAGATATGTAATTTTTTTAAACATCGGATTTATTTATAAGGAGATAGATTGAACCGAATATGCTAAAATCATCAATAAAACAGACATGATATTCTTGTCTACAAATTGAAATAGGCATGGGGCCCCATACATCCGAGAAAATAATCTCTGAAGGAGTTTCCTACTCACTAGTCGGTCGACACACATCACAAACAAGGTGTTGTTTTTCATTCGACACTAGAAGACTATGATCTCGAAGGATTTTCTAGACCACTTGCAGGGAGGGGTGACCTAGACGCCTATGCCAGCATGAGGCAGATGGTTTGATCATGCCTAGTACTTGTTGTTCCTTGACTCTTGATCGACCAGCAAATGGAAAAAGACCCCACCTACTCCTAGCATGTAGAATTGTGTCTCAATTTTCTGATCCTTAACAGGAAAGAATTCAGAAAAATTTCAAGGTACGCATGATTATCTTTCATTAGTTGATAAGTGTAAAGAAACCATGTTAGCCAAATGTCAACAACGCTTCACTGTACCCAAGGGCACACCAACCGTTTAGGGTTTCTTGTGCCTCCCGTCGGCGTTGCCGCTGATCTACCTTGTCTGATGTGGTTTTACGGTCATGGAGGTGTCGTGCATCTTGGTCCTTGCCAGCGGGAGGGCTCTATTTTATAGGATTTTTTGAGTTTTTTTAGGGTTTGTGTCCTGCTTCGAGAGACAAGGCGGCGGCTCTCTGAAGATTGAATAAGGTTCTCCCCGCCTAGTCCCCATCCCGGTGGTGCTTCTAGAATCATTGGAGGGTGTGTGCAGGTTATAGAGCCACTGGTCAAGGCGTATGCTCTTAAGAAGATGGCAGATCTATTCAGGAGGTGGAAGAATGAGTTGAAATCAAAGTTTGTCGACAAAGGGAAGACTCCATAATTCACCGGCCGATTTGAGAAGATAAGAGATCACTGGCCTGCATTTGTAGCGTACAAGACATCGGACAAGAGTAAGAAGATGTCAGAGACAAACAAGATAAATGCTGCAAAGAAGCAAGATCACCATCGCACGGCGTTAGGTGGCTACCTCAACGCCCGGCCATTGTGGGACAAAGTTGAGAATGACCTTCTTGCTAAAGAGGTCGAACCAGAGACATTGAACTTGCAAGACCGTTCAAGGAGTTGGTTCTTCGGGGTTGGGGGAACTTTGGACCCTAAAATAGGGGAGTGCCGTTGGACGGACGAGCAACTTGCAATACCCATCAAGAAGCTTCAGAAGTATATCACCGCATCGCGGGAAGGGGCGTGCATTCCCGACAGAGAGAAGGGCGAGCTGACTGAGGCCTTCAGGAATCCTGAGCACCCTGGATGAACACGAGGCACCTGTGCTCCGCCTGGGTGGTTGGGTTTCCCGGCGCAGGCGGTTACAGAAGCCGGGAGAGAAGGAGGAAAGCGGAGCCGAGTGAAATGCAGAAGCTCAATGCAAGACTAGTAAAGCTAGAGGAAATTGAGAGCCACCGAGCTGCTGGCCAACCATCGCAGCGGCATGAAGCTACCCCGCCATCTCAGCGGAGAAGCAGCGTGGCTTCCACGGAGCTCGTTCAGCCTCACTTCACGGCTCCTAGTTCCCCCGTGGATACTATCACGGACGCTCAACGTTGCCAGCTTATGATGAAATGGCAGAACCTCACTTTGAAGGCGGCTGTCGGCTCTGTTGCACCTCCTCAACCCGACGAAACTTTTCACTTCCATTCGATTCCACATGGCTATTCTGTTGTAATGGTGGATGAAGTAATGGAGGGATTTGAGGAGCTCGAGCTTGACCACCCTACAGGTGAAGGGGCGAATCAGCTGGTTCATGCTCGAGGACTACATGTCTATGGCGGAAGGAGTACATCAAGCTTCCAAACTGGACGCCTCTGCCTCCTCCTCCTCCTCCTCCTCCTCTGGTGAGTGATCAGGGCACTCCGCCTCCTCCGGCGCGTGAGGCCACTCCGCCTCCTCCGGCGCGTCGGAGCACTCCGCCTCCTTCTCCGCCTCGTCACCAAAGTTGGAAGACAGCCGCTGCCGCTCCGGCTCCTTCGACACGTCGGAGCACTCCACCTCCTTCTCCGCCTCGTAAGCAACGATGGAAAAGAGACGCCGCCCGCGGCTAGCAAGACAAGCAGAGGCGGAGGCAATTCAAATATGGTCCATCTCAAGACTCAAAAGTTACCATACGAGACGGCCGAGAAGGAAAACACGGAGATCTGTGAAGTCAAGTGAGGGTCTTTTACATCCACCTCAAGGAGACGATAGATCCAAAGTGAAATGACATATTGTCGCTAATCTTCCGGGGATGGTGACCGGTACCAATCCTCCTGATTACCTGAGCGATGATATAGTGTTTGAAACAATGGAGGTGGATGAATTCAGATACCAGTACGGGAAGCCTCTCGTCAAACCTGGTCATCCTCCTCTAACAACGATGATGCGAATATTCCATGAATGGTACATGAAAACCTGCAGGGAGTCTGGGATTGATACTTTGACGCTGAGAATTAAAGAGGAACACGACCTTGTTGGAATGGATCTGTTGTCTATTGAATTTTATGAGTTATTCCAGTTATACAATCAAAAGGCCCTCGATAAAACACTCGTGACTTGCTACTGTCTGTAAGTACTACTTCTGTAATTATGTCTCTGTATATAGCTCAACTCTTTCATTGCATGTGTATATATAATTATCCTCACTATATTATGAAGATTGAAGATCGTCGAATGCAGAAAAGCACAAATCTATGACATTGGGTTCATTAACCCAAATGTCATACATGAATGGATGGTTCAAAAGAATGTCACGTAAACCGAGGACAACATGCTAAAATTGTTGCTCAAAAATCAAAACAAAGAAAAAAATACTCTTTCCTTACAACTTCAAGTGAGTGTTACTGTCTTGTGCATATTCGGTTTCCTTATTACTCGAGGTTATAGTAATGTAATTGATGAGTTATGCATGAGTGCGCAGGTTCCACTTTATTCTCCTAGAGATTAAGCTTGAGCGGGAGTAGTAATCGCCTTAGACTCGAGACCTAAAAGATCCCGAGGACTATGCAGACATGACTGAAATGCTCCAGAAGTAAGTTCAATCGATCATTATCGAACCATATTGGCAACTTTGTTCATTTCCTGATATCAAGAAAGTATTTTCTTTGTCTCTCAAGGTTTGGAAAGTGTTCACTGTAGTTGTTCCGGACTACCGAGGAGCTGCCATTTACACACCCGAAAGTAAGTACTATGTTGGGGAACGAGCATGCAATTTCAAAAATTTCCTACGATCACGCAAGATCTATCTAGGAGATGCATAGCAACAAGAGCGGAAGTCATTTCCGGTCTTCTTGGCCTTTTGCCTTTGGCGACGACTTCTTCGTGGTCCTGCTTCGCCTCATCATCATCATCATCATCATCATCATCATCATCATCATCATCATTAGCGTGAAGCTCCTGCACGATGCCCATTGATTTCAAGTCTGCCCTTGCTTTCGCCCATCTTTGGTCCTCTCCGCATGTTGAGCAGGGTACCAAGCAGACTCTCGCACACGCTCTTCGTGATATGCATGACATCAAGGCTGTGAGGCACACGGTGGATCTTCCAAGACGGCAAGTCCCGTAAAACAGACCTCATTTTCCATACCTTCAAAGCTGCTCGCGCTTTCGCTTTTTCCCGGCTCTGGCGCCTTTTGTCCCGGCAGTGGGCAGTCTTTCCAATTTTTCAACGGCTCGTCTATTTCCTCGCCGCTCCAAGTACACGGGCGTTTTCGGGTTTCGGTTTCACCATCAAACAGATCCTTGCGTTTCCTCCACGGGTCATCGTCCGCGAAGCCACCTTCAATGTCCCATGAACATGGTTTTCGAAGACCCGGGATCTCTATCTAGCTGGCTATACGTTGTGTCATCCATGCACCTTACGCATCCAGAAAATCCGTGGACTACCTGCCCGGCGAGATATCCGTAACCGAGATAGTCGTGCACCGTCGTGAGCAGTGCGGCACTCATAGGGAAATATTCTTTCTCTACGGTGTCCCACGTATTGGCTGGCGTTTTCCACAGCGTGTCTAGCTCCTCCTTCAGCAGCCCCAGATACAGATTGATGTCGTTCCTTGGTTGTTTCGGCCCTTCAATTAGCATACTCATGTGAATGTACTTCCTCTTCATGCACAAACTGTGGGGAAGGTTGTACATCCACACATACACAGGCCAGGTGCTATGTGTGCTTCTCTGGCTGCCAAACGGATTGACTCCATCGGTGCTCGCACCCAGCACAATGTTCCTTGGATCCTTCCCATATTCTGGGTATTCGAAGTTCAACGCTTGCCACTGGCTCGCATCCTTAGGGTGACTCAGCATCTTGTTTTTTTTATTTATCTCCGGATCATTTCCGTCATCTTCCCGCTTCTTCTCCTCCCTATCCGCGTGCCAACACAGGAGCTTTGCTACCTTAGGGTCCGCGAAATACCGCTGCAGACGAGGAGTGATCGGAAAGTACCACACCGATTTTTGAGGAGCTTTCTTCCTCTTCTTGTGTCGAGTGACGCCAAGACACCGGACATATGGTAGACTCGCGTGCTAGTCCCGATAAATGATGCAATTGTTCATGCACACATGGTATTTCATGTGCGGTAAATCCAAAGGACACACGATTTTCTTCGCCTCCTCGAAACTGGTCGGGCACTTGTTCCCTTTGGGAAGACGTTCATGCCGTAATGACATGTTCTCGTCGAAGCATGCATCGGTCATTTTGTGTTTTACCTTCATCTCCGTGAGCCATGAGCGTTACTTTCAAAGCGGGTATCCTCGGCCTGCATCCTTCATACAATGGAGTAACCGCGTCTATCTCCAGTTGATCCAGCTTGGCTTTCTCTCGGGCGGCAGCTCTTGCGTTATCCGTGCGCTTGCGGGCAGCTCTTGAATATGAGGGTCCTGCACCCAGCCTCCATCGCCGCTGCCCCGCATCTTCATCTTCATGATCATGCCCTTCGTCTTGATCTTCCTCATCATCATGTACGACATCTTCTACATGATGATTGTGTACATCATCACCGCCGTGATCATGTCCCGGAGATTCTTCGCCTTCTCGCCCGCCGCCGCGCGGGTGGTTGTCTTGTTGCCCTTTCTCATTTCTTGCCCGCCCCCCATGGACGAATTCATAGTCATCTTCATCACCTTGCCACCGATAGCCATCCATGAAACCACGCAAGAGCAGGTGGTCCCGCACCTGCCTGGAATCCGGGTCCGCAATAAGGCTCTTCAGCTTGCATCTTCGACACGGACATCTTATCTTCGTCTCGTTCTTTTGAAGCATCTCGTCCTTCGCGGACCTCAAAAACCTATTCACGATGCCTTCGGTCATCGTGGCGGACTATGGTCGTCATGGGTAGAGCAAAATGATATTTTAGAACCAAGAAAAAATTTGGCATGACCTTCCTAAAAATAGGACCAAAAGAATGCATAGTGTCAAAATTCTCGCTAAACGGAAATGAATCAACATTCCGCAAAATATTGGCAACTATCTCATTTCAAAGTACCTGCAAACACAAACATATATGCAACACCACAAACACAAGCAACACCACAAACATACATAGATCTAGCTAGGCCACAAAAGGGCATGTGCACGTTGTTGGAGCGAGCTAGGGAGAAAAAAGTAGATCTACAACATGAAGATTGCTTTCCTTACTTACCTATCAAAAAAGGTAATTTCACCACTTAATTTTGATGAATCTATGGTGCAAATGAGGTGAGGAGGAGGAGGCAGCCGACAAGCTTAGAGAAGGAGGTGGGGGAATGAAGTGGGGTAAGTGAGTGTGTAGGTGTGGCTGTCCAAAAATATCTAGTTGGTCCAGGTTACTAATGGCGCACCACTAAGCCATGCGCCATTAGTAACCCAACATACTAATGCCGCACCACAGAGACATGCGCCATTAGTAGGTTTGCAAAAAGTAAAAACAAAATTATATACTAATGGCGACTATCTTGGTCGTGGCGCCATTACTAGTTCTAACTAGTAATGGCGCACTTTGCCATCCGCGCGCCATTAGTTTGTATGGAAAAATGGGAAAAAATCAATAGTAGTGGCGCACCATGAGCACGGTGCGCCATTAGTGTCTTCCACACTAATGGCGCACGAGCAACCGGTGCGCCATTAGTATAAAGTTGTGGCGCACTACTTACCTGGTGCGCCATTAGAATCAGTCCTATCTATAGCCCTTTTCCTAGTAGTGCATCCATGGATTCATTATTATTCTCAATCAAAGTAGACAAAGGCATATCATTAGGATAAGAAGAAACACTCTTAGTAGCAAATAATTTCATAAGTTCATCCATCTTTCCACTCAAAACATTAATTTCTTCTATCGCATGCACTTTTTTATTAGTAGATCTTTCAGTGTGCCATTGAGAATAATTAACCATAATATTATCTAGGATTTTAGTAGCTTCTCCTAAAGTGATTTCCATAAAAGTGCCTCCCGAAGCCAAATCTAAAAGATTTCTAGGAACAAAATTCAACCCGCATAAATTTTTGTATAATCATCCACAAGTTCAAACTATGAGTATGGCAATTACGTATCATTAATTTCATCCTCTCCCAAGATTGTGCAACATGTTCGTGGTCAAGTTGCTTAAAATTCATAATATCGCTTTCTAAGAGAGATGATCTTAGTGGGAGGAAAATACTTAGAGATAAAAGCATCTTTGCACTTATTCCATGAATCAATACTATTTTTAGGCAAAGACGAAAACCAAGTTTTAGCACGATTTCTAAGAGAAAAAGGAAATAGCTTCAATTTAACAATATCATTATCAACATCTTTCTTCTTTTGCATATCACACAAATCAACGAAGCTATTTAGATGAGTAGCGACATCTTCACTAGGAAGGCCGGCGAATTGATCTTTCATGACAAGATTTAACAAAGCAGCATTGATTTCACAAGATTCAATATAGGTAAGAGGAGCAATCAGAGTGCTAAAGAAATCATTATTGTTGGTGTTGGTAAAGTCACAAAATTTGGCATTATCTTGAGCCATCGTGACAAACTAGCAATCCAACACACAAGCAAACAAAAAGCAAGTGAAAAAGAGGCAAACAGAAAAGACAGGGCGAATAAAACGGCAAGGGTGAAGTGGGGGAGAGGAAAACGTGAGGCAAATGGCAAATAATGTAATGCGGTAGATAAGGGATTGTGATGGGTACTTGGTATGTTTGACTTTTGCATAAGCCTCCTCAACAACGGGCGCCGTAAATTCTTCTTGCTACCTCTTGAGCACTGCGTTGGATTTCCTTGAAGAGGAAAAGGATGATGCAGCAAAGTAGCATAAGTATTTCCCTCAGTTTTGAGAACCAAGGTATAATCCAGTATGAGACTATACGCGCGAGTCCCTCGTACCTACACAAAACAAATAACTCCTCGCAACCAACGCGATTAGGGGTTGTCAATCCCTTCACGGCCACTTACGAGAGTGAGATCTGATAGAGATGATAGATAATATTTTGGTATTTTCTTTATAAAGATGCAAAGTAAAATAAAAGAAAAGTAAAAAACAAAGGCAATAATAAAGTGATGGAAGATTAATATGATGGAGATAGACCCGAGGAACATAGGTTTCACTAGTGGCTTCTCTCAAGAGCATAAGTATTCTACGGTGGGTGAACAAATTACTATTGAGCAATTGATGTAATTGAGCATAGTTATGAGAGTATCTAGGTATGATCATGTATATAGGCATCACGTCCAAGACAAGTAAACCGACTCCTGCCTGCATCTACTACTATTTCTCCACTCATCGACCGCTATCCAGCATGCATCTAGAGTATTAAGTTCAAGAAAATAGAGTAACGCCTTAAGCAAGATGACATGATGTAGAGGGATAAATTCATGCAGTATGATAAAAAACCCATCTTGTTATCCTTGATGGCAACAATACAATACGTGCCTTGCTGCCCTCCTCACATCGGGAAAGGACACCGCAAGATTGAACCCAAAGCTAAGCACTTCTCCCATTGCAAGAAAAACCAATCTAGTAGGCCAAACCAAACTGATAATTCAAGAGACTTGCAAAGATAACCAATCATACATAAAAGAATTCAGAGAAGATTCAAATATTGTTCATAGATAATCTTGATCATAAACCCACAATTCATCGGTCTCAACAAACACACCGCAAAAAGAAGATTACATCGAATAGATCTCCATGGGAGAGGGGGAGAACATTGTATTGAGATCCAAAAAGAGAGAAGAAGTCATCTAGCTACTAACTATGGACCCGAAGGTCTGAGTTAAACTACTCACACTTCATCGGAGAGGCTATGGTGATGATGTCAAAGCCCTCCATGGTGGATGCCCCTCCATGGAGCTCCTAACAGGCCCCAAGACGGGATCTCGTGGATCTGAGAAGGTTGCAGCGGTGGAATTAGGTTTTGGCTCCGCCCTTGATCGCTTGGGGGCAATGAGGTATATATAGGAGGAAGGAGTACGCTGCTGGAGCAACAGGGGCCCACGAGGGTGGAGGGCGCGCTGGGGTAGGCGCGCCCCCTACCTCGTGGCCTCCTCCTTTGTTTCTTGACGTAGGGTCCAAGTCTCCTGGATTATGTTCGGTGAGAAAATCACGTTCCCGAAGGTTTCATTCCGTTTGGACTCCATTTGATATTCCTTTTCTTCGAAACACTGAAATAGGCAAAAAACAGCAATTCTGGGCTGGGCCTCCGGTTAATAGGTTAGTCCCAAAAATTATATAGAAGTGGAAAATAAAGCCCAATAATGTCTAAAACAGTAGATAATATAGCATGGAGCAATCAAAAATTATAGATACGTTGGAGACGTATCATGGGTCTGGCCCGGATGTTCCTCCAAAGTGTTCCTATGGGATGACCTAACACAACCGGGTGGATAGGTCCACGCTCAAAGCCCGTCTGCAAAGTCAAAGGGCTAGATCCCGTGGTCAAACGCTAGAGGGTTAGGCGGACGGCCTGGCGGGTAGCAATGCCACCCGAGCATCGCACCAGGCCCTCATACATGTGGGGTGGTGTGGTGGCATGTCCGAAGATGCGGCACGCGTCTCCGGGGTTTGGCCCCCTCCAAGTGACGGCGGCACTGCCTTGCGTGCAGGGGGGCCACACCGCGGAGGCCCAAGACGGGCGTCTACGCATACCTAAACACTTTCACATATGCACCGGGACCCGTGCGATGTTTCGATGACATAGCTACACCCGAATCCCCCACCAACCGTAATTCCTCCGGTCAACCCTTTCCCTCTCGTGACACGGGCGATAGCGACGCTCAGAACGGGGGGCAATCGATATACCATCGGGGTATGTTTTTTTAGATAAGGCATAATTAATAAAGCAAAAATAAAAAAATAAAGTAAAAATAAAAAATAAAGTAAAATAAATGTATGCCGACGGCCTGGCCGTCGGCATATCTATGCACACACGGAGGTGCAGTCCCACGGATCGATGACGTGGCATGGCACACGGATCGATGACGTGGCAGAGGTGCCTATGCCATAGGCATACCTTTGCCATAGATAGTATAAAGCAAAATTAATACTAAAACTAAATAAACATATGCCGACGGCGCGCACACCGATCGATGACGTGGAAGAGGGGCATAGGCTAGGTCTATGCCGACGGCTATGCCGTAGGCATACCTCTGCGATAGATATGCCAATGGCCGCCGTTACCTCCCGTCGGCGTAGTTTCAACGCCGTCAAACGGTCAGCGTTGACCGGGTAGGTGGGCCCGGGCTATGAAGACGGACGCGCCTATGCCGATGGGCCCTGTAGGCGTATCTCGAGCGGTCCCGACGGCCTAGTCTATGCCAACGGCCCTGTCGGCATAGATGGATCTATGCCAACGGCTTTTCTACGCCTACGGCCTGTCCTTGGCTGTCGGCATAGATGAGGCCGTAGGCGCAAGCAGTTATTCTGGTAGTGAGCTCTTTGTCACCTCCATAAAACGAGAAACATATCCTTAGTCCTTTTTAGGTATTTTGGGATATTCTTGACCGCTGTCTAGTGATCCACTCCTGGATTACTTTGGTACCTCCCTGCTAAACTTATAGCAAGGCACACATCAGGTCTGGTACACAACATTGCATACATGATAGAACCTATGGTCGTGCCATAGGGAATGCCTTTCATTTTCTCTCTATCTACTGCAGTGCTCGGGCATTGAGTCTGATTCAACTTCACACCTTGTAACACAGGCAAGAACTCTTTCTTTGACTGATCCATTTTGAACTTCTTCAAAACTTTATCAAGGTATCTGCTTTGTGAAATTCCAATTAAGTGTCTTAATCTATCTCTATAGATCTTGATGCCCAATATATAAGCAGCTTCACCGAGATGTTTCATTGAAAAATTCTTATTCAAGTATCGTTTTGTGCTATCCAGAAATTCTGTATTATTTTCAATCAACAATATGTCATCCACATATAATATTAGAAATGCTACAGAGCTCCCACTCACTTTCTTGTAAATACAGGCTTCTCCAAAAGTCTGTATAAAACCATGCGTTTTGATCACACTATCAAAGCGTATATTCCAACTCCGAGAGGTTTGCACCAGTCCATAAATGGATCGCTGGAGCTTGCACACTTTGCTAGCACCTTTGGGATCGACAAAACCTTCTGGTTGCATCATATACAACTCTTCTTTAAGATATCCATTAAGGAATGCAGTTTTTACATCCATTTTCCAAATTTCATAATCATAGAATGCGGCAATTGCTAGCATGATTCGGACAAACTTACGCATTGCTACGGGTGAGAAGGTCTCATCATAGTCAACTCCTTGAACTCGTCGAAAACCATTCACAACAAGTCCAGCTTTGTAGACAGTAACATTACCGTGCCGGTCTTCTTCTTGAAGATCCATTTATTCTCTATGGCTTGTCGATCATCGCGCAAGTCAACCAAAGTCCACACTTTGTTCTCATACATGGATCCCATCTCAGATTTCATGGCGTCAAGCCATTGCATGGAATCTGGGCTCATTATTGCTTCCTCATAGTTTGTAGGTTCGTCATGGTCAAGTAACATGACCTCCAAAACAGGATTACCATACCACTCTGGTGCGGATCATACTCTGGTTGACCTATGAGGTTCGGTAGTAACTTGATCTGAAGTTTCATGAACATCATCATTAGCTTCCTCACTAATTTGTGTAGGAATCACTGGAACTGATTTCTCTGATGAACTACTTTAAAATCGGGAGAAGGTACAATTACCTCATCAAGTTCTACTTTCCTCCCACTCAGTTCTTTCGAGAGAAACTCCTTCTCTACAAAGGATCCATTCTTAGCAATGAATATCTTACCTTCGGATCTGTGATAGAAGTTATACCCAACAGTCTCCTTTGGGTATACTATGAAGACACATTTCTCCAATTTGGGTTCGAGCTTATCAGGTTGAACCTTTTTCACATAAACATCGTAGCCCCAAACTTTAAGAAACGACAGCTTGGGTTTCTTGCCAAACCATAGTTCATATGGTGTCGTCTCAACGGATTTAGATGGTGCCCTATTTAACGTGAATGCAGCCGTCTCTAAAGCATAACCACAAAACGATAGCGATAAATCGATAAGATACATCATAGATTGCACCATATCTAATAAAGTACGGTTACGATGTTCGGACACACCATTATGCTGTGGTGTTCCAGGTGGCGTGAGTTGCGAAACTATTCCACATTGTTTCAAATGAAGACCAAACTCATATCTCAAATATTCTCCACCACAATCAGATCGTAGAAACTTTATTTTCTTGTTACGATGATTTTCCTCTTCACTCTGAAATTCTTTGAACTTTTCAAATGTTTCAGACTTATGTTTCATTAAGTAGATATACGCATATCTGCTCAAATCATCTGTGAAGGTTAGAAAATAACGATACCCGCCGCGAGCCTCAACACTCATCGGACCGCATACATCAGCATGTATTATTTCCAATAAGCCAGTTGCTCGCTCCATTATTTCGGAGAATGTAGTCTTAGTCATCTTGACGATGTATTAAAAAAATGAGGAAAATTTCTTATCCATCCCTACTAATAAAGCAAGGTGCTTTCTCCGATTTTTTCATCCATTCACTATTGAAAAGATTTTTTTTCTATTCGAGGTGGTACTAATTTTTTTGTCCGTTCCTCTATTAGAAAAACCCGAATTTCTTACATGGGCTGCCCATGGTGGGGCCCAGCAAAGCCAGCCCAACTATTTTCGTGCCCGTCCATATGAGAGAAACCTATTTATCGCATAAAGCATCAAGTAGCCTCAAATTCGCAGATGGCGCCCAACCTGGGCTGAACCATTTTTTCGTGTTATATTTATATTTATATTTATATTTTCCTTTTCTTTCTCTTTATCTTTCCAGTTTCTTTTGTCTTTTTTCCTTTGTAGTTTATTTTTTCTCCCTTTTTTCATAAATTGAAACTTTTCAAGAAAGTTCATAATATCAGAAAAAATTGATTTTTTAAAAAAATTCACAATTTTTAAATGCATTTCACAATCTATGTTCTCATACGAAAATTGGTTCAGATTTAAAAAAAATGTTCCATTTTTTCTTTGTGTTTTCCGAAGTTGTTTAAGATTTTCCAAAGAAATTGCATTTAAATTTTTTTCTCGAATAAGAAAAATATTCTTGTTTTAGTAATTTTTTTTGAAAATTCAGGATAATGTCTGAGTTAACACATTCTCAAAAACTATTATGAATGTTCAAAATATATTTCCTTTGTCAAAAAATCACATATTCAAAAAATATTCATGTTATTATAAAATGTTCAGGTTTTCAAATTAAATTGTGAATTTCAAACGCTTCAAATTGTGTTGTTTATTTCTGAAAGTAAGAAATTTCAAATTTATTCAAGTTACATAAAACAAAAATTGTTTCCAATCTAACATTGGAGTATGATTTTAATGGTTTGAGCTGGCTATTGGTTGGTAGGACTCGTTTCTTTGAGTGGCTAGCAGCACGTAGTCGGGTCTTTGAGAGCACGGCTTCGATCCCTCAACTCATTATTTTTTGAATTTTTCGCACCTTACAAAGATGTCGTCTTGGAGCCTACCAGTGTGCTGGCCCATACACAAACTGATGTGTGTCCCACACACAATTGGACGCAGCTAGCGTCATATAGTAGCCCCCACGCAGTTGACCGAGGAAAATAAATTGCTCCATCGCACAGCCAGTATTGAGCCTCAGCCGCACTCCCCTACTGGGTCGTCCAAGGGAGCAATTTTTTTCTTAGGTCAAAAAAAGAGAATATGTTGGTTTAGTTCGAAAAAAATTGTGGGCACGTGAGTGCTAAAATAATCAAAGGGAATAAACCCTAATAAAAAGGGACATTGATGTCTGGTTATGTGCTAAATATGCTAATGAAATAAGATTTATGCGCTAAAATTAGGAATCCATCTGGTTATGCCATCGTAAGCGAGAGTGGTCGAAGCAGCCGTGCCCGAAGGTCGCCAAGATAGTTACCAAATGAGGAGGCAGACACAACCCCAAGACAGAAATGGACCCGGAGGAAAAAGGTACGAGTTAGATGGTTGCCACCACACTGAGTAACCCCACCACTATTAAGTTCTCACGGGACAAACATGACCCATGAGAAGATCACAACTCCTCTCTTTATCGCACATCTATGGAGATCGATTTTGGTACACATCAATTACCTCTGCCATTGCTTCTTGCAAAGAAAGATATATAAACTCTATTAGTAACCCAGGGTGAAGAATAATTTATTTCTCACCCCAGTCGTTCGACTGAGCAAGTCGTAACATTATTGGTCGGATCGCTTTTCCGTCACTGTCAAACCTTTTCCCTTGCGCGACCGTAATTTTTCACCCCTCCGACAAGTAATTTTACATTTGCGCTTGCCATGTCATTTTACAATACTTCTTTTAGGAAACATACGTGATCTCTCCAGGAGAAACAATACGGTAAACCAAGCACGGAGATAAGAGAGGACACTTCTCTCTATTAGCTAGCTAACAACCTAAATTAACCCCTCAAAACCCCCTAAACCCGGCCCCTTTCAAAAAAAAAACCTCAGCTCCTGCCAGCTGCTGACGCGTGGATGCCTTTTGGACCCGGTTGGTGCTACCAACCGGAACCAAAGATCCTCTGCCTGGGCTCGCCGCAGCGGCCACGTGGAGACCCATCTGTCCCGGTTGGTATAAGAACCGGGACTAAAGGTATAGGGCTTTAGTACCAACCCTTTAGTCCCGATTCCCCAACCGGGACAAATGGGCCTCTGAACCGGACAAATGGCCCTTTTTCTACTAGTGCTCCCTGTTTCTTACAAGCTGGATCTCATCTTCTCTGTCCATTTGAATTTTTATATTGAACATTCACATTGTCCCTGAATGTCCCAACTATACTAAGGAAAAAAAAGTAAAACTATAGCATTTTTTTCCTGTATAACTTGTTTAATTATTTCATCTTAACTTGTTACTTTCAATATCATATAAGTTGATTCTCCCAGTGTATTGACAACATGATGTCGTGTTGAACAGAAGGGTTCAGAATGGAAACTAAGGTTCTTCAAGTACGGGCATGGGTTTCATGTAAGCAATCGGTCTTTGGTGTTACCTTTTATAAATCATGAAAGGTGACTTCAGTATTTTGGGCATGTAGCAGAGTCTCCAATCAAAATCTACAAGCAGTGACCAAGGCGAGGTGTAGAACGGGACTATGAGTGCTTGGTCAAGCATCTGCTGCCATCGTCGAAAATGAAGAACTCGATGGTTAATAGAATCCATATTATAAATTATCATGCGTGCATATGGGATTTTTCTGAGATATTGCCTCCATTAATTATGTTTTAGTGAAGGAACTTATCTTGTGACAAACGTAGGAGGGTGAAGAGTATGGTTGTCCTTGGAATTGAGACTCTGTGAGATGAATGTTTCTACAGTACTCATCCTAACTCAACTATTTACTTTTTATATGTAAACTCAACTATTTACTTTATCCTTGATCCTCTGGTAAGGTAGAATCTTGAGATCAGTATGAGCTAGTCAGCCACCGAGGAGGCTGACGAGATGGCCTTCAGGATCGTTTGGAAATAATGTAACAAAATAGTTTGGAATATGCTGTGTAATTTAATATATTTGGCAACTGTTTCACGATTTAACTCCTACACTGACATTGCATTCAATTGGTGGACCATGCGTTGATATACTCTTCTTTACGTCTCCTAAATTTCCTACGTCGGCTGCCAAATTCCTACGGCTCTCAATTGAATTAGTAGAATATGTTTCTCGTTTGCATTTGAATCTAAATTTTGTAGTAGCTAAGGAATGACTGCAAGATTCCCTTTTTCCATAAAAAAGACTGATTATAAAGAGACATCTGCAGTAGAGCACGTTAAAAAGTTTGATCGATGTGTCAGCCAAACAAAAGTCGAGGCAGTAGAGCTCATCCATGCAGTAAAGTAGAGCCAATGTACTACACAGTGGTAATTTACCTAATCTTTGGCCATAAATTTACGGGCATGCATGGTGGGTGCGTGCATGTCTCTCATGTCCATCGCTTCCACACCGTGAAGATTACGTTGCATGCAAAGATTATTACATCGGTGCTCCATGGATGGAAGTGTGCGGACTGGTTTGCGCTTGGGCGCACTGGCTGGCTGGGGTGAGGAATAAGAATTCCTCACCCAGGGTGACGAATAAGCGGCGTATATAGGACCGCTAAAGTGAGCCTAAGCGTAAACTCCTTATTCTACACGCTGGTCCATCATTCGAGCACGCCCGCTCCAAGTAATCCGGTTTGTTTAATCGATCCAGCCAATACTTGGCGTGGTCGTAATGGGCTAACATAACATGGTAATGGGTCTAGTTCGCATGCCCCTCGATGGTAACCAAGAGGAAGCTAGTAATGATCCCTCAAAAAAAAGAGGAAGCTAGTAATGAAGTGGTAATGGAACATGAATACGTTACTACATTTGCTATTCCTTTTTACCCTTCCATGATCAGTGAACTAAGCCGCGTGATGGAGGTGGCCTGCATGGCAATGGTGATGGAAAGTAAAACAATTAATATATTTTTATTTTTTTACCCTCACATGATCAGGGAATGAGAGCCACAAGACGGGTGTGAGCGCGTGGTAGTGGTAACGAAAATAAAATCATTCACAATATTTCCTATATGGTTTTACCTTCACATGATTAGAGCAGAGCCACGGGACGGAGGTTGAGTGCGTGGGAGTGGTAATGAAATTAAATCCATTACTATATTTGCTATTCCTTTTTACCCACTGGTGATTAAAGCATAGGTGGGACTGCACGGGGCGACTGGCGCGTAGAATTAGAGGTTTGCGCTCTCGCTTAGTATAGCGTCACTGTATATATATATATATATATATATATATATATATATATATATATATATATATATATATATAGGGAAAATGCATCCTACTATCTATTGTAGTTACACCTATTTCTCATATACTACCATGTGGTAGTATATACTCTATATATATATACACGGTGGCGCTAATCTGAGCGTGAGCGCAAAATCC
This sequence comes from Aegilops bicornis, assembly GCA_021605145.1. NCBI lineage: Eukaryota > Viridiplantae > Streptophyta > Magnoliopsida > Poales > Poaceae > Aegilops > Aegilops bicornis. The sequence continues at coordinate 34,148,952 of CM038671.1, read as the reverse complement.
TTAACCTGCGCTCCGGCCATGCTGCTTGAGCCGCTTCCTTGAACAAGACATTTTCCTTCCATCCTATAGTAAAAGTCCTACCAAAATATAGTAACACAATTAAATTGATTACCAGGCTACATCCTGTGGTCCTCCGCTACGCCTAATCAACATGTTCCTGTCGCCCCTCATAAAACTTTGGGCAATCATAGTAACAGAATTAATAGGTTTACTGGTTGCACCCTCCGTTCCACCAACCCATCTAATCATGACTCGTAATTGTTCTTGGTACATGGTAATTAGTCAACAGTTTGATGGTAATAGTTTCAGGGGAGGCCTGAAGGTAACTGTGCTATGGTTTTGGAACGAGCCAATTGCTCCTACTTGAGTGGTAACTGGAACAAGCCCATTGAGTGGTAATTATATGTGTGTGTGTGTGTGTGTGTGTGTGTGTTAGTCAAGCATCTCTAAAATGTTGCACAAGTATTGGAAAAATGTTAACCAAGTATTTGAAAAACGTTAAGTGTGTATAATGTTGATCATGTATATGAAAAAATGTTAGCAAGAATTTGGAATTTTTTTAAAGTGTGTATAGAAAAATGTTGACCTTATATTTCGGAAAAAAATGTTAATCTTGTATTTGAAACATGTTGAAAATGTGTATAGAACAAATCTTGACCATGTGTTCCATTTTTTTCAAATTTGTTTTGGAAAAATGTTAAACCTATATTAAATATGTTTTTTTACGATATGAATAATGTAGAGTGAAAATCAAAACAAACATAACAAAAAGAAAGGAAAAAAATCAAGCAAAAACCAAAAGAAACGAAAAAGAACACAAAAAACCTATGGGAAACGAGAAAGAATAAACAAAACCGAAGAAAAAAGAAAGAAAGGAAAAACCTGGTAAAACCAAGAAAGAAATAAAGAAATCAAAGAAAAAAGAAAAAACAATGAAACATGAGAAAAAATGGAGAAAACCCGGTGAAAAACAAATGAAAAAACCTAGAAAAAGTGGAGAAGAAACAGTGAAAACCCCGATTTGTTTAGACTTAAGTAGCCCTGCCCTACTACTCTCACGAACCGACGGTTAGCCTAGTGGCTTGGCACAGTTGCTCTAAACTAGGAGGCCATGGTGCAATGCATTCTCTCTTCAGGTTTTTTCTTTTACTGTGCGTGTGCGTGAATGGGCCGGCCCGATTAGTGTAACCCTTTAGCGAGCGATCCTTCCATCTCGCTTAATGCAAGATATAGTCGCCGCGAGGACCAAGTGCTCTAGGATACACCGAACTGGGAGAGCCCAGGGAGTGAGCGCTCTATGCTTTTGCTCGACCATTTTTTTGTGCTTCAAATAAGTGGTCCAGCCATAAACAGGTGGGCAAACATGCATACACCCCAATATGGGTCGTCCCAATGTGTCCCAATAACATTAAATTTTTATACAGTTGCTTATAATATCTGTTAAAAAGTTATATTTATAATATCGTTAGGAAAAATGAAATCACTAGTTAAGGGTCCCCTTTTCAAAGGTCATTCCCCACCTCTTTAGGCGCTGACAAGTGGATGCATTGCATGTGCCAGTTGTCACAACCTGACATTTTTTCTTTTTTTTGGCAGATTCGTTTATTCAAAACGTTTTATCTTTGGAACCATGCGTTTATACCAAATCATTTTCAGCGTTACATATTTTGCATCGGGATGGTCGAAACTAAATCCCATGTTAAGAGGTTTCAACAAACTTTTTTTTCACGAAAAACCCAGAAACCAGAAAAACAAAATGTCAACATAGGAAGAAACGAATACCAAAAAGTTCCATAAACAAAAACCGAGAAACACTGGAAACCGAAAAGAAAGAATACCAAGAAAACCTGAGAAAAAAGGGAGCCCGAAAGCACGGTTGTTGTTTTCACTTTTTTTTTCTGAAAGCACATGCCGTGGGTTTCTCTTTTTCTTAGGGAAACACATGTTGTGCTTCTCGCGGAAGCACTATGTTTCTCATACACGAAAAGGTTGTGTTTTTTCCTTTAAGAAGCACAGTTGTGATTCTCGTGGAAGCACAAACTGTGCTTCTAACGGAAGCATTGGTTGTGCTTGTCGTGGAAGTAAATATGTGCTTCTTGCGGAGACACTGGTTGTGCTTCTCGCAGAAGCAAATTTGTGCTTCCTGGAGAAACATAATGGTGGCTACCTTTTGTTACCGCGACACCCTGTAGACGGATGCAATAAAGTTGTTCTTCCAAGCGATGGATAACACGCGCACCAATAGCCTCTACCTAACCGCCTTACGCTACCGCCACCTGTCGGCAGACTCCTGAGAAGCAGGTGCGGCGAAGCGGTGGAGGGAGCTTGGGCTTGTCGGCCTTGAGCTTGCTAGCGACGTGGAGAAACACCATGCCAGGAAAGGTAGCTTCCGGCAGCCTGGGTCTTGATCTTGAGATGATCTTCTCTGCCCGGAGGTCTTCTTTACGGTATTATTTAACATGACTTGTGTATCTTGGGATAGATCTAACTTCTGCCATGTCCTTCCCGCACGGAAGCTGCATCTTGCCGGTGCGTAGTCAGGGGTATTGACACCCATTGTTTAGTACACTGATAAGAAGCACTTTTTTTAAAGAAGCATGGCTATGTTTTGTCAAAAATGAAACAAATTTTTTCTCCAAAACCAAGGAGAACCAGGAAAAAACTGAAAAGCCAAAAAAACCCATCTAAAATCTAAAACGCTGCGTAAAAAACTCAGAGGGCACCGAGCACACGATACGTGATTTGGCGCCCAGATGCATCATTTGACGCGCTCTAATGCCAACAAAATTGATCCTTAGGGGAGCCCCAAAGGGTAACCTTTGGTTAGTTGCTCCTTAGAAATAGAAACCAAACTCGAATGGGGAAACCATAAGAAAAATTGAAAAGGAGAAACAACAAACTTGAAAAGGTATGGTGAAACAGATAAATTGCTAACCGAAAACGTGCCCCTACACGTTTGGGCAACTTGCATAATATAGGATTAGCCTGGTTTAATGTCCACAGAATGATCCACCCAGCAACTTGCAAAATATAGGATTAGCCTGGTTTAACGTCCACAGAATGATCCACCCACACCAAAGCACTTTGCAAGACCAAACCAATGAACGTTACTTCACGACCGTGCATAAAATGGACGGATACATATTGAAAGAATCTGTCGATGTGCCTTACTGACAACTCAAGGTTTCTTCACGACCTAATTATCACACGCCGACGTGCGCCGCCGACGTTGAGGACCAGATGCAGGACATGAACACTCGTACGATTCAAGGGACGAGTCTGCGCCTACATGCATATCTCTTGATTGCCACGCAAGCCATGGCTTGGCTGCACGGCCAGGCACTTTTGCACGCTTCGTGCTTCATTGAACCAATCAGGGTTGCCTTGCTTAATCCTCTAGCGACGTACGTACGAATTGACCGCAGTGAAGACTATATAAACAAACGATCGTCAGATCACCACAGCAGCTCACAACCGTCAGCAACAGATCATATAGATACACTGAACAAACGCTTCCATTAATTTAGGCCACAAGTTCATCAAACTTCAAGAGCTAGCGGCCGATATGGCTCCAGCTCGATCTGTTGAAGGGATGCTGTTGGCGGCGATCGGCTGTGTGCTCTCTGTGGCCGCGGACAACCCAACCACGCCATCCCCACAACCCTTCGTCTGGCAGAAGGCGCATGCGACGTTCTACGGCGGCGCTGACGCCTCTGACACAATGGGTAATCAACTAATCATTCAACTCACTCCTGTTCATCTATCTACTGCGTGCATGCCCGGTTGATCTTGTTCTTCTGTGTATCAACACTTGCGATGGGTTCTATATATTGCATATTGCAGGTGGTGCGTACGGGTATGGTAACCTCTTCTCTGAAGGGTACGGGACACGCACCACGGCTCTGAGCTCCTGTTGTTCAATGACGGCGCCGCATGCGGACAGTGCTACAAGATCGCATGCGACCGAAAGCGCGCGGATCCGTTGTTTTGCAAGCCTGGTGTGACGGTCACCGTCACGGCCACGAACTTCTGCCCGCCCAACGATGCCCTCCCCAATGACAACGGCGGCTGGTGAAACCCACCGCGTCAAGATTTCGACATGGCCCAGCCGCCTGGGAGAAGATCGATGTTTATAAAGGTGGCATCATCCCGTCATGTACCAGAGGTATATATGCTTCTTACAAGTTCAAAAGTTAGTTCAGAGTCATTGGAGCCACATAACTTTAACTTTTTCTATGTCACTGCCATACACATGCAGAGTTCCGTGTAAAGCGGGGTGGCGTGATGTTCGTAATCAATGGTCACGAGTACTTCAATCTTGTGCTTGTGAGCAATGTTGCTGCAGCTGGCTCGATCAAGTCCATGGATGTCAAGACCTTTGATTCCGACGAGTGGACGCCTATGGCACGCAATTGGGGTGCTAACTGGCACTCTCTTGCGAACCTCACCGCAAGATGCTCTCCTTCAGACTAATCAACAGTGATGGACACACGCTTGTGTTCAATGATGTTGTTCCAAAGGGATGGAACTTTGGGCAATCATTTGTTAGCAAATTGCAATTCTAGTGAGCAATGTCTGCCAAGTGATGGATTTGTGGTAAGTACGCTATGTAAAATGCAAGTTGTGTAATTGTGTGTTGCTTGTATCACTGATTTAATTTTAGAATTCAATTTGTTCATACTCACTGTGTAATTCGTCTGGTGTATGTAAGACCATGTTCATTCCATCAATTGTGTATTCTTCAAATTAACTTCTATGATGCATTTTGTGAATGGATTATGTCATTCTAGTGCTATGCATGGTAACTCACGCTTATAAGAAAGAAACACTATTTGAATCAAAACTCAAGTTTGTGTTGTTGAATGGTCGCAAGTTGGGCAAAACTGCACAACTGAAAATTCTAAGAAATGAGTTGTTGATTCTAGTGCCAACAATGTGTTATGAGGGCGTCTGGTTATGAATAACATGACTATGAACACGATTAATACGGTAGACATAGTACGGAATGGTTCATCCAAAAACTTGAGGGGCATAGATGCATGGGATAGAAGGGAGAGGCCATCCTCCATGATATATTTATTTTTGTGTTCAAGTGGTCCGTTCTGATCATGTGCATTAGGGTACGAAACATGATGGGAGATGCCTATATGCTCAAAAAGAGATTTAATTTTTAATACTCACACCCCAATCTGTTTGTTCTGCGTTAATTTTCCTATCAAACAAATAGTTAACATGTTGCTGAAAGATATGTAATTTTTTTAAACATCGGATTTATTTATAAGGAGATAGATTGAACCGAATATGCTAAAATCATCAATAAAACAGACATGATATTCTTGTCTACAAATTGAAATAGGCATCGGGCCCCATACATCCGAGAAAATAATCTCTGAAGGAGTTTCCTACTCACTAGTCGGTCGACACACATCACAAACAAGGTGTTGTTTTTCATTCGACACTAGAAGACTATGATCTCGAAGGATTTTCTAGACCACTTGCAGGGAGGGGTGACCTAGACGCCTATGCCACCATGAGGCAGATGGTTTGATCATGCCTAGTACTTGTTGTTCCTTGACTCTTGATCGACCAGCAAATGGAAAAAGACCCTGCCTACTCCTAGCATGTAGAATTGTGTCTCAATTTTCTGATCCTTAACAGGAAAGGATTCAGAAAAATTTCAAGGTACGCATGATTATCTTTCATTAGTTGATAAGTGTAAAGAAACCATGTTAGACAAATGTCAACAACGCTTCACTGTACCCAAGGGCACACCAACCGTTTAGGGTTTCTTGTGCCTCCTGCCGGGCGTTGCCGCTGATCTACCTTGTCCGATGTGGTTTTACGGTCATGGAGGTGTCGTGCATCTTGGTCCTTGCCAGCGGAGGGCTCTATTTTACAGGATTTTTGAGTTTTTTAGGGTTTGTGTCCTGCTTCGAGAGACAAGGCGGCGGCTCTCTGAAGATTGAATAAGGTTCTCCCGCCTAGTCCCCATCCCGGTGGTGCTTCTAGAATCATTGGAGGGTGTGTGCAGGTTATAGAGCCACTGGTCAAGGCGTATGCTCTTAAGAAGATGGCAGATCTATTCAGGAGGTGGAAGAATGAGTTGAAATCAAAGTTTGTCGAAAAAGGGAAGACTCCATAATGCACCGGCCGATTTGAGAAGATAAGAGATCACTGGCCTGCATTTGTAGCGTACAAGACATCGGACAAGAGTAAGAAGATGTCAGAGACAAACAAGATAAATGCTGCAAAGAAGTAGTATCACCATCGCACGGCGTTAGGTGGCTACCTCAACGCCCGGCCATTGTGGGACAAAGTTGAGAATGACCTGCTTGCTAAAGAGGTCGAACCAGAGACATTGAACTTGCAAGACCGTTCAAGGAGTTGGTTCTTCGGGGTTGGGGGAACTTTGGACCCTGAAATAGGGGAGTGCCGTTGGACGGACGAGCAACTTGCAACACCCATCAAGAAGCTTCAGAAGTATATCACCGCATCGCGGGAAGGGGCGTGCATTCCCGATAGAGAGAAGGGGGAGCTGACTGAGGCCTTCAGGAATCCTGAGCACCCTGGATGAACACGAGGCACTCCAGGCTCCGTTCCGTGGGTGGTTGGGTTTCCCGGCGCAGGCGGTTACAGAAGCCGGGAGAGAAGGAGGAAAGCGGAGCCGAGTGAAATGCAGAAGCTCAATGCAAGACTAGTAAAGCTAGAGGAAATTGAGAGCCACCGAGCTGCCGGCCAACCATCGCAGCGGCACGAAGCTACCCCGCCATCTCAGCAGAGAAGCAGCGTGGCTTCCACGGAGCTCGTTCAGCCTCACTTCACGGCTCCTAGTTCCCCCGTGGATACTATCACGGACGCTCAACGCTGCTGCCTTATGATGAAATGGCAGAACCTCACTTTGAAGGCGGCTGTCGGCACTGTTGCACCTCCTCAACCCGATTTAAACTTTTCACTTCCATTCGATTCCACATGGCTATTCTGTTGTAATGGTGGATGAAGTAATGGAGGGATTTGAGGAGCTCGAGCTTGACCACCCTACAGGTGAAGGGGCGAATCAGCTGGTTCATGCTCTGAGGACTACATGTCTATGGCGGAAGGAGTACATCAAGCTTCCAAACTGGACGCCTCCGCCTCCTCCTCCTCCTCCTCCTCCTCTGGTGAGTGATCAGGGCACTCCGCCTCCTCCGGCGCGTGAGGCCACTCCGCCTCCGGCGCTGGCGGAGCACTCCGCCTCCTTCTCCGCCTCGTCACCAAAGTTGGAAGACAGTCGCCGCCGCTCCGGCTCCTTCGACACGTCGGAGCACTCCACCTCCTTCTCCGCCTCGTAAGCAATGATGGAAGAGAGACGCCGCCGCTCCGGCGGCTAGCAGTACAAGCAGAGGCGGGAGGCAATTCAAATACGGTCCATCTCAAGACTCCGAAAAAGTTACCATACGAGACGGACGAGAAGGAAAACACGGAGATCTGTGAAGCCGAAGTGAGGGTCTTTTTTACATCCACCTCCGAAGGAGACGATAGATCCAGTGAAATGACATATTGTCGCTAATCTGCCGGGGATGGTGCCCGGTACCAATCCTCCTGATTACCTGAGCGATGATATAGTGTTTGAAACAATGGAGGTGGATGAATTCAGATACCAGTACGGGAAGCCTCTCGTCAAACCTGGTCATCCTCCTCTAACAACGATGATGCGAATATTCCATGAATGGTACATGAAAACCTGCAGGAGTCCGGGATTGATACTTTGACGCTGAGAATTAAAGAGGAACACGACCTTGTTGGAATGGATCTGTTGTCTATTGAATTTTATGAGTTATTCCAGTTATACAATCAAAAGGCCCTCGATAAAACACTCGTGACTTCCTACTGTCTGTAAGTACTACTTCTGTAATTATGTCTCTGTATATAGCTCAACTCTCTCATTGCATGTGTATATATAATTATCCTCACTATATTATGAAGATTGAAGATCGTCGAATGCAGAAAAGCACAAATCTATGACATTGGGTTCATTAACCCAAATGTCATACATGAATGGATGGTTCAAAAGAATGTCACAGAAACCGAGGACAACATGCTAAAATTGTTGCTCAAAAATCAAAACAAAGAAAAAAAATACTCTTTCCTTACAACTTCAAGTGAGTGTTACTGTCTTGTGCATATTCGGTTTCCCTTATTACTCGAGGTTATAGTAATGTAATTGATGAGTTATGCATGAGTGCGCAGGTTCCACTTTATTCTCCTAGAGATTAAGCTTGAGCGGGGAGTAGTAATCGTCTTAGACTCGAGACGAAAAGATCCCGAGGACTATGCAGACATGACTGAAATGCTCCAGAAGTAAGTTCAATCGATCATTATCGAACCATATTGGCAACTTTGTTCATTTCCTGATATCAAGAAAGTATTTTCTTTGTCTCGCAAGGTTTGGAAAGTGTTCACTGTAGTTGTTCCGGGACTGCCGAGGGAGCTGCCATTTACACACCCGAAAGTAAGTACTATGTTGGGGAACGTAGCATGCAATTTCAAAAAATTTCCTACGATCACGCAAGATCTATCTAGGAGATGCATAGCAACAAGAGCGGGAGAGTGTATCCACGTACCCTCGTAGACCGAAAGCGGAAGCGTTATGTTAACGTGGTTGATGTAGTCGAACGTCTTCAGGATCCAACCGATCCAAGTACCGAACGTACGGCACCTCCGTGTTCAGCACACATTTAGCTCGATGATGTCCCTCGATCTCTTGATCCAGTAGAGGGTCAAGGGAGAGTTCCGACAGCACAACGGCGTGGTGACGGTGATGGTCATGTGATTCGCGCAGGGCTTGGCCTAAGCACTACGATGTTATGACCGGAGGAGTAAACTGTGGAGGGGGGCACCGCAGACGGCTAAGAGAAATCTTGGTGTGCCTTTTGGGTGACCCCTGCCCCCGTATATAAAGGGGGGGGAGGAGGAGGAGGTGGACGGCCCAAGGGGGGCGCGCCAAGGGGGGAGTCCTACTTGGACTCCCAGTCCAAGTAGGATTCGCCCCCCCCCCTTCCTTCCAATGGGGAGGGCAGAGGGGAAAGGAGGGAGAAGGAGAAGGAAAGAGGGGGGCCGCGCCACCTCCCATTGTCCAATTCGGATTGGGCATGGGGGGGGCGGGGGGGCGGCACCTCTCGTGGCATGCCTCCTCTCCTCCACTATGGCCCATTAGGCCCATTAACTTTCCCGGGGGTTCTGGTAGCCTCCCGGTACTCCGAAAAATCTCCGAACCATATCGGAACCATTCCGGTGTCCGTATATAACCTTCCAATATATCAATCTTTACCTCTTGACCATTTCGAGACTCCTTGTCATGTCCGTGATCTTATCCGGGACTCCGAACAAAATTTGGTCACCAAAACACATAACTCATAATACAAATTGCCATCAAACGTTAAGCGTGCAGACCCTACGGGTTCAAGAACTATGTAGACATGACCGAGACACATCTCCAGTCAATAACCAATAGTGGAACCTGGATGCTCATATCTCGTTACCGGCAAGTCTCTTTACTCGTTCCGTAATGCATCATCCCGCAACTAACTCATTAATCACATTGCTTGCAAGGCTTATAGTGATGTGCATTACCGAGAGGGCCCAGAGATACCTCTCCGATACACGGAGTGACAAATCCTAATCTAGATCTATGCCAACTCAACAAACACCTTCGGACACACCTGTAGAGCATCTTTATAATCACCCAGTTACGTTGACGTTTGATAGCACACAAAGAGTTCCTCCATTATTCGGGAGTTGCATAATCTCATAGACAAAGGAATATGTATAAGTCATGAAGAAAGCAATAGCAACTAACTAAATAATCATAATGCTAAGCTATCGGATGGGTCTTGTCCATCACATCATTCTCAAATGATGTGATCCGGTCATCAAATGACAACACATGTCTATGGTCAGGAAACTTAATCATCTTTGATTAACGAGCTAGTCAAGTAGAGGCCTACTCGGGACACTCTGTTTGTCTATGTATTCACACATGTACTAAGTTTTCAGTTAATACAATTCTAGCATGAATAATAAACATTTATCAAGATATAAGGAAATATAAATAACAATTTTATTATTGCCTCTAGGGCATATTTCCTTCAGTCTCCCACTTGCACTAGAGTCAATAATCTAGATTACATAATAGTGATTCTAACACACATGGAGTCTTGGTGCTGACCATGTTTTGATCGTGAGAGAGGCTTAGTCAACGGGTCTGCAACATTCAGATTCGTATGTATCTTGCAAATCTCTATGTCTTCCTCCTTGACTTGATCGCGGATGGAATTGAAGCGTCTCTTGATGTGTTTGGTTCTCTTATGAGATATGGATTCCTTCACCAATGCAATTGCTCGAGTATTGTCACAAAAGATTTTCTTTGGACCCGATGCACTAGGTACTACACCTCGATTGGATATGAACTCCTTCATCCAAAATCCTTCATTTGATACTTCCGAAGCAGCTATGTACTCCGCTTCGCACGTAGATCCCGCCACGACGCTCTGCTTGGAACTGCACCAACTGACAGCTCCACCATTCAATATAAATATGTATCCGGTTTGTGACCTAGAGTCATCCGGATCAGTGTCAAAGCTTGCATCGACATAACAATTTACGACAAGCTCTTTTTCACCTCCATAAACGAGAAACATATCCTTAGTCCTTTTTAGGTATTTTGGGATATCTTGACCGCTGTCCAGTGATCCACTCCTGGATTACTTTGGTACCTCCCTGCTAAACTTATAGCAAGGCACACATCAGGTCTGGTACACAACATTGCATACATGATAGAACCTATGGTCGTGCCATAGGGAATGACTTCCATTTTCTCTCTATTTTCTGCAGTGGTCGGGCATTGAGTCTGCTTCAACTTCACACCTTGTAACACAGGCAAGAACTCTTTTCTTTGCTGATCCATTTTGAACTTCTTCAAAACTTTATCAAGGTATGTGCTTTGTGAAAGTCCAATTAAGCGTCTTGATCTATCTCTATAGATCTTGATGCCCAATATATAAGCAGCTTCACCGAGGTCTTTCACTGAAAAATTCTTATTCAAGTATCCTTTTGTGCTATCCAGAAATTCTGTATTATTTCAATCAACAATATGTCATCCACATATAATATTAGAAACGCTACAGAGCTCCCACTCACTTTCTTGTAAATACAGGCTTCTCCAAAAGTATGTATAAAACCATGCGTTTTGATAACACTATCAAAGCATATATTCCAACTCCGAGAAGCTTGCACCAGTCCATAAATGGATTGCTGGAGCTTGCAGACTTTGTTAGCACCTTTGGGATAGACAAAACCTTCTGGTTGCATCGTATACAACTCTTCTTTAAGATATCCATTAAGGAATGCAGTTTTGACATCCATTTTGCCAAATTTCATAATCATAAAATACGGCAATTGCTAACATGATTCGGACAAACTTACGCATCGCTATGGGTGAGAAGGTCTCGTCATAGTCAACTCCTTGAACTTGTCGAAAACCTTTCGCAACAAGTCGAGCTTTGTAGACAGTAACATTACCGTCAGCGTCAGTCTTCTTCTTGAAAATCCATTTATTCTCTATGGCTTGCCGATCATCGGGCAAGTCAACCAAAGTCCACACTTTGTTCTCATACATGGATCCCATCTCAGATTTCATGGCGTCAAGCCATTTCACGGAATCTGGACTCATCATTGCTTCCTCATAGTTTGTAGGTTCGTCATGGTCAAGTAACATGACCTCCAGAACAGGATTACTGTACCACTCTGGTGCGGATCGTACTCTGGTTGACCTATGAGTTTCGGTAGTAACTTGATCTGAAGTTTCATGAACATCATCATTAGGTTCCTCACTAATTGGTGTAGGAATCACTGGAACTGATTTCTGTGATGAACTACTTTCCAAATCGGGAGAAGGTACAATTACCTCATCAAGTTCTACTTTCCTCCCACTTACTTCTTTCGAGATAAACTCCTTCTCTAGAAAGGACTAGTACAATGCCCGTGCGTTGCCACGGGCCTTTTGTTGTACAAAATCTTAATGAATTTTTGGGCTCTTCCAATGACATTGCCTCAACACCCTTGTCGATGGATTCTTTTTGAACGCTGACATAATCCATCTCCATCTCTTTCATACTCTGCAAAAATAAATATGTATAGAAACATACCTTTTGTATTATCATGCACAACAAATATATGAAGAACAATTATTTGTATGCATCTCTTCTGATTATGTAAAACACGATGATTTTTCAGTCTGGTTCACCATAAAGCTTTGTCAATAAAAAGCCATTAGTTTTGATCTTTGATCTACAAAAGTTAACATATAAACAATATTAAAATAAAAAAAATAGAAAACTCATATACAATATATATTCATTGGTTAGATGTTAAATGCGAGTAGATGACCGTTTTTACTCGGAGCGAGTGACATCGTCCTTTTTAGTAGAGTGAGCCGCATTCCAATTTGAATAAACTGCAAGTTCACCTGTATATCACTTGTTGGTAATTATGTTTCAAAAGAAATAGCAAACTCTATGATGTTGCTTATGTTTCATTCTTATATCAAGATTGCAAGATTGTTTTCAGTTTTTTCAAATATTGTTGTAAATTTTGTATGCTTGCATTTCCATCATGAAGATAACTAATATCTTATTTAGAAGAATTCTTGCATTTCCAGCTTCAAGATAGGTAATATCTTATTTAGAAGGATGCTAACATTTCCTGCTCTCTGATGGACAGAGCATCGAATCTGTTATTTGGATGTTTGAGTTTATTTCATATTCAAAATGCAAAGTTTATGTGTCCTTATGTTCACTTCCTAGCATCATATGCAAACTTGCTGACAAGTGACAGATATGTAAATAGCTTGAAAAAAGTGGATGAATAACCCGTAAATTTGAATAGTTGAATGACCATGCATTGCCATGGAATAAAAAAATATAGCGATTGAATAATTGACTCAATGTAGAAATATGTTGGACAAGCTGGCATGTGGTTTCCATCCATACAGTAATAAAACTGATTGTCCCTCCATTTCTTGTCATTTCTTCGTAACCATCCTTTCCTTGCAAGAAAATGAAACGATATCTAATCTTCTCCCACCCTTCCTCTTGTTCCACCTTCATGTACTTGTACACATTATATAAATTTTATCAATTCAAAAGAATATTTTGATTATATTTCTTATTTAAAAGTAATTAAAGATGTACATGGTGGTTAATCCAACCATAATTTTTTACCGCAACAAGGATAAAACTTGAAACTAACATAGAGCCTTAATTAACTAAACTGTCCCTTGTCCCCATTTGTTAAACTCCTCACATGCTACTTGCTCCATTCTCCCCGTGGCCACACAACCATGCCTACATGTGACCATAAAAATCAATCAATCATAAAAATTCATGATCTGACTATACAATTCAGAAGATAAATGAAATCCATGTCAACTAAAATATAATTAAAAAACACGTCGTTTGTGCTCTATAGCAGTGATACATTATCATACGAGCCAGGTTAGAGTACTCATACCATGAATAAAGAAGGCACACAACATCTGGCATTATCACAAAATCATACTTGCACACATTACCACCAGTAGCAAGATAAACGAGGTCGATATCAACTTTTAAAGCATGATTAGGAATCAAGGCACACTCTATTTTTAGGGTTAGAAAGAAAAAGACCAAGTGCAAGAATTGGAACAGATAAGAAGCTTACCAGGGCATGATGCCATTGGGTTGGATGTCATGCACGGGCCAATAGAGCTCCCTCCCTATCTCTTACGAAGCTCTCCCTATGTCCCACTTCAGAGCAGCCGGTCGTGCTTCTTTCCAACCCAACTTCTGCATCGCCGCAGATCAGCCAAAGGAGCTGCTACCTGCAGCCAAGCTCACCTTCCGCGCCGCTACAGATCAGCTAGTCACGCTGCTGCCGACAAACATAAATATCAAGTTTATCTTACTTGAGCAAACTCAGTAAGGGCAGGCATGTGGACTCAATCGAGCAACATAAATGAAAAAGGAAAAGTACCGACGTTTTTAAAAAAATGAATTCAGTTAGTCATACAAGAATATGTTCAGAAGATAAAAATCATTTAGACACACCTCACGCAAATTCTCTGAAAGAAATTCTTCATGACATCTTCCAGAACCTACCTGTTCAGAAAAAACAAAGTAAGAGAGCAGACATATGCAGCACAATTACCATCTCGGAACTTGTGGTGCGACACCATCAAAGTACAAAAAAGATATATGAATATACTGTTTCCTTATTTATGTAATTTTATTCCAGATTACAGTTGAAATGTTTATAAAGTACATATTCTTGGGTAGCAATTCTTTCTCATCTTGTGTGCACAATAAACAGATTAACGCTTAATATTATTACTGAGCTCAGAGATCGATCAACAAGTCATATGCTCTAATTTACAAAAGAACTATGTGCATTTACTTACTGGAGGAAGAAACTAAGGTCAAAAGGCAAAATGGCAGTCTTCGTATCGTGCATCAAGCATAACTATATTGCATTACGAACTGAAGTAAAAATTAGAATTAACAAGCAACAGTACTAACAACCAATAGTGACGAGACTATTGCTCTTGCACAAATGTTTATCCCAACAAAGGATCGCGAACTTGCTAGATGCACTAACTGAGGCTCATTCCCTTTGCTTGAGGCACTGTCTTAGGAACAACTTCAGAGTAGGTCGATTGAAACTTAGAAGAAACGGATATACACATGTTAACTAATAGACTGACATTTGTCACTTTGTGATTGAAATTAACTATGAATAAGGACTCTGGAACATGAACATACAGTTGTGTGGTCGAAGTGCCAGGAACATTGTTCCTGGCAGAAGAGCAATCATGAAAATCAGCAAAAATATGCTCAGGGGGATTTCGATGGGCACTCACTTGCTACAGCGGGCGCGCCATTTAGCTGCCACAATATTGAATTTGCTATTTTTTTCTCAAAATAGAACTTCGCGAATAGTACAACACTATAGAATCAACTAAAGCTCAACAACATTATTGATGCATGTACATCTATTAATTAGACCAGTAATGCTTCCACAAAGAATAATTAATTTTTACAACCCTTTCACTTGTGGTCATTTTACCAGGATAATAGTAATTCCAAAACATACAAATACAAGTTTTATCTACAAAATTATTTAACTAAATGATTCAAACAAGCACTGGTATTCCCAATTACATTAATCTCATGGAAAATGGTACAAGGAAAACTTTAGATAATTAATTTCATCTTCTATATCAGTAATCAGATATAATCTAGATGCATCTCACTGCCAGGCAGGTTAGCCGCAATACTGGTAGTACATCCATAGACATTACCCAAATTATTCTCCACTTTTACCAGACTACCACGTACACTAATTAGAAGGCATGATGGTTCAGGGAGGGGCGCGACACGCGGGGAGCAATGGTGTGCGGGCCGGCTGGTGGAGGTAGACGGCGAGGCTCCCAGCCGACGACCGTTCTCCGCAAAATGTCAATCTAACTTGTGCAGTTTAATCATATGCCAGTGTGCCATAAATGATTAGAAACTCTACTCATCAAATTATGTTTCGGGGAATAAGAGACGGAGGAGGCACATATATCCAACCATTTGTTCCTGTGCAGATGAGTGCTGGCTGGCGACGCTCGAGCGAGGTTGGCCCCTCAGGCTTTAGACAGACACATGGGAGATCTAGGCGCCCACACAGCGACATGATTCAGTGGTCAGGACACCGGCCTGGTCGGTCCTGTAGCATTTTGTGGTGGTTGTAGAGATCGGGTGGCCAGCGACACCAAGATGCTCTGAAGTTTGCATGCTTCCATGTTTCGAGTACGGTAGGCTTGGAATGGTTTACTTTAGCTGAGGGTGCTGCAACACCGTGGTGCGTAGGGGTAGCGACACCACAATTTGGTATTTCAAAAAAATGTCCTACTTAGTCAAAGTAAGAGGAAACTACAACAAAGCACGTCCCGTCTTCTATCTAATTGAAAGAAATGAGGAAACAAAAATCTTGGATGTTGGTAAAAGGTAAAACATGACGATATATATCAGCTAGAATCTGTACCTCCACATCAGGGCAGTGGTAAACAAGGTAAAGCATGAAGATATATGTGCTAGAATATGTACGTCCAAATTGCAGCAAAAAGTACAACAACGTAAAACATGAAGAAGATCAGCTAGAAGTTGTACCTCGCATCGAGATGCTGACACAAGACTCGTCAACAGAAGTGATAAAATCAGGGACTCTTGTCAAGTATGGTGATTGCGCATAAGTAACACAATCCAGTAAAGAGAAATTCAAACAAAACGCCATATGTCAGTTTAGGAGCCTTCTGCCATTAATTTCCAAATTACATTGTATATCAAACAGAACAGTTTCTCTTTTTCTAAGCCCCTCCTTCACTGGAGGCTTACCATATCATACCTACATGCTAAAAACCAAACCAACACAATTATCTGCAATATATACTGCTGGTGAAAATGATTAAACTAATATGCAGTAGAACAATATTGAATTTCATCATTTTAGACAGAACCAAAATTAGAAAGATATGTTGTTTCAAATTTATTAAAATATAAACGTGATAAGCAATTCCAAAATATCAAAAAAAAAAGATCTGATGTTTGAAAACATCCTTTGGAATCAGAATATTTAGACTAATAACACCGAGATGTAGAGAGCAACTTAGAAAAATTATTGTCAGCACATAATAGCTTTGTACAATGTAAACTCGTGAGGGTTTGGATCCTCTTTTATTTGGCCATCATTAAGAAAAAGCAGATCATTTTTTAGTTGACAACTATTACCAAAAGTATTGTTAGGCCACGAATTAAATCAGCTAAATTGTATAACTCGTCGGGATGCATGCCCCGCCAGCAAAAGAAAAATTATAGTTGATGCAGCTAACTGTTGCAACTGCGTCCATATACAAATCACATGAAACATAATTAATCAGCCAATTGACTACTTATTCCTCCTCAAACTGAATAAAAGGTACGGGTGTGATGGACATATCTGTCCCCAATTGACAGGTTGGAATTATTGTCAGTGCTCAGACCAAATGCAAGGGCCAATTCATGCCAATAGTTTTGAATCAAAAAAAGAAAAGAAATAGACTCCCCGGCTGCAAATAATAAAGGTGCAAGCTGGCGTAAAAACTTATTTCGAATTATCTAAAACAATTATATTCTAATCTAGAAACCCCGGACAGTCTGTAAAGAGACAAGTGCCGGTACATAGGGAGTTTTGCTTACAGCAACCCGTGGAAATTTATCCCTATATAAATATAATGGATGACATAGGGAACTGCACGAAGCAAATACACTGATATAGGATCCTGGAGCAAACTACACATATCTAGTACAATTTTCAATCTTGCACGCACATACCGTTCGCCTTGTTTCCCAGGAGTTGTCCTGATCCAGGACATTTGGCATCAACTCTTGACCTCAAACAATTTCTTTTATAAATAATCTGCCAATAAACCCACATCAACCTCAGCTGAGATAAAGAAAGACTGAATCTGCCTAACAAAACCAAACCATGTAACAGAATCTATACTACTAATAAAAGATCCAACATTATCTTCTCTAAACGCACCCACAAAACGTACACCGACTAATTGCCACCGCAGGATTAGGTCCACTAAACTTAATCTAACTGTCAGCTTTAATCCAATCTATTTTTTGTGTGCACTTAGTAATTTAAGTTAGCTGACCGTACTCCACCACCGGAGAGAAAAATGCCAACTCCACGCTCCACGACCCCTACAATCACGCAATGCAAAGAAAAAAGAAACCAATCGCCCGAGTGGACACCGCAGCCGCCGCACGAATGAGACGACGCCGATCCTCCCACTCCCCACCTGCCCCCAATCTTCCCGGAGCCACCCCCAGCCTCCTCCCCCTCCAACCTCCTGCTGCCGGCCGCCGTCCTCAGCCATGGGTCGAGCACGCCGTCCCTCGCTAGGAGGCATCGACCACGAACTCCATGTCACCATGGACGCCATGGCTCGCTGTCCATCTGTTTCTGTCGGGCGACGGCATCCTTGCTCAAGGTCCGATCTGCCCATCGCCGGACCTGACCGTCCACCATCCTGAGGGCCATGTCCCCGATCCGAGTCTGGTCCGGGCTGGGTGGCGGTCCGCCCGTCCGCCACTTCGTGCGCCGCTGGCATCGGGTCGGTAGCCACCTTGCCGCAGACAGTACATCCACCCGAGACGCGATCCATCCACCCAGTTCGACATCCATCAGGTCATTCAGGTCCGTCGAGATGCCGCTGTTGTTTGTTTGACTGTTGTTGCTGTTCCTTTGCTTGTGGCTGCTAATTGCTTGCTGCTGTGTTTGATGCGTGAGAGAGCAGAGATTACTAAGAGATCATAGTGTATGCAGTGAACAGATGAGCTTGGTGGGGGGTGGGATAGGTAGCAAGGATACAGGAAAGGATGTGCACTCGATGGAGAAGACACACTGCAGGGAGTGTTGTTTGCTACTGCTTGTGCAGTTCTGCTGTTTTGCTACTATTATGAATATATAGTCATTTGTACTGCATGGCAGAAGTAATGCCTACAAGTTTATTGCACTGCAATTATTTTTACAATGGCAACAAGGTTCGCTGGGCCTACCAGAAGAGCTATTTCAAGGGCATCCTGTTCAAGGTAAATCATGCTCCACTTGATTTTCATAAATTGCAGTTTCATTGGCTCATTGCCCTTGCGTCCTCTTGTGTTTCTAATTTGGCCAGTTGCAGAGTTTGCGCGAGGAAACTGTGGTTATGACTTATGTGGCCCAAGGGCGGTGACCGGATAATTCTAGCAAGTTGTGAAAATTCATGTATATGGTACATCTAGGTATTTTTTTCACCCAAAACTCACTTTGTTATGTTAATATGCATGAATTTCTGAAGAAATGCAGCCGGTATGTTTACTCATTGTCGAAATCTGTGTACGTATGTGCTTAGTGCTAAAAGCCTGGGTCACTTGACGACCAATCTGTAATCTCTGCTACCTAAAACACACACAACATTCTGTATTTCGCTTCATCCTGTTTCGCTCCTTTCATCTGCTATCCACGCGTCCTCACCTCTGTATTTTTTGTCTGTACCGGTTTGACCCACTCCACACCCAACATGAAAAGAGAAACCCAATCTCAACAAGCATACAACTGTAATGATGCTTTTATCATATATACAAGTGCTCATCTAAAAGAAATACGGGGAGTATTTAATTTCACTGAATGTTACTATAAGCTAAAGTTGACTATTGGTTGGTTAGAGTTGTACTGATGGTTCATCCTGCCATCCTTAGATGATATACATATAGTAAGGCATACATAGTTTATTTTGCAGCAGAGGGACAAAACAATTTGAACACAGTAGGATGATATATTGTAGTATTCTCTTTGTACTTATAGAAAGAATGACTTCCATGGTGAAAAATTGATTTTCTTTTAATACACAATATTTGTGAGGTGCAGGATTTCTTACGCATCACTATAAGGACATGAGGTGATTCGTTGGTTTTAGGGCATGTGGAGCTTCACGATTATGTTAGCTCCATTGATACATGGTGATGCATCTTTGCGATGTTAATTGTATGCCTCATTTATTGATCCATCGACAGTTTCCGATTTACTGGATTACACTGAAGGTGCATAGCATTGATGGAGATATGACCAGGCTTAAAATATACGGTTTTTATACGAAAGTTAATTACACATGGTTTGTTGCTTCCGTAAAGGATGGAGTTATGAATATAGATGAAATATATGCTCAATGTGTAACTTGCTTTCATATTTTGTGTGCATGTTTGATACGAGGTATGGTGCTCATATGGAAAGAACTATACATGCAAAGCTATATTCAGTTCAAATTAAGATTTGTGCTGCATTATTGCATTTGTTCATTTTATTGAAATAATTGTGTGTGGCTTCTTACAGATCTAGAGACCGCTTAGCAAGCGGCGCGACCGAGATGTCATCGACAGCATCATTGCGGGTCTTCGTTCCTCGGCATTGGCCTTTGCTCCACCACCGCCACCACCGCCACCGCCTCCCAAGCCAGATTAGTTCTCCTTTTTTAGCTTTCGTTGGGGCTTGTCTTGCTGTGCCCCCAGCGTAACTCTATGACTTATTGTACTATGTACTGTTGTGTTGGGTGCTTGGTTCATTGCTTTATAATATAAAGCGGGGGAAAGTAATTAGGATGATGGAGAAATTTTCTTTCTATGGTTATTAGACGTGCGTTGCACGTGCATGCTTACTAGTACAAGAACAAACAATTTCATCTTCTATATCACCAAAGGAAGAAGCCGAGCTGCGAAGGGTCCGGCTTGGCGAGCTTGGAGGCAGCCCTGGCGCCGGTGAGCGTGATGGAGACGGACCCGCGGTGGGAGAAGCTGAACTTCTCGAACAGGATCAGGATGATCCCGCGGGAGTCGTCCTTGGAGGACTCCTGCTTGATCTCCGTCGCGGCCGGGCGGAGGACGAACCCTTGTTGCCGTCGATGTAGCAACGAGATCGGCAGCAGCGAAGAATTGGCAGCGGTGAACGGATCCTCTGGGACGCAGGTATCGGCAGCGGCTTGGTGCGAGTGCGAGGGCGGCGGCGAAGGGATCTGTTGTGGTGAGGAGAAGCGTGGGGGTGGTGGAGGTGGGTGAGAGGGAGATAGGGGAAGGCGGGGGGCGGCGGCGGCGGCGGATCGAGAGATGGGGGCGACGGCTTCTCCTCGAGGGGATCGATACGAGAGGTGTTTGTGCGGGGTTTTTTTTTGTGTGCGTCTGGTGGGGTGTGGGGGAGGAAAAAACCAGCGAAAAAAAACCGGACGAAAATGGTGGGACGAAAATAAAACCCGGAACGCGACCTACCAACTGAGACATTAGGAGTAGAGATCCATTCTGAGCAACAAATATCTTGCCTTCGGATCTGTGATAGAAGGTATACCCAACAGTCTCCTTTGGGTATCCTATGAAGATACATTTCTCCGATTTGGGTTCGAGCTTATCAGGTTGAACCTTTTTCACATAAACATCGTAGCCCCAAAATTTAAGAAACGACAGCTTGGGTTTCTTGCCAAACCATAGTTCATATGGCGTCGTCTCAACGGATTTAGACGGTGCCCTATTTAAAGGTAATGCAGCCGTCTCTAAAGCATAACCCCAAAACGATAGCGGTAAATCGGTAAGAGACATCTTAGATCGCACCATCTCTAATAAAGTACGGTTACGACGTTCGGACACACCATTACGCTGTGGTGTTCCAAGTGGCGTGAGTTGCGAAACTATTCCACATTGTTTCAAATGAAGACCAAACTCATAACTCAAATATTCTCCTCCACGATCAGATCGTAGAAACTTTATTTTCTTGTTACGATGATTTTCCACTTCACTCTGAAATTCTTTGAATTTTTCAAATGTTTCAGATTTATGTTTCATTAAGTAGATATACTAATATCTGATCAAATCATCTGTGAAGGTTAGAAAATAACGATACCCGCCACGAGCCTCAACACTCATCGGACCGCATACATCAGCATGTATTATTTTCAATAAGCCAGTTGCTCGCTCCATTGTTTCGGAGAACAGAGTCTTAGTCATCTTGACCATGTACTAAAAAAATGAGGAAAATTTCTTATCCATCCCTTACTAATAAAGCAAAGTGCGTTTCTCTGATTTTTTTTCATCCGTTCATTATTGAAAAGATTTTCTTTTCTATTTGAGGTGGTACTAATTTTTTTAACTGTTCCTGTATTAGAAAAGAAAAAAAAGCCCGAATTTCTTACATGGGCTGCCCATGGTGGGGCCCAGCAAAGCCAGCCCAACTATTTTTTCCTTTGATGTTTATTTTTTCTCCCTTTTTTCATAAATGGAAACTTTTCAAGAAAGTTCATAGTATCAGAAAAAATGATTTTTTAAAAATGTTCACAATTTTTAAATACATTCCATTTCAAAAAACGTTCAGGATATTAAATCTTTGTTCTCATACCAAAATTGGTTCAGATTTTTAAAAAATGTTCCATTTTTTCTTTGTGTTTTCCGAAGTTGTTTAAAATTTTCCAAAGAAATTGCATTTAATTTTTTTTCCCAAATAAGAAAAATATTCTTGTTTTAGCATTTTTTTTTGAAAAGCAAGAATAATGTCCGAATTTGGATAAACACATTTTCAAAAATTATTCTGAATGTTCAAAAAATCACATATTCAAAAAGTATTCGTGTTATTATAAAACGTTCAAGTTTTCAAATAAGATTGTGAGTTTCAAACGCTTCAAATTGTGTTGTTTATTTCTGAAAGTTAGGAATTTCAAAATTATTCAAGTTACATAAAACAAAAATTGTTTCCAATCTAACATTGGAGTATGATTTTAATGGTTTGAGCTGGCCATTGGTTGGTAGGACTCGTTTCTTTGAGTGGCTAGCAGCACGTAGTCGGGTCTTTGAGAACACGGTTTCGACCCTTCAACTCGTCTTGGAGCCTACTAGTGTGCTGGCCCATACACGAACTGATGTGTTTTCCACACACAATTGGACACAACTAGCGTCATATAGTAGCCCCCATGCAGTTGGCCTAGGAAAAAAATTGCTCCGTCGGACAGTCAGTATTGAGCCTCAGCCGCACTCCCCAACTAGGTCGTCCGAGAGAGCAATTTTTTTCTTAGGTCAAAAAAGAGAATATGTTGGTTTAGTTTGAAAAAAAATTATGGGCGGGTGAGTGCTAAAATAATTAAAGGAATAAACCCTAACTAAAAAGGGACATTGATGTCTCGTTATGTGCTAAATATGCTAATGAAATGAGATTTATGCGCTACAATTAGGAATCCATCCGGTTATGCCATCACAAGCGAGAGTGGTCGAAGCAGCCGTGGCCGAAGGTCGCTGCATAGTTACCAAATGAGGAGGCAGACACAACCCCAAGACAGAAGTGGACCCGGAGGAAAAAGGCACGAGTTAGATGGTTGCCACCACACTGAGTAACCCCACCACTATTAAGTTCTCGCGGGACAAACATGACCCACGAGAAGACCACAACTCCTCTATTTATCGCACATCTATGGAGATTGATTTTGGTACACATCAATTACCTCTCCCATTGCTTCTTGCAAAGAAATATATCTCTTGTTGCAACGCAAGTGCATATATAAACTCTATTAGTAACCCAGGGTGAAGAATAATTTATTTCTCACCCCATTGCTCGATCCGAAAGCAAGTCGTAACATTATTGGTCGGATCGCTTTTCCGTCACTGTCAAACCTTTTCCCTTGCGCGACCGTAATTTTTCACCCCTCCGACAGGTAATTTTACATTTGCGCTTGCCATGTCATTTTACAATACTTCTTTTAGGAAACAGACGCAATCTCTCCAGGAGAAACGATACGGTAAACCAGGCATGGAGTTAAGAGAGGACACTTCTCTCTATTAGCTAGCTAGCACCATAAATTAACCCCAAAACCCCCTAAACCCACCCCCTTTCAAAAAAAAACCTCAGCTCCTGCCAACTGCTGACGCGTGGATGCCTTTTGGACCCGGTTGGTGCTACCAACCGGGACCAAAGGCCCTCTGCCTGGGCTCGCCGCAACGGCCACGTCGAAGCCCATCTGTCCCGGTTGGTATAAGAACCGGGACTAAAGGTATAGGGCTTTAGTACCAACCCTTTAGTCCCGATTCCCCAACCGGGACAAATGGGCCTTACGAACCGGGACAAATGGCCTTTTTTCTACTAGTGCTCCCTGTTTCTTACAAGCTGAATCTCATCTTCTCGGTCCATTTGAATTTTTATATTGAACATTCACATTGTCCCTGAACGTCCCAACTATACTAAGGGAAAAAAGTAAAACTGTAGCATTTTTTTCTGTATAACTTGTTTAATTATTTCATCTTAATTTGTTTCTTTCAATATCATATAAGCTGATTATCCCAGTGTATTGACAACATGATGTCCTGTTGAACAGAAGGGTTCAAAATGGAAACTAAGGTTCTTCAAGTACCGGCATGGATTTCATGTAAGCAATCGGTCTTTGGTGTTACCTTTTATAAATCATGAAAGGTGACTTCAGTATTTTGGGCATGTAGCAGAATCTACAAGCAGTGACCAAGGCAAGGTGTAGAACGGGACTATGAGTGCTTGGTCGAGCATCTGCTGCAATCGTCGAAAATGAAGAACTCGATGGTTAATAGAATCCATATTATAAATTATCACGCGTGCCTATGGGATTTTTCTAAGATATTGCCTCCATTAATTATGTTTTAGTGAAGGAATTTATCTTGTGACAAACGTAGGAGGGTGAAGACTATGGTTGTCCTTGGAATTGAGACTCTGTGAGATGAATGTTTCTACAGTACTCGTCCTAACTCAACTATTTACATTTTTATATGTAAACTCAACTATTTACTTTATCCTTGATCCTCTGGTAAGGTAGAATCTTGAGATCAGTATGAGCTAGTCAGCCACCGAGGAGGCTGACGAGATGGCCTTCAGGATCGTTTGGAAATATTGTAACCAAATAGTTTGGAATATGTTGTGTAATTTAATATATTTGGCAACCGTTTCACGATTTAACTCCTACACTGACATTGCATTCAATTGGTGGACCATGCGTTGATATACTCTTCTTTACGTCTCCTAAATTTCCTACGTCGTTTCTTACAATATCCCAGTACAATGATGCCCGTGATGCCCGTGATTTACGGTCACCCTGTCGAGGCGACCGCGAGGCGATCGCCAGGCGGGGTGGACTCGATCGATCCGGCGAATGCCCCACGCAAGAATGAGAGGAAAGAAAAGGAAACACCGCGATCATGGAGTGCCCAAGCGGATACGGATCCATTGGGATTACGCGAGGAATGGATCAAGATGAGAGAGTCGATGCGCAGGTATGCAGAGAAAGGGAGGAAGGACAGGAAATATCGTGAGGAAAGCGGAAGCAAACACCCAGATCCTCCTAATATGGGTTTTGACAAGATCCGTGACAAAGTCCAGCAAATGAGATCAGATCTCCAAGGCAATCCTATGGAAGTAGATCACAAAAGAGAGGATTTGGGGCGGGGGCTTCCTCTCGCGACAGATCCACCGGATAAAGGAGGAGGACTGCTGCCATATAACAAAGATCTGGTGATGTCTAAGAAGGAAGCCAATTGTTTCTTGATTGATTCTGCTGATCAGATGCCATCCAAAGAGTGGAACCCACGGGCTGTTAAGAAGGGGATCGAGGGCTCTGGAGGTCCATCAGAGATCATTTGTTCTAACCCCAAAAACAAACCAAGTTCCATGGCGGACAAACCCCATCGTGAAGGCAAGGAACCAATGGAGCAGTCCGGCAAGCTGGAGGTGATCGGCAAGGGCAAGCTGGGCTCGAACCCGCTGCTGCATGGGGGCTCCTCCCGGGGGAGTGGTGATCCATACCGCACCCCCGTGGGGCAGGGCGTGGCGGCGCCGCAAGGACCCAGGATGACGGAGAGGTGCTGTCACCCCTGCTTTCCCTGTCGTCCTGGAGAAGACGGCAACAAATGTGGTGCAACTGAACCTGTCCAAGGAGAGAGCCGCAATGCACACGAGATGGATAGCGGTCGGGCTGTTCTTCTCGGTGCAGCTATTCAGCATCGGGGGCCTGTTCAAGGAGCTCAAAAGTAAGTGGAGTCTGAGGGGCGACTTGTTCATTCTCCTTTGAAGAACAACCGGTTCCTCCTCGAGTTTGAGCACGAGGGCGACCTCAGGCACATCCTAAGGAACGGCCCGTGGAGACATCGCGGCGACGCTTTCTTGGTGACCGAGGTGGACGGGAGTGCAAGGCCGGGCGATGTGGAAATCGCTCACATGCCGATCTGGGTCCGCATATACGATGCGCCTCCGATCATGCTCTCTGAATCGGTGGCTCGCCAGATTGGTGGCATGCTTGGTGAAGTGCTCGAGGTGCACACGGATAGGGAAGGTAATATTTGGGGCGACTACCTTAGAATTCGCATTAACCACGATGTTGATGAACCCCTCTGTAGCACCCTAGAATCCCATGATTTTGCTGAAAATGAAGTGTTCTTCCTAGATGTCAAATATGAGAGGGTTCCTCGCTTCTGTAGCTTCTGTGGTTATCTGGGTCATAGTCAGCGCGATTGTAAGCTTCCTGTAGACCTCCAAAAGATGAGGTTCTCAGCAGCGTTACGCGCCTCTCCTTTCAAACATAGCAATGGTAGAGATAGCTATGGCACCACCGGTTCAGGCAACGCCCGTCGCCTCCTGCACTTTGACTCAGAGGTCGGGTGTGGGATAAAAGCAGCCCCGGAGAGGCGTGCAGCAGCGCCAAGTGTGGACGTACCAGAAGAAGTTATGATGGATCCTGTGGTGCAGGCTGCGATTGCAGCTGTGAGTGCCATCAAACTCGGACCTGGAAATTGCAGGAAGGAGGAGGCGATGTTGCCAAAACTTGGTCTGGAAGGGGAGGGGTCCAACACCAGCAAAACCCCCCCTCGTCTGGACGCAAGCCCTGCTGCAATCGCTGAGAGGGTCATCACCAACAACACCCCTCCTCGATCGCCATCGGAGACGCACCCATCCCGTAGCGACCAGATCTCGGGGGGATCGTACTTGGAACCACCCCCTGGATTCGGTCCTGCCCCGCGGTACCGCTCTGGCCCGGTGGGTGTCCCTGCTACAACCCTGGCACCGCCGGCGACCAGAAACACCCCAGCGCTTGTCGTCCCTGCTGCAACTCAGAGGGCCTATGAGACAATCCAAGAAAGATCAGCTGATGATGGGGCAAGAGTGCAGAACCAACACGGTAGAGAAGATGGGGAACAGGTCAAGGCACTGGAGGAGGAGAGCGCAGATAAGGACTCGGTCCTGGGCAAAAGGCCTGATCGTGAACCAGTACAGGAGAGCAAGCAAGACAGTGACCCTGGAGAGGATGAGGGTGAGCTAAAAAAGAAGGCAAAGGGGACACCAGAAGCTGAAGAGGATGGAGGCACCGGAGAGCTTGGTGGACAGAAAGCGACCGGCCAAGGGGCTGCCGGCATACTGACGGGCGCTAAAGGCGGTGCCCGTCAGGGGCCATGACGGTCCTAAGCTGGAACTGCCGGGGGCTTGGGCAACCCCGGACAGTTCAGGAGCTCGTGTGCCTAGTGCATACGTACAAGCCTAAGCTTGTGTTCATCTCCGAAACACGGCAGAGCAATGCATATGTCAATAAACTTAGATGGAGGTTGGGCCTCAAACATTGTATTGCGCAACCGGGCAAAGGAAAAAGTGCCGGTATCGCGCTCTTCTATGATGATAGTGTTGAGATAATAAAGCTTGCCGTTGGCCCGAGGTATATTGATGTGCTTGTTCGTTTGAACCCAAATGGATTGCAGTGGCGGGGTACATTTATTTACGGAGAGCCGAAAGCACATGAAAGGCACCTCATGTGGGAGCTGATGAGGAGGATAAAAGACAACTCTAGTGCCCTATGGTTGATGATAGGGGACTTCAACGAAACTATGTGGCAAGCTGAACATCTATCGGCTACTAAAAGATCGGAGGGATATATGGAAAACTTCAGAAGAGTGCTCTCAGATTGCAGCTTGTTTGACCTTGGGTATAAAGGACCGATTTGGACTTACAATAACAAACAAGATGGGCGGAAGAATGTACGAGCGAGATTGGACAGAGGGGTGGCTTCTGCTAGCTGGTCGGAGCACTTTAAAAATGCAACGCTCGAACACATTTGCTCGAGCCGGTCTGATCATTTGCCGATCCTGCTTAGATGTGGAAAGAGGAAAGAGTGGAGACCAGTGAACTCAAGTTCAGCTCGCCCCTTTCGTTATGAACAAATGTGGGAACGGGTGGAATTGCTACAGAGAGTGATTGAGGATGGATGGAGAGGTACAGGAGAGGCAACTAATCTACAGGATGTGGGCAAAAAAATCAAGCATATGAAGCAGGTTTTGAGATCGTGGGCTGAAAAGGATTTTGGATCCGTGTTAAAGAAAACGGCTGAATACAGAAGGAGACTGAGCATCTTGTGGAACTCCCCTAACACGGCTGTAAATCAACAGAAGATTAAGTGGTGCGCTGCAGAACTAGACGAACTGCTTTTGAGGGAAGAACTGATGTGGAGATAGAGGTCACGGGCAACCTACCTTCGCGAAGGAGATCGTAACACCAAGTGGTTTCAGAAGAAAGCGACGTGGAGGAAGAAGAAAAATGAGATTACTAAATTAATGGATAGTACTGCAGTGTGGAAAGAGGACAGAGAGGGGATACACGAGATCACAAGAAGCTTTTTCCGTAACCTATATGAGAAGGAGCGTGGGGTTATACCGCAGGCTATCCTGAATGTCACGGAAAGGAAAGTTACAGAAGATATGAATTCATCTCTAACAAAGCCTTTTACGGAGAAAGAAGTTAGCGACTCCTTGTTCCAGATTGGTCCTTTGAAAGCTCCTGGTCCGGACGGACTACCGGCGAGTTTCTACCAGAGAAATTGGGGTACCCTGAAAGTTGATGTGGTCAGAGGTGTTCTCAGTTTTTTCGAGAGGGGAGTAATGCCGGACGGAATAAACGATACTGTAATCGTGTTAATCCCTAAAGGCAAAGACCCTCAATCACTAAAAGATCACAGACCCATCAGCCTCTGTAACGTAATCTACAAGGTGATTTGGAAGTGCCTAGTAAATCGCTTGAGGCCGTTATTGGATGGAATTATTTCTGAAACCCATAGTGCCTTCGTCCCTGGATGAATGATTACAGAAAATTCCACTATCGCCTTTGAGTGCTTCCACAAGATCCAACATAGTAGAAACAAACATGAAACATATTGTGCGTATAAGCTGGACTTGGCAAAAGCGTATGACAGGGTCGACTGGGGTTTTCTGGAAGAGGTTCTGATAAAGTTGGGTTTCAACCAGAAGTGGACAGCCTGGGTTATGGAATGTGTTCGCTCGGTGAGATACTCTGTCAGATGCAATGGCGAGCTACTGGACCCGTTCATACCGTCCAGAGGACTTCGACAGGGAGACCCCCTTAGCCCGTATCTATTCCTGTTTGTTGCTGATGGTCTGGTGAGCCTCATGAATAAGAAGATCAGGGATAACGAGTTGACACCCATAAAAATTGCAAGGAACAGCCCGGGAATTTCAAATCTTCTCTTTGCTGATGATAGTCTAATTTTCTTCAAAACCTCAGTGGAACAAGCACGAGCTATGAAAGATGTGCTTGTCTCCTTCCAGAATGGCACGGGTCAATTGCTAAGCGAGAGTAAGTGCTCCTTGCTGTTCAGCGAGCATTGCCCGGAAGAGACAAGGGAAGAGATAAAGAGAATTTTGGGGGTGGTGTCCGCCTCCTTTGAGAGTAAATACCTGGGACTACCGACACCAGAAGGAAGGATGAAAGACGAGAATTTCCAGCCAATTTTAGATAGATTCGCTAAGAGATGTAATGATTGGTCAGGGAGGTTCATGGCCTATGCAGCAAAGGAAATACACGTCAAATCGATTGTTCAAGCCCTCACTATGGGGGTCTTCCTTCTGTCAAAAGGATTTTGCGATAAGTATGAGAAGCTGATAAGAGATTTCTGGTGGGGGGATGAAGAGGGCCATCGAAAAGTGCATTGGATGTCATGGGAACGCATGACCCTACCCAAAAGAGCGGGCGGTATAGGGTTTAAGGATATGTACCTGTTTAACATCGCGTTGCTTGCGAAACAGAGCTGGAGGCTCATACAGAATCCAAATAGCCTATGTGCGAGAGTACTCAAATCGAAATACTACCCGCATGGTAACCTGCTTGATACGGTGTGTGCCGCCGATGCATCACCGGTGTGGAGGGGAATAGAGGCAGGTTTAGAGCTCCTCAAAAAAGGGATTATTTGGCGAGTAGGCGATGGAAAGAGGATCCAAATTCAAAGGGACCAATGGATACCACGTAAAGAAGGACTGAGAACTGCGGCTTTTCTGAGGAGGTCTAGACTCCGTTGGGTAAACCAACTTATGCTACCTGACAGGAAGGAGTGGAATGTAGACCTTGTGAGGCAAATCTTCCATCCATTTGATGCGGATTTAAATCTGCAAAATCACCATCCCAAAGGCTAGTGTGCAAGACCAAATTGCTTGGCACTTGAAAGAAACGGAATTTTCACAGTCGAGTGCATATAAGCTGGCTGCTGCAATCCAAGGACAGACCCAGTTTGCCCGTCGAGCTCCTCAAGCTTAACCAAATACCAGGAGCATTTGGGATATGATTTGGAAGGCGAAGGTCCCTCCAAAAATTAGAATTTTTGGGTGGCGCGTTGCAACGAATACTCTGGCTACGAAAAAGAACAAGTGGAAGAGGACTCTGGAGGTGGATGCTACTTGTGACATTTGCGGGTGTGAAGATGAGGATGAATTCCATGCGGTGGTTTCTTGCACCAAGAGTGTTGCTCTAAGACATGAAATGAGGAAGGAGTGGACATTGCCACCTGAATGTGCCTTCAACTATACAGGCCCTGACTGGCTACAGTTACTCTTGGATAAAAGCTCAGAGGACGTACGAGCGCGAGTGCTGATGCTACTATGGAGAGGATGGCACCTGCGCGACAATTGCATCCATGGAAAAGGAGACGAGAGTATCAGACAATCTATTCTCTTTCTTCTGAAGTATGAGGAAGACTTTCAGCTTGCCAATGCATCGCCTGCAGCCTTGCAGATGGATAAAGCCGTGTGGGCAGTATCCAGCTCTGAGACGAGTCGGACAGAACAGTCAGCGTCGAGATGGGTTGCTCCGCCGCAAGGGTTAATAAAAATTAACTCCGATGCCGCGCTCCGGCCGGAAAGTGGACAGTGCTGGGTAGGAGCAGTTGCGAGGGACTACAGAGGACATGTGGTTCTGTCAGTTTGCGAGCCGATTGGCACCACAGGGAGTGTGGAGGAAGCCGAGGCTAGGGCCGCTTTGGTAGGACTGAGAGCTCTCGCAGAGTTATACAGAGGGCCAGTACTGCTAGAGATGGACTGCATGGCGATAGTGAAGGACCTAAACAGAGACACCGAGAGCCTATCACCATGGTATGGAGTACTCCGAGACACTCTGGATATCTTGGCGTCCTTTTCTTCATTCAGTATCAGTCATGTGAGCAGAAAGTGCAACACCCTTGCTCATGAGCTGGCTGTGGAAGCAAGACGGCACGGTGAGCTTCGGCTCATTGCAAGAGTCCCAGATAGACTGATGCATGTGATGCAGAATGAATGTACTCATACCACTTGAGTATTCCCATACTCGAGTCTCTCAAAAAAAAAAAAATCCTACGTCGGCTGCCAAATTCCTACGGCTCTCAACTGAATTAGTAGAATATGTTTCTTGTTTGCATTTGAATCTAAATTTTGTAGTAGCTAAGGAATGAATGCAAGATTCCCTTTTTCCCAAAAGAAGACTGATTATAGAGAGACATCTGCAGTAGAGCACGTTAAAAAGTTTGATCGATGTGTCAGCCAAACAAAAGTCGAGGCAGTAGAGCTCATCCATGCAGTAGAGTAGAGCCAATGTACTACACAATGGTAATTTACCTAATCTTTGGCCATAAATTTACGAGCATGCATGGTGGGTGCGTGCGTGTCTCTCATGTCCATCGCTTCCACACCTGGGGTAAGAATTCCTCACATCGTAAAATGCATTCTCTCTTCAGGTTTTTTCTTTTACTGTGCGTGTGCGTGAATGGGCCGGCCCGGTTAGTGTAACCCTTTAGCGAGGGATCCTTCCATCTCGCTTAATGCGAGATATAGTCGCCGCAAGGACCAAGTGATCTAGGATACACCGAACTGGTCGAGCCCAGGGAGTGAGCGCTCTATGCTTTTGCTCGACCATTTTTTTGTGCGTCAAATAAGTGGTCCTGCCAGAAACAGGTAGGCAAACATGCATACACCCCCAATATGGGTCGTCCCAATGTGTCCCAATAACATTAAATTTTTATACAGTTGCTTATAATATCTGCAAAACAGTTATATTTATAATACCGTTAGAAAAAATGAAATCACTATTTAAGGGTCCCCTTTTCAAAGGTCATTCCCCACCTCTTTAGGCGCTGACAAGTGAATGCATTGCATGTGCCAGTTGTCACAACCTGACATTTTTTCTTTTTTTTTGGGAGATTCGTTTATTCAAAACGTTTTATGTTTAGAACCATGCGTTTATACCAAATCATTTTCAGCATTACATATTTTGCGTCGGGATGGTCGAAACTAAATCCCATGTTAATAGGTTTCAACAAACTTTTTTTTCACGAAAAACCCAGAAACCAAAAAAACAAAATGTCAACATAGGAAGAAACAAATACCAAAAAGTTCCATAAACAAAAACCGAGAAACACTGGCAACCGAAAAGAAAGAATACCAAGAAAACCTGAGAAAAAAAGGGAGCCCGAAAGCATGGTTGTTGTTTTCACTTTTTTTCTGAAAGCACATGCCGTGGGTTTCTCTTTTTCTTAGGGAAACACATGTTGTGCTTCTCGCGGAAGCACTATGTTTCTCATACACGAATAGGTTGTGTTTTTCCATTTAAGAAGCACAATTGTGATTCTCGTGGAAGCACAAACTGTGCTTCTAACGGAAGCATTGGTTGTGCTTGTCGTGGAAGTAAATATGTGTTTCTTGCGGAGACACTGGTTGTGCTTCTCGCAGAAGCAAATTTGTGCTTCCAGGAGAAACATAATGGTGGCTACCTTTTGTTAGTGCGACACCCTGTAGACGGATGTTAATAAAGTTGTTCTTCCAAATGATGGACCACCCGCGCCCCAATAGCCTCTACCTAACAGCCTACGCGCCCGCCACCTGTCGGCAGACTCCTGAGAAGCAGGTGCGGCGAAGCGGTGGTGGGAGCTTGGGCTTGTCGGCCTTGAGCCTGCTAGTGACGTGGAGAAATACCATGCCAAGAAAGGTAGCTTCCCGGCAGCCTGGGTCTTGACCTTGAGATGATCTTCTCTGCCCGGAGATCTTCTTTACGGTATTATTTAACATGGCTTGTGTATCTTGGGATAGATCTAACTTCTGCCATGTTCTTCCCGGCACGGAAGCTGCATCTTGCCGTTGCGTAGTGAGGGGTATTAACACCCATTGTTCAGTACACTGATAAGAAGCACTTTTTTTTTAAAGAAGCATGGCTATGTTTTGTCAAAAATGACACAAATTTTTTCTCCAAAACCAAGGAGAACCAGGCAAAGACTGAAAAGCCCAAAAATCCCATCTAAAATCCAAGAAGGCGTGCAAAAAATTCAGAGGGGGCACCGAGCACACGATACGTGACGGCGCCCGGATGCATCATTTGACGCGCTCTAAGGCCAACAAAAAATGATCCTTAGGGGAGCCCCAAAGGGTAACCTTTGGTTAGTTGCTCCTTAGAAATAGAAACCAAACTCGAATGGGGAAACCATAAGAAAAATTGAAAAGGGAGAGACAACAAACATGAAAAGGTATGGTGAAACAGATAAATTGCTAACCCAAAACGTGCCCCCTACACGTTTGGGCAACTTGCATTATATAGGATTATCCTGGTTTAATGTTCACGGAATGATCCACCCAGCAAGTTGCAAAATATAGGATTAGCCTGGTTTAACGTCCACAGAATGATCCACCCACACCAAAGCAACGTCAAGCTACTTCGCAACACCAAACCGATGAACATTTCTTCATGGCCGTGCATTAAAATGGACGGATACGGATTGAAAGCATCTGTCGATGTGGGTGGATCATTCTGCGCCTACATGCATACTATACATATATCTCTTGATTGCCAGGCACTTTTGCACGCTACGTGCTTCATTGAACCAATCAGGGTTGCCTTGCTTAATCCTCTAGCGACGTACGTACGAATTGACCGCAGTGAAGATTATATAAACAAATGATCGTCAGATCACCACAGCAGCTCACAACCGTCAGCAACAGATCAATATAGACACACTGAACAAACGCTTCCATTAATTTAGGCCACAAGTTCATCAAACTTCAAGAGCTAGCGGCCGATATGGCTCCAGCTCGATTTGTTGCAGGGATGCTGCTTGCGGCGATCGGCTGTGTGCTCTCCGTGGCCGCGGACAACCCGACCACGCCATCCCCGCAACCCTTCGTCTGGCAGAAGGCGCATGCGACGTTCTACGGCGGCGCTGACGCCTCTGACACAATGGGTAATCAACTAATCATTCAACTCACGCCTGTACATCTATCTACTGCGTGCATGCCCGTTGATCTTGTTCTTATGTGTATTAACACTTGCGATGGGTTTTATATATTGCATATTGCAGGTGGCGCGTGTGGGTATGGTAACCTCTTCTCTTAAGGGTACGGGACACTCACGGCGGCTCTGAGTACCGTGTTGTTCAATGACTGCGCTGCATGTGGGCAGTGCTACAAGATCGCATGCGACCGAAAGCGCGCGGATCCGTTGTTTTGCAAGCCTAGTGTGATGGTCACCGTCACGGCCACGAACTTCTGCCCGCCCAACGATGCCCTCCCCAATGACAACGGCGGCTGGCGCAACCCACCGCGGCCGCATTTCGACATGACCCAGCTGGCCTGGGAGAAGATCGGTGTTTATTAAGGTGGCATCATCCCCGTCATGTACCAGAGGTATATATGCTTCTTACAAGTTCAAAAGTTACTTCAGAGTTATCGCAGCCACATAACTTTAACTTTTTTCTATGTCACTGCCATACACATGAAGAGTTCCGTGCGTGATGCGGGGTGGCGTGAGGTTCGTAATCAATGGTCACGAGTACTTCAATCTTGTGCTTGTGAGCAATGTTGCTGGAGCTGGCTCGATCAAGTCCATGGATGTCAAGACCTCTGATTCCGACGAGTGGATGCCTATGGCACGCAATTGGGGGTGCTAACTGGCACTCGCTTGCGAACCTCACCGGCAAGATGCTCTCCTTCAGACTAACTAACAGTGTTGGACACACGCTTGTGTTCAATGATGTTGTTCCAAAGGGATGGAACTTTGGGCAATCATTTGCTAGCAAATTGCAATTCTAGTGAGCAATGTCTGCCAAGTGATGGATTTGTGGTAATTACGCTGTGTAAAATGCAAGTTGTGTAATTGTGTGTTGCTTGTATCACTGAATTAATTTTACAATTCAATTTGTTCATACTAACTGTGTAATTCGTCTAGTGTATCTAAGACCATGTTCAATCCATCAATTGTGTATTCTTCAAATTAACTTCTATGAGGCATTCTGTGAATAGATTATGTCATTCTAGTGCTATGAATGGTAACTCACGCTTATAAGAAAGAAACACTATTCCAATCGAAACTCAAGTTTGTGTTGTTGAATGGTCGCAAGTGGGCAAAACTGCACAACTGAAAATTCTAAGAAATGAGTTGTTGATTCTAGTGCCAACAATGTGTTCTAAGGGCGTCTGGTTATGAATAACATGACTATGAACACGATTAATATGGTAGACATCAGTACGGAATGGTCATCCAAAAACTTGAGGGTCATAGATGCATGTGATAGATGGGAGAGGCCATCCTCCATGATATATATATTTTTGTGTTCATGTGCATTAGGGCACGAACAGATTTAATTTTTTATATTCAAGCCCCCAATCTGTTTGTTCAGCGTTAATTTTTGTCAAACAAATAGTTAACATGTTGCTGAAAGAGATGTAATTTTTTTATACATCAGATTTATTTATAAGGAGATAGATTGAACCGAATATGCTAAAATCATCAATAAAACAGACATGACATTCTTGTCTACAAATTGAAATAGCCACGGGCCCCATACATCCGAGAAAATAATCTCTGAAGGAGTTTCCTACACACTAGTCGGTCGACACACATCACAAACAAGGTGCTGTTTTTCATTCGACACTAGAAGACTATGATCTCGAAGGATTTTCTAGACCACCTGCAGGGAGTGGTGACCTAGATGCATATGCCACCATGAGGCAGATAGTTTGATCATGCCTAGTACTTGTTGTTCCTTGACTCTTGATCGACCAGCAAATGGAAAAAGACCCCGCCTACTCCTAGCACGTAGAATTGTGTCTCAATTTTCTGATCCTTAACAGGAAAGAATTCAGATAAATTTCAAGGTACGCATGATTATCTTTCATTAGTTGATAAGTGTAAAGAAACCATGTTAGACAAATGTCAACAACCCATCGCTTTACCGAAGGGCACCCCAACCGTTTAGGGTTTCTTGTGCCTCCCGTCGGCGCTGCCGCTGATCAAGCTTGTCTCATGTGGTTTTACGGTCATGGAGGCGTCGTGCATCTCGGTCCTTACCAGCGGGAGGGCTCAATTTTACACGATTTTTTTTAGTTTTTTTAGGGTTTGTGTCCTGCTTCGAGAGACAAGGCGGTAGCTCTCTGAAGATTGAATAAGGTTCTCCCCGCCTAGTCCCCATCCCGGTGGTGCTTCTAGAATCATTGGAGGGTGTGTGAAGGTTATAGAGCCACTGGTCAAGGCGTGTGCTTTTAAGAAGATGGCAGATCTATTCAGGAGCTGGAAGAATGAGTTGAAATCAAAGTTTGTCGACAAAGGGAAAACTCCATAATTCACTGGCCGATTTGAGAAGATAAGAGATCGCTGGCCTGCATTTGTAGCGTACAAGACATCGGACAAGAGTAAGAAGATGTCAGAGACAAACAAGGTAAATGCTGCAAAGAAGCAGTATCACCATCGCACGGCGTCAGGTGGCTACCTCAACGCCCCGCCATTGTGGGACAAAGCTGAGAATGACCTGCTTGCTAAAGGGGTCGAACTAGAGACATTGAACTGGCCAGACCGTTCGAGGAGTTGGTTCTTCGGGGTTGGGGGAACTTTGGACCCTGAAATAAGGGAGTGCCGTTGGACGGACGAGCAACTTGCAATACCCGTCAAGAAGCTTCAGAAGTATATCACCGCATCGCGGGAAGGGGCGTTCATTCCCGACAGAGAGAAGGATGAGCTGACTGAGGCCTTCAGGAATCCTGAGCACCCTGGATGAACACGAGGCACTCCAGGCTCCGTTTCGTGGGTGGTTGGGTTTCCCGGCGCAGGCGCTTACAGAAGCTGGGAGAGAAGGAGGAAAGCGGAGCCGAGTGAAATGCAGAAGCTCAATGCAAGACTAGTAAAGCTAGAGGAACTTGAGAGCCACCGAGCTGTCGGTCAACCATCGCAGCGGCACAAAGCTACCCCGCCATCTCAGCGAAGAAGCAGCATGGCTTCCACGGAGCTCGTTCAGCCTGACTTACGGCTCCTAGTTACCCCGTGGATACTATCACGGAGGCTCAATGTTGCCAGCTTATGACGAAATGGCAGAACCTCACTTTGAAGGTGGATGTCGGCTTTGTTGCACCTTCTCAACCTGACGGAACTTTTCACTTCCGTTCGATTCCATGTGGCTATGATGTTGTCATGGTGGATGAAGTAATGGAGGGATTTGAGGAGCTCGAGCTTGACCACCCTATAGGTGAAGGGGTGAATCAGCTGGTTCATGCTCTGAGGACTACATGTCTATGGCGGAAGGAGTACATCAAGCTTCCAAACTGGACGTCTCCGCCTCTACCTCCTCCTTCAGCGAGTCAGGGCATTCCGCCTCCTCATCCTCCTCCTCCTCCTCCTCCGGCGAGTGATCAGGGAACTCCGTCTCCTCTGGCCGTGAGGCCACTCCGCCTCGTCCTTTGCCTGCTCCAGCGCGTCGGAGCACTCCACCTCGTTCTCCGCCTCGTCAATAACGGCAGAAGACAGACGCCGTCGCTACGGCTCCTTCGGCGCGTCAGAGCACTCCGCCTCCTTCACCGCCTCATAAGCAACGACGGAAGAGAGACGCAGCCGCTCCGGTGGCTAGCTGTACAAGCAGAGGCGGGAGGCAATTCAGATACGGTCCATCTCTCAAGACTATAGAAAAGTTACCATACAAGAGGACTGAGAAGGAAAACGCGAAGATCTGTGAAGTCAAAGTGAGAGACTTTTTTGCAAAGAAAACTCCACCTCCGAAGGAGATCGTAGATCCGGCGAAATTGAAGCGCACTATCGATGCCCTGAAGCGACCACCCCCACCCCCGTCGGATTCCAACTATGTCCGCTGTCTTAACAAGACATATGAAGATGCGCGGCAGTCGGGAAGTACTTCGAGTGATAAAAGGTTAGCAGAATGAAGAAGTGGGAAAAAATTCGCCAGCTCGACGAATAGGCGAACCAACCGTGCCCCCCGCACAAGGTGTCTAGTGATATCGTCTCTAATCTGCCGGGGATGGTGCCGGGTACCAATCCTGATGATTACCTGAGCGATGATATAGTGTTTGAAACAATGGAGGTGGACGAATTCACATACCTGTACGGGAAGCCTCCCGTCAAACCTGGTCATCCTCCTCTAACAACGAGGATGCGAAGATTCCATGAATGGTACATGAAAACCTGCAGGGAGTCTGGGAATGATACTTTGCCGCTGAGAATTAAAGAGGAACACGACCTTGTTGGAATGGATCTGTTATCTGTTGAATTTTACGAGTTATTCCAGTTATACAATCAAAAGGCCCTTGAAAAAACACTCGGGACCTGCTACTGTCTGTAAGTACTACTTCTGTAATTAAGTCTATATATATAGATCAACTCTTTAATTGCATGTGTATATATAATTATCCTAACTATATTATACAGATTGAAGATCGTCGAATGCAGAAAAGCACAAACCTATGACATTGGTTTCATTAACCCAAATGTCATACATGATTGAATGGTTCAAAAGAATGTCACAGAAACCGAGGACAACTTGCTACAATCATTGCTCAAAAATCAAAACAAAGATAAAATACTCTTTCCATACAACTTCAAGTGAGTGTTACTGCCTTGTGCATATTCAGTTTTCCTTATTACTCGAGGTTTCAGTAATATAATTGATGAGTTAGGCATGCGTGCGCAAGTTCTACTTTATTCTCATAGAGATTAAGCTTGAGTGGGGAGAAGTAACCGTCTTAGACTTGAGACGAAAAGATCCCAAGGACTATGCGGACATGACTGAAATGCTCCACAAGTAAGTTCAATGGATCATTATTGCACCATATCGGCAACTTTGTTCATTTCCTGATGTCACGAAATTATTTTCTTTGTCTCGCAGGGTTTGGAAAGAGTTAATCGTACTTGTTCTGGGACAGCCGAGGGAGCTCCGATTTACACACCTGAAAGTAAGTACTATGTTGGGGAACGTAGCATGAAATTTCAAAATATTTCCTAGATCACGCAAGATCTATCTAGGAGATGCATAGCAACAAGAGGGGGAGAGTTTACCCTCGTAGACTGAAAGCGGAAGCGTTATGTTAACGCGGTTGATGTAGTCGAACGTCTTCACGCTCCAACCGATCCAAGTACCGAACGTACGGCACCTCCGTGTTCAGCACACGTTCAGCTCGATAACATCCCTCGAATTCTTGATCCAGTAGAGGGTCGAGGGAGAGTTCCGACAACACGATGGCATTGTGACAGTGATTGTGATGTGATCCGCGCAGGGCTTCGCCTAAGCACTACGATGCTTGATACGTCTCTAACGTATCTATAATTTTTGATTGCTCCATGCTATATTATCTACTGTTTTGGGCAATACTGGGCTTTATTATCTACTTTTATATAACTTCTGGGACTAACCTATTAACCGGAGGCCCAGCCCAGATTTGTTGTTTTTTTCCCATTTCAGTATTTCAAAGAAAAGGAATATCAAACGGAGTCAAAAAGGAACGAAATCAACTGGAGAAGTTATTTTTGGAAGGAAACCTACCAGATAGACTTGGACCCTACGTCAGGAGATGAGGGAGGTGCTCACGAGGGTGGGGGGCGCGCCCACCACCCTAGGGCACGCCCCCCTGCCTCGTGCCCCCCACCCTTCGGTCCACCGACGTACTTCTTTCACCCATATATACCTACGTATCATAAAACTTCCAGAACAGAAGATAGATCGGGAGTTTCGCCGCCGCAAAACCTCCAGAGCCACCAAAACCAATCGGGACCCTGCTCCCAAGACTTCGCCGGAGGGGGGAACCCTCACCGGTGGCCATCTTCATCATCTTGGCGCTCTCCATGACGAGGAGAGAGTAGTTCACCCTCGGGGCTGAGGGTATGTACCAGTAGATATGTGTTTGATCTCTCTCTCTCTCTCGTGTTCTTCATTTGGCACGATCTTGATGTATCGCGAGCTTTGCTATTATAGTTGGATCTTATGTTCCTTCTCCCCCTCTACTCTCTTGTAATGAATTGAGTTTTCCCCTTGAAGTAATCTTATCGGATTGAGTCTTTAAAGATTTGAGAACAATTGATGTATGTCTTGCCGTGTGTATCTGTGGTGACAATGGGATATCACGTGATTCACTTGATGTATGTTTTGGTGATCAACTTGCGGGTTCCGCCCAAGAACCTATGCATAGGGGTTGGCACACGTTTTCGTCGTGATTCTCCGGTAGAAACTTTGGGGCACTCTTTGAGGTTCTATGTGTTGGTTTGAATAGATGAATTGCGATTGTGTGATGCATATCGTATAATCATGCCCACGGATACTTGAGTTGACATTGGAGTATCTAGGTGACATTAGGGTTTTGGTTGATTTGTATCTTAAGGTGTTATTCTAGTACGAACTCTAGGGCTGTTTGTGACACTTATAGGAATAGCCCAACTGATTGATTGGAAAGAATAACTTTGAGGTGGTTTCGTACCCTACTATAATCTCTTCGTTTGTTCTCCGCTATTAGTGACTTTGGAGTGACTCTTTGTTGCATGTTGAGGGATACTTATGTGATCGAATTATGTTATTATTGTTGAGAGGACTTGCACTAGTGAAAGTATGAACCCTGGGCCTTGTTTCCTATCATTGCAATACCGTTTACGCTCACTTTTATCATTAGTTACCTTGCGGTTTTTATAATTTCAGATTGCAAACACCTTTATCTACCATCCCTATTGCACTTGTATCACCATCTCTTCGCCGAACTAGTGCACCTATACAATTTACCATTGTATTGGGTGTGTTGGGGACACAAGAGACTCTTTGTTAGTTGGTTGCAGGGGTTGTTTGAGAGAGACCATCTTCATCCCACGCCTCCCACGGATTGATAAACCTTAGGTCATCCACTTGAGGGAAATTTGCTACTGTCCTACAAACCTGTGCACTTGCAGGCCCAACAACGTCTACAAGAAGAAGGTTGCGTAGTAGTCATCAATGCTATGACCGGAGGAGTAAACAATGGAGGGGGGCACCGCACACGCCTAAGAGTTTGTGCCTTTGGGGTGACCCCCGTCCCCGTATATAAAGGGGGGGGGGGGAGGATGAGGTGGCCAGCCCAAGGGGGCCGCGCCAAGGGGGGTGTCCTACTTGGACTCCCAGTCCAAGTAGGATTCGCCCCCCTTCTTTCCAACGGAGAGGGGTAAGGCGAAAGTAGGGAGAAGGAGAAGGAAAGAGGGGGGGCCACGCCCCATCCCCTTGTCCAATTTGGATTGGGCAAGGGGGGCACCTCCCGTGGCCTGCCTCCTATCCTCCCGTGGCCCATTAACTTTCTCGAAGGGTTCCGGTAGCCTCCCGATATTCCAAAAATCTCCGAACTTTATCGGAACCATTCCGGTGTCCGTATATAACCTTCCGATATATCAATCTTTACCTCTCGACCATTTAGAGACTCCTCGTCATGTCCATGATCTTATTCGGGACCCGAACAAAGTTCGGTCACCAAAACACATAACTCATAGTACAAATCGTCATCGAACGTTAACCGTGCGGACCCTACAGGTTTGAGAACTATGTAGACATGAACGAGACACATCTCTGGTCAATAACCACTAGCGGAACCTGGATGCTCATATTGGCTCCTACATATTCTACGAAGATATATATCGGTCAAACCGCATAACAACATACGCATCATTGTGTTACTTATCCGAGATTCGATCGTCGGTATCATCATACCTACTTCAATCTCGTTACCGGCAAGTCTCTTTTCTCGTTCCGTAATGCATCATCCCGCAACTAACTCATTAGTCACATTGCTTGCAAGGCTTAGAGTGATGTGCATTACCGAGAGGGCCCAGAGATACCACTCCAATACACGGAGTGATAAATCCTAATCTAGATCTATGCCAACTCAACAATCACCTTCGGAGACACCTGTAGAGCATCTTAATAATCTCCCAGTTACGTTGTGACGTTTGATAGCACACAAAGTGTTCCTCCAGTATTCGGAAGTTGCATAATCTCGTAGTCAGACGAATATGTATAAGTCATGAAGAAAGCAATAACAACAAAACTAAACGATCATAATGCTAAGCTAATGGATGGGTCTTGTCCATCACATCATTCTCTAATGATGTGATCCCGTTCATCAAATGACAACACATGTCTATGGTCAGGAAACTTAACCATCTTTGATTAACGAGCTAGTCAAGTAGAGACATACTAGGGACACTCTGTTTGTCTATGTATTCACACATGTACTAAGTTTCCAGTTAATACAATTCTAGCATGAATAATAAAAATTTATCATGATATAAGGAAATATAAATAACAATTTTATTAGTGCCTCTAGGGCATATTTCCTTCAGTCTCCCACTTGCACTAGAGTCAACAATCTAGATTAAAGGGAAATGATTCTAACACCCATGGAGTCTTGGTGCTGATCATGTTTTGCTCGTGAGAGAGCCTTAGTCAACGGGTCTGCAACATTCAGATCCGTATGTATCTTGCAAATCTCTATGTCTCCCTCCTTGACTTGATCGCGGATGGAATTGAAGCGTCTCTTCATGTGTTTGGTTCTCTTGTGAAATCTAGATTCCTTCGCCAATGCAATTGCTCTGGTATTGTCACAAAAGAGTTTCATTGGACCCGATGAACTAGGTATTACACCTAGATCGGATATGAACTCCTTCATCCAGACTCCTTCATTTGCTGCTTCTGAAGCAGCTATGTACTCCGCTTCACACGTAGATCTGGCCACGACGCTCTGCTTGGAACTGCACCAACTGACAGCTCTACCATTAAATATAAATATGTATACGTTTTGTGACTTAGAGTCATCCAGATCAGTGTCAAAGCTTGCATCGACGTAACCATTCACGACAAGCTCTTTGTCATTTCCATTAACGAGAAACATAGCCTTAGTCCTTTTCAGGTATTGCATGATGTTCTTGACCGCTGTCCAGTGATCCACTCCTGTATTACTTTGGTACCTCCCTGCTAAACTCATAGCAAGGCATACATCAGTTCTGGTACACAACATTGCGTACATGATAGAACCTATGGACGAGGCATAGGGAATGACTTTCATTTTCTCTTTATCTTCTGCAGTGATCGGGCATTGAGTCCGACTCAACTTCACATCTTGTAACACAGAAAGAACCCTTTCTTTGACTGGTCCATTTTGAACTTCTTCAAAACTTTATCAAGGTATGTGCTTTGTGAAAGTCCAATTGAGCATCTTGATCTATCTTTATAGATCTTGATGCCCAATATATAAGCAGCTTCACCGAGATCTTTCATTGAAAAATTCTTATTCAAGTATCTTTTTATGCTATCAAGGAATTCTGTATTATTTCCAATCAACAATATTTCATCCACATATAATATTAGAAATGCTACAGAGCTCCCACTCACTTTCTTGTAAATACAGGCTTCTCCAAAAGTCTGTATAAAACCATATGCTTTGTTCACACTATGAAAGCATATATTCCAACTCCGAGAGGCTTGCACCAGTCCATAAATAGATCGCTGGAGCTTGCACACTTTGTTAGCACCTTTGGGATCGACAAAACCTTCTGGTTGCATCGTATACAACTCTTCTTTAAGATATCCATTAAGGAATGCAGTTTTGACATCCATTTGCCAAATTTCATAATCATAAAATGCTGCAATTGCTAACATGATTCGGACAGACTTAAGCATCGCTACGGGTGAGAAGGTCTCATCGTAGTCAACTCCTTGAACTTGTCGAAAACCTTTCGCAACAAATCGAGCTTTGTAGATAGT
This sequence comes from Aegilops bicornis, assembly GCA_021605145.1. Taxonomy (NCBI): domain Eukaryota; kingdom Viridiplantae; phylum Streptophyta; class Magnoliopsida; order Poales; family Poaceae; genus Aegilops; species Aegilops bicornis. Next base: position 34,105,013 of record CM038671.1, on the reverse strand, counting down.
AACATTACCGTCAGCGTCAGTCTTCTTCTTGAAAATTCACTTATTCTCTATGGCTTGCCTATCGTCGGGCAAGTCAATCAAAGTCCACACTTTATTCTCATACATGGATCCCATCTCAGATTTCATGGCCTCAAGCCATTGCGCGGAATCTGGGCTTATCATTGCTTCCTCATAGTTCGTAGGTTCGTCATGGTCAAGTAACATCACCTTCAGAAAAGGATTACCGTACCACTCTGGTGCGGATCGTACTCTGGTTGACCTAAGAGGTTCGGTAGTAACTTGATCTGAAGTTTCATGATCATCATCATTAGCTTCCTCACTAATTGGTGTAGGAATCACTGGAACTAATTTCTGTGATGAACTACTTTAAAATCGGGAGAAGGTACAATTACCTCATCAAGTTCTAGTTTCCTCCCACTCACTTCATTCAAGAGAAATTCCTTCTCTAGAAAGGATCCATTCTTAGCAACGAATATCTTGCCTTCAGATCTGTGATAGAAGGTGTACCCAACAGTCTCTTTGGGTATCCTATGAAGACACATTTCTCTGATTTGGGTTCGAGGTTATCAGGTTGAAGCTTTTTCACATATGCATCACAGCCCCAAACTTTAAGAAACGACAGCTTAGGTTTCGTGTCAAACCACAGTTCATATGGTGTCGTCTTAGCGGATTTAGATGGTGCCCTATTTAACGTGAATGCAGCCGTCTCTAAAGCATAACCCCAAAACGATAGCGGTAAATCGGTAAGAGACATCATAGATCGCACCATATCTAATAAAGTACGGTTACGACGTTCGGACACACCATTATGCTGTGGTGTTCTTGGTGGCGTGAGTTGCGAAACTATTCCACATTGTTTCAAATGAAGACCAAACTCATAACTCAAATATTCTCCTCCACGTTTAGATCATAGAAACTTTACTTTCTTGTTACGATGATTTTCCACTTCACTCTGAAATTCTTTGAGCTTTTCAAATGTTTCAGACTTATGTTTCATTAAGTAGATATACCCATATCTGCTCAAATCATCTGTGAAGGTTACCCGCCGCGAGCCTCAACACTCATTGGACCGCATACATCAGTATGTATTATTTCCAATAAGTCAGTTGCTCGCTCCAGTGTTATGGAGAACAGAGTCTTAGTCATCTTGCCCATGAGGCATGGTTCGCAAGCATCAAGTGAGTCCAAAAGCCCGTCGGCATGGAGTTTCTTCATGCACTTTACACCAATATGACCTAAACGGCAGTGCCACAAATAATTTGCACTATCGTTATTAACTTTGCATCTTTTGTCTTTAATATTATGAATATTTGTATCACTACAATCGAGATTCAACAAAAATAGACCACTCATCCAGGGTGCATGACCATAAAAGATATTACTCATATAAATATAACAACCATTATTCTCTGATATAAATGAATAACCATCTCGCATCAAACAAGATCCAGATATAATTCTCATGCTCAACGCTGGCACCAAATAGCAATTATTTAGGTCTAAAACTAATCCCGACGGTAGATGTAGAGGTAGCGTGCCGATGGCGATCAACTTTGGAACCATTTCCCACGCACATCGTCACCTCGTCCTTAGCCAATCTTCATTTAATCCGTAGCCCCTGTTTCGAGTTCCAAATATGAGCAACAAAACCAGTATCAAATACCCAGGCGCTAATACACTACAGGAAACAGCTAATTTGCCGTCAGGGAAGTACATACGGCAAAGGACGAATTACTGACGGCAAAGACTTTGCCGTCAGGTAGCAGATGGGAAAGTCAGACGGCAACGCTGAAGCGGCAAAGAGATACTTTACCGTCAGCTTTTCATCGGGATGACGACAAAGACTTTGCCGTCAAGTTTTTTTATGGGGCAGACGGCAAAGTAAGGTTTAGGGTTTTCTATTAGCTGATGGGCCCGACATCGCTTTGCCGTAAGCCACTTGTTCAACAGACGGCAAAGAATTTTGATTTAATTAAAAAAAATGTTAGTGACCTCCTCGGTCGTTCTGGCGGCATAGGGAAGAGATGGCCGCCGGTGTTCCGGCGGTGAATGTGTCCTGCGGTGAGCAAGTCCTATGGTCCGCTGGTGAGCACGTCCGGCGGACCGAGGTGATTCTGGCCTGGAGCACATCCACAGCGGCGAGCACGTCCAGCGGTGGGCCTGCGCGTCTGGCTGTGCTCCTAGCCGCCCGACACTCCCTGACCTGCAAGTCCAGCGGCGAGCGAGGGGAAGCGGCTCGTGGGGGCGAGCGCTGGCCCTCCCTGACCTACGCGTCCGGCGTGGAGCGCCGGGGAGCGGGCGGCGAGTGAAGGGAAGTGGCCAGTGGGGGCGAGCGCTGGCCCTGCCCGACCTCGAGGGAGAAGGAGAGAGGCCGGGCCAGCAGTGGCGAGCGCGGCCGGCGACGACCGGGGCGGAACGGCTGGGGAGTCACTAGAGAGAGAGAGAGAGAGAGAGAGAGAGAGAGAGAGAGAGAGAGAGAGAGAGAGAGAGCGCTCGTGCGTGGATAAGGGAGAGAGAAGTAGGTGGGGTCGGCTGGGAGCGTGGGAGATAGAACGTGGTGAGGGGCGTGGGTAGGCGTGGGACAGAGAACATGGTGGGGGCATGGGAGAGAGATCGAGGAGAGACATGCGGTGCCGATAGGGCTACCTCATCGATCCAGGAGATCGATCCGCGAGGTGTGTTTCTTCTTTGCCGTCTGCGATTTTAATTACAGACGGCAAAGTTTGTTTTTGCCGTCTTCGGTTTTTATTACAGACGGCAAAAAACTTTGCCGTCTGCGGTTTTGTTTACAGACGGTAAAATAAGTCTTTGCCGTCTGTAATAAAAAATGTGGACGGCAAAGTCAGTCTTTGCCGTCTGTAATAAAAACAGCAGACGACAAATCTATCTTTGCCGTCAGTCTTTCTTCGTCGTCTGCTCATGACGGCAAACCCTTTCTTTGCCGGCTGCCCCGATGAAATGCTGACGGCAAAGAAAATACTGACGGCAAATCTCCTGTTTCCCGTAGTGATATGAGCATTAGTAAGGTACACATCAATAACATGTATATCAAATATACCTTTCACTTTTCCATCCTTCTTATCCGCCAAATACTTGGGGCAGTCCGCTTCCAGTGACCAGTCCCTTTGCAGTAGAATCACTCAGCTTCAGGCTTAGGTCCAGATTTCGGCTTCTTCCCGGGAGCAACATCTTGCTTGCTATTCTTCTTGAAGTTCCCCTTCTTCCCTTTGCCCTTTTTCTTGAAACTAGTGGTCTTGTTAACAATCAACACTTTATGCTCCTACTTGATTTCTACCTCCGCAGCCCTTAGCATCGCGAAGAGCTTGGGAATTGTCTTTTCCATCCCTTGCATATTATAGTTCATCAGGAAGCCTTTATAGCTCGGTGGCAGTGATTGAAGAACTCTGTCAACGACACTATCATCAGGAAGATTAACTCCCAGCCGAGTCAAGTGGTTATGATACCCAGACATTTTGAGTATGTGTTCACTGACAGAACTATTCTCCTCCAGCTTGCAGCTATAGAACTTGTTGGAGACTTCATATCTCTCACTCGGGCATTTGCTTGAAATATTAATTTCAACTCCTGGAACATCTCATATGCTCCATGATGTTCAAAACGTCTTTGAAGTCCCGATTCTAAGTCGTAAAGCATGGCACACTGAACTATCGAGTAGTCATCAGCTTTGCTCTGCTAGATGTTCATAACATCTGGAGTTGCTCCTATAGCGGGTCTTGCACCTAGCGGTGCTTCCAGGATGTAATTCTTCTATGCAGCAATGAGGATAATCCTCAAGTTACGGACCCAGTCCGTGTAGTTGCTACCATCATATTTCAACTTAGCTTTCTCTAGGAATGCATTAAAATTCAAGGGAACGGTAGCACGGGCCATTGATCTACAACAATATAGATATGCAAAAAACTATCAGGTACTAAGCTCATGATAAATTAAAATTCAATTAGTCATATTATTTAAGATCTCCCACTTAGATAGACATCCCTCTAGCCATCTAAATGATCACGCGATCCATATCAACTAAACCATGTCCGATCATCACATGAAATGGAGTAGTTTTCAATGGTGAACATCACTATGTTGATCATATCTACTATATTATTCACGTTCGACCTTTCGGTCTCAGTGTTCTGAGGCCATATATGCATATGCTAGGCTCGTCAAATTTAACCCGAGTATTCTGCACGTGCAAAACTGGCTTGCATCCATTGTATGTGAACATAGAGCTTATCACACCCGATCATCATGTGGTGTCTCGGCACGACGAACTGTAGCAACGGTGCATACTTAGGGAGAACACCTGTACCTTGAAATTTAGGGAGCGATTATCTTATAATGCTACCGCCGTACTAAGCAAAATAAGATGCATAAAGGATAAACATCACATGCAATCAAAATATGTGACATGATATGGCCATCATCATCTTGTGCCTTTGATCTCCATCTCCAAAGCACCTCATGATCTCCATCGTCACCGGCTTGACACCTTGATCTCCATCATAGCATCGTTGTCGTCCCGCTAACTATTGCTTCTACGACTATCACTACCGCTTAGTGATAAAGTAAAGCAATTACACGGCAACTGCATTTCATACAATAAAGCGACAACCATAAGGCTCCTGCCAGTTTCCAATAACTTCTACAAAACATGATCATCTCATACAACAATTTATATCTCATCACGTCTTGACCATATCACATCACAACATGCCCTGCAAAAACAAGTTAGACATCCTCTGCATTGTTGTTACAAGTTTTACGTGGCTGCTACGGGGTTCTAGCAAGAACTGTTCTTACCTACGCATCAAAAGCACAATGATTTTTTGTCAAGTGTGCTGTTTTAACCTTCAACAAGGACCGGCCTTAGTGAAACTCGATTCAACTAAAGTTGGAGAAATAGACACCCACCAGCCACCTGTGTGCAAAGCACGTTGGTAGAACCAGACTCATGAATGTGGTCATGTAATGTCGGTCCGGGCCGCTTCATCCAACAATACCGCAGAATCAAAGTAAGACGTTGGTGGTAAGTAATGTGGCACCGCCAGTTCAACGGAGTTTATTGCCCTTTTATGAAGCTTCTGATCGTTCTTACACAGGCTAGTGGTGAAGACATGATATTGCCCACTATTCAACTGCTTCGGGTTGCTCTGGTAACCTGACTGTTGTTGCTGCTGACTCCCTTGATGATTATAACCACCCTGGTTGCCATGATTGTTTTGATTGCCTTGAAATCCAGAGCCTGAACCTCCTCCACCATAACCCGACCCCTGACAACCGGGCCCTGAACCACCGGACGGTCCATGATCATATCGGAAAAAGATCCGAATTTTTGAACTCCCGCATAATAAAGCAATCCTTCCAGAGGTGCGTAGCTGGTCTTTCTTTCGTCTCGTGCCTTGGGCAAGGCTGGTTTAACAGGCGCTCAAGATTGACACTTGATCCTCCACTCCGCGGGGGCGGTTTACCCTTGCAACGCTGACCATTATCCTGCGTGTTGGTGTTAGCCACAAAGTCCAAGCTATGATCCGCTTTACGCTTATCGTTGTTTCCGTGGCCCGCCGGGTTATGTTGCTGCCCTTTGGTGCTACCGCTCTTCTTTCCCTTTTTCGGCATTTCATCGTCAGACTCGGGGTCCTTGGTACTATCAGAGTCGGCATACTTGACCAGAGCTGGCATAAGTGTCCCCATGTCATTGTAGTGACGCTTGAGCCGTCCCAACTTTAGCTTTAGAGGCGCGAACTGGCAATTGCCTTCCAACATTAATACTGCTGTATCAGCATTGATGTGGTCCGATGAATGTAAAATTTCTGAAATCCGGTGCACCCAATGGATTGTCGACTCCCCTTCCTCTTCGACACAAGCAGACAAATTCAGAATTGACATGGATTGCTTGCTTGCACGTGTCCTTGAAATTCTGGATAAACCGGCTCTTTAACTCGGCCCACACTAGTAGAAAAAGGGGCTATCGTTGAGGCCTGTTTTGCCCATTAGTCCCAGTTCAATCCAGAACCGGGACTAATGTGAGCATGTATCCCGGTCCGCGAGCCCAGGGCGCCGCCCGGGCCCCGTGGCCCCCTGGTCCCGGTTCGTCCGGACCTTTGGGTCCCGGTAGGTGGGACTAACCGGGACCAATGGGCCTCGCGCCTGGCCCACCACTATTGGTCCCGGTTGGGGGCATGAACCGGGACCAATGGCTTCCCTTTAGTCCCGGCTCCTGCCACCAACCGGGACCAATGGGCCTCGCTCCTGGCCCACCACTATTGGTCCCGGTTGGTGGCATGAACCGGGACCAAAGGCTTCCCTTTAGTCGGCTCATGCCACCAACCGGGACCAATAGTGCTGCCTATATATAGCCCCTCGCAAGACCAGAGCACCCTGCTCTGCTTTTTTTCCGGCCGAGGGGAGGGGCTGGTGGTGCTCTAGCTCACCTCCTATGCACACAAGGTGTTCGATGGAATGCCCGAGCCACACTACTTAAGCTTTCTCCTCTCCAAGCTCGACCTCTAACCTCCATTTTCCTCAATATTTGTCTAGGTTTAGCGGTCCGTCACGCCTGCCCCCGCCTTTCACCGGCCGATCACCCGCCGATCTCATCGCCAGCACCACCATGGTGAGCCTCTTGTTCTTATCTTCTTTCTGAAAGGAAAAATATTCTTACTTGTATTATTTTCTTACTTTTATTATTGCATCTTATAAAGTGCGATAGTTTTGGTATCCGCCCCCGTCGGCCCTCGTCCTGTCTATGATTCGGATGTGGTATATATTATCTTCTCATAACTATTGGTTCATTTATTGTTTATGAAAATTATGCCGACCAACGTGACATAGATTTTATTTATCTAGGAGGTTGTTGAACCGGAAATTCCAACCGACCCTGTTGTCGAGAGGTTAAATTTAGTTGAAGAAGAAAACAATTTCTTGAAGGAAAAAATAAAAAACTTGAGGAGGAGAAGATGATATTGGAGTTGCATGTTATGGATGTCGTCGATGATCACAAGATCAAGATGGATGCAATGCGCTTGAAGATGAGAAAGATTAGAAAATATGCCATTCATACCGAGGCTTGGTATCATTATGCCGTTGGATCAGTTGTTACCTTGGTTGCGATTATGATCGTATTTGTTTTCACATTGAAATGTTTTACATAGTTTCAATGTATGGTTTAATTAATTTAGATGCTCTGCAGAGCTTTATGTTGTTAGATGAGAACTATGTATGTACTTTGGTTTTTATGTGATGATGAACTTCTATTAATTTGGTCACTTAATTATCTATTCATGATGTTCTGTAATGATTTTTGACACACTTAATTATATATAATGCACGCAGATGAACCGGCAATGGATGTACGGTGAAGACACACCTCCGAGTACATTAAGGCCGTGCATGCTTTTCTCGAAGTGGCTGAGGCAAACAAGCAGAATGGTTTTATGTGTTGTCCATGCCCTATATGTGGGAATACGAAGTCTTACTCTGACCGGAAAATCCTTCACACCCACCTGCTTTACAAGGGTTTCATGCATGTTTGGACGAGGCACGGAGAAATAGGGGTTATGATGGAAGACGGCGAGGAAGAAGAGTACGATGACAACTATGTGCCCCCTGAATACGGTGATGCTCTTGAACATCAAGTTGCACTGCAGACGATGTGCACGATGGTGCTGCAACGGCTAAGCTGCTGAAGATCAAAATGAACCAGACGATGTGCCCCATGATGATGATCTCCGCCGGTCATTGTCGATGCAAGGACACAATGCGAAAGTCAAAAGGAGAAGCTGAAGTTCGATCACATGTTAGAGGATCACAAAAAAGGGTTGTACCCCAATTGCGAAGATGGCAACACAAAGCTCGGTGCCGTACTCGAATTGCTGCAGTGGAAGGCAGAGAATGCTGTGCCTGACAAAGGATTTGAGAAGCTACTGAAAATAATGAAGAAGAAGCTTCCAAAGGATAACGAATTGCCCGACAGTACATACGCAGCAAAGAAGGTCGTATGCCCTCTAGGATTGGAGGTGGAGAAGATACATGCATGCCCTAATGACTGCATCCTCTACCGTGGTGCCTACAAGGATATGAACGCATGCCCGGTATGCGGTGCATTGCGGTATAAGATCAGACGAGATGACCACGGTGATGTTGACGGCGAGCCTCCCGGAAGAGGGTTCCTGCGTAGGTGATGTGGTATGCTACTATAATACCTCGGTTGAATCGTCTGTTCAGAAAATGAGATCATTCCTAGTTGATTCGATGGCACAGTGAGGACCGTAAGAATGAAGGGAAGTTGAGAGCAACCGCTGACGGGTCGCATTGGAGAAAAATTGAGAGAATGTTCTTAGATGAGTTTGCAAAGGACCCAAGGAACATATGGTTTGCTTTAAGCGCAGATGGCATTAATCCTTTCGGGAGCAGAGCAGCAATCACAGCACCTGGCCCATGACTCTATGTATGTATAACCTTCCTCCTTGGATGTGCATGAAGCGGAAGTTCATTATGATGCCAGTTCTCATCCAAGGCCCTAAGCAACCCGGCAACGACATTGATGTGTACCTAAGGCCATTAGTTGAGGAACTTTTACAGCTGTGGAATGGAAACGGTGTACGATGTGGGATGAGCACAAAAGGAGTAATTTGACCTAAAGGCGTTGCTTTTCGTGACAATCAACGATCGGCCCGCTCTCAAGAACCTTTCGTGACAGACAAACAAGGGATACCACGCATGCACGCACTGTTTACTTGACACCGATAGTATATACCGGGAAGCTGCAGGAAGAATGTGTACTGGCATCGCCGATTTCTTCCGACCAACCATCAATGTCGAAAGAAAGGCAAGCATTTCAAAGGCGAGGCAGATCACCGGACGAAGCCCGCCATGCGTACCGGTGATCACGTACTTGCTATGGTCAATGATTTACACGTAATCTTTGGAAAGGGTCCCGGTGGACTAGCTGTTCCGAATGACGCTGAGAATCACGCACCCATGTGGAAGAAGAAATCTATATTTTGGGACCTACCCTACTGGAAAGACCTAGAGGTCCGCTCTTCGATCGACGTGATGCACGTGGCGAAGAACCTTTGTGTGAACCTGCTAGGCTTCTTGGGCGTGTATGGGAAGACAAAAGATACACACGAGGCACGAGAGGACCTGCAACGCTTGCACGAAAAAGAGGGCATGCCTCCGAAGCAGTATGAAGGTCCCGCCAGCTACGCTCTTACGAAGAAGAGAAAGAAATATTCTTTCAATGCCTGCTCAAGATGAAGGTCCCGACCGCTTCTCGTCGAATATAAAGGGAATAATAAATATGTCGAGAAAAAGTTCCAGAACCTAAAGTCTCATGACTGCCACGTGATTATGACGCATAATCGCTTCCGGTTGCATTGAGGGGGCTTCTACCGGAAAACGTTCGATTAGCCATTGTGAAGCTATGTGCATTCCTCAATGCAATATCTCAGAAGGTGATCGATCTAGAAATCGTAGCAACGCTAAGGAGTGATGTGGCGCAATGTCTTGTCAGTTTCGAGCTGGTGTTCCCACCATCCTTCTTCAATATCATGACGCTGCGTCCTAGTTCATCTAGTCGACGAGATTGTCATTACGGGGCCCGTATTTCTACACAATATGTACCCCTTTGAGAGGTTCATGGGAGTCCTAAAGAAATATGTTCAGAATCGTGCTAGGCCAGAAGGAAGCATCTCCATGGGCCATCAAACAGAGGATGTCATCGGGTTTTGTGTTGACTTCATTCCTGGCCTTAATAAGATAGGTCTCCCTAAATCGCGGTATGAGGGGAGACTGACCGAAAAGGCACGCTTGGAAGAGACTCAATAATATGGAGGGACGGATATTCTTGGTCTCAAGCACACTACACAGTTCTACAGAACTCTACCTTGGTGACCCCGTATGTCGATGAACACAAGAACAATCTGCGCTCCAAACACCCGGAGCAAAGGCGACGATCGGATTACATGTGAACACATCGGGACTTTCAGCAGTTGGTTGGAAACACGTCTCAGAGGTGACAACACTGTTTGTGATGAGCTGTACTTGTTGTCCAGGGAACCATCTTCGACTGTAATGATTTGGAAAGGATACGAGATAAATGAGAATACATTTTACACGATTGACCAAGATGAAAAGAGCACCAACCAAAACAGCGGTGTCCGCTTTGATGCAGCAACCGACAAGGGAAATGACACATATTATGGTTACATAGTAGACATATGGGAACTTGACTACGGAGAGGTCCCTTTGTTTAAGTGCAAGTGGGCCAATCTATCAGGAGGCGGGGTACAGGTAGACCCACAGTACGGAATGACAACAGTGGATCTGAAAAATCTTGGGTACACTGACGAACCGTTCGTCCTAGCCAATGATGTGGCACAGGTTATCTATGTGAAGGACATGTCTACCAGACCGAGGAAAAGAAAAGATAAGGAAGCGAATACATCATACAATGAGCCAAAGCGCCACATAGTTCTTTTCAGGAAAAAGGGACATCACGGGAGTGGAGGGCAAGACAGACATGTACGAAGAGTATGAAAAGTTTCATGAAATTCCCCTTCAAAGTCAAGGCTGACCCAAGCATCCTGATAAACGATGAAGATTATCCATGGTTACGGCGCAATAAGCAAACGACACAAGCGAAGAAAAAGTGAAGACTTTCTCCCGCAACTATTATGATGATACCATGCCAACTTTGTAACACACGAGTATGATACCATTGTCCGTTCTGTTCATGAACATGCTATGCTAACTTTTTCAGAGTTCATTTGAAAACTATGAATTTGAAAACCTCGCCAACCGAAGGGCGCTCACACCGGTTTATAAGCCCGTCCCTCTACGCCTTGTTGAGCTCACAAACTTGTGATTCACACAAATTTCAAAGAATTCAAATTTTATAAAACTAATGGCACAAACAGAAAGTTTATAATTGTTCTAAAACAAATGGCACTAACAGAAAGTTTATAATTTCATTGACCTAAAAGCAAAAAGAATTAAAAAAAAGCAAAAACCAAAAGAAAATAAATAATGCAGGAAACAAAACAAAAAAACTTGAAAAAAAAATAATAATAGCAACAATAAGCATTTTGTTGTAAGTAGAAACAAAATAAAATAAATAAAGCAACAAAGAAAACAAAAAAGTGTTTTTGAATTTTAAAACTAATGGCACAAACAGAAAGTTTATATTTTTCTAAAACTAAAAGCACTAACAGAAAGTTTGTAATTTTGCTGACCAAAAAGCAAAAAAGAATTAAAAAATAAAGCAAAAAACCAAAAGAAAATAAATTATGCAGAAAACAAAACAAAAAACTTGAAAAAATAAAAATAGCAACAATAAGTATTTTGTTGTAAGTAGAAACAAAATAAAATAAATAAAGTAACAAAGAAAACAAAAAAGTGTTTTCAAATTTTAAAACTAATGGCACTAATAGAAAGTTTATATTTTTTCTAAAACTAAAAGCAAAAAGAAATAAAATATAAAGCAAAAAAAAGTGCCACCACGGCCCCCACGGCCTGAATACGACTAGAAACCCTACATGGGCCAGGATTCAGGCCCGCAGAGGCCCAATAGGCCCACAGGCAGTAGCAAGATTAGGCCCGAAAGCCTGCATTAGAGAGGAGCTCGAAAGGGGAGGCACACCAGCGCTTATAAACCAGTGCCGGCGCCCTTCAACTAGCGAGGTGGGACTAAATATTTGGGTTCGGGGCAGCATAGGCCTTTGGTCCGGGTTGGTGGCACCAACCCGGACTAAAGGGTGGTTTAGTCCCGGTTGGTGCCATGACCCGGGACTAATGCACTTTAGTCGGTTGGTGCCACCAACCGGGACCAAAGGCCGCTTCCCGCCCTTTGGGCTGCTGAAATTTGGCCTTTGGTCGGTTGGTGGCACCAACCGGGACTAAAGGGTGCATTAGTCCCGGGTCATGGCACCAACCGGACTAATGCCCTTGCTATATAAGAAAGCACTTGGGAAATTTCAGATTCATCGCGCATTTTCCCTCTCGACGCCGCCCGGCCTCGTCATCCACGCCCGTCGTCACCATCGCCGTCGCCAGCGCCCGTTATCGCCGCCGTCGCCGCGCCCGTCGTCGCCGCCGTCTGCCACTTGCGTCGTCACCGCCGTCTGCCCCGCCGTCGTCGCTGCACCGCATCTGCTAACGTCGTCGCCCTGCCTCGTCGTCGCCGTCCCGGCCCGTCGCCAGCGCCCTCGCCGTTGCCGCCCCTGCCTCGCGACCTCGCCGACCTCGCCGTCGCCGCCCCTGCCTCCCGACCTCGCCGTCGCCTCCGCCTCCCGACCTCGCCGTCGCCTTCGCCTCCCCGCCGCCCGTCGCGCGACCTCGCCGTCGCCTCCGCCCTGATGAGCCCCAGCACCTGCCCTGCCCCTGCCGCCGCCGCCATGTTTTTTTTTTCATAAATGTTCATGATTTTTTCATAAATGTATATATATTGATGTACGGATATATGTGATTTTTTCATAAATGTTCATGATTTGTTCATAGATGATCATATGAATTTTTTTTGTTCATAGATATGATCATATATATGATGTATGCATGGATCGATGTGGATGGAATATGATGTTTTTTTGTTCATAGAATATGATGTTTTTTTATTCATAGATTTTATTTTGTTCATTAGAGAGCGGGGACGCCGAGGAAGTTGTACTGTTTAGAGTTAGGGTCGCCGAGGAAGAAGGAAAATAAGGAAAAAGAATAAAAGAGGAAGAAGGAAGAAGGAGAAGAAGAGGAGAAAAAATAAGAAGAGGAAGTAGAAGAAAAAGGAGAAGAAGAAGGAATAGAGGAGAACAAGAAAAAATTCTATTTTTCTTCTTCTCCTCTTTTCCTTCTTCTTCTCCTCTCTTTTTTTCTTCTATTTTTTCTTCTTCTTTCTTCTTCTTCTCTTTCTTCTTCTTCTCATTTCTTCTTCTTCTTCTTCTTCTTCTTCTTCTTCTTTTTATCGGGAATGAGGGTGTCGAGGATCGCTGAGGGGTCGACGGTCGGGAACTAGGCTAGAGGGTCGAGAGGGTCACAGAGGGGTCGAGGGTCGTCGAGGCCGGTCGAGGGTCAATGTTTTGAGGGTCGAGGGTCGTCGACGCCGGTCGAGGTTTCGAGGCACAAGGGTTTGAGGGTTCGAGGGTTCTAGGGTCGAGTGTTCGAGGGTTCTAGGGTTCGAGGGTTCTAGGGTCGAGGGTTCGAGGGTTCTAGGATCCGAAGGAAGAAGGAAGAAGAAGAAGAAAAAGAATGAGAGGAAAAAGAAGAAAAAGAAGAGGAGAAGAAGAAAGGAATAGAGGAGAAGAAGAAAAAATATAATTTTTTTCTATTTTTTCTTCTTCTCATTCTTTCTTCTTCTTCTCCTTTTTTTCTTCTTTTTCTTCTTCTTCTTCCTTCTTCCTCTTTTCTTCCTTTTCCGATAGGGGGTACCGATAGTGTCAAAGTATTGAAGAAATCCATTGCTTCATCATTAGCCGGAAGTAACCATGGCATGGATGCAGAAGTCCTCCAAAGTTGCCTCGGAATGGAGTCCGGATAGGATAATTTGCCTTTTGCTGAACTTTGTACCCAAAAGCGAATTATCCTATCCGGGACTCCGCTCCAAAACAACTTTGGAGAGCTTCATACCATCATGCACCTGTTACTAGCCTAATGATGAAGACATGGTTTTGTTGAATCCTTTGACACTAGGCAACCTCCCGACCCCTCGGCGATCTTCGACCCCTTGACCCTCGACCGCTCGGCGATCCACGACCCTCTACCCTACCGCGGGCGTCGATGCCCACGTCACTTGTGGGACATAGATGTACTGTTCAACGCCGACCCCCTCCCGATAGCTTCAACACGTGGGGGGGGGTCGATATTACGTTGTCGAGGCCACCCCAAACCCTTGAGAAGCAGCGTCGAGGCCACTAATATGATTCCTTATTGTGATTAGCTAGCTAGTTCTACGTTGGCACTAATATATCCATATCTCTCATGTTTGAATAATAATTGCCATGTTGTAAATATTTGTAGAAACTATGGACACCGCCCGAGACGAAGCACAAGAAGCGTTGTTGAGGGACATAATCGCACACGGAAGTGATGCCGTCTCCTCGATGATGTTTCTCAACGTCGACAACGATGGTCTGGTAGGAGAGTGTGAAGAAGCAGCTGGCTATGATTTACATGGCTCCGATGACCCAATGCCGTGCAAGAAGGAGAGGGTGAAGAAGTAGACCGTGAGGACGGCTCCGGTGATCACCAAACAGAGTCCGGCCAGGTATATATATTAGTTAAGCCTGTGCTGACTAGCTCTCGTCTTTGTTTTGGTATATATGTACACATATTAATTAACTCTCGTCTTTCTTCTTTTTTCTAGCCCTCCGGATCGAGCACAACTTCGGTAAAGAGACGAGGCCTGAAGAAAAAGTTGAGCTCGGATGAAAAGTTTGAGATCATACAAATCGCGCGCGACGGCCAACCGATTGAACCCTACCGGACAAAGAAGGCATTTGTTGCTCAGTCACGGGGGTTACGGTTAGGGACAAGATCCCGATCAGCATCCACCAATGGTATAAGCCTAAGAACGAAGACCCTGAGGTGTCTTGTGTCAATGATATGCAGAAAAATGATCTTTGGACTGAGCTGAAGTCAAATTTTACCATATCGCCAGAGGGTGATCCGGAGAAGCCAGTAATAGAGCCATTAATCAAGTCTTTTGCTCTTAAGAAGATGGCAGAACTATTCAGGAATTGGAAGAAAGACCTCAATACGTATGTCGAAAAAAATGAGACACCAGAATTCACGGGCAAATATGAGAAGATCAGAGATGATCGGCCCGCATTTGTGGCCTACAAGACATCGGAAAAGAGTAAAAAGATGTCGGTGACAAACAAGAGAAATGCTGCGAAGAAGAAGCTTCATCACCGCGGGGTCGGTGGCTACCTCATAGCCCGGCCTAAGTGGGCCAAGGCTGAGAATGATCTGCTTGATAAAGGGATCGAACCGAGACAATGAACTGGCGGACCGTTGCCGGACTTGGTTCTTCGGGGCCGGCGGATCCTTGGACCCTATAACGGGGAAGTGCATTTGGATGGACGAACAATTGGACATACCAGTCAAGAGGCTTAAGCATTATATCGAAGCAGCGCAGCAACGGAAGTTCGTTCCAGGGGAGAAGGACGAGCTCACAATGGCCCTCGGGAATCTCGAGCACCTGGACGGACACGAGGCACGCCAGGCTCCCTTCGTGGAAGGCTGGATTTCGGACGCAGGGGTTACAAAACCCATGAGAGGAGGAAGAAACCGGAGCAGAGCCTAATGCAGGCGCTGCACGAAAAGGGTAATGGGGCTAGAGGAACGAGAAGAGGAACGAGAAGCAGCCGATCACAACAAACGTCTGTCAAGCTTCCCCGAAGCTACCCGCCATCTCGGCGGAAGCAGCGTGGCTTCCACCGAGCTGCTTCAGCCAGAGCAGCATGCCTTGACGGCTCCTGCCAGCTATCCCGTGGATGCTATCACGGATGCTGAAAGTTGCCACCTTATGGCGCAATGGAGCAATTTAAAGGTCAAGGCGGCTGTTGGCTCTGTTTATCCCACTAAACCCGACTCAACTTTTCACCGCCGCCGATTCCGGAAGGATATGCTAAGGAGATGGTCGATGAAATAACGGAGGGATTTGAGGAGCTCGGCTTGACCACCCTACCGGTGAAGGGGAGTATCGGCTGAGTTCTCGCTCAAGACTCCATGCCTATGGCGGAAGGATCTCATCAACCTTCCGAACTGGACGCCTCCGCCTCCTCCTCCTCCTCCGGCGAGTCAGGGCACTCCGCCTCCTCCACCGCCTCCTCCACTGCCTCCTCCTCTGGCGAGTCAGGGCACTCCGCCTCCTCCACCGCCTCATCCTCCGGCGAGTGACGATCAGGGCACTCGGCCGGCTCCTTCTCCGGCGCGTGGCGGCACTCCGTCTCCTTCTCACCTGCACCGGCGTCCGGGCAGCCAGCCTCCTCCTTCTCCGCCTCGTCGGCAAGAAGGCGGAAGAGACCCGCCGCCGCTCCGGCTGCTCCGGCCAGCGTCGTAGTCCTTCTCCTCCGCCTCGTAAGCAAGGAAAGAAGACATCCGCTCCGTCTGCTGCCGGCGTCTAGCAAGACAGCCAAAGGCGGGAGGAGATACAGATTTGGTCCTTCTCTCAAGACTCCATGAAGTTACCGTGACGAGAGGAGCGAGGAGGAAAACGCGAAGATCGCGGCAGATCAAGTGGATGACTGGTTTCAAGGGTTGAAAGCAAAGAGACATCCACCTCCGGAGGAGAAGGTAGATCCGGTCAAAGCGAAGCGCATTGCTGCCCCGACAAAACCACCCAAGTCTCCGCGAAAGGCAACTATGAGCGCATTATTGGAAAGGCATTTGCCGAGGCGGAGAGATCGGGAAGTACTTGTCGGTGATCAAAGGATGAAAGAACGACGAGCTGGGAAACAAATTGCCCAGCTCGGCGAACAAGCGAAGGAATCGTGCCCCCTGCTCAAGGTGCCTGCTAGCGACATTGTCGATCCGAGGATGGTGCCCGGTTATGGCAATCCTGAAGATTACTTGCCCGACGATGTACAATTTGATTTCTTGGAGGTGCAGATACAAAGATACGAGTACGGGAAGACTCTCACAAAGATGAAAGCTCTCTAACAACGATGATGCGAAGATTGCATGATTGGTACATGAAAACCTGCAAAGAGTCCGAGGGGAGGAATACTTTGTATTTGAGAGTTAAAAGGAGCATGACCTCCTTGGAATTGAACTGTTGCCTATTCCATTTGAGGAGTTCTATCAGTTTTTCAATCAATTGGCCCTCGATGAAGCAACGGTCACCTGCTACTGTCTGTAAGTAGTACTACTTCTGTCATTAAGTATCTCTATATAACTCAGCTCTTTCATTGCATGTATTTATAAATATCCTCACTATATTATGCAGATTGAAGATCGCAGAAATGAAGAAAACAAGTGGGTGATATTGGGTTCATTAACACATATCTCATCGATGCAAATGAGGTTAAATATCGTGCCAAGGAAACCGAGGCCAACTTGCTACGATCGTTGGAAATAAATGAACACAAAAATACAATACTCTTTCCTTACAACTACACGTGAGTGTTACTGTCTTGTGGCATATTCAGTTTCCCTTATTTAGTCCAGGTTATAGAAATGTAATATTGATGAGTTATGCATGCGCGCAGGTTCCACTATATTCTCCTAGAGATTAAGCTTGAGCAGGGAGTAGTAACTGTCTTAGACTCGAGACGAAAAGATCCCAAGGAGTATGCGGAAATGACTGAAATGCTCGAGAAGTAAGTTAAATCGATCATTATCCACCATATCAGCAACTTTGTTCATTTCTGATATCAAGTAATTGTTTTCTTTGTATGGCAGGGCATGGGGAAAATTCACCAAAAAAGCTCCGGGACTACCGAAGAAACTGCAATTTAGACACCCGAAAGTAAGTACTATATAGTAGCATATTCCACGCGCATCTCCAAGTGATTGAAGCGCTAGTTTCATCAATACCATTTAGCATGTGCTTGCTAATTATCAGTTTGATTGACCTCTGTTTCTTGTAAAGTGGTTGTGGCAGGAACAAGGGAATGATTTCTGTGGATACTACGTTTGCAGTCCATCCGCCACACGACCTGTGAGAGGGGCTACTCCGACAAACAATTTGAAGTGCGTAAATAAAAATATTCACAATTTTATTTTATTACCATCATTTGTGTTGAGTTTCATTCATTCATAAATATATATATTTATTGACCCATTTCTTATAATTAGATGTTTCGCAGCGGATGAACTCCTAGCACCAGATCGAATGCGAGCAATTCAAGAGGAATTGGCGGCATTCTTTCTTGACTATGTGATCGCTGAAGACGGGGAATACCATGTGGACCACGCGTCCGTATTGTAAAAGATAATTATTGTATATATGTAGCCGGTAGTGTCGGATAGATATCACGAGAACTTGTTGTTCGACCAATCTCTCGGAGAAGGAGAGGTGGTCGATATCACTTCTCTCTGTATGCATATATATGTTCATGACGATCTTCTGTTTGCTTAATTACTAGCTAGCTAGCATGTCTATTTAGTCCTCTCTATACGTATGTATAGTACGTAGCGTCAACCAAGCACGGACAAAAGAAAGGACACTTTTCTCTATTAATTAGCTAGCTATAGCACAATATATGAAACACCTAAATTAACCCCCCAAACCCCCCCAAACCCCCCCCCCCTTTAAAAAAAAACAAAAACCAGACCCAAAGAACGGGTGACGCGTGGATGCCTATTGGTCCCGGTTGGTGCCACCAACCGGGACCAAAGGCCCTCCTGCTCGGGCTCGTGGACAGGCCACGTGGAGGCCCATCTGTCCCGGTACTGGATAGCACCGGGACTAAAGGGTGAGGGTATTAGTACCGACCATTTAGTCCCGGTTCATGAACCGGGACTAAAGGCCCTTATGAACCGGGACTATAGGCCCTTTTTCTACTAGTGCCATGACCCAATGGAGTTAGCCGGCAAATTTTTCAGCCAAGTGCGAGCTGTTCCCTCCAACATCATGGTGAAGTATTTAGCACATGCCGCATCATCCACATCCAGCATCTCCATCGCCATCTCATAGCTTTCGATCCATGACTCGGGGGGTAAATCGGCAGTGTAATTGGGCACCTTACGAGGACCCTTCAAATCCTTGTGAGACACGGCACCCCCAAAGAACTGAAAGCAACACCCGGTTCAACTGAAGTTGTTGCACGAACTGGAGTACGCTGTCGGGCCACGTATTGCGCTGCTAACTCGGCTTCTTGACATGCTCTACCATGATCCACCACGTCCTAAGCATTAGCACCATCGCCCGCCGGGTTACGCCCTCGACGGGGGTTACGATTCTGTGCACTGCTTGACATAGCCGGTTCATCTATATGCCTGCTGTAGCTCCTGCTTGGGCGAGGGGTGGAATGAATCCTCTCGCGGTTGTACGAATAAGCCTTTCTGCTGAGTCAAAGCCGTCTGAAGGAGTTCCCTAGCCCGTCGCATCTCAACTGCCACTGGGGACGTGCCTTCCACTGGGAGAGCTGCCAAGCGTGAAGCAGCAGCGACTATGTTATCCAAGGGATTAGAGTAATGACCCGGCGGCATTTGTATGTGCTGTGACCTGACATTGTTCTGACGAGGCGGATCCGTTGTGCGTGGCTGAACCGGCGCCCCTGTTCCAGGTGCCTCCGCCTGGTTTACCACTGGCTGGCTACCGGTTCCTGCTCCTGGCGTGTTAAAGAGATTTCTTGCCTCATAAACCAGCGGTAGGTGAGACCTATATCTTCTCCTCATGACATCATTTGATGCGTTCTGATCCAACATAAGCCGGTAAGCCTGCACCTCCAACTCGGCCTGCTCTGCAGCCATCCTGGTGTCCTCAGCTGCCAGGTCTGCCTTGGCTTGAGCTATTTGATCCTTTACTTCTACAACTTCCGCGTTATGCTCATCCTGATTCGCCGAATTAAATTCCGCCGCCAGTAGCATCGCCAAAGCGTCAAACAAGTCAGACAAAACCTGAGTCGGCGGTTGCACAGGGCCTCCTGCCTTGGCTGCTGTCGCCACTGTTGATCCGGAGGTCATCGCCGCGGTGGTCGAAGAGTGTTGCACTGGCTGCATACCAGCCATGAAGATCGCAACCCGGCTCGGTGGATCGAAGGGGTCCGGAATACTGTCGCCATCGGAATAGCCCCCAAACTTGTCGTCTTGCAGCCGATACAATGACTCGGTCTCTCTGGTAGATGACTCATCATCAGAATAAACGACGGTTTCACCACCATATGCCAATCTAACCTCAGATTCCACTCCATGGATAACTCCCACAAAGGCACGCTTCATGGTAGGCTGAACCCGGGCAGGTCTCGCACGCTGAGCCGCTTCGATGATGTCGGTGCAGATGTCCGGCTCAGGGCCCGGTTCACTGATCTTGCTGATGAAGATGTGCATATCACCGAAGGGGACCCGGTACCCGTACTCAATTGAACTGGCCTCGGGGCCCCAGCCTGCATCGTCGATTTAGAGCTTGCCGTGATGACTCTTGGTCATCCGGCCCACAGCGTATCCCTTGAGCCCTTCTAAGCTGCCCTCTAAGAACTCAAAACCATCGGGTGATAGCCCCACGTTGGACGCCAACTGTCGTGGGTTTGTCACGGCAGATGTCCTAGTGTGAGGATTTAGTCGTGGAGCCATCGAAATGTAGTTAGCTTAAAGGGGTTAAAGCGGGACAAAAGACGCAAGGAGTTTATACTGGTTCAGCCCCTTGCAGTGAAGGTAAAAGCCTAATCCAGTTGTGGTGGAATTGATGTGGTTTCGATGATCAGGGAGCGAATCCACTTTACCTGACTCTCGATCTGTTGTTTTTTTGTTCCTGAACCGCCGTCGGTTCGTCCCTTTCTATACACAGGTTGACGCCCGGCGGTTTACAGAATCCCGACCGGCTCATACACGTATCCGGCTCGGTTTCTACCCTTTCCTATCTTACAATACAAGTAACATATCATATGGCAGTTTATGTCTACGGGCCCTAATCCGCCTTTGGGCCCTGGGCCTTTAAATATCTGTAGTAAAGCGCCCACTTGACGACTGGTTGCATCTCTGTTGTTTAGAATTTCTGAAAATGGGGCGTCACTGAGGACTGAAACCGAGTGGTCAGAGAAGTAATGCGCAACTTTCTTCGTGGTCAAATAAATTCCATAAACAAGCTTCTGATAATGCGGATATCTATGCTTGGACGAAGTCAAGACTTCAGAAATATAGTACAGTGGGCGTTGAACTTTGTAGGCTTTGTCTTCTACTTCCCGCTCGACCGCGAGCACTGTGCTGACAACCTATCCAGTGGCTGCTATATACACTAGTAGAGGCTCTTTACTGACTGGGGCAGCAAGCACCAGTTGGGTGCAAAGCAGGGCTTTGAGCTCTACAAACGCTGCTTCAGCTTCAGGAGTCCACTCGAACTTGTCAGACTTCTTCATTAGTCGGTAAAGAGGTAATGCCTTTTCACAGAGACTGGAAATGAATCGACTCAAAGCGGTCAAACAACCCGTAAGCTTCTGAACGTCATGCACACGCACGTGGTGTTTCATTCAAAGGATTGCACCAACCTTTTCTAGGTTTGCATCGATCCCTCATTCGGAAATGAGGAAATCGAGTAACTTTCCACATGGGACTCCGAACGTGCACTTCGACGGATTAACCTTGATATAATATCTTCTCAAGTTGGCAAAGGTTTCAGCGAGGTCGGTCAGCAGGTCGGAACCTTTACGTGACTTGACCATGATGTCATCCATGTATGCTTCCACATTCCGACTGATTTGAGTGAATAAGCACTTCTGAATCATGCACATGAATGTGGTGCCAGCATTCTTGAGACCAAAAGGCATGGTAACATAGGAAAAACACCCGAATGGGGTGATGAAAGTTGTTTTTATTTTGTCGGGTCCATACAATCGGATCTGATGGTACCCGAAATAAGCGTCCAAAAAGGACAAACGCTCACATCCCGCAGTCGAGTCAACAATTTGATTGATGCGGGGTAGAGGGAAATGATCTTTCGGGCAGGCCCGATTGATATGCTTGAAGTCGATGCACATACGAAGTGAATCATCTTTCTTGGGGACCATGAAAACATTGGCGAGCCACTCAGAGTGGTATATCTCGCGGATGAACTCAGCTGCCAGAAGCCGAGCCACCTCTTCGCCAATTGCTTTCCTCTTCTCCACGACGGACTGACAGAGATGCTCTTTGACAGGTTTTGCTTTCGTGTTGGCTCGCAAACGGTGCTCAGCAAATTCCCTGGGTACACCTGGCATGTCAGGCGGCTTCCATGCAAAGATGTCCCAGTTCTCATGGAGGAACTGGATGAGCGCTTCTTCCTATTTGAAGTCGAGTGCTATTGAGATATGATTCAGAGCAGCATTGGGGTCGGTCAGGTGAATGTGAACTTGCTTTGTTTCCCCGGACGACTGAAATGCAAACTCTGAAGCAGGCTTCTTCGCGCGCAACAAATCACTCGGATCTGCATTTTTCTGATACTCTTGCATCTCTACTACTGCCATTTGTTCATCGGCAATCTTTGAGCCCTTCTGGAGGCACTCTTCTGCTTTCTGCCGATTCCCAGTGACTGTGATCACACCTCTAGGACCAAGCATCTTCAACTTTAAGTACACGTAACATGGTCGAGCCATGAAACAAGCATATGCAGGTCTGCCCAAAATGGCGTGATAGGCACTGTGGAAGTCCACGACTTCAAATGTCAATTTTTCCTTGCCGTAATTCTTGGAATCACAGAAAACCACATCAAGGGCGATCTGACCGAGTGAATGAGCCTTCTTCCCCAGAATGACTCCGTGGAATCGCATGTTGCTCTCACTGAGCTTGGACGTCGGGATGCCCATCCCTCTGACGGTCTCGGCATACAAAATGTTCAAGCCACTGCCACCATCCATCAAGACCTTGGTCATTCGAGTGCCCCCAACGATTGGGTCGACCACCAATGCTTGCCGCCCAGGGGTAGCAACGTGCACTGGGTGATTGGACTGGCCGAATGTAATGAAAGTCTTTGACCACTTCAGGTATGTCGTTGTTGCCGGAGCAACCATGTTCACTTCTGTGTTGATAAGTTTCAGTCAACTTTTGCTTTCTATGTCAGCAAAAATCACCAAAGTGGCATTGCCATTGGGGTAACCATCATCCTCCTCTTTGTGTTCATCCGTATCAGATTCCTTTTCCTTCTCACTGGGCTGACCCTCTCGGAAGCTCTGAGTTAGGAGTCGACACTATCGAGTGGTATGCTTGAGATAAATCAAGTTTTCGTCTTCATCCTTCTTGATGTGTATATGACACGGAAAATCTAGTACATCATTTCCCGCTTGATCTTTCACCTTCTTGGGGATCCATTGCCCCTTAGGCTTCCCTTTGAATTTTCCTTGGGTCACAGCTGCGGCCTCTCCAGGACCTACAGGCTCGGCTTTGCGCTTCTGCTTCTGACTAGAATTCCCTCCTCCGGTGTCCTGGGCGACTGGTTTGTTCTTGCCACTATGGAGTCGGTCTTCTTCTTTGCCGTTAGTGTACTGTGTGGCTATTTCCATCATTCGAGCCAGAGTCATATCTCCTGTCCGACCGAATTTCAGGTTAAGCTCTCTATATCGAACACCCTCCTTTAAGGTGCAAACAACTGGGTGTTGTGACACATTTTCCACTATGTGATGCAAAGTGTTCCACCTCTGGATGTAATCCCTCAAAGCTTCATTCAGTTTCTGCACACAATGGTGCAACTCAGTCAGCCCTGCAGGCCGTTTGCAAGTGCCCTCAAATGTCCTGACAAACACTCGAGCCAACTCTTCCCAACTGAATATACTACTAGGGGCCAATTGATTCAACCAAGCTCTGGCCGAACCCTCCAACATTAGCGGGAGATGTTTCATGGCTACTTCACCATTGCCACCGCCAATCTGCATAGCCACTCGGTAATCCTCCAGCCAAGTGTCCGGCTTTGACTCACCGGTGAACTTGCTCACTCCTGTCACTAACCTGAAATTGGGAGGGATCTCAGCAGCTCTGATGGCTCTGCTGAAGCATTCAGGTCCGGAGACATGAACTCTGCTGCCAGTCGGACGATCTATGTCCAGCCCTTCTCTGTGCGCTCGGTTTTTGTCGACCAGACCTTGTACAAGAATTGACATCGCATCAAAGCCGGGCTCTCTTCGGTCGACTGGAACCCTCTGCTCATCGCTATATGGGCGCCTGTCATCATACTGATGGGGCACGTATCCCCTCAGAGTGGTCTAGGCACTCGACGGCGGTCATCACGGCCGAGCCGATGATCATACTGCTCGTGGTACCGACCCAGGTACTGCTCTAGGCGGTGTTCGCGACCCTCACGCCGCGGAGGCGATCTTGGGCTGTGAGCCGACTGGCCTATGTCTGCCACCACGGACCTGCTATGGATCCTCTTGCGAGACTGAGAAACGGTTGTGTTTTGTTCTCCTGCTGCCCGGAGCAGCGCTCGGATCTGCATCAAACCTCTTCCAGCCTCTAATTGGGACGGCTGAATCGACTCTGCTATACGGGCTGCAGCTGTAAGATTCTGGATCGGAGTGCGGCATACCTGGGGTACAGGCGGAAACAAATGTCGCTGCCGTCGACTCGACTCGGGGATCTGTCGTCTAGCGTGTTTGTCGAGTGAATGCTGAAGGTTATCCAGCCGCGCGCGCTCGGCAAAAGTGGCCGGGCGCGCAGCCTCCAAGGCCCGAGCCTCAGAGGTCTATCCGATGATGGGAGTGTGGAGCGCCTCCACATTGCGACGGTGCAGCTCGTCCCTCTGCTGCGAAGTGTGGGATTCGGGACGATATTCCTCATGACCGTGCGATGAACCGCCATCGCCGTCGTCGCCGCGACGGAAACCCGGAGGGCTGCGCGGCGTGTCGACCATCAGGACTTCCGCCGCAGGGTCGCTACTCTTGCACTCAGACAGAGTCTCGGCGGAACCAGTTGACAGGTCGAATAATCCACAGAGAGATTCGTCGGGCTCGATTGTCACGACTTGAGGAGTGGCCGACTGACGGGACACCGCATGCTTTACCCATCGCTGAAGCCGCGGTCGACCAGATCACTTGCGACGGCGATCGGTGGGGAGCGAAGATGGTGTGGGAGCCAACCGATACTGGGTCGACGGCTGCCGCAGAAGGACGTCGTGGACACATGCGCGAAAGTGCGTCACCCCGCAGACAGGGAGCGCCTCGATGTCGAGGGGGGCCTCCTAGAGCCAGGCGGAGTCATCGGCGATGAAAACAAGCGCGCCGAGACGGATCTCACGGCCCTCAGCCAAACCGCCGTTGGAAACCATGATGATGGAGATCGGGAAAATTGCAACCTCACCGGAAGTCGCTAAGGCACCTGCCCCAAGGTGGGCGCCAACTGTCGTGGGAGTAAGTCTGACAGTAGAATAGGGGGTACGTAGGAGGAGGCAAGATCCTAGCTATGGTGAGATTGTGCACGCAAGTTTTACGAGTTCATGCCCTTCTTGGAGGAAGTAATAGCCCTACGTCTCGGTGCCCAGAGGCTTGGTCGACTGGATTGTGCGTGAAAGTTACAAGGGGTGCGAACCCTTGTGCCAGTGGAGGGGGGTGGCTTATATAGAGTGCGCCAGGACCCCAGCCAACCCACGTTACAAAGGGTTCAATGTACATTAAGACAGAGTGTTACTGATAACGCCAGTAATAAATAGATGTAAATGACCTTTAAGGCTACAGAGTGACGTTAGGCCTTCCCTACTCCGAGTGATTTCTTGTATCGTCGAGTGGCTTCATATTGGTCGAATGGAATTGGGGTATCCGAGTGAGGTTGAATGTCGAGTGGGTTACACTCCTTGATGAACTCAGTCGGTTACTCATCTTGTGCTTCGAATGTCTTTGAGTCTAGGGCAGTGTCCTTGGGTAGGGCGTCTAGGTCAGGCCTATGACCCTACCCTAGGTACATGTCATCATCAGCGAGCTCCGGCGTCGGCGGCATCCAAAGCGCGCCGAACAGCTGTCGAACACTTTGTCCACGCGCGATCACCATGTGAACTATGGTAACACATGGCCTGGGTTGTGCAAATTGTGTCAGGTGTGTAGTCCTTGCTAGTTTGGGTTGATCCAAGGTCTTGAGTCGATCACAGGTCGACTGTGTGTGAGCGTAGCTTTCTGGCAAGTTTCTGAACAGAAACTTGTGAGGTTAAAAGAGAGAGATCTAAAAGAGTTAGGAGTTGATCTTTGGTGGTTAGGAGTTTCTTAGGAGGGTAATGAAGCCCTAAAATTTTCAGCTTCATTGGATCAAGGAAAAATGCACAGCCTGTAGAAACTGCATTTTCTGGCCAGAACAGAGAAGATTTTATGTAGCAAAAATATTCCAAATAACTAGGAAATATTTATGCACAGCAAGGTGTGCCTAGGTCCAAAGAATATTCAGGAATTTTCTCAGATTTTTGTGGGCAAAAAAAAAATGAGGGTTGCTTTGGAGCATATGTGACTGAAGTGATGCTAAGAGAAGAAATGAATATCTTAGGGCCATTTTGGGATATATCAGAGAGGAAATGATGTGTTTGAGAGAGAGGTGAGTCACTTGGGTGAAAATCAAGGACATGCCCAATTGATTAAGTCGAACTGGGTTGATTCAAAACTCCAAATTCAAATCAAATGGCAATAAAATCATGAAAAAGAAAAGAGCAAAAACCAAGATGTCACACCAAGGTTGGCATGCCAATCATGCTCACGCCTTGCACGTGACAAGACAGCCTTTACAGCCGGTCGTGTATCCCCAAAAAAGCCGATCATCTCCCTTAGATGCTTCTTTTCTTTTCCGCACCAAGAACAAACAGTGGACCTCTCTCAAAACACAAAACACAAGGAAACTGCTTAATTTCCGACCCCGAGCGCACCAACACATGACAACAAAATCCAAGCATCGATCCTCTATAACACTAAGCACTCTAGTTTAAAAGAGCCCACATTCAATTGGGGTCTTCAATTGGAATTCGTTCATCTAATTTTGATCGGGTCAAACATTTCTCATAGATTTTTCATTCAATTCTTTTATACTATATTCCTTGCTTCCTAATTTGTAAGGCCTCACAATTAATTAAGAGTTAATTACTGTTTTAGTACATAAACTTGCAGCGCCGGTACAATTTGACACAAAAACTTGCAAGGTGACTCAACCTGGCCCCTAAACTTGATACGCGGGAACAAATTGATACAATTTAGTCCAAAACCTGCCACGTTGGATGGGAGGCACGCACATGTAGGTGCGTTATTATCCAAAAAAACTGAAGTATAGGAAGAAACAAACCCGCTGTCCTCAGAGAGAGCTGCTAGTAGGAACTTAAAAACGCCCCTGAGGTTATGCCAATATTATGTTTGTACCGCAAACCCAGTACAAACACCTTCGTCTGTTCGTGTTCCCCAGTTCATTTCTATTGGCCTCTTCGCTTGTTCGTCTCCACGACAGGTTTATTTCATAACTAAATAACCGTAGCTCCGAATTAAATAAATTATATATGTAAATGGAGTAGAAAAATATGTAGAATAACATGGTGCACTTACTTTGCATGTTTAACAAAAATAAAATTGTGTTTTAGGTAGAACAGTGACAAATTTGAAAAATTGTATATGGGATTTTTCGGAATTGTTATGTGTTGTTTCTGCCCTCATTTAAACTTGCCTAGATAGGTAGGTTACATGTGCTTCACCTCTTGCCATGAATAACAACATTCAGTATTAATGAGTAGCATAAACGGGGGTAAACTAAATAATTGAACATGGAGTTTCGTCAAAATGTGCAACTCGTTGCATATTGAGTTTCACTTAATGTGTAGTGTTTGGTTGTTGCATCTTGTCATGCCATGCTCATTAAATCGTACATGCATCATACTTTATTATGCATCATGCCATGGTTATGTTATGTTTTTTTACCATATTGTTTGCTTCTTCCGGTTGTGCTTCTTCTCAATAGTTCCAGGTAACGTTGCAAGTGTGAGGGTTCGTTCGACCACGCTTGTTTGACTACTTCACGGATTCAGTCTTCTTTCAAGCGGGATTCCAGACAAGATGATCATTACCTTGGATATCACTATTATCTTTGCTTGCTAGTTGTTTCATTGCTATCGCTTGGTCTCGCTACCTACCACTTGTTTGTCAGCCTCCCAATTCAATACTCCCTCCGTTCCACACTGTTGTGCATATATATTTTTTGAAAAGTCAAACTTGGATACATCACAAGACATAGTTTAATATTGTATATATTTGATATTGGGGATATAAGTAGTTTTCTCCATGAACTTGGTTAAAATTTGTATAGTTCGACTTTTCAGAAAATCTATATGCACTACAGTATGGAACGGAGGGAGTATATGGTATGTTGTAACAATATCCACCTTGCGAAACGTCTTTGATATGTGCTTCTATCATTGGCAGTAATTCCAAGTTCCTTGAGAATAGGACCGCATATTGGACGTTAAACGTAAGGACCAGCGCCCCACGGCATTAGTCGTCGACATTGAACCCTTAAATTTATTGGAGGCCTGGACACCAAATCCTAACATCGTGCATGCACGGCGAGTAACCCTAACATTGCCGCCCCAAGGAAATGGTAAGGAATCTTTGTTGGAGCTCCATCGACTCCATACAAATTGACGAACTTGAGGAGGTTCATAGCTAGAAAGACAAGCTCAAAGATGAAGTCTCATCCTCTAACTGAATGTCGCCCCGCGAGAAAAGAAAATCGTAACCTAAACTGAAAAACGTAACAGTAACCTAACCTATTACCTCGAGCCGAGACATCAGGATCCCACTCCCAGCCACCGGCCGGCTGGAACATCGTAAATTTTGAACCAATTAACAAAATTAACCAACCCAAGAAGCAAATTTGAACTTTGTCCAACATCCAGGATGCCAAAATAGATCTCGATTTTTTTCATTCACTACACTGGTAGTATCATGGCCTGAAAGCAAAGGGATCAAGAGTTAGTCATCGATCCTGACATAGGTGCCAAGAGCATCGAGGAGGCCCCTGGAATGCCCATGGAATCCGACAATTCTACCGCCAGCTGCTGAGAGCTCAAACCGCGTGCCTTCCTCTGCCCCGTATGGCCCAAAATTGCGCCTGTTGCCGACGAACGTGAGAGATCTCACAACGAACCAGCCTTAGAAGTGGCCTACATACCCTCTCACGTTGGTGAGGTACTCATCAGGCTCCAGACAAATCTGAACATGCCAAAAGAAAGATCGATGAATTATCCTCGTTGCAAGTCGGTTACAAAGTACTCTCTCTGTAAACTAATATAAGTCGTCTTATAGAAAAAACAGAATAAAGGAAATAGAATGTGCAAGTGTATTACCTCGGAGCACACTCCTCCAAGCGTCCCCCACAGACCGGTGTTCCTAATCAGGTGCTCGTCCTCCTGGACCAACACCGCTATGGCGTAGATCGCAGCACCGTGGCGGAGGATCACATTAGTGATATGGTCGACGAAGCGCGGGTTCATGTCTCTGGCATCGCCACCTGCGCCACCGCAAGGGCCCATCTTCACAACCCGTCCGGGAAGGCCGCCGAAGCCATACATGTTGGGGCACGTCTTCTCGTGCTCCGCCTTCTCATGGTAGAGGATCTTGGCAGTGCACCCGTAGACCGTGTAGAGGCAAGCAACATGGACGGATCGAACGATATGCTCGACGGCATGGCAGCGGCTGTAGCTTGTGGGAATGAAGCACTGTGTGTAGCCCGTGTTGATGAAGCAGGAAACGCACTTGCCCTTGTCCGGGAGGTCGCCGTGGCAGGTCGAACAAATCAGATGTCCAGGAGCGCATGAAACTAAGCTGAAGTGCATGCTCTCGTAAGTTAAAAGTTGAATTCACTTTTATACGCGTAGCATGTATGGACGTAGTACCTGGAAAACTGGAGGTAGGAAGGGGCGTAGGCATCGAGGGCAGCCAAGAACCTTCCGATCCACATCGACCGAAATCAACTCGGTGGAGGCCGACGTGCTTCTGCCGTGCCGCCACTCGGCTTTGGTGACGGTCTTCTCCATCTGGCGCCCCTCGATCTTCAAGGTCTCGATCTCGACTGGAGTAGTAGTGGGAGTTCGAGTACTACGTCCCCGTGGCGACGCCGAGGAAGCACCCGACGGAACCGCCAGTTAACCTTACTAGTCGGCTGTCCTCCTCATCCCCGCCGGCCGCCGCCATTACTCCTCCTCAACCCCTCCGCCAGGTAACCTTCCTTGTCGGCCCTCCTCCTCACCCCTGCCCAGTGGCGATTCCACTAGGGGGGCTTCAATAGGCTGAAGCCTACCCTCCAAATATCCTATTTCAACTAAACATACTAGTTGACAATTTTACTAAGGTGTTTAACATGTAAATTGCAATGCATTTGCTAATTAGACTTAGAAACTTGATGTTCTGAGCCTACCCTTCAATTTGGTGCTAGATTCGCCACTGCCTCTGCCGGTCGCCGCCATTACTCCTCCTCAACCCTTACTGCAGAAGTGGAAGCCACTCATCATGGCCGGCGTCATCGATGTTGTCGACCTGATCGTCTGGAGTGATGCCACCTCTCACCATGTCGTAGCTTAGTTTATGTTTGCATTGTGTTTTGCTCTTGTTTGCGCTAGTAGAGCTGGCATGTGTGACTCTCTAAGGCGATGTCATTTCATCGTCGTTTGATGTTGTTGCAATGGTTCTGTACTAAATTTTTGCAGCTTGCCCTTCTGGCTTTATCTGTACATTGAACATATAAATCTGGCTAGGCAACCCGTCATTCCAAGGCATCCCCGTGCGCTAAGCTGGTTGGACCGCACGATTTTTTACTGTTGCTTCTCTTTTGGCTGCTGGCAGCCAGTTAGCCGTTTGTTTTTCTTCACGTTTTGTGCAGGTTCTAAGGTAGATGACAGGTGGGTCATGCTGGTGTGGGATCATGAAAATTACACGGGGTTTCTGAGATTCTTCATACGCAATGCGTGCTGCGCGCGGGGGTGAATGGTGAAAACCTAGCTGCGGCTTCCCTTCTCTCTCTTCTCACATCACTCCCCCCGCAGCCGCCGCCGTTTCCTCATCCCCCACCCCCATTCATCTCCAGCGCCGCCGCCGCCGCCGCCGCTATGGCTCCTCCCTCTAGCGCCTCTTCCTCTCTTCCCCACTAGACAATGCCTCTCCACGTTCTCGATCTGGCCGTTGCCCACGCGGTGGTTTCGGGCGAGGCGCGAGTCGCAGCCATGGGAGAGCAGGGGCGGTGTGGTTTTTGTGATGGGTATGAAGGAATAGGGGAGGACGAGACGAGGACGGACAGGGGGAGGCGGAACGAGGCCGGAGCTCGAGCAGCGCTCGCCTCGCGCTAGAGTGGAGCCGGCCAACGCGGCCGATCGCTGCTCGTCGGTCCTCGTCCTTCATCCCCAATCTAGGCTGCACTTGGCCCTCGCCATCTTCTTCCCCCCGATTTTGCCTCTTGATTTTATTGGTTTCTTGATTATTGGATTTTGGTTTCTTGATCTAGGTTTTTTCCTGAATGATATGTGTGCAAATCGGACGAGGAAGAGAAGAGGAAGGATCTTGAGGAAGAATTAAGAACAAAACAAGGTGGTCTCACTGATTTTCCTAGGTTATTTTTCTATGTTGCCCTCCCTCTTCCCCTACACTCTCTGTTGTACATGGACGCAGATTCTTTGCTTTGTTAATGTGAGCTTTGCTTGTTTGGTTCTGCTTGATATGTTGCCAACCGTCGTCCTTGTATCCTATGTAGAGGTGCAGATCAAGGAGGTCGGCAGATGGGATGAGGTCGGGTGAGGTGCAGATCAAGGAGGTCAGCAGATGGGATGAGGTTGGGTGAGGTGCGCGAGGAAAAAGGTGCAGGTCCATGGTGAGAGAAAATGTTTTATTGTTTCCTAAAATGTCGTTCCAGTTAGTAGTGAATATTGATGATGCCCATGAAAACACTGAAGACATTGCTGAACTGTATCTCATCATTTGACAACTTTGATTTCCGATCAGCGTGTTGATCTCCACCAATATTTATGTCAAAAAAGAAATTAGTTCGAATTGGTTTACTGTCCTGCTGAGATTAGATATCCACATTAGCCTTATCCCAAATGTCCAGATTGATTCCTGTTTTTCTTTATTTCATTTTCATTTTCATCTAATCATCACTGGCCAATTTTTGGTATGCATATCGCTAATTAGATTTCTGCTTTTTCAATACCTGAAAGCACGTAGACATTAGCATTGATGATCCATACATTGTAATTTGTAGCCTGATAGCTATATAAGAAAATTTTCATCACTGATTCGGTTTTAGGTTTTCACTCAGACATACAGTGGTTAGTGATGTTAATCCATACATAGTCGTATTTGTAGCTTGATGTTATCGTATCTTCCATTCAAGATCTTATGCAAAGTTACATGCCTATTTTCCTTTCTTCGAGCAGTAAACCCATGTTGATTTCTGGACCCATAAAGTGATATGATGTTAGATGAAGCATTTAAATTTTTATTTGTGTCCTGGCTTTGTATGTTCTATGCACCCTTCTCCCTAGGGACATATCCCTTGTGACCCTCCCCTGTTTTTGATGCCAAGAACATGGTGCCAGGCGACAGAGAATCATGAGTCACCACCTCTTCCTTTTGTTTTGATCTTGCAGGAGCCCCTACAGGCCTACTGCCCCTGAGCTCAAATCCCATGGACCAGCCCCAACCTCCAGGTCGTCGAATGAACAAGTCTGCTTGCTAAAAAAATAAGTTTTCTTAATCAGTATATATGGCCTCTCTGCACATGTCCTTTCTTCGTGTATAGGACACAAGCTTTTTTAGTTGTATGATACAGATGGAATTTCAGTTTGATAGTTTCAACAATAGTTATCTATATTAGTTATTGTCAATCAGGCATACTTTTGCCACCTTCTATCATGTTGACGGGCCAATAGCTCCTGTGCGACGTTTTTTATGTGAATTGGCTAGAGTGCGACGTTGTTCGAGCAAATGGCTGTGGTGCGACACATTTGAGCAGTTAAATAGCCCAGGGCCACAGGGGGTGTTAAATGTGGTTTAATTGGTCGTCAACCAGGCCCGTTTATGTTAGGACATGTGGGTCCAACTTAATTGCTCCTCAAAACAGCTGACCGTGCCCTGCCGCCGGACCGTGCCGGGCCCGCCACTCTGCCCCCTCCCCCCCTTCTTCTCCGGTGGCGGCGGATCTTGCGTTCTCAACGGCGGCGGCGGAGCCCTCGGCGGCGGAGCCTTCATCCTCAAAAAATGGTGAGTGAGAACACTAGTCCCCCTCCCGTTCCTCTCTCGGCCCCGTAGATCTCAGCTGCCCTGTTTCCTCTGTTTTCGCTTGTTGAATCGATAGGTTGTGAGGGGAGCCCGTGGGCATGCTGAGATGGAGCCGCCAGATTCAACTTCGAATAGGTAATGCTCCTCTCTCTGATCCAATTTTGCATGCAATTAGGGCCTAGTCTGCTCTTTCTCACGGGCTCACACTGTCCGCCATCGACAGAGGGATGCTGCCGCTCGGACCTTCAATTGACGGTCAATTTCTTTCCATCAAAGGCAAAATTAGTTGATGGTAGCATTCAGAACATTGAGAGAGACACAATTGTTAAATGGGAGGTTGAGTTTACAGAGATTGATCCACAAGTTCTACAGAACATGGGAGAGAAGGCAGTGAAGAAATGGGTGGAAAAAATTGGGGAGAAAGTTGTTTGGGGTCCAGAGCAAGAAGTATCAGTGTTGCAGTTTGATGATTGGAAAGGAGAGTATGTGAGAATGGAAGATGGTGAACAGATTGTTGATGAAATCGATCGGCAAAGCAATTTGGACAAGCAAACGAGCTAATTTTTTTGCTGAGCTGGTTGATCTGAAATTTTTTCGAAGGTTGGATATGTGCCATCACAATTGGCTGCGCAGATGGTAGATGATGAGTGGGCTACACAGAGGCCATTGATTCCCATGTGTACTGAACTTACAGTAATAGCTGAAGAGGGACAGGTGACTGGAACTGAAAATGAAACTGCAGCAACTGTTGATTGGAATGTAGTTGAATTAGATGAGCCTACTGATTTGGTCATTGCACCAATGCCTGACATTGAGATGGCCAAACTTTTTGGCATTCCAGTCGATGACAGAGATAAGCAGGAGAGGGGAGAATCTAGTTTGTCTGCTAATGTTGATGAAGATGTAGATGGACAACTGATGGAACAAGCTGCAGATGAAGTAGATGATGCACATGATGATGAGCTGGTGCATGTGTATGACAAAGAAAACCCTGTCATTGAAGTAGGCAAGTTGTTCCCAAGCATGAATGAGTTTAGGATGTGTTTCAAGACTTATGCAGTGAAACATGAGTTTGATGCCAAGACTGTTTGGACTGATAGGAAGAAGTTTTATGCGAGGTGCAGAGGATTTGATGGTAGTGTGAAGCCTTGCAAGTGGTACATATCTGCTAGACTGCAACCTGATGGAAGTACTGTCAGGGTTAACCAAATCCCCAATCAACATACTTGTATTACAAGTTCACAGACAGTATCAACCATGACATCACAACTTTGGGTTGCAGAAAAGATCACCCCAATTTTAGCCAAAACACCAAACACTACTGCCAAGAAACTCAAAGTAGACTTGGAAAAGATGTACCCCATTAAACTGAAATATACCAGAGTGTGGAAGGCAAAACAAAGGGCAATGAAAAATTTATATGGTGATTGGGCAAATACATTTAGGATGCTTTACAACTTCAAAGCAGAGGTGGAAAAGAGGTCACTGGCAGTGTTGTGGAGATAGATACAGAGGTATCACCCTCGGTGAAGTCAAGTTCTCCAAGTTTTTATGGCTTTGAAGCCTTGCATCGATGGGTTCAAAGCAGTGGTGCCGCCCATATTTGAGCATAGACTCATCATTTTTGACAGGCAAGTGGAATGGTCAGTTGGCAGCATGCAATGCTCTAGATGGACACAACTGGATGTTTCCTATTGCTGTTGGCTTGTTTGATCGAAACAGAGGCTTCATGGACATGGTTCATGATCCAGTTGAAAAGATGCCTAGGGCCAGTGTCACCTTTGGCTATACACACAGATGCATGTAAGGGGCTTTAAAATTCAGTAAAAATGTTTTCCCACATGCTGAGCAGAGGGAGTGCTTCGGTCATTTGTGGATGAATTTGATCAAAAAATTTAGAGGAGAAGAATTTGGGCGCATGTGGCCAGCAGCAAGATCTTACACTAGACAGACACACAAATATCATCTTGATAAGATAATGGCAGCATGTGATGAGTTTGGTCCATGGCTGAACACCTACCATTCTTTGTTATGGTACAGATCAGCATTCAACACTGCCATCAAGTGTGACCACATCAACAACAATTTGGCAGAGAGTTTCAACAACAAGGTGAAGGAGTTAAAAGATTTGCCTGTGCATGACATGGTTGACCAAATCAGGATCATGCTCATGCGGTTGTGGGAATTGAGAAGAAGGATAGGTGATTATGCGCAAGGTGTTAAGCTTCCAGCAGTGGTACAACAAGTGGTCAATAGGAGCAGAAGTCTTTCACATTTGTTTGTTGAAAAATCATCACCTTGGGGTGCTGAAGTTAGAGATAACAAAACTGGAAGGAGACATGTTGTTAACACTGAATTGCATGATTGCACTTGCCTCGAGTGGCAACACACTGGTAAACCATGTGAGCATGCCATTCTTTTCTTAGCATCCCAACCGAAGATAAACATGCACCCATATCTGCATGAATATTATTCGGTAGCAAGATTCAAAGCTGCATATGCCACTCCAATTCCAGCACTTACAGATCAGTCTCAGTGGCCTGAAGTGGACATTGAATTTTCCATGTGTCCTCCCTTGACGAAAAGAAAGGCTGGCAGGCCTAAACAGAGTAGATTCAAGGCATGGTTTGAGAAAGATGGGAGTAGTAAGAAGGGAAAGAAAGATGGAAAGCCAAAAGGGCCCTAAAAGGTAACAAAAACAGATGCAAGTTGTGCCAGGAACTTGGGCACAGAGTGGGATCTGTCAAATGCCGTTACACTCCTGATAAGCCAAAGTATGTTCTTGTTTATTTGTCTGTGTTTTGATTTGGTGTTTTTTTTGAATTACTATATCTATAACATTTTCTGCACAGGAGGAAGCGAGCAAGTCAGCCCCTTGTTGTTGAACAGTGTTGGGTAACAAAAAAAGCAAGAGTCAATGGCGGTAGAAAGAAGAGAAGTGTGCCTGAGCCTGAGCAGACTGAAGAAAATCCTGCTGCAGTCAACATTCAGACTGAAGAAACTGATGTGGAGGTGCACATCGAAGAAACTGAACTTGAGCGTGTCGAGGTTCAGATCAAGAAACTGAACTGAGCGTGTCGAGGTTCGGGAAGAAACCCATGTTGAGGTACACACCAAAGAAACTGAAACTGGTGTCAACATTGAGACTGAAGACACCGATCACGAGGGTATTGGCGAGGTGTTGAAAAGACCAGTGAAGAAAACCAAGATGATCAGTGAACTTGTGTGTGTAGTAGAACCAAAAATAAGAAGGGCTAAGGCGAAGAAGGGCACACGACGTGGTAGGAAGAAGTAGAACAGAGAACAGTTTGAAAATTTGGGGCATGTAATAATATTTGTAACTTGGTGCGTACTGGTAGTCACTATGTATCCCCATATTTCTATTCGAACTTGTTTGTCTAAACCAGCCAAATAAAATTCAAATTTAAATTTAAATTTAAATTTAAATTTGGGCTATTGATGTTTTAGTGCTATCTAAAGTACCTTAACTGAAATATGTTTGCTTGCTGATCATTCCGAGCCCTTTTGGCAAGTTGAACTCATAGTCATGAAAAGTGTGTTTCAAATGACCTCCAAAGGTAGGGTAAACGACCTCATATTTAAGCAAGTTCTTTTGGCACCTTGTCTAAACCAGCCAAATGATTTTTCTACACATCTATTCTACCTATATAGTGTAAATCTAAAGTCTCACTATTTATTGAATTAATTTTCTATTTTTTCTTTTCTTTTTGAAAAACAAGGTTTAATAGAAAATTATATATAAAACAAGTTTAAAACATGAAAATGAGAAAAGTAAGTTCAGATCTTTCTTAGTCAATCCAAAATGAAGTTTTGGTGAGGTTTTCACACTTTTCATTTTCAAAACTCCACCTACTCTGCGCACTACTCTCTCCCTTGAACTCCATACTACATTGTTTGAGGAATGACAATTTTGTGAAGGATTTTTCAGAAAATGTATGTAAACCATATTTATATTTTTTTCTCGTTACTATACGACATAATAAGACTATGTGCGCAAGTTTTATGTTTTTTTGATTTTTTTTGAATTAGTTATGCTCAACCCTAATCAGTCAAAACCTCTCAAACCCCCTCAAAACCCCTCTCAAAACCCCTCAAAACCCCGCACACTACCTGGTCGCCGATCACAGCGTGGACGGTTGAGATCAGGCGCTAGGGTTAGCTACGGTGTGCAGCGATCCGCATGAGACGCGCTGATTGGTTGACGCGGTGGGGTTTGGATCAGCCTCTCGTTGGAGCATCAGGACCGTTCATTTGAATCCAACGGCAAGAGTTGACGCGGTGCATGGACCAAGCCTCACGTAGTGCCCTTTCCATCGTTGCATGCGTGCCGTGCCTACCCGCAGCAGCATGCATGCCCACCCGCAGGATCGCGCCCGTGCGTTGCATGCATGCCTCGACGTAGCCTGCTCCGCCACCCCTATCAACGCAGTAACCTGTCGCATGCCTACCATTAGAACCGATGCAGCGTCGCATCAAAGCATGCACCGGCCACAATGCAGCAGCCCGATGAAGACAACCAAAAAGCCAACGCTGCATGGCGTGGTGTGCACGTTGTGCATGGCGTGCTCCTCTTTCAGGGCGCTTAATCGGCATGGGGTATCGATGTGGGTATCGATGCAGTTCAAATGGCGTGCTGCCCGTTACAAGATGGGCAAAAGAAGGCGTCCATTATTGTCACGTCTCCATCGACCGAACCTTGCCCTCTAGCCAGGCCCTAGCAAGATGAGCAAATTAATGGGCAACCGCATGCATGCACGGGCGGCACACGCAGAGAACCCGGGGAAGGCGTGTCCCCTTGACCCACGAAGGCACAGACGCGTGCGTGAGCCCGTCCCCCTTGACCCGCGACCGGTGGCACAGAAGCGTCGCAGTCCTTTTCCCACGACCACACTCGTGTACACACTTTCATTGGGGCACCACCAAACGCCGCCCGCCCATTAATTCTAGGGTTTCGACGGGGTGAAACCACGTCGCACTTGGGCTATTTAAGCCGGGCACTATCGTTCTCTCCCTCCTCATCCATCATACCCCATCCTCTGCCTCCTCTACCCTTCTTCTTCCTTCTCCATCAAACCCGACCGAGCACTCGAGCCACCCCGCCACCATGCAGTACACCGGACCCACCTACAGCTTCCCCAACTGCGTGCGGAAAGGCTCTACCCGGCCGGAGTGTATGTAGAGAGAACCCTTAGGGTTTGGGCGATCTCGAGGTGGAGGGGCGCAAGGAGTTAACGGAGTTCTTCCTTGCGGCCGGCTTCCGCCACCTCCCCCGGCTCTCCTCGGATGTACCATGTTGAGGAGGTCAACCACAACGGCGTTGTGGTTGGGCTCCTCGCCACGTTCACCAACCCTTTCGATGCTTTCCATCTCCTCGGGCGAGCGTATTGGGTTGGTTGTGAGTTCATAGCTTTCACCACCTACAATATCTTCACTGACTTCCAGAGCATCTTCCTCAACAACGGCGTTATGCACACGCTCCCGTACCCCATCAACAACGGGGAAGAGTGAAGGACGGCGCCCGGAGGAGCGAGGTGGCGTTGTTCCCCGGAGGAGGAGGAGAAGAAGAGCCCCAAGAAGAACCCGCGTTTGGTGCCCCCCGATCTATCTAGCTTATCGTATTAGTTTTTTTAAGTAGTAATCGTTATTGTATTAGTATTTTAAGTTGTAAGGCTATCATGGAGTTGTAAGGTTATCGTGGAACTATGGATTGCTACTATATATATTGTGTGTTTCGTGCCTATGGGTTGTTATTGCTTATTATTTGTGTATTGCTATGGGTTGCTACAAGCCCAGGTTGCTACACCTCAATCTCACCACACACACCATCTTCAAAATATTGGCCAAATCATGGACATGCAACTAGGAGCCCCATGCAAACCCACTATGGACATGCCACTAGGAAATGCAAACTAATTTACTTCATGCAACTCATTTAGTTCATGGAACCGTAGACATGCATAAAAACAATTAACATTTGGTTTTATTGCATCAAAAAATGATCCATCAGAAAATTTAGTGCAAGAAAAAGGCCAAAGTAAAAATAAGTAACATTTTTTTGATGGGTAAAAAAAATAAGTAACATTTTATTTGCCGAAGTTAGAGGTGGGCTGGTGCTGCTACGCGGGTGGGCTGGTGCCCCTACGCG
Organism: Aegilops bicornis; assembly: GCA_021605145.1. NCBI lineage: Eukaryota > Viridiplantae > Streptophyta > Magnoliopsida > Poales > Poaceae > Aegilops > Aegilops bicornis. The sequence continues at coordinate 34,066,001 of CM038671.1, read as the reverse complement.
GGCGGGCTGGTCTCTATTTTGGGCATGGTTATTTTCTCAGGGCCCATTTTCCCACGGCCCAACATCTATTCGGCAGCCCAGTTTTGTTTTTTTTACTAGAAACTGAATTTGGGTGTGTACTTTGTTAACTGAAGAACAAAAACAGAGGAAACGGAGCATGAACACTGAATAGGGCCCCTGATAATATCAGTACAATAATTCAAGAAAGTTTTGCTTCACACGAATTCAAGTTCATCTAACAAATGATCCCTGGCTAACTCAAACTGCTGGGCACCCCTGAAACTAGCTGACTAACTAACTGAAACTATAACAATTCTAGCGATTGATGAACATCAAGTAAAATAAACCCATAGCAATGACACAACCATAAAATGCTCCCGCCATCTTATTTGCTTGCTGCTTCAAATCGATCAGATGCTTTAGTTGCTTGCCGATTTTCTTCAATTCACACTTCAGTTTTGCACTATGCATCATCGGATCGGCTCTGTCCGCCAAATTGGGGCTTGTTCCACGGCAAGCCGCCCCAAAATTGAGCTCTTGGGTTGGGGTTGATCCTCCAATTTCAACCTTTCAACATATTCATCGAGTCACTCAAAATGCCCACATTTCTTGAACCTGAAAACAGGGGGCGGCGCATGAATCCTAGATCCACCACCCAGATCCACCGCCCTAATTCGAGGGAAAAAGAAAGAAATCGGGAGAAATTAGACCATAGAATTGGTCAAGAACACAGATCTAACCTGCCCGGCTGTGGCTTGCTCAAACATTTCACAAACTCGCGCCCACGGTTGCCATTTTCTTCCCTCACACAAGTCAAACGCTTCAGAGGCTCCATGCGCGGGCAATCGAGGCATCTTGTCAACGGCAGTGGACCATACTGCGTCCATGATTGGCGGGTGGCCGAAGTCGCGCTAGACATCACTCGCCGGCGGCACGCTTCGTTGCCGGAGCAGAGGAAGAAGAAGGTGGGAAAGGAAAGGGGCAGGGCAAGCTATGGAGGGGGGCGGGCTGGCTCGGGCTCGTGGCTGGCTCGGGTCGGGGCACGCTGATGAGCACGGGCATGCTTGTGTGGATAAGTTGTGGGTCCCACCTGCATGCGAGTAACTGGTGGGTCCCGCGTGTCATAACTCAAATCGCTAACCCCTCGTGTTTTTCATTTCACGGGTAAACAGAGCCATGTCGCATTGGAGCTATTTACACGCTCAAGTGTCGCACCACGGCCATTCAGTCGAACAACGTCGCACTCAAGCAAATTCACATCAAAAAGCGTCGACAGGAGCTATTGGCCCCATGTTCACATGTAAGTAAGTTGAACAGGCTATGCAAACTACTACATAAAAAGTGCACGTAGCGCAACCTATAGAGAGGTCCAGAATTGATTTTGTATGATGCAAGCAGGAATGGCAAATGCTTACTATGTTCCATTAAAGCAGATAAGAAAATAATTTAGTTTGGGTGAATTGATTAATTATAAAAACTTGATAGTCCATTGCGTCGATCTTCGAGTTCGGTGTTGCTTTTCTTCTTCAAATTCACAGATCTAGCTTCAATAAACAAAACGAGAGCAACCTTCATTAACTTGAAGACTCTCTTGTTTGGATTTTGAGTATAGCAATAGGTCATCAGTTGTGGTGTCAAATTACAAGATTTGGCTATTTAAATCTTGCCATGTAGTAGACCTACAAGCAGAACAAAAAATATAACTTATGCTGGTTAGAACAGATGCTCAGCTTGCCTTGTTTTTCGCCTATTTTTGGTCCTGTTAAGAAGAGATGCTAAATGTTGGTTTCTGACCACGTATCCACTTGTTGGTCACCGTCGATATCTCAACCTTGTGGTGATATGGTCATTTATTTTGAGTAATTGTTTTATCGAGACGTGTGGTTACCTGAATAGGCTTACATAGTCCAGTAAGAAAACTATTTAAATTCCTGAGAACACTAACTGCTAGCTTATGCATTTGCTTGCTGAGTTAACATGTTAATATGCATGTTTCCCTCATTTCCAGTGCACCACCATGCATGTTCAGTTTGATGCTTTGGGTCGAATGTGTGTAGCGAGAATAAAGATAGTAGATGCAGACTGTAAAGATGGTACATACATTCATATGTGACAAGCGCTTAGGTAGCAGTTGCTGCTTACTCGCAAGGGATGGATTGGTGGGAAGAAGTTTACAAAGGCCTACTGGAACTGTTTATGGAAGTCGTTGTCTGACCACACTGAACATACTGTCTGCAACTAAACTGATCAGGTTGGCTTATCTTTGGAATCATCGCCTAATGTGTTCTGCATTGGCCTGCTTTTATATTAGCAGTTTTGTTATTTTGTCTCTTTTGTGATAGTTTTAGGTGACAACAGAGTGTTTATAATTGTTATATAGGCTACATACTTCTCCTAATTCTTAAAATATGGTGGTAGTGGTGTGTGCACAGATATATGTGCCTGGATTTGTTTGATACGCCTACTGTATTTCAGGCGTGTTACTCTTTCTTTGGATAAATTGACCGATGCTTGCTTCTTTTAATAAAAGATCTTAGATTAGGATCTACTGTGCTGCACTGAATGCAAATGTCATAATCTAGACAGCAACCGAGCCCAGTCAACAATTCCTGAGATGCGGCATAGGAGAGCAGAGAGGGCCAACCGTTGTATTTACAATTCATGCATGTAGTTGCTGATTCCATTCAAATAACAGATAGATAGTAGTTGCTAATCCCACTCATAGTGATTACAGGCATGGTTAACCTATCATCCGTGTAGTATAGTTATTATACATGCTCTCTTCATTTATCTTTCCCCCTCCTAAGACATTTATTCTGTGCACAAGGATAGGTCCATATTGGGCAGCCTTTTCTTTTCAGTTTTAGGAATCCTTGGCATAGGGTGTTCTATATTTCCGCTAATGTTACCAGTTATATATTTCTCAGTTTAAATATTACTTATTTTCACCATATTTGGCTGATGGTTTTAATAAACTTTAAAGGATTGCCAAATGTTATTATCGGAAGATTAACTCAAATACTCAATATTGACGATAAATACTTAATTGTGTGATGTGTACATGAAATATATTACCTTACGATCATCAATTTGAGAACTTCATGAGTTATTTATGATGGTGGGTGCAGTGTTGTACCCATTTTAATAGACTGGAATTGTCACGCTACCTGTTGATTCTACCTTTTCCCTTCCAAGATTTCTGATGGAGACGCAGGAGATATTCGTGCATTAGTGAAAGAAAGGTATATTCTTGGACATGTTGTCAAGCCTTTTTTACTAGGTTTACAGTTTTGCCTTTTTATCACCGCTCAGGATTTATGGGATGGAATATTGTGCGAGCCAGTCTCTCAAATTACTTTTTATGTGTGTTTGTTGTAATGGATGGAGAGCCTTCTCTTCTCGTTGTTATGGCATTGTTTCTTTCACTGTCATTTTACTATTATTTCTCTCATGCTCAATCTCAGACCGTTTGTTTCACTAGCTATTCTTGCTATTAATTCTCTCATGCTCAATCTTAGAGAGAAAAAATAAATCTATGTAACATGAGCTGAAAGAGAAAGAAGGAATAATAGACTATCTAAGCAGCAACTGGTGCAATGGTCAACGACAATTTTACATACCACATTATAGTGGTTACACTTACAAATACCCACCACGTAATTTTTTGTTTTAATTTCCTTTACATGGGAACAAAATAAGGCATGGCAGGTTAAATCATTTATACATTGTACGTATTGATTGAAATAGAAATTCCCGACGCACAAAGAGTGTACTGTATGATATTAGAGATTAATGCATTTATATTCAATGCTGCATATCACAACATTGAATCATTTTCTATGGCCTTCCAGCAAATTCATTCTTATTTTATAATTGGTCCGTGTTACGAATTCATTCTTTTTCTAATTGGGTTCTGTTAGGCTAGCAGAGTAAAACTAGAGACGAAGGATGACTGATTAGGCAATGATGTTTGTTGTTTAATTTTGCTGCTTGGTATTTGTTTCAAACATGAATAATTCTGGTTATGATTTCTGCACTGTATAGTTCCGCTTGCTTACTATGAGATTAGACATAACTGTCACGCAAATCTTTTCACTACAAACAAATATGCACTTGCTTTTGGATCTGTAGTGCTTCTCTTTCTATGTTATTAAGAATCAGCTGTGAAAATAGGGAGAGAAGATGCCGATCTTCTCTTAAAGACCACAACATTTCTTACTGGCATGGTTTGCTCTCGCTATTTGCGCCATTGGCGCAACGGGTCATCTAGTACTAATCAAAGAGAGGAACGTTTCTTCCTTTCAAATTTTGGTACCTTCCTTCACCTGTCAACCAAGATTTTCGTCTGTCGCGTTTGTTAATGTGCGTGGAGGGACTCCTCCTATCAGTTTAAAAATTAATTACCTTGGTGAGGGGAGTCGAATGCACAACCTACACAAGCCGGGCCGCTAGCCATGCCACCAGGCCGAGCCGTGTCTTGTCTTCATGGATGGAAGGTGCCACCCTCTCTAAGTTAGTTTGTATGCAAGAGACAATGCAGGTCATATACTAATTACATTTGATGGTGTCACAACAAAGAAGCAAGCATCAACCCCTTTTTATTTAACACTTCCAATTTTTTCCGCTGAGCCAATCCGGTTCGAGCAGGCTAATTACAATCAATGATTTCATGCTGACATCAGAAAAGGCACCAAGCATCAGCTTTTTCTAATATTTGCTACGTGCATAGGGGTCTATTTAGCGTATAATTTGGTATTCCTCTCACAGATTAGAGCATGTAGTGGAAGGAGATAAAAGAAAAATATAGTTGTGGAATAAAATATAATAGATGAAGAGTTTTCTAAAATGGAACATCATAAGAAAAAAACACATACATAGGTTTGTTGTTGATGCCGAAACTAATACAGAGGTGTTCGATACACTATAAGTGTAAACTACACACAATGTAATATTAGTGAAAAAAATGCAAGAACAAATGCAGAAATCTAAATATGAAAACACATAATGAGCTCTAAACAAAAAGTAATCAAAACTGATCCATTAGTTCTAATTATAACGGTTGAGATTACAACATAAAAAAGCTATGTGTGGTTAATTTAATTGAATACAAATGAGTCCACCATAAGTCGTTAAAAAAGGCTCTTGTACGTATGTGAAGCGTAGAGCCATTAAGTTGCAATGCAAACATGTCCACAATTAGTCACGACAACACCGTGATAATATTAGTGAACTAAAATGCAAGAACAAACATGAATCTAAATATGAAAAATATATAATTACCTCCAAACAATATTAGTGAACAACTATGCAAGAATATGGAATTTTTTGTTCTCCCGTTGCAACGTACGGACATTTTTGCTAGTTTATTATTAAGTCAGCCCTCTGCCTTTTCCTTAAAAAAAGTTCATAATATTATACACAAGAAAGATGGAGAAGATCTAACCTTTGTTGTTTCCGTCTTCTACCAGACGAGGAGGCCGGTGATCGGCTGCTGTGATTAATATGTATGTCTCCCTCCTTCTCCGCAAAAATCAGATTTATTGTGACGTTTGACATCTGTCCGTATGCAACTTTTTTGGTGCACTACACGGAACACAGTCCTGTAATGCAACATGGCCGTGTCAGTCTGAAAACAAAGTACGTAGTTTTTTTAGGGTTGTCTGAAAACAGAGGAGTAGGAGGATTGTACGAGCTGGCGTGGGGAAGAAAGATTGTCGGGATGGGCCTCTTCGCTCGTGGCCGTGCCTAAAGTTGAGGCCTGCACCCGGGAGGCGAAATTCATCGATCCCAGAATATCTCCACCGGGTTAGCTTCCCTATCGACGCGACCGAGATAATTAGTTTGGTTAGGGTTTGCTGTTGTGCTTCAGCCCTCTCCCTCTTGGGCCACTAGCGCACGATCCCTCCTGGCGTCCAAGGTTCAATCAAACTGCAGCCTCTGATCTCTCCGCCGCCGTCGTCTCCATCAACCAACGACAACTTTAGTCACGTGCGTCTCCGACATGAATCAGAAGCACGCCGGATCTCTCGCGACGCCGTTGGGTGGCGTTCGTGCGTCGTGTTCCCCGGCAACGCATCCCATAGGTTCATCATCGCGCGGACCTAGTTCTGCATAGGCATCGGTCACCAGCCCACCGACCATTCACCAAGCAACCATTCTGGCTCCTATTTGCAGCGATGTTTTCTTCGACATTCTCTCAAGGTTGCCGATCAAGTCTGCTTTACGGTTCCGTTGTGTGTTGAGAGGGTGGCATGCTCTCATCTCCGGCCCGGATTTCGTCGCCCTGCACAAGTCTCGCTCCCAGCTCCTACTTATCACCGGACACGATGGAGGTCTTCAGCTGCTTGACATGGATGGAAACATTGTAAGGGCAGTCAAGATGGATTTGCTTTCCAAATATTACCTGAGCACTGACGGCCTGGTCTTTATGATCAATAACTTGTTTCCTGGTTATGCCCAAGTGATTGACCTCGCAAGCGGGGTGGTGATCTTAACCTGCTTGAGACCAGCCATGAGAGGAAATATTGTCATCGGCTTCGGTGCTGCCACCCCGTCCGGTATGCACAAGGTGGTTTGCATCGCAACTGAGACTTGTGAAATCCTCGCTTTGGAAGATGGTCTGGGGTGGCGTAACGCACAGTCACGCCTAATTAGTGTCGTCATATATGATATCCCCGTTGAGATTGATGGTGTACTTTATATACTGGCATCAACAAAACAAAAATATCAAAACCCAGACATGGGTATTTTGCTTTGACCTTGAGAGTGAGGAATGGAACAAGGTCATCAATAGCCCCCCAATAGTGAGATCACGGTATTGGCGCGACCATATAGGCGAGCTTACTGGCACGTTATGCCTGGTTCAGTCGGAGTTGTCGAGCGTTGCTCTCAGAAATGCCAACGTTTGGCTTCTGACGGATTCAGTCAAGAGTATCTGGGTCAAAGTGTACATACTATCCCAGTGAATCCACAATCCAAGTACAAAGTACATTCCGGTGCCATTGAGAGTGGTGCATGGTAAGTTTCATCTTTGTAACTTGGATTTGGAGCGTTTCATCTCTTCCAACAAATAATGCACTGCATTCTTTTTATTTTTGTCAAATATTTCTTTAAAGACATGATCAAACATAACCATGTTGGGTACATAGAAGCACAGGAGCAACTACCTTTGTTAATGCATGTCACTTCATAAATGGTCTAACAATAAACTCGTGTTCTCTTTTGGGTGTTTTGAGAGTATTCAAAAGTTTTAGAGTACAAAGGATCTATCGCTATTTGTATAGTGGTTCATGGCACTGCTGATCTTGAGGTCGCTTCTATATGAATATACAGTTCCACATATGACCATTACTTTCAGGCACATATATAATGTACTCCCTCCGTCCCATAATATAAGACGTTTTTTGACTCTAATGTAGTGTCAAAAAACATCTTATATTATGGGGCGGAGGGAGTACTATTTTTAGCAGCTATCGGACCTCGTGCACTGTATGGCCAAGTTGATGATTCCTGCTGTTCTTGATACATACTCACTTCATCCCATAATATCAGATGTTTTTTAACACTATACTAGTGTCAAAAAATGTCTGACATTATGGGACGGAGGGAGTAATTGCTAACATTCAACAAACACGCCTGTGACCAGCCATACTAAAAAGAACTAGTACCATACTAGAAGTGTTATGGCGCTGTTAGAAGGAGGGCGCGAGAGGGCTGGCCGGGGGCGTTTTGCCCATGGCCAGGCAAGAGGGAAGGGATTTCCTTCTTAATTCTTGCTTGATTAGATTGATACATCTCCTCTCTTCATATAAAAAGGTTTACTTGACTCCCAAGCAAGACTTTACTTGACCCCTAAATAAGCGGCCCTTATCTCTAATTAACCGTAAGAATAACGGACTATACCGCCAGACCAGGCCCATTGGGCCCATTACGTACTCTAACACTACACCCCACCTAGACATGCAGCTTGTTCTCGAGCTGCAGCCTAACCAACCTATAACCATGACTCGACGCAACACAAACCTAACACCTAAAAACAAGCCTTTTACATCTCGGCTTTGTGTTATTACTCTCAACCTAAAATGGACTGGGACGCTTAATTTTGGACCCCTTAACAAAAAATGGAGACCATCCGCGCGTCGGACGTGCACGTGTACAGCCACCACTACTAGAAAATGGAGCTTTAATACCGGTTTATAAGGGCCTTTAATACCGGTTCTGCAACCGGCACTAAAGAGTGGAGACTAAAGCCCCCCTCCTTTTAGTACCGATTCGGCACGAACCGCCACTAAAGGCCCACCACGTGGTGTGAGCTTGCACCGTGGTATGGGGGACCTTTAATACCGGCCCATTTCATCGACTATTACTCACTGTTTTGGGCCCATTTAAACGGGCCAGAAATTGACGAACCCCAAGGTGCGCTTAAATGTCGGTCATCAACACTCGTAGTTTTCGCGATTCTGACCCGTTTCGTGGACTATTACTCACTGTTTTGGGGTCCCGGAGTGATTTCCACGATTGACAAACCCCAAGGTGCGCTTACGTGTCGGTTATCAACACTCACAGTTTTGGCCGATTCTGGCCCGTTTCGTGGACTATTACTCACTGTTTTGGGGTCCCGGAGTGATTTCCACGATTGACGAACCCCAAAGTGCGCTTATGTGTCGGTCATCAACACTCGCAGTTTTGGCCGATTTTGGCCCGTTTCGTGGACTATTACTCACTGTTTTGGGCTCCTGGAGTGATTTCCACGATTGACGAACCCCAAGGTGCGCTTACGTGTCGGTCATCAACACTCGCAGTTTTGGCCGATTCTGGCCCGTTTCGTGGACTATTACTCACTGTTTTGGGGTCCCGGAGTGATTTCCACGATTGACAAACCCCAAGGTGCGCTTACGTGTCGGTCATCAACACTCGCAGTTTTGGCCGATTCTGGCCCGTTTCGTGGACTACTAATCACTGTTTTGGGGTCAGGGAGTGATTTCCATGATTGACGAACCCCAACGTGCGCTTACGTGTCGGTCATCAACACTCGCAGTTTTGGCCGATTCTGGCCCGTTTCGTGGACCAATACTCACTGTTTTGGGGTCTCGGAGTGATTTCCACGATTGACGAACCCAAATGTGCGCTTACGTGTCGGTCTTCAACACTCGCAGTTTCGGCCGATTCTGGCCCGTTTCTTGGACTATTACTCACTATTTTGGGGTATCAGAGTGATTTCCACGGTTGACGAACCCCAAGGTGCGCTTACGTGTCGGTCATCAACACTCGTAGTTAGGCCAATTGTGGCCCGTTTCGTGGACTATTACTCACTGTTTTGGGGTCCCGTAGTGATTTCCACGATTGACGAACCCTAAGGTGCGCTTACGTGTCGGTCATCAACACTCGTAGTTTTGGCCGATTCTGGCCCGTTTCGTGGACTATTACTCACTGTTTTGGGGTCCCGGAGTGATTTCCACGATTGACGAACCCCAAAGTGCGCTTATGTGTCGGTCATCAACACTCGCAGTTTTGGCCGATTCTGGCCCGTTTGATGGACTATTACTCGCTATTTTGGGCTACTGGAGTGATTTCCACGATTGACGAACCCCAAGGTGCGGTTACGTGTCGGTCATCAACACTCGCAGTTTTGGCCGATTCTGGCCCGTTTCGTGGACTACTAATCACTGTTTTGGGGTCCCGGAGTGATTTCCACGGTTGACGAACCCCAAGGTGCGGTTACGTGTCGGTCATCAACACTCGCAGTTTTGGCCGATTCTGGCCCGTTTCGTGGACTATTACTCACTGTTTTGGGGTCCCGGAGTGATTTCCACGATTGACGAACCCCAAGGTGCGCTTACGTGTCGGTCATCAACACTCGTAGTTTTGGCCGATTCTGGCCCGTTTCGTGGACTATTACTCACTGTTTTGGGGTCCCGGAGTGATTTCCACGATTGACGAACCCCAATGTGCGCTTACGTGTCGGTCTTCAACACTCGTAGTTTCGGCCGATTCTGGCCCGTTTCTTGGATTATTACTCACTATTTTGGGGTATCAGAGTGATTTCCACGGTTGACGAACCACAAGGTGCGCTTACGTGTCGGTCATCAACACTCGCAGTTTTGGCCGATTGTGGCCCATTTCGTGGACTATTACTCACTGTTTTGCGGTCCCGTAGTGATTTCCACGATTGTCGAACCGCAAAGTGCGCTTACCAACCAGTACTAAAGGTATTTTTTAATTTTTTTTTTGAAAATTTTGAAAAAAAATTTGATTTTTTTTCGATTTTCAATTTTCTGAATTATTTGATGATTTAGTCTCTAATCGCCCCTCTTAACTACTCAAGTGTGGATCACTCATTCCAAATCATCTAACTTCCCGACTGGTCACCCATCCTCTCACTCCCCGAGCCTGAGCACGCTTAACTTCGGAGTTCTATTCCCCCTACTTTCCAAGTCTACACTTGTTGTTTTCCTGACAAATGTAAGCTGTAAGTCCTATTAACCCTCAGCAGTTTAGCTTGAGCATTAGGTCACACATTTCACCGTTTGAGTTTGAAACTATTATTCTAAAAAACAGTAATTATTTAGTAACACTAATATTTTTTAAATAAGTTTGACCATAGTTTGACCAGATTTGACCAAAATTCAAAAAATTGAAATAATTATTTAGTAACACTAATATTCTTGAATAAGTATGTAGTAACATTAATACTTCTTGAATATGTAGTTTGACCAGATTTAACCAAAATTCGGAGTTCTATTCCCCCTACATCTAGAAGAATTTTATTTTTTGATTTTTTTTTCATTTTCTTTTGTATTTTTCAAAACTGAAATGGCGATATACCGGGGGGGGGGGTGTAGAGATTGATAATTGCCCTTTAGTACCGGTTTTTATGCCACGAACCGGTACTATAGGTCAAACCCCTTTAGCACCGGTTCGTGGCACGAACCGGTACTAAAGGTTAGCCCTTTAGTACCAGTTTGTGCCACGAACCGGTACTAAAGGTGATCGCAGGGCCCCGTCCTGATGCCAGCCTGCCACCACCCCTTTAGTACCGGTTCGTGGCAGAGCCGGTACTAAAGGTTCAAAACGAACCAACATTAATGCATAGTCGTTCGAACCGGCACTAATGGTACCATTAGTACCGGGCCAAAATCGAACCTGCACTAATGTGTCTCACATTAGGCCCTTTTTCTACTAGTGCACCTGGATCCTATGGACACCACCTGGACAAAAGGAGTGCATGTGTATGGCTATTGTTCTGCACCGCACAGGGAAGTGTGGAGGGCTTGCGATGGAGAATGATGAGGAGGGGTGCGCCCCCCCCCCCAACTGTCGATGTCGCAAACTTTGATGTCACTGCCCTGGCCGGATGTTCCCACGCAGGGTCCGCCAGCTCAGGCTTCCACGACACCCCTCGCCGCGACCGCGGCGTGACCGTTTCACCGTCTCACCTCGGTCGAGCTACTTGAGCGTCGCCGCCAAGGGTTCGGCCCATTACGTACTCTAACATAGGTCTTTGATGATTGCATCAATCTCCTCATGAGTAAAAGGGGCCTCTAGAAAGCTTAAGTCGGGATGAGGGGCCAACAGATTTAGTAGGCCTTGGGGTAAGTCATAAGGTTCTGACTTCCCAAGCCTGCTCTGAAGGCTTCATGCAGCAAAGCGGCTTTATCTGCATGATCAGAGATAGTGTACCTATCAGGGTGTTGCGGAGTTGCAATGTTTTGCCAATAAATCTTTTCTTGTTGTAGTTACACAATGAAATATTGTTTCAAGTTTGTTCTTAGAGTGGCCTCCATAGGGGAAATAGATTGCTATTTTCAAAAGCATCTAACATGGAAATGAGAGCATTAATATCCACAATGGATTCCTTTAATTTGGACGAAGTTTTTGCCCAAATTTTCAAGCTTTTCCTTAGGATTTTTGTCTTTGCGTTGATTCTCTTGGCTGCATCTCCATAGTGTATGCTTTGAGTCCAAACTGATTCAACCGGAGGTAGGAAATCATCATGTGCCATCCACCAATTCTCACGTCTAAAAAGATTGCTCTGTGGAATAAAATTTTGGATCTGGATAACACAAGGTACATGATCTGAGGTGGTCATAGCCAGTGGATAAGCCATTGTGTTCGGATGAGTTAGGGTCCAGGAAGTATAGCTAAAGAACCAGTCCAATGTCTCAAGGAGTAGGCTATCGTGCATGTTGCTCCATGTGAAATTTCTACCGTTAAGGGGAATGTCTACAATACCCAGCTATAGCATGCTATTAGCGAGACATTGTATACTGATTTATTTACCGAGGCATTACTTAGATCGCTATAGCATGCTATTTGTTTCATTTATTTTGAGTAAAGTAGACAACTTTGATATGAATACATGCACATGATTTCTAGTTCAAAACAAAGATGCAAATTGGATCGTCTGTTGTTGTATTTTTTTCAGTCTTCCGGGCGAAATAGGTGTGATCAGCTGCTTGGTGCAAAATTGGTGAGTATAGTAGAGAAAGGTACACATGGCCACTGTAACTACCCATTTGCATGTTTTGACCAATGTCTTGCGTTTCGTATGACTGGGGAAATAGTTGAGCATACAATCATGGAAATTGATGGATGACAACAATAGTTCTCGCATGACAAAACAAGGTACTTCCTTTATTATATGACATACCAAACATCTAACATGAGTTGCAAGATAACATGAACTGTGCAATTGCGAAATCATGCTTACTTTTTTCTCTATCTTGTTCATGTGAACAATTGCAATTGCCAGAGCAACATTAGCTGCCAGTTAACACTGGAATATTGGAGGAAGACAAATGCAAAACTAGTGCGGCATCGTCGCATCCGGCATCAGATAGTGTGGCATGAGCGCTGGTGGCACTGTGAACGGACCACCCTCCAGTTTCCTCGCGATTGTGAACTCCATCACCGCCACAATCCTCTCTTCTTCTCCTGGGTCGCCGGGGTATGGCTCCAGCACGTTGGAGCGCAGGATCACTGCATTGCTGTTGGCCCCGTTGACGTCGGCAACATTGTCTATGATCTCTGATAGCGCCAGGATAAACTCCTCCGCCGACACAAGCCTGGAGAGTTACACGGAGTCGGATCTGGCATGGACTATGTTCTCGGCGACTGAGAGCGAGATGAGGAAGTTGGATACTGCTGTGTTAGACTTGAGGATGCCGAAGCGGTGTCGCAAACATCTTGTGCTGTGTTGTTCGCCATGGCGATCATGGAAGTGTGTCGTTGCTTCTTAAGCCACGCTGAAATGGCACGAGGTTCTGGTGGTACTCCGTGCAAGAGAGGAGCTTGAGGGGCAACCCCGCCAGGAGGTCGGTGACGCGGCACATGCCGAGCAGGCCGGTGAGGATGTCGACAAGCAGCTGCTGGTTCGGGTACACGTACGGCCTCTGCGGCAAGAAGTCATGCTCGTGTGGCGGTGAAGCCGGATGCGGGTCATGCACTACCGGAATCGCCCCCTATGCCGACGGCCAGGGCCGTCGGCATAGCCCTGAGTCCCGTCGGGATAGACCTATGCCGACGGCCCCCGTCGGCATAGGGCCGTCGGCAACATATGCGTCGGCACAACCAGTGAGGCCGTCGGCATAGAAAAGTCGTCGGCATATATGCTACGCCGACGGGGGCCGTACATCTATGCCGACGGCCCCGGCCGTCGGCAACAATCGCGCCTAACGGCGGCCACCGTTAAGTTAGGCCAGCCGCAGGACGCCACGTGGCACCCCTATGCCGACGGCCTGGCCGTCGGCTTAGTCAAAACGTACACCGACGGCCAGGCCGGCATAAGACAGTTAGAGTTTTAGTTAGCCGACGTGTGGCACCCTTTGCCGAGGGCAATGCCTTCGGCATAGGGTGCCACGCGTCAGCAACTGGGAGCTCACGCCAGTCCTATGCCGACAGCATAGCCGTCGGCATAGTTTGCTTCTGAATTTTTTTTCTTTTTTCTGTTTGTTTTCAAATCAGTTCAATTCAAATAACAACACATATATAACAGCACATATCAGCAGCATATATCAAAGAACGTAAGCATAAGCATCATCACACACACAAGTCTTTAAATGATCACCATCACAACCAACATAAGCATAAGCATATAGAAAAGCACCACACACAAATCTCTAAATGATCATCACCACACACAAGTCATCTCAAGCATCATCACCACACACTAGGCTTAAGCGCCAGGACGTCGAGTACCGCGGAGGTCGTCACCGCCAAGACCGCCGAAGCCCAGGTCGTCACTGCTAGCGGCAGCGCTACCTCCAAGACCGCCTCCACCTCCGCCTCCGTGGATCGGAGTGGTCGGGCTCCGTGTCTCCGGAGTGTTGCGAAGACCACCGCCAACGGTTGATCCACCTGTTCCCTGCATGTTGAAAAGACATATTAACGGGATATATGACTGTGTTGAAAGGCATGACATGCTTTGGGTGAATAGATTGGGGATGAACTAACCGGCGAGGGGCCAGCGTTCTGTGCCACAAACTCCTCAAAGGTCAGCAACACTGGTTGTGCTGGAGGGCATTGTGCTGGCTGCAACTGAGGACACCTGCCGGCCGCCATTTCCTGAAAAGCCTGCTCCAGCTGGCGATCCCTCTGCACTTGGTGTTCATGAAGCCTCTGATGCCACGCCATGGTGTCTTGGCGTGTGTACCTGTGTAGGCCTACAAGATGACATGATGGAACTCATAAAACTACTAGATGCGGAAAATAAAGTGAGCAATGAAGATAAGAGGAAAATAGTTCTGATTGTTGCTCTGAAAGAGGGATGCGTAATTGGTCGCTGGCTGGCTCGTGCGCTGGCTCAGGCTCGGGTCGATCCGACGGAGCTGTGTGTAGGAGATAATCGGAGTGACCACAGCATCGAGAACCGCCTCCCGGTCGTGCTCCTTGGGCCCCATGATCACCACCACCCTCTCGTCCAGATCCGGCGCAATGGGGTCAGGTGTGTCCGGATGTAACTTCAGATACGCTTCGGAGTAGGCCTTCTTCCTCCCCGCGGTCTTCTTGCCGTAGTACTTGGGCTCGCCAGGCTTGGGGTCCTTCCACGTATGGGCGATCTCCCACGCCTGCATGTGTGAGAGCGGCCGCTTCAGTTTCTCCTCCTGCACCACCAAACAGATGTTAGTCATACATAAGAAAGTGATGGTAAATAGAAGAAGAAGAATGTTTAATGGGGTTAGTCATACATTAAGCGCCTTGTGGAGATAGTGGTTTTGGTTTCCACTGAGCATGTACTCCCTCCTTCCTCGGTTAGCCTTATTTTTTATTCTCATAGCCGCTTGTGCTCCAGCCTCATCACACCAAAGATCCACCAATGCCGCCCAGGACTCGTCTTTTCCATAACACCAATTTGGACACACCTACATAATAAAAGCATAATGGCATGTCCACATGAAATGGTGAAATGTACCACATGGTAATGAAAGCATAATGAAAGCATAATGAAAAATCTTTTATACTTACCGCCAAGTACTCGGGCCTCTCCAAGGTAATGTACCACAAGTACTCCGCGCTTCTTCCTTGGTCATCTTCACACCAAGAACGTTGTGGTAGTATGTCGAGATGGCCACATAGCGCACCTCGTACTGCATCTGGCGGACCTTCTTCTTGCATTGGCATAGCACGATCTGGTCCGCTCTAGCAATCAGGTTCGCAATAACTCGATAGAATTTCTACAATCATGCATGAAACAAGAATGGAAGAAGCCATGAGTTAAATCATTCATGAAACTAGAATGGACTTGTGCTTCGGAAGAGAACTCACCCAGAAAGTAGTGATCACGGCCTTGGCATGGGTCTCATGGTCCGCGGTGGAGGGCCGCTTCCCAGTGGTCCCAGCTCGTGGTCAAAACCCGACGGTCCGGCTGCCTGACTGGATCTGGACAGTACAACCCCGCCAAGATAACTTCAAAGAAGACGGTGATGAGGCCGTTGGGAATACGGACCCCTTTAGAATATATCCAGTTGCTGCAAAAGAATGAACTATTAGCATGTGACAAGGAAAATAAATAACAACTGGAATAAGCGTGTGACAAGCAAAATAATGAACCACTTACTCTTTTCCCGTGGGCTCAATGAGCCACTTCCGCTCCTCAGTAGCAGGAACCTGCTTTGATAGCTTTGCGTTGCCACGCAGCCATCCCTTGTTGTCAACCCCCTTCCCGTCACCACCATCATCCCTGCCACCACCCCCCCTCCTCGCCTGCCTCCCCCTCCCCAACCTCCTCCTCCTCCTCCTCCTCCTCCTCCTCCTCCTCCTCGCGTGCCTCCTCCTCCACCTCCTCCTCCTCCTCCTCCTCCTCCTCCTCCTCCTCCTCCTCCGTAGAGTGTACCTCACTAGAGGAGGGTACCTCACTAGAGGAGGGCCTCGAAGACAACAAACCTAAGTCGGTGAGGGTGCGCTCTTTCTGGCCGCGACCCCCTATAGTGGCTCTCCCCCCAGCACCTCGTCCTCTAGAGGCTCTCCCCCCGCCCCCACCACCGCAAGGGGCACCGCACCCGTGATCTCCCAGTGAGGAGTCATCGTCAAGTAGCCGAGCGGGGGGATTACGGGCTCGACCACTCCGACTAGGCAGCCGGCGACCTTGCGTAGGGAAACCCACGCCGTCGGCCTTCCCTTGCCCATGTTCCACGAACCTGCATTGAAAAGAGAAAAAGCAATTAGTAAATTAATGAAATGAAGAAAAAGGCATGATAATAAACACATTAATAAAATGCATAAAAAGGCATATTCCTAAACTATAGAAAAAAAGACTTGAAACGTACATCTGCTAGAACCCATATGAATCATCACTGTTGTAACCTCTTTCTCGGTCCGTCTCATCATCACTATCAATCATATCTTCTTCGTTGTCCGAGGGAGGTGGAGGCTCTTCCTCGTCGTCAGCGTCTTCGTTTAACTTTTCTAGCATAAGTATGTCATTTTCATTGACAATGGTCTCACCATCATTCCGTGCATCGTCGACGTTTGGGTCCACATCATCATCACCCAATGGTCTAGCGTCATCGTTTGTAACCACATCATCATCATCATCATCATTAGGTTGCTCTTGATAGAACACTCCCTCGTATGTCATGGGGTTAATGTTGTAGTAATCGTCTTCATTCGGTCGGTAGCTTACCATGTGGCGACACCTTGAACACAACTTCCCAACCCTTTAGATACACTTTCTGGCATGGGTAAGGCAGATAATATACTTGTGTAGCTTGGGTAGCCGCAATGAAGAGATCGGCTCCGGCATAGACGGTTGATGGTTTAACTTCGACCAAACCAATGGAAGGCGTATGTTTTACCCCCTCACGCGAATCGAACCATCGACATTTGAACACAGGCAGACTTAGGGTCTCACGCCCCTGGCGGAATGTAATCTCGTATATATTTTGTACCCTTCCGTAGTAGTCTACTGAATTTTGACTGGGGGTGTACACTCCAGTATTTATAGTTTTGGGATGAGGGCGGCTGTTTTGGTGCTCCTCTGTATGGAAGCGATACCCATTCACATCATACTTATTACATGTCATGACGGCAGGGTCAAAACCCATGGAAACCCATCTCAATTCATCATCCATAGATATGTTCGGATCTTTTCGTTACAAGTATAATGGAAATTGTTGCGTGCATTAGTTCGGTTAACTAATAAATGTTGAAGTAGGTATTTAATAGGGGAGTGTGGAAAATTACTTTCTCCATGAACCAAGCAACAAAAATTTTATGTCCAGGGTTTCCATGACGGAGAAGAGTAAGTGCCTCCGCCTCAGTAGGAGGATTCACTCCCGTCCATTCCTCTTGAACGAAATCACTAAAAAAGATAAGCGGTGTTAGACCGGGACTAAGTGAACATGAAACATGATGATGTGGAAGACATAAAGGAATGGTGTAGTGGTATTACCTCATCCACACTTCCTCAACTTCCTTGATGTTGTGCAAGATATAGAACATGAGGTCCTCCCACTCTTATCGTGGCATGTTATAAGATTTCCAGGCCCCAGCCCTCCCACCTTGCGCGTTGAATAGATCGAGCCTGGGTTGATACTTGGGCTCTTCTATATTGTATAGAGGCACCTTGTTATGCAGATGGGGAACGTGGTCTGGATAGTTTGATGTCCTGAGGTCTGACACCTCCTCTAGGATAACTGCCTCAGCTATGGAAGCTTCAATCTTAGCTTTGTTTCCACATTTCCGTCGGAGATGCTTGTTCTGCCTCTCAGGGCCGTACTGCCAGCGATTTTGCATAGGGCCCGCCAACAATACCTCGTTCGCGAGGTGCAGAATGAGATGTGTCATCGAAGTAAAGAAGCCTGGCAGAAAGATCTTCTGTAGCTTGACTATCAACTCCGGTGCCTTCTTATGCAATTTTTCAATCACCTCTTTACTTATTTCTTTAGCACAGAGCGTGCGGAAGAAATGGCTAAGCTCGGCAAGCACTCGCCAGACATGCTCGGGGACATAGCCTCGAACCATCACCGGCATTATCCGCTCAATCCATACATGGTAGTCATGACTCTTCAGGCCGGTCACTTTGCCCGTTGAAAGATTGACTCCCTTCACTAGTACAAAAGAGGGCTTTGGTCCACCCCGGGTTAGCCCATTAGTCCCGGTTCAGTCTAGAACCGGGACTAATGGGGGCATTAGTCCTGCTCAGGCGCCAGGGGCCACGTGGGCCATTTGTCCCGGTTCGTCTCGACCTTTTAGTCCCGGTTGGTGCCATGAACCGGGACTAAAGGGTGCGATGCCCATTAGTCCCGGTTCATGCCATGAACCGGTACTAAAGGTCACATGTTCAAACTCTACCCCCCCCCCCCACCCGGTGGATCGCCTTTTCAGTTTTAAAAAACATAAAAGAAAATGATGAAAATGTCAAAAAAAATAAAAGAAAATAAGTTTCCCATGTGATATGTGGTCCAGTTGTTGGGAAAATTTGCAAATATGAACTTCGACTTTATTTGCAAAATCTCTCGAGAATTTGTAAAAATGGGCATAACTTTTGCATACTAACTCGGATGAAAAAGTTTTTCATATGAAAAATCATCTACTCGAAAAGTTACATCCAAATTTCACTGGGGGAACCCCGTTAAACATTTTCAAAATCCTCAAAAACCTAACAGAAAAAAAAAGTTACGGGGCTTTTTAAGATCTGGAGAGTCAAAAAAATTCAAACTGTGGTCTAACTATGGTCAAACAATGGTCAAACTAATTATTCTAGAATATTAGTGTTACTAAATAATTTGTTCAGTTATTTTGAATTTTGGTCATATCTAGTCAAATTGTGGTCAAACTATGGTCAAACTATGGTCAAAATGATTATTCTAGAATATTAGTGTTACTAACTAATTTGTTCAGTTATTTCGATTTTTGGTCAAATCTGGTCAAACTGTGGTCAAACTATGGTCAAACCAATTATTCAAAATAACTATTGTATTCTAAATAATTATTGTTTTTTAATTCAATAGTTTGAAACTCAAACAGTGAAATGTGTCACTTCATGCTCAAGCAAAATTCCTGAGGGTTAATAGGATTGGCATCTTACTATTTTCAGGAAAACAACAAGTACAAACTTGGAAACGAGGGAGAATAGAACCCGGAAGTTAAGCGTGCTCAGGCTGGAGGAGTGGGAGGATGGGTGACCGTTCGGAAAGTTAGATGATTTAGAATGATGAGGGTGATTAGAGATTAGAGGATAAACTGAGCAGTGATGAGGGGTTCTGATTAGAGATTAGAGGTTAAAATAATTCAGAAATTTGAAAATAAAAAAAATTCAAAAAAAATTTCAAAGAAAAAATTATAAAATTTCCTTTATTCCAGGTTGGTGTTACCAACCGACTAAAGGTGGAGCTCCATGGCAGCAAGAGTTTTTAGTCCCGGTTCTGGATTGAACCGGGACTAAAGGGGGAGGTATTAGTAACGACCCATTAGTCCCGGTTCATGAACCGGGACTAAAGGCCCTTACGAACCGGGACTAATAGGTGTTTTTCTACTAGTGCTTACTTATATTCGATGCATAACCATCGGTGAACTTCAAAATTTGTTTCAGCCAGATAAGTACTTCTTCTTTTTTCTGGCGGTTTAAGGACAAAGTCAGCATCTGGCTTGAACCAGTTTTTTCGACCGCCTGTGGGAGGCTTCATGTTCAGGCGTGGTCTATCACAAATTCTCTGTTGATCGGCTCTAGCTTTTACGTTATCCTTCGTCTTCTCTGTGCATCACATCAATATTGTAAGGAAGTTTGAGGTCCTTGAAATAGGGAAGCTGCGAGAAGGGGGTAATGTGAGTCTAGTTGTGCGTCTCACCATATCCCTCGAAGCCTTTGGCTTTGGCTTTGCCTTTGCCTTTGACTTTAGGCTTGAGAGCTTTTAGCTGAGCAAGAACATCTGCCCCCGAAAATGTTGGAATCTCGGTTACTTCATGAACAACCCGACCTTTCGTGAAGTTCTTCTTGTCTTCCCCGTCTGGATGGTGCGGAGGGAGGAACTGCCGATGCAGGTCAAAGGCTACATACTAGCCACCCTGACTCAGCCAAATCATTCGCAGAGCCTGCATGCACACTGGGCATGGCATCTTACCACTTGTACACCATCCGCAGAATAGAGCATAGCTGGGAAAGTCATGCATGCAATAGTGCAACCAAACTTTCATCAAGAAATTTCTCTGCAGATCCCGGTCGTATGTCAACCTCGGAAAGTACCAAAATGGTGCAAAGCATCCACAAGCGGCTGCATAAACACACCCAATTGCTTCCCCGGTATTCAGGCCCCGGAATGATGAGCGACAAGAACATGGTCTTCCGTTGCATTAGGGCACCGGGAGGAAGATTGAGCGGAATTACAAACACAGGCCAACAAATTGTATGGATTGGACGACATACCATATGGATTCAACCCATCACCGATATGGCTATTTCGACATTCCCAGCCTCGGCTGCTTCCTCGGGGTATTCTTCATCGAATGACTTCCAAGATTCCACACCCGAAGGATGTACGATTTTTTTTGGATTGTACCTTATACCTTACATGTGACGCTTCATCATTTTGGCAGACTCCTTCGTGATGAAAAGGCGCTGCAGTCTTTTTATAAAATCAAGATACCGAAGAAGCTTAACGGGGATGGTTAGCTGCTTTTTCTCACCATCCTCACCGACCACCTCAATGTACCTAGACGAACCGCACTTCCTACAGTACTTGTCATCCGCATACTCGTGCCTAAACAAAAGGCAATTCTTCGGGCAAACATCTATTTTCTCTTAATCCATAGAGAGTGCCTTCATGATTTTCTTTGTATCGCATATGCTTTTCGCAGTTCATGACCCTCGGGAAGGCTGTTAGCCCGTACTCTGTGAATGCTTGAAGCATTTATGGCTACACAGATTTCAGCCTTTTGACTGCAGTCAGTTGCGAGATGCATCCAGCTGAGATATTTTCGCACCCGCATAAAGAGGTTTCTTCTACAAGGCCAAGACCTCCAAGAACGCCTTTGCGGTTGCCTCCGGCTCCTCCGGTTCATTCTCCGAAGGTTTCGCATTTGCCGTTTCTGCAACAATGACATCATCTAGCATGTCCCTGACCCCGTCGTCCTCATATCCATCTATGCGTTGTCGGATCACCTCCTCTCTACCACGGTCCTGCTCGGCTATGTTTATCGGCGGCATGTCAAAGTTTGGCATATATCCATGCGCGCAAAGGTGCTCACTCATGTCCGTCTGATTTCTACAGTGACGTCTGGCACATCTCGCACAGGGGCATGGTGGGATAATTCTCATTGGACGACGGAATATCTCCTTCAAATACACATCGGTTTTCGCGATCCACTCTGATGTTACTCAATTCCGACGGATAAAACCACTGTACATCCACTTATTATCTGCCATCCTCTACTTTTTTGCAACCCACACAACATAATTAAGGATTCACTTAAATTAATCACATCAAATTTTCAGTTTCTACCGCGTTTAATCCACCTACATATCTAATAGGTAAAGATGGGTCCTAATCCCACCCGAGGATGTGTAGATTGAGTACGTTCTCCATTCTACCCTGTTCCGTGACAAAATTTCGGCAGCACCTCCCCGCAGTTCTCCAGATACACGTCTCGGCAAATAGCCGAGAGAATGTGCTCCGGAGAACAATGGGGAGGCGCCAAAATCCTGTCTCGGAACGGGTAGAACATGGAGAACATACCCAATCTACACATCCTCGGCTGTCCATGGAAAACGCTGGACAATCCGAAGAGCTGCGGTGATAAATATGCAATTGAATGCATATTTATCGATGCAACCCTTCCGGACGGGAGACGCCTAGGTTACGTCAGTTGACTTGAGAATGAAATCTAGTGATATGAAAAATTGGAGGAGATGGACTTGTAGCTCGCCCTCGGCTGTAGAGGAAGTAGTCGAACAGCAGAGGGATGCTCAGGGGGACCAACGCGTCGGACAACGGTCACTCCAATGAAATGCGAAACCACAAAGCCTGCAAATTCCATCGCGACAAAAAATTAGAACATCACAACTCATAGAGCATATTTAAAACATTTAAACATGCATTCATTTATTTTTGCATCATGTAGGCAAAAAAACTAACAACATTAACAATATATTCATCATCATCATTATCACCTATTCGTCTAACCAAATTTTTTTACTACCTATATTCAACATCGTCATCACATATTCATCATCGTCATCACATATTCATCATCGCGATCACATATTCATCATCGTCATCACATATTCATCATCGCCATCACATATTCAGCATCGTAACCAATTTTTTTCTTCAAGGTATGCAACATATAGCATCTCATCTAACCAAATTTTTTTACTACCTATCTCACTATCTATCTAACTATCTACCTATCTAACTATCTATCTAACTATGTATCTAACTATCTAAATACCTATCTAAATACCTACCTAAATACCTATCTAACTATCTATATCTAACTAGCTACAAAATTACTAAAAACACTAAAAACTTCAAAAAAATCACCTTCGAGAAGGCCGGCCGGAGTTGGGGCGGGGAGGCGCGGGGTAGGGGCGGGCGTGGCAGGGTCGGGCGGGCGGCCGGGCGCGAGGTCGGGCGGGAGGCGCGGGTCGGGCGGGGCGGCTGGAGTGGGGCGGGAGGCGTCGGGCGGGCGGGCGGAGTTGGGGCGGAGGCGGGGTCGGGCGGCCGAGTCGGGCGGGCGGGGTTGGTGCGGCGACCGGCGCTGGGTCGGTGCGGGCGATCGCGCGTGGTCGGGAGGGGCGGCGCGAGTCGGGCGGGCGGCGCTGGCTGCGAAGGCGGGCGGCGCGCCTCGGGCGGGAGGTGCGGCGGTGGGCTCGGGCCGGCGGTGGCGTGCTCAGGGCGGCCGACGGAGGTGGTGGGCGGCGGCGCGGGTGTGGGTCGGGGAGGAAGGGGGAGAGGGCGAATGGGTGGTGGGGGCGAACTGCAAGGAGATAAGGTCGGCCCTTTGCCGACGGCCTGGCCGTCGGCATAGGCCTGGCCCTTTGCCACGTCATCGATCCGTGGACATGTGTGCTGCTATGCCGACGGCTAAGCCGTCGACATAGATACTTTGCATTTTTTCTATTTTTTTATTACGACATATGTGTGACTCTCAGCACACTGTAAAAAATAGTCCCACCTCGCCCAAAGACAATCATAGGAGGGCCCACCGTAACACCTGGTGGCATTGCCACCCCCCTCCGGTACCCCGTCCCGTCTAACCCTAACACAGACGACCGCCGGATCTAGCTCTTTGACTTCCGCCGGACTGGGTCTGGCTGGTGGACCTTTTCACATGGTTGTCGTAGCCCAGACCATAGCTGCACCCCCCAAAACCATTCTGGCCCAACCCACCCAAAGATACCCTCCATGTCGGCCCGACGTGGCTGTTTCCCCCCTCCGGGACACGGCGGCAGCCACGCCCGTGAGGTGTACATGGAAGGACGGGGGCCCTGGGGGAGTAGCACTGCCACCGGAGCGTCGCACCGGGCCCTCATACATGCGGGGGGGTGTGGTGGCATGTCGAAGAGGCGCAGCGTGTCCGGTGTGCCCTCCCTAACGGACGCCGCTTGAGCACTTTGGAGGGAAAAGGATCGTCGGGTCTACGGAGGGATCTTCTTTGTAGATGCAGGCGGATGTTGCTCCAGTGTTCCTATGGGCTGACCCTAACACAACCGGGTGGGGAGGTCCTTTGGTCAAACCCGTCCGTGCAAAGTCAAAGGCTAGATCGCGTGGTCAGCGCTTCTGAGGTTAGGCGGGGCCAGGGGCCTGGGGTAGCAGTGCCACCAGGCGTCGCCGAGCCCTCATACATGTGGGGTGGTGTGGTGGCATGTCGAAAGAGGCGGGGCCAGCGTCTCCGGGCGTGGCCCCCCTCACGTCTGGCGATGACACGGTAGTAGAGGCCGAACGCCTACTACGGTGTCATCGCCAGACGTGAAGGGGGGCCACGCCCGGAGACGCCCCCGCCTTCGGACATGCCACCACACCACCTCAAGATGTATGAGGGCCCGGCATGACGCCCGTGGCATTGCTACCCCCCAAAGGCCCCCATCCCGCTTAACCTCAGAGGCTTGACCACGCGATCTAGCCCTTTGACTTTGCATGGACGGGCTTTGAAAAGGGACCTCCCCACCCGGTTGTGTTAGGTCAGAACATAGGAACACTCTGGAGCAACATCCGGGCCAGACCCACAGCAAGATCCCCTCCGTGTAGACCCGACACGTCCGTTTCCCCCCTCCAGGTGCCTCCGCCAGGTTTACCACTGGCTGGCTACTGGTTCCTGCTCCTGGCGTGTTAAAGAGATTTCTTGCCTCATAAAATAGCGGTAGGTGAGACCTGTATCTTCTCCTCATGACATCATTTGATGCGTTCTGATCCAACATAAGCCGGTAAGCATGCACCTCCAACTCAGCCTGCTCTGCAGCCATCCTGGTGTCCTCAGCTGCTAGGTCTGCCTTGGCTTGAGCTATCCGATCCTTTACTTCTACAACTTCCGCGTTATGCTCGTCCTGATTCGCCGGATTAACTTCCGCGGCCAGTAGCGTCGCCAAAGAGTCAAACAAGTCAGACAAAACCTGAGCCGGCGGTTGCATTGTGGCCTCCGCCTCGCTGCCGCCGCCATCGTTGATCCGGAGGTCATCGCCGCGGCGGTCGATGAGTGCTGCACTGGCTGCATACCAGCCATGAAGATCGCAACCCGGCTCAGCGGATCGAAGGGGTCCGGAATACTGTCGCCATTGGAACAGCCCCCAAACTGGTCGTCTTGTAGCCGATACAATGACTCGGTCTCTCCGGTAGATGACTCGTCATCAAAATAAACGACGGTTTTTTCACCACCATATTCCAATCTAACCTCAGATTCCACTCCATGGATAACTCCCACGAAGGCACGCTTCATGGCAGGCTGAACCGGGGCAGGTCTCGCACGGTGAGCCGCTTCGATGATGTCGGTGCAGATGTCCGGCTCAGGGCCCGGTTCGCCGATCTTGCTGATGAAGACGTGAATATCGCCGAAGGGGACCCGGTACCCGTACTCAATTGAGCTGGCCTCGGGGCCCCAGCCTGCATCGTCGATGTAGAGCTTGTCGCGACGACTCTTGGTCATCCGGCCCACATCGTATCCCTTGAGCCCTTCGAAGCTGCACTCTAAGAACTCGAAACCATCGTGCGATAGCCCCACATTGGGCGCCAACTGTCATGGGTTTGTCATGGCAGATGTCCTAGTGTGAGGACTTAGTCATGGAGCCATCGCAATGTAGTTAGCTTAAAGGGGTTAAAGCGGGACAAAGGACGCAAGGAGTTTATACTGGTTCAGCCACTTGCGGTGAAGGTAAAAGCCTAATCCAGTTGTGGTGGAATTGATCTGGTTTCGATGACCAGGGAGCGAATCCGCTTTACCTTACTCACGATCTGTTGTTTTTTTGTTCCTGAACCGCCGCCGGGTTGTCCCTTTATATACACATGTTGACGCCCGGCGGTTTACAGAATCCCGACCGGCTCATACACGTATCCGGCTCGGTTTCTACCCTTTCCTATCTTACAATACAAGTTACATATCATATGGCGGTTTATGTCTACGGGCCCTAATCCGCCTTTGGGCCCTGGGCCTTTAAATATCTGTAGTAAAGCGCCATACTCCTTGTCTTCATGGGCTTCAATAAGGACGACTCCTTATGGGTATAACCTGGCCCCTCCTGGGCGGTTTATACTCAATAGTTATATCCCAAACAAACATAGTCCAATGTTCCGACTGGATCAGAGTCGGTTGTTGCTGCTCAATTTACTCAGCGAGGAAATCTGCTATTGCTTGGGACTTGATTGCTTTCTTTGCCTCAAACTTAATATCCAACGGAAGAAGTTCAATTGCCCACTTTGCCACTTGACGACTGGTTGCATCTCTGTTGTTCAGAATTTCTGAAAATGGGGCATCACTGAGGACTGAAACCGAGTGGTTAGAGAAGTAATGTGCAACTTTCTTCGTGGTCAAATAAATTCCATAAACAAGCTTCTCATAATGCGGATATCTATGCTTGGACGGAGTCAAGACTTCAGAAATATAGTACACAGGGCGTTGAACTTTGTAGGCTTTGTCTTCTACTTCCCGCTCGACCGTGAGCACTATGCTGACAACCTGTCCAGTGGCTGCTATATGCAGTAGTAGAGGCTCTTTACTGACTGGGGCAGCAAGCACCAGCTGGGTCGAAAGCAGGGCTTTGAGCTCTACAAATGCAGCTTCAGCTTCAGGAGTCCACTCAAACTTGTCAGACTTCTTCATCAGTCGGTAAAGAGGTAATGCCTTTTCACCGATAATGGAAATGAATTGACTCAAAGCGGTCAAACAACCCGTAAGCTTCTGAACGTCATGCACACGCACGTGGTGTTTCATTCAAAGGATTGCACCAACCTTTTCTAGGTTTGCATCGATCCCTCATTCGGAAACGAGGAAACCGAGTAACTTTCCACCTGGGACTCCGAACGTGCACTTCGACGGATTAACCTTGATATCATATGTTCTCAAGTTGGCAAAGGTTTCAGCGAGGTTGGTTAGCAGGTTGGAACCTTTACGTGACTTGACCATGATGTCATCCATGTATGCTTCCACATTCTGACTAATTTGAGTGAGTAAGCACTTCTGAATCATGCACATGAATGTGGTGCCAGCATTCTTGAGACCAAAAGGCATGGTAACATAGGAAAAACACCCGAATGGAGTGATGGAAGTTGTTTTTATTTTGTCGGGTCCATACAGTCGGATCTGATGGTACCCGGAATTGTTGGGGAACGTAGTAATTTCAAAAAAATTCCTACGCAGATGCAAGGATCATGGTGATGCATAGCAACGAGAGGGGAGAGTATAGTCCATGTACCCTCGTAGACCGTAAGCGGAAGCGTTATGACAACGCGGTTGATGTAGTCGTACGTCTTCACGATCCGACCGATCCAAGTACCGAACGTCACGGCACCTCCAAGTTCAGCACACGTTCAGCTTCGATGACGATCCCGGACTTCGATCCAGCAAAGTGTCGGGGATGAGTTCCACAAGACGACGGCCTGGTGACGATGATGATGCTCTATCGCACAGGCTTCGCCTAAACTCCGCGTCGATATGACCGAGGTGAAATATGGTGGAGGGGGGCACCGCACACGGCTAAGGAACGATCCGTAGATCAACTTGTGTGTCTATGGGGTGCCCCCTGCCCCCGTATATAAAGGAGCAAGGGAGGAGGAGGC
This sequence comes from Aegilops bicornis, assembly GCA_021605145.1. NCBI lineage: Eukaryota > Viridiplantae > Streptophyta > Magnoliopsida > Poales > Poaceae > Aegilops > Aegilops bicornis. The sequence goes on along the minus strand of CM038671.1, from coordinate 34,038,300 downwards.
CGGCCCTAGGAGGGGGCGCACCAAGTGTGGAGTCCTACTAGGACTCCCTAGTCCTAGTAGGATTCCACCTCCCTTGTTGGAGTAGGAGAAGGGGAAAGAGGGGGAGAGGAATAAGGAAAAGGGGCTGCGCCCCTTGTCCAATTCGGACCAGAGGGGGGCGAGGCCTCCTTCCTTTGGCCTCTCTCCTCTATTCCCGTATGGCCCAATAAGGCCCATATGCTCCCCGGCGAATTCCCATAACTCTCCGGTACTCCGAAAAATACCCGAATCACTCGGAACCTTTCCGAACTCCGAATATAGTCGTCCAATATATCGATCTTTACGTCTCGACCATTTCGAGACTCCTCGTCATGTCCCTGATCTCATCCGGGACTCCGAACTCCTTCGGTACATCAAAACTCATAAACTCATAATATAACCGCCATCGAAACCTTAAGCGTGCGGACCCTACGGGTTCGAGAACTATGTAGACATGACCTAGAACTATTGTTGGTCAATAACCAATAAGCGGAACCTGGATGCTCATATTGGCTCCTACATATTCTACGAAGATCTTTATCGGTCAAACCGCATAACAACATACGTTGTTCCCTTTGTCATCGGTATGTTACTTGCCCGAGATTCGATCTCCGGTATCCAATACCTAGTTCAATCTCGTTACCGGCAAGTCTCTTTACTCGTTACGTAATGCATCATTCGGTAACTAACTCATTAGCTACATTGCTTGCAAGGCTTATAGTGATGTGCATTACCGAGAGGGCCAGAGATACCTCTCCAGGCAATCGGAGTGACAAAACCTAATCTCGAAATACGCCAACCCAACATGTACCTTTGGAGACACCTGTAGTACTCCTTTATAATCACCCAGTTATGTTGTGACGTTTGGTAGCACCCAAAGTGTTCCTCTGGTAAACGGAAGTTGCATAATCAAATAGTTACAGGAACATATATAAGTCATGAAGAAAGCAATAGCAATGTACTAAACGATCAAGTGCTAGGCTAACGGAATGGGTCATGTCAATCACATCATTCTCCTAATGATGTGATCCCATTAATCAAATGACAACACAGTCTATGGTTAGGAAACTTAACCATCTTTGATTAATGAGCTAGTCAAGTAAAGGCATACTAGTGACTATATGTTTTTCTATGTATTCACATATGTATCATGTTTCCGGTTAATACAATTCTAGCATGAATAATAAACATTTATCATGATATGAGGAAATAAATAATAACTTTATTATTGCCTCTAGGGCATATTTCCTTAAGTCTCCCACTTGCACTAGAGTCAATAATCTAGTTCACATTGCCATGTGATTTAACACCAATATTCACATCTGTATGTGATAATACCCATAGTTCACATCGTCATGTGATCAACATCCAAAGGGTTACTAGAGTCAATAATCTAGTTCACATCGTTGTGTGATTAACAACTAAAGAGTACTAAGGTATGATCATGTTTTGCTCGTGAGAGAAGTTTAGTCAACGGGTCTGTCACATTTAGAGCCGTATGTATTTTGCAAATATTCTATGTCTAAAATGCTCTGCACGGAGCTACTCTAGCTAATTGCTCCCACTTTCAATATGTATCCAGATTGAGACTTAGAGTCATCTGGATCGGTATAAAAAGCTTGCATCGATGTAATTCTTTACGACGGGCTCTTTTATCACCTCCATAATCGAGAAATATTTCATTAGTCCTCACTAAGGATGTTCTTGACCAATGTCCAGTGATCTACTCCTAGATCACTATTGTATTCCCTTCCCAAATTCAGAGCAAGGTATACAATAGGTCTGGTACATAGCATAGCTTACTTTATAGAACCTATGACTGAGGTATAGGGAATGACTTTCATTCTCTTTTCTATTTTCTGCCGTGGTCGGGATTTGAGTCTTTACTCAATTTCACACCTTTGCAACACATGCAAGAACTCTTTCTTTGACTGTTCCATTTTGAACTATTTCAAAATCTTGACAAGGTATGTACTTATTGAAAAACTTAACAAGCGTATTGATCTATCTCAATAGATCTTGATGCTCAATATGTAAGCAGCTTCACCGAGGTCCTTCTTTGAAAAACTCCTTTCAAATACTCCTTTATGCTTTGCAGAATAATTCTACATTATTTCCGACCAACAATATGTCATTCACATATACTTATCAGAAATGTTGTAGTGCTCCCACTCACTTTCTTGTAAATACAGGCTTCTCCAAAAGTCTGTATAAAACCATATGCTTTGATCACACTATCAAAGCATTTATTCCAACTCCGAGATGCTTGCACCAGTCCATAGATGGATCGCTGAAGCTTGCACACTTTGTTAGCTCCTTTAGGATTGACAAAACCTTCTGGTTGCATCATATACAATTCTTCTTTTGTAAATCCATTAAAGAATGTAATTTTTGACATCCATTTGCCAGATTTCATAAAATGTGGCAATTGCTAACATGATTCGGACAAACTTAAGCATCGCTACAGTTGAGAAAATCTCATTGTAGTCAACACCTTGAACTTGTCGAAAACCTTTTTGTGACAAGTCGAGCTTTGTAGATAGTAACACTACTATAAGTGTCCGTCTTCCTCTTGAAGATCCATATAATTAACATGGCTTGATGATCATATAGAAAGTCAATCAAAGTCCATACTTTGTTCTCATACATGGATCCTATCTCAGATTTCATGGCCTCAAGCCATTTCGCGGAATCTGAGCTCATCATCGCTTCCTCATAGTTCGTAGGTTCATCATGGTCTAGTAACATGACTTCTAGAACATGATTACCGTACCACTCTGGTGCGGATCTTAATCTGGAAGACCTACGAGGTTTGGTAGCAACTTGATCTGAAGTTTCATGATCATCATCATTAACTTCCTCACTAATTGGTGTAGGAATCAGTGTAACTGATTTCTGTGATGAACTACTTTCCAATAAGGGAAAAGGTACAATTACCTCATCAAGTTCTACTTTCCTCCCACTCACTTCTTTCGAGAGAAACTTCTTCTCTAGAAAGGATCCATCTTAGCAACGAATAACTTGCCTTCGGATCTGTGATAGAAGGTGTACCCAATAGTTACCTTTGGGTATTTTATGGACGCACTTTTCCGATTTGGGTTCGAGCTTATCAGGTTGAAACCTTTTCATATAAGCATCGCAACTCCAAGCTTTAAGAAACGACAGCTTAGGTTTACTGCTAAACCATGGTTCATACCATGTCATCTCAACGGATTTAGATGGTGCCCTATTAAATGTGAATGCAGCTGTCTCTAATGCATAACCCCAAAACCATAGTGGTAAACCATAAGAGACATCATAGATCGCACCATATCTAGTAAAGTACGATTACAACGTTCGGACACACCATTGCATTGTGGTGTTCCAGGTGGCATGAGTTGCGAAACTATTTCACATTGTTTCAAATGAAGACCAAACTCGTAACTCAAATATTCATCTCCATGATCAGATCGTAGAAACTTTATTTTTCTTGTTACGATGATTTTCCACTTCACTCTTAAATTCTTTGAACTTTTCAAATGTTTCAGACTTATGTTTCATCAAGTAGATATACCCATATCTGCTCAAATCATCTGTGAAGGTCAGAAAATAATGATACACGCCGCGAGCCTTAACACTCATCGGATCGCATACATCGGTATGTATTATTTCCAATAAGTCAGTAGCTCGTTCCATTGTTCTGGAGAACGGAGTTTTAGTCATCTTGCCCAAAAGGCACGGTTCGCAAGCATCAAATGATTCATAACCAAGTGATTCCGAAAATACATCTTTTATTGAGTTTCTTCATGCGCTTTACACCGATATGACCCACACGGCAGTGCCACAAATATGTTGCACAATCATTATTAACTTTGCATCTTTTGGCATCAATATTATGAATATGTGTATTACTACGATCGAGATCCAACAAACTATTTTCATTGGGTGTATGACCATTGAAGGTTTTATTCATGTAAACAGAACAGCAATTATTCTCTGATTTTAAATGAATAACTGTTTTGCAATAAACATGATCAAATCATATTCATGCTCAACGCAAACACCAAATAACATTTATTTAGGTTTAACACTAATCCCGAAAGTATAGGGAGTGTGCGATGATGATCATATCAATCTTGGAACTACTTCCAACACTCATCGTCACTTCCCCTTCAACTAGTCTCTGTTATTCTGTAACTCCTGTTTCGAGTTACTAATCTTAGCAACCGAACAAGTATCAAATACTCAGGGGCTACTATAAACACTAGTATGGCACACATTAATAACCTGTATATCAAATATACTCTTGTTCACTTTGCCATCCTTCTTATCCACCAAATATTCAGGGCATTTCAGCTTCCAGTGACCATTTCCTTTGCAGTGTAAGCACTTTCGGTTTCAGGCTTTGGTCCAGCTTTGGTCTTCTTCACGGGAGTGACAACTTGTTTGCCATTCTACTTGAAGTTTCCCTTTCTTTCCCTTTGCCCTTTTCTTGAAACTAGTGGTCTTGTCAATCATCAACACTTGATGCTCTTTCTTGATTTCTACCTTCATCGATTTCAACATCATGAAGAGCTCGAGAATCGTTTTCGTCATCCCTTGCATACTATAGTTCATCACGAAGTTCTAGTAACTTAGTGATGGTGACTAGAGAACTCTGTCAATCACTATCTTATCTGGAAGATTAACTCCCACTTGATTCAAGCGATTGTAGTACCCAGACAATCTGAGCACATGCTCACTAGTTGAGCGATTCTCCTCCATCTTTTAGCTATAGAACTTGTTGGAGATTACCTATCTCTCAACTCGGGTATTTGCTTGAAATATTAACTTCAATTCCTGGAACATCTCATATGGTCCATGACGTTCAAAACGTCTTTGAAGTCCCGATTCTAAGCCGTTAAGCATGGTGCACTAAACTATCAAGTAGTCATCATATTGAGCTAGCCAAAGCGTTCATAACGTCTGCGTCGCTCCTGCAATAGGTCTGTCACCTAGCGGTGCATCAAGGACATAATTCTTACGTGCAGCAATGAGGATAAACCTCAGATCACGGATCCAATCCGCATCATTGCTACTAACATTTTTCAACATAATTTTTCTCTAGGAACATATGAAAATAAACATCCCCAGAAAGCAACAACGCGAGCTATTGATCTACAACATAATTTGCAAAATACTACCAGGACTAAGTTCATGATAAATTTAAGTTCAATTAATCATATTACTTAAGAACTCCCACTTAGATAGACATCCCTCTAATCTTCTAAGTGATTACGTGATCCATATCAACTACACCATGTCCGATCGTCACATCAGATGGAGTAGTTTCAACGGTGAACATCAATATGTTGATCATATCTACTATATGATTCACGCTCGAACTTTCGGTCTCCGTGTTCCAGGCCATATCTATTATATGCTAGGCTCGTTAAGTTTAACCTGAGTATTCTGCGTGTGCAACTGTTTTGCACCCATTGTATTTGAACGTAGAGCCTATCACATCCGATCATCACGTGGTGTATCAGCACGAAGAACTTTCACAACGGTGCATTCTCAGGGAGAACACTTCTCGATAATTTTGTGAGAGATCATCTTAAAATGCTACCGTCAATCAAAGCAAGATTAGATGCATAAAGGATAAACATCACATGCAATCAATATAAGTGATATGATATGGCCATCATCATCTTGTGCTTGTGATCTCCATCTCCGAAGCACCGTCGTGATCACCATCTTCACCGGCGCGACACCTTGATCTCCATCGTAGCATCGTTGTCGTCTCGCCAATCTTATGCTTCTACGACTGTCGCTACCGCTTAGTGATAAAGTAAAGCATTGAAGGGCATTTGCATTTCATACAATAAAGCGACAACCATATGGCTCCTGCCAGTTGCTGATAACTTCGGTTACAAAACATGATCATCTCATACAATAAAATATAGCATCATGTCTTGACCATATCACATCACAACATGCCCTGCAAAAACAAGTTAGACGTCCTCTACTTTGTTGTTGCAAGTTTTTACGTGGCTGCTACGGGCTTAGCAAGAACCGTTCTTACCTACACATTAAAACCACAACGATAGTTCATCAAGTTTGTGCTGTTTTAACCTTCGCAAGGACCCGGCGTAGCCACACTCGGTTCAGCTAAAGTGAGAGAGACAGACACCCGCCAGTCACCTTTAAGCACGAGTGCTCGTAACGGTAAAACCAGTCTCGCGTAAGCGTACGCGTAATGTCGGTCCGGGCCGCTTCATCTCACAATACCGCCGAGCCAAAGTATGACATGCTGGTAAGCAGTATGACTTGTATCGCCCAGAACTCACTTGTGTTCTACTCGTGAATAACATCAACACATAAAACCAGGCTCGGATGCCACTGTTGGGAAAAACGTAGTAATTTCAAAAAATTTCCTACGCACACGCAAGGATCATGGTGATGCATAGCAACGAGAGGGGCGAGTATTGTCCACGTACCCTCGTAGACCGTAAGCGGAAGCGTTATGAAAACGCGGTAGATGTAGTCGTACGTCTTCACGATCCGACCGATCCAAGTACTGAACGTACGGCACCTCCGAGTTCAGCACACGTTCAGCTCGATGACGATCCCCGGACTCCGATCCAGCAAAGTGTCGGGGATGAGTTCCAAGACGCGACAGCGTGGTGGCGATGATGATGCTCTACGGCGCAGGCTTCGCCTAAACTCATGACGATATGACCGAGGTGGAATATGGTGGAGGGGCACCGCACGGCTAAGGAACGATCCGTAGATCAACTTGTGTGTCTATGGGGTGCCCCGTGTCCCCGTATATAAAGGAGCAAGGGAGGAGGAGGCCGGCCCTAGGAGGGGCGCACCAAGTGTGGAGTGCTACTAGGACTCCCTAGTCCTAGTAGGATTCCACCTCCCTTGTTGGAGTAGGAGAAGGGGAAAGAGGAGGAGAGGAATAAGGAAAAGGGGGCTGCGCCCCTTGTCCAATTCGGACCAGAGGGGTGGCGCAGGCCTCCTTCCTTTTGGCCTCTCTCCTCTATTCCCGTATGGCCCAATAAGGCCCATCTACTCCCCGGCGAATTCCCGTAACTCTCGGGTACTCCGAAAAATACCCGAATCACTCGGAACCTTTCCGAACTCCGAATATAGTCATCTAATATATCGATCTTTACGTCTCGACCATTTCGAGACTCCTCGTCATGTCCCCAATCTCATCCGGGACTCCAAACTCCTTCGGTACATCAAAACTCATAAACTCATAATATAAGCATCGCTTGAAACCTTAGCGTGCGGACCCTACGGGTTCGAGAACTATGTAGACATGACCTAGAACTATTGTTGGTCAATAACCAATAAGCGGAACCTGGATGCTCATATTGGCTCCTACATATTCTCTGAAGATCTTTATCGGTCAAACCGCATAACAACATCGTTGTTCCCTTTGTCATCGGTATGTTACTTGCCGAGATTAGATTATCGGTATCAATACCTAGTTCAATCTCGTTACCCGGCAAGTCTCTTTACTCGTACGTAATGCATCATTCCGTAACTAACTCATTAACTACATTGCTTGCAAGGCTTATAGTGATGTGCATTACCGAGAGGCGGAGATACCTCTCCGAGCAATGGAGTGACAAAACCTAATCTCGAAATCGCCAACCCAACATGTACCTTTGGAGACACCTGTAGTACTCCTTTATAATCACCCGATTCGTTGTGACGTTTGGTAGCACCAAAGTGTTCCTCCGTGGCAGGAGTTGCATAATCTCATAGTTACAGGAACATATATAAGTCATGAAGAAAGCAATAGCAAAGTACTAAACGATCAAGTGCTAGGCTAATGGAATGGGTCATGTCAATCAAATCATTCTCCTAATGATGTGATCCCATTAATCAAATGACAACACATGTCTATGGTTAGGAAACATAACCATCTTTGATTAATGAGCTAGTCAAGTAAAGGCTGAAGGAAATATGCCCTAGAGGCAATAATAAAGTTATTATTTATTTCCTCATATCATGATAAATGTTTATTATTCATGCTAGAATTGTATTAACCGGAAACATGATACATGTGTGAATACATAGACAAACATAATGTCACTAGTATGCCTCTACTTAACTAGCTCATTGATCAAAGATGGTTATGTTTCCTAACCATAGGCATGTGTTGTCATTTGACTAATGGGATCACATCATTAGGAGAATGATGTGATTGACTTGACCCATTCCGTTAGCTTAGCACTTGATCGTTTAGTATGTTGCTATTGCTTTCTTCATGACTTATACAAAGTTCCTGCAACTATGAGATTATGCAACTCCTGCTTACGGAGGAACACTTTGTGTGCTACCAAACGTCACAACGTAATCGGGTGATTATAAAGGTACTCTACAGGTGTCTCCAAAGTATATGTTGAGTTGGCATAATTCGAGATTAGGTTTTGTCACTCCGATTGCTCTGGAGAGGTATCTTCGGCCTTCTCGGTAATACTCATCACCTAAGCCTTGCAAGCATTGTAACTAATGAGTTAGTTATGAAATGATGTATTACGGAACGAGTAAAGAGACTTGCCGGTAACGAGATTAAACTAGGTATTGGATACCGACGATCGAATCTCGGGCAAGTAACATAATTGATGACAAAGGGAACAACGTATATTGTTATGCGGTTTGACCGATAAAGATCTTCGTAGAAAATGTAGGAACCAATATGAACATCCAGGTTCCACTATTGGTTATTGACCGAGAATAGTTCTAGGTCATGTCTACATAGTTCTCGAACCCGCAGGGTCCGCACGCTTAACGTTACGATGACAGTTTTATGAGTTTTGATGTACCTAAGTTTGTTCGGAGTTCCGTATTTGATCACGGACATGACAAGGAGTCTCGAAATGGTCGAGACATAAAGATTGATATATTGGAAGCCTATGTTTGGACTTCGGAATAGTTCCGGGTGAAATCGGGATTTTACCGGAACACCGGGGGGTTACCGGAACCCTCTCGGGGGTTAATGGGCCTTAGTGGGCCATGAGGGAGAAGAGGAGGGCCGGCAAGGGCAGGCCGCGCGCCCCCTCCCCCCCTAGTCCGAATAGGACAAGGAAGGGGGGGGGGGCGCCCCCTTTCCTCTTTCCCTCCCCCAAGTCCTAATCCAACTAGGAAAAGGGGGGGAGTCCTACTCCCGGTGGGAGTAGGACTCCTCCGGCGCGCCTCCTCCTAGGGCCGGCCGCACCCCCCTTGCTCCTTTATATACGGGGGCAGGGGGCACCCTAGAACACACAAGTTGATCTACGGATCGTTCCTTAGCCGTGTGCGGTGCCCCCCTCCACCATATTCCACCTCGGTCATATCGTCGCGGAGTTTAGGCGAAGCCCTGCGCCGGTAGAGCATCATCATCGTCACCACACCGTCATGCTGACGGAACTCATCCCCGACACCCTGCTGGATCAGAGTCCGGGGATCGTCATCGAGCTGAACGTGTGCAGAACACGGAGGTGCCGTACGTTCAGTACTTGGATCGGTCGGATCGTGAAGACGTACAACTACATCAACCGCGTTGTTATAACGCTTCCGCTTTCGGTCTACGAGGGTACGTGGACACACTCTCCCCTCTCGTTGCTATGCATCACCATGATCTTGCGTGTGCGTAGGAAATTTTTTGAAATTACTACGTTCCCCAACAGTGGCATCCGAGCCTGGTTTTATGTGTTGGTGTTATATGCACGACTAGAACACAAGTGAGTTGTGGGTGATACAAGTCATACTGCTTACAAGCATGTCATACTTTGGTTCGGCGGTATTGTGAGATGAAGCGGCCCGGACCGACATTACGCGTACACTTACGCGAGACTGGTTTCACCGCTGCGAGCACTCGTTGCTTAAAGGTGACTGGCGGGTGTCTGTCTCTCTCACTTTAGTTGAACCGAGTGTGGCTACGCCTGGTCCTAGCGAAGGTTAAAACAGCACCAACTTGACAAACAATCATTATGGTTTTGATGCATAGGTAAGAACGGTTCTTGCTCAGCCCGTAGCAGCCACGTAAAACTTGCAACAACAAAGTAGAGGACGTCTAACTTGTTTTTGCAGGGCATGTTGTGATATGATATGGTTAAGACGTGATGCTATATTTTATTGTATGAGATGATCATGTTTTGTAACCGAAGTTATCGGCAACTGGCAGGAGCCATATGGTTGTCGCTTTATTGTATGAAATGCAAACACCATGTAATTGCTTTACTTTATCACTAAGCGGTAGCGATAGTCGTAGAAGCAATAGGGCGAGACGACAACGATGCTACGATGGAGATCAAGGTGTGGCGCCAGTGACGATGGTGATCATGATGGTGCTTCGGAGATGGAGATCACAAGCACAAGATGATAATGGCCATATCATATCACTTATATTGATTGCATGTGATGTTTATCCTTTATGCATCTTATCTTGCTTTGATTGACGGTAGCATTTTAAGATGATCTCTCACTAAAAATTATCAAGAAGTGTTCTCCTGAGTATGCACCGTTGCCAAAGTTCGTCGTGCCTGGACACCACGTGATGATCGGGTGTGATAAGCTTCACGTCCATCTACAACGGGTGCAAGCCAGTTTTGCACGCAGAATACTCAGGTTAAACTTGACGAGCCTAGCATATGCAGATATGGCCTCGAACACGAGACCGAAAGGTCGGCGTGAATCATATAGTAGATATGATCAACATAGTGATGTTCACCATTGAAAACTACTCCATCTCACGTGATGATCGGTTATGGTTTAGTTGATTTGGATCACGTGTTCACTTAGATGACTAGAGAGATGTCTGCCTAAGTGGGAGTTCTTAAATAATATGATTAATTGAACTTAAATTTATCATGAACTTAGCACCTGATAGTATTTTTCTTATCTATGTTTGTTGTAGATAGATGGCTCGTGTTGTTGTTCTGTTGAATTTTAATGCGTTCCTTGAGAAAGCAAAGTTGAAAGATGATGGTAGCAATTACACGGACTGGGTCCGTAACTTGAGGATTATCCTCATTGCTGCACAGAAGAATTACGTCCTGGAAGCACCGCTGGGTGCCAGGCCTGCTGCAGGAGCAACGCCAGAAGTTGTGAACGTCTGGCAGAGCAAAGCTGATGACTACTCTATAGTTCAGTGTGCCATGCTTTACGGCTTAGAACCGGGTCTTCAACGATGTTTTGAACGTCATGGAGCATATGAGATGTTCCAGGAGTTGAAGTTAATATTTCAAGCAAATGCCCGGATTTAGAGATATGAAGTCTCCAATAAGTTCTATAGCTGCAAGATGGAGGAGAATAGTTCTGTCAATGAGCATATACTCAAAATGTCTGGGTATAATAATCACTTGATTCAACTGGGAGTTAATCTTCCGGATGATAGTGTCATTGACAGAATTCTCCAATCACTGCCACCAAGCTACAAGAGCTTCGTGATGAAGTATAATATGCAAGGGATGAACAAGACACTTCCCGAGCTCTTCGCAATGCTAAAAGCTGCGGAGGTAGAAATCAAGAAGGAGCATCAAGTGTTGATGGTCAACAAGACCACTAGTTTCAAGAAAAAGGGCAAAGGGAAGAAGAAGGGGAACTTTAAGAAGAACAGCAAGCAAGTTGCTGCTCAAGAGAAGAAACCCATGTCTGGAACTAAGCCTGAAACTGAGTGCTTCTACTGCAAGCAAGCTGGTCACTGGAAGCGGAACTGCCCCAAGTATTTGGCGGATAAGAAGGATGGCAAGGTGAACAAAGGTATATGTGATATACATGTTATTGATGTGTACCTTACTAGAGCTCACAGTAGCACCTGGGTATTTGATACTGGTTCTGTTGCTAATATTTGCAACTCGAAACAGGGAATACGGAATAAGCGAGCACTGGCCAAGGACGAGGTGACGATGCGCGTGGGAAACGGTTCCAAAGTCGATGTGATCACGGTCGGCACGCTACCTCTACATCTACCTTCGGGATTAGTTTTAGACCTAAATAATTGTTATTTGGTGCCAGCGTTGAGCATGAACATTATATCTGGATCTTGTTTGATGCGAGACGGTTATTCATTCAAATCAGAGAATAATGGTTGTTCTATTTATATGAGTAATATCTTTTATGGTCATGCACCCTTGAAGAGTGGTCTATTCTTATTAAATCTCGACAGTAGTGATACACATATTCATAATGTCGAAGCCAAAAGATGCAGAGTTGATAATGATAGTGCAACTTATTTGTGGCACTGCCGTTTAGGTCATATCGGTGTAAAGCGCATGAAGAAACTCCATACTGATGGACTTTTGGAACCACTTGATTATGAGTCACTTGGTACTTGCGAACCGTGCCTCATGGGCAAGATGACTAAAACACCGTTCTCCGTTTCTATGGAGAGAGCAACAGATTTGTTGGAAATCATACATACAAATGTATGTGGTCCGATGAATGTTGAAGCTCGTGGCGGATATCCTTATTTTCTCACCTTCACAGATGATTTAAGCAGATACGGGTATATCTACTTAATGAAGCATAAATCTGAAAAATTCAAAGAATTTCAGAGTGAAGTTGAAAATCATCGTAATAAGAAAATAAAGTTTCTACGATCTAATCGTGGAGGAGAATATTTGAGTTACGAGTTTGGTCTACATTTGAACCAATGCGGAATAGTTTCGCAACTCACGCCACCTGGAACACCACAGCGTAATGGTGTGTCTGAACGTCAAGTGAATGTGAACTTGCTTTGTTTCCTCGGACGACTGAAATGCATACTCTGAAGCAGGCTTCTTCGTGCGCAACAAATCACTCAGATCTGTATTTTTCTGATACTCTTGCATCTCTATTGCTGCCATTTTTTCATCGTCAATCTTTGAGCCCTTCTGGAGGCACTCTTCTGCTCTCTGCCGATTCCCAGTGACTGTGATCACACCTCTGGGACCACGCATCTTCAACTTTAAGTACACGTAACATGGTCGAGCCATGAAACAAGCATATGTAGGTCTGCCCAAAATGACGTGATAGGCACTGTGGAAGTCCACGACTTCAAATATCAACTTTTCCTTGTCGTAATTCTTGGAATTACAGAAAACCACATCAAGGGCGATCTGACCGAGTGAATCAGCCTTCTTCCCCAGAATGACTCCGTGAAATCGCATGTTGCTCTCATTGAGCTTGGACATCCGGATGCCCATCCCTCTGAGGGTCTCGGCATACAAAATGTTCAAGCCACTGCCACCATCCATCAAGACCTTGGTCAGTCGAGTGCCCCCAAGGACTGGGTCGACCACCAATGCTTGCCGCCCAGGGGTAGCAACGTGCGCTGGGTGACTGGACTGGCCGAATGTAATGAAAGTCTTTAACCACTTCAGGTATGTCGTTGTTGCCGGAGCAACCATGTTCACTTCTGTGTTGATAAGTTTCAGTCAACTTTTGCTTTCTATGTCAGCAAAAATCACCAAAGTGGCATTGCCATTGGGGTAACCATCATCCTCCTCTTTGTGTTCATCCTTATCAGATTCCTTTTCCTTCTCACTGGGCTGACCCTCTCGGAAGCTCTGAGTTAGGAGTCGACACTATCAAGTGGTATGCTTGAGATAAATCAAGTTTCCCTCTTCATCCTTCTTGATGTGTATATGACAAAAAAAATCTAGTACATCATTTCCCGCTTGATCTTTCACCTTCTTGGGGATCCATGGCCCCTTAGGATTCCCTTTGAATTTTCCTTGGGTCACAGCTGCGGCCTCTCCAGGACCTGCAGGCTCGGCTTTGCGCTTCTGCTTCTGACTAGAATTCCCTCCTCCGGTGTCCTGGGCAACTGGTTTGTTCTTGCCACTGCGGAGTCGGTCTTCTTGTTTGCCGTTAGTGTACTGTGTGGCTATTTCCATCATTCGAGCCAGAGTCATATCTCCTGTCCGACCGAAATTCAGGTTAAGCTCTCTGTACCGAACACCCTCCTTGAAGGCGCAAACAGCTTGGTATTGTGACACATTTTCCACTATGTGATGCAAAGTGGTCGACCTCTGGATGTAATCTCTCAAAGTTTCATTCAGTTTCTGCACACAATGGTGCAACTTAGTCAGCCCTGCAGGCCGTTTGCAAGTGCCCTCAAATGTCCTGACAAACACTCGAGCCAACTCTTCTCAAATGTCCTGATATCACTATTATCTTTGCTTGCTAGTTGTTTCATTGCTATCGCTTGGTCTCGCTACCTACCACTTGTTTGTCAGCCTCCCAATTCAATACTCCCTCCGTTCCACACTGCTGTGCATATATATTTTTTTCAAAAGTCAAACTTGGATACATCACAAGACATAGTTTCATATTGTATATATTTGATATTGCGGATATAAGTAGTTTTCTCCATGAACTTGGTTAAAATTTGTATAGTTTGAATATTCAGAAAATCTATATGCACTACGGTATGGAACGGAGGGAGTATATGGTATGTTGTAACGATATCCACCTTGCGAAACGTCTTTGATATGTGCTTCTATCATTGGCAGTACTTCCAAGTTCCTTGAGAATAGGACCGCATATTGGACGTTACACGTAAGGACCAGCGCCCCAGGGCATTAGTCGTCGACATTGAACCCTTAAATTTATTGGAGGCCTGGACACCAAATCCTAACATCGTGCATGCACGGCGAGTAACCCTAACATTGCCGCCCAAGGAAATGGTAAGGAATCTTTGTTGGAGCTCCATCGACTCCATACAAATTGACGAACTTGAGGAGGTTCATAACTAGAAAGACAAGCTCAAAGATGAAGTCTCATCCTCTAACTGAATGTCGCCCCGCGAGAAAGGAAAATCGTAACCTAAACTGAAAAACGAAACAGTAACCTAACCTATTACCTGGAGCCTAGACATCAGGATCCCACTCCCAGCCATCGGCCGGCTGAAACTTCGTAAATTTTGAACCAATTAACAAAACTAACCAACCCAAGAAGCAAATTTGAACTTTGTCCAACATCCAGGATGCCAAAATAGATCTCGATTTTTTTCATTCACTACAGTGGTAGTATCATGGTCTGAAAGCAAAGGGATCAAGAGTTAGTCATCGATCCTGACATAGGTGCCAAGAGCATCGAGGAGGTCCCTGGAATGCCCATGGAATCCGACAATTCTACCGCCAGCTGCTGGGAGCTCAAACCGCGTGCCTTCCTCCGCCCCGTATGGCCCAAAAGTGCGCCTGTTGCCGACGAACGTGAGAGATCTCACAACGAACCAGCCTTCGAAGTGGCCTACATACCCTCTCACGTTGGTGAGGTACTCATCAGGCTCCAGACAAATCTGAACATGCCAAAAGAAAGATCGATGAATTATCCTCGTTGCAAGTCGGTTACAAAGTACTCTCTCTGTAAACTAATATAAGTCGTCTTATAGAAAAAACAGAATAAAGGAAATAGAATGTGCAAGTGTATTACCTCGGAGCACACTCCTCCAAGCGTTCCCCACAGACCGGTGTTCCTAATCAGGTGCTCGTCCTCCTGGACCAACACCGCTATGGCGTAGATCGCAGCACCGTGGCGGAGGATCACATTAGTGATATGGTCGACGAAGCGCGGGTTCATGTCTCTGGCATCGCCACCTGCGCCACCGCAAGGGCCCATCTTCACAACCCGTCCGGGAAGGCCGCCGAAGCCATACATGTTGGGGCACGTCTTCTCGTGCTCCGCCTTCTCATGGTAGAGGATCTTGGCAGTGCACCCGTAGACCGTGTAGAGGCAAGCAACATGGACGGATCGAACGATATGCTCGACGGCATGGCAGCGGCTGTAGCTTGTGGGAATGAAGCACTGTGTGTAGCCCGTGTTGATGAAGCAGGAAACGCACTTGCCCTTGTCCGGGAGGTCGCCGTGGCAGGTCGAACAAATCAGATGTCCAGGAGCGCATGAAACTAAGCTGAAGTGCATGCTCTCGTAAGTTAAAAGTTGAATTCACTTTTATACGCGTAGGATGTATGGACGTAGTACCTAGAAAACTGGAGGTAGGAAGGGGCGTAGGCATCGAGGGCAGCCAAGAACCTTCCGATCCACATCGACCGAAATCAACTCGGTGGAGGCCGACGTGCTTCTGCCGTGCTGCCACTCGGCTTTGGTGACGGTCTTCTCCATCTGGCGCCCCTCGATCTTCAAGGTCTCGATCTCGACTGGAGTAGTAGTGGGAGTTCGAGTACTACGTCCCCGTGGCGACGCCGAGGAAGCACCCAACGGAGCCGCCAGTTAACCTTACTAGTCGGCCGTCCTCCTCATCCCCGCCGGCCGCCGCCATTACTCCTCCTCAACCCCTCCGCCAGGTAACCTTCCTTGTCGGCCCTCCTCCTCACCCCTGCCGGTCGCCGCCATTACTCCTCCTCAACCCTTATTGCAGAAGTGGAAGCCACTCATCATGGCCGGCGTCATTGATGTTGTCGACCTGATAATCGCCAAGGTTTGTGCTACCGCCATTTCATTGTTGTCGTATGGAGTGATGCCACCTCTCACCATGTCGTAGCTTAGTTTATGTTTGCATTGTGTTTTGCTCTTGTTTGCGCTAGTAGAGCTGGCATGTGTGACTCTCTAAGGCGATGTCATTTCATCGTCGTTTGATGTTGTTGCAATGGTTCTGTACTAAATTTTTGCAGCTTGCCCTTCTGGCTTTATCTGTACATTGAACATATAAATCTGGCTAGGCAACCCGCCATTCCAAGGCATCCCCGTGCGCTAAGCTGGTTGGACCGCACGATTTTTTACTGTCGCTTCTCTTTTGGCTGCTGGCAGCCAGTTAGCCGTTTGTTTTTCTTCACGTTTTGTGCAGGTTCTAAGGTAGATGACAGGTGGGTCATGCTGGTGTGGGATCATGAAAATTACATGGGGTTTCTGAGATTCTTCATACGCAATGCGTGCTGCGCGCGGGGGTGAATGGTGAAAACCTAGCTGCGGCTTCCCTTCTCTCTCTTCTCACATCACTCCCCCCGCAGTCGCCGCCGTTTCCTCATCCCCCACCCCCTTTCATCTCCAGCGCCGCCGCCGCCGCCGCCGCTATGGCTCCTCCCTCTAGCGCCTCTTCCTCTCTTCCCCACTAGACAATGCCTCTCCACGTTCTCGATCTGGCCGTTGCCCACGCGGTGGTTTCGAGCGAGGCGCGAGTCGCAGCCATGGGAGAGCAGGGGCGGTGTGGTTTTTGTGATGGGTATGAAGGAATAGGGGAGGACGAGACGAGGACGGACAGGGGGAGGCGGAACGAGGCCGGAGCTCGAGCAGCGCGCCTCGCGCGCTAGAGTGGAGCCGCCAACGCGGCCGATCGCTGCTCGTCGGTCCTCGTCCTTCATCCCCAATCTAGGCTGCACTTGGCCCTCGCCATCTTCTTCCCCCAGTTTTTGCCTCTTGATTTTATTGGTTTCTTGATTATTGGATTTTGGTTTCTTGATCTAGGTTTTTTCCTGAATGATATGGCTCGGGCTCGTGGCTGGCTCAGGTCGGGGCACGCTGATGAGCACGGGCATGCTTGTGTGGATAAGTTGTGGGTCCCACCCGCATGCGAGTAACTGGTGGGTCCCGCGTGTCATAACTCAAATCGCTAACCCCTCGTGTTTTTCATTTCACGGGTAAACAGAGCCATGTCGCATTGGAGCTATTTACACGCTCAAGTGTGTCGCACCACGGCCATTCAGTCGAACAACGTCGCACTCAAGCAAATTCACATCAAAAACGTCGCACAGGAGCTATTGGCCCCATGTTCACATGTAAGTAAGTTGAACAGGCTATGCAAACTACTACATAAAAAAGTGCACGTAGCGCAACCTATAGAGAGGTCCAGAATTGATTTTGTATGATGCAAGCAGGAATGGCAAATGCTTACTATGTTCCATTAAAGCAGATAAGAAAATAATTTAGTTCGGGTGAATTGATTAATTATAAAAACTTGATAGTCCATTGCGTCGATCTTCGAGTTCGGTGTTGCTTTTCTTCTTCAAATTCACAGATCTAGCTTCAATAAACAAAACGAGAGCAACCTTCATTAACTTGAAGACTCTCTTGTTTGGATTTTGAGTATAGCAATAGGTCATCAGTTGTGGTGTCAAATTACAAGATTAGGCTATTTAAATCTTGCCATGTAGTAGACCTACAAGCAGAACAAAAAATATAACTTATGCTGGTTAGAACAGATGCTCAGCTTGCCTTGTTTTTCGCCTATTTTTGGTCCTGTTAAGAAGAGATGCTAAATGTTGGTTTCTGACCACGTATCCCCTTGTTGGTCACCGTCGATATCTCAACCTTGTGGTGATATGGTCATTTATTTTGCGTAATTGTTTTATCGAGACGTATGGTTACCTGAATAGGCTTACATAGTCTAGTAAGAAAACTATTTAAATTCCTGAGAACACTAACTGCTAGCTTATGCATTTGCTTGCTGAGTTAACATGTTAATATGCATGTTTCCCTCATTTCCAGTGCACCACCATGCATGTTCAGTTTGATGCTTTGAGTCGAATGTGTGTAGCGAGAATAAAGATAGTAGATGCAGACTGTAAAGATGGTACATACATTCATATGTGACAAGCGCTTAGGTAGCAGTTGCTGCTTACTCGCAAGGGATGGATTGGTGGGAAGAAGTTTACAAAGGCCTACTGGAACTGTTTATGGAAGTCGTTGTCTGACCACACTGAACATACTGTCTGCAACTAAACTGATCAGGTTGGCTTATCTTTGGAATCATCGCCTAATGTGTTCTGCATTGGCCTGCTTTTATATTAGCAGTTTTGTTATTTTGTCTCTTTTGTGATAGTTTTAGGTGACAACAGAGTGTTTATAATTGTTATATAGGCTACATACTTTTCCTAATTCTTAAAATATGGTGGTAGTGGTGTGTGCACAGATATATGTGCCTGGATTTGTTTGATACGCCTACTGTATTTCAGGCGTGTTACTCTTTCTTTGGATAAATTGACCGATGCTTGCTTCTTTTAATAAAAGATCCTAGATTAGGATCTACTGTGCTGCACTGAATGCAAATGTCATAATCTAGACAGCAACCGAGCCCAGTCAACAATTCCTGAGATGCGGCATAGGAGAGCAGAGAGGGCCAACCGTTGTATTTACAATTCATGCATGTAGTTGCTGATTCCATTCAAATAACAGATAGATAGTAGTTGCTAATCCCACTCATAGTGATTACAGGCATGGTTAACCTATCATCCGTGTAGTATAGTTATTATACATGCTCTCTTCATTTATCTTTCCCCTCCTAAGACATTTATTCTGTCTACATGAGGTTGCTTACTCTCTCCTCATCTTCTCGTTGCTCTTCGTCTGCTGATTTGCTGGCTCGTGATCTCCTCATTCTTCTGTCAAGGTCCGTGTTGCATTCCTGAGTTTGCTTCCTTTTGTTTGTCTTCATTATTTAGTGCTTCCTCCTATTTATTGGCTGCGTCTGCTCTGGTTGTTTATTGTTGTTGTGCTCATTTCCTTTGCTCATTGTTGTTGTGCACATTCTCCATTTGTATGTCATGAAAAGATTATTTCTTAATATATTAAAATGGTTTCCTGTGTCTCTTGTGGTCTATTCCCAGTCCTATTATCCCATCGTTCTTCCTCTTTACTGGTTGGCTTGGTTTTCCTTGCGCCTGCGCAGATTTGCTTGAGGGTTTGTTTTGTTGTGTTCCCTGAATCCTCTTAACTGTAGTGGTTTCTGCCATGTTTTTCTTTGTTTTCATGTGGAAGTATTTGATATCCCGGGGATGGATGATTTATTCAAAGAATGTCCCAGGATTTGTGACTTTCGGTGTAATAGAATCAACATGAATGAAGAGACATGTATTTTCCTGAAGGTAATATTTTTTCCCTGTTACCAAGCATTTTCCTCATGTTTGCGTCTAAAATGTAACTGGCAAGGCTTATATGATTCATGGAGTTCACTTAGAAAGGTTAATGTTATCAGCACTGGAAAAAATAGCGCGCTATAGCGTCGCTAATAGCACGCTATAGCGTATTGAGAATTGCCTCACTAAATATATCAGTGTACAACGTCTCGCTAATAGCACGCTATAGTGCGATATAGCACGCTAATAGCATATTTTGAGGTCGCCGCTATTTTGCTGTAGCGCGCTATTTTTTTCAGTGGTTATCAGTGATTATGAGAAATGGCGTTCTTATGATGAAAGCGACATTGTTTTCTGGAAAATCAAAATTGTATTACTAATCCTGTGCAATTGTTAGAGTCGTCCTTGTTTTTCTAATTGTTCATAACTACTGAGATATGTCATAACTTTGACAATGATTTCATAATATAAGGTGCACACGGATAGGTCCATATTGGGCAGCCTTTTCTTTTCAGTTTTAGGAATCCTTGGCATAGGGTGTTCTATATTTCCGCTAATGTTACCAGTTATATATTTCTCAGTTTGATTATTACTTATTTTCACCATATTTGGCTGATGGTTTTAATAAACTTTAAAGGATTGCCAAATGTTATTATCGGAAGATTAACTCAAATACTCAATATTGACGATAAATACTTAATTGTGTGATGTGTACATGAAATATATTACCTTACGACCATCAATTTGAGAACTTCATGAGTTATTTATGATGGTGGGTGCAGTGTTGTAACCATTTTAATAGACTGGAATTGTCATGCTACCTGTTTATTCTACCTTTTCCCTTCCAAGATTTCTGATGGAGACGCAGGAGATATTCGTGCATTAGTGAAAGAAAGGTATATTCTTGGACATGTTGTCAAGCCTGTTTTACTAGGTTTGCAGTTTTGCCTTTTTATCACCGCTCAGGATTTATGGGATGGAATATTGTGCGAGCCAGTCTCTCAAATTACTATTTATGTGTGTTTGTTGTAATAGATGGAGAGCCTTCTCTTCTCGTTGATATGGCATTGTTTCTTTCACTGTCATTTTACTATTATTTCTCTCATGCTCAATCTCAGATCGTTTATTTCACTAGCTATTCTTGCTATTAATTCTCTCATGCTCAATCTTAGAGAGAAAAAATAAATCTATGTAACATGAGCTGAAAGAGAAAGAAGGAATAATAGACTATCTAAGCAGCAACTGGTGCGATGGTCAACGACAATTTTACATACCACATTATAGTGGTTACACTTACAAATACCCACCATGTAATTTTTTGTTTTAATTTCCTTTACATGGGAACAAAATAAGGCATGGCAGGTTAAATCATTTATACATTGTACGTATTGATTGAAATAGAAATTCCCGACGCACAAAGAGTGTATTGTATGATATTAGAGATTAATGCATTTATTTTCAATGCTGCATATCACAACATTGAATCATTTTCTATGGCCTTCCAGCAAATTCATTCTTATTTTCTAATTGGGCCGTGTTACGAATTCATTCTTTTTCTAATTGGGTTCTGTTAGGCTAGCAAGTAAAACTAGAGACGAAGGATGACCGATTAGGCAATGATGTTTGTTGTTTAATTTTGCTGCTTGGTATTTGTTTCAAACATGAATAATTCTGGTTATGATTTCTGCACTGTATAGTTCCGCTTGCTTACTATGAGATTAGACATAACTGTCACGCAAATCTTTTCACTACAAACAAATATGCACTTGCTTTTGGATCTGTAGTGCTTCTCTTTCTATGTTATTAAGAATCAGCTGTGAAAATAGGGAGAGAAGGTGCCGATCTTCTCTTAAAGACCACAACATTTCTTACTGGCATGGTTTGCTCTCGCTATTTGCGCCATTGGCGCAACGGGTCATCTAGTACTAATCAAAGAGAGGAACGTTTCTTCCTTCCAAATTTTGGTACCTTCCTTCACCTGTCAACCAAGATTTTCGTCTGTCGCGTTTGTTAATGTGCGTGGAGGGACTCCTCCTATCAGTTTAAAAATTAATTACCTTGGTGAGGGGAGTCGAATGCACAACCTACACAAGCCGGGCCGCTAGCCATGCCACCAGGCCGAGCCGTGTCTTGTCTTCATGGATGGAAGGTGCCACCCTCTCTAAGTTAGTTTATATGCAAGAGACAATCCAGGTCATATACTAATTACATTTGATGGTGTCACAACAAAGAAGCAAGCATCAACCCCTTTTTATTTAACACTTCCAATTTTTTTCGCAGAGCCAATCCGGTTCGAGCAGGCTAATTACAATCAATGATTTCATGCTGACATCAGAAAAGGCACCAAGCATCAGCTTTTTCTAATATTTGCTACGTGCATAGGGGTCTATTTAGCGTATAATTTGGTATTCCTCTCACAGATTAGAGCATGTAGTGGAAGGAGATAAAAGAAAAATATAGTTGTGCAATAAAATATAATAGATGAAGAGTTTTCTAAAATGGAACATCATAAGAAAAAAACACATGCATAGGTTTGTTGTTGATGCCGAAACTAATACAGAGTTGTTCGATACACTATAAGTGTAAACTACACACAATGTAATATTAGTGAAAAAAATGCAAGAACAAATGCAGAAATCTAAATATGAAAATATATAATGAGCTCTAAACAAAAAGTAATCAAAACTGATCCATTAGTTCTAATTATAACGGTTGAGATTACAACATAAAAAAGCTACGTGTGGTTAATTTAATTGCATACAAATGAGTCCACAATAAGTCGTTAAAAAAGGCTCTTGTACGTATGTGAAGCGTAGAGCCATTAAGTTGCAATGCAAACATGTCCACCATTAGTCACGACAACACCGTGATAATATTAGTGAACTAAAATGCAAGAACAAACATGAATCTAAATATGAAAAGTATATAATTACCTCCAAACAATATTAGTGAACAACTATGCAAGAATATGGAATTTTTTGTTCTCCCATTGCAACGTACGAACATTTTTGCTAGTTTATTATTAAGTCAGCCCTCTGCCTTTTCCTTAAAAAAAGTTCATAATATTATACACAAGAAAGATGGAGAAGATCTAACTTTTGTTGTTTCCGTCTTCTACCAGACGAGGAGGCCGGTGATCGGCTGCTGTGATTAATATGTATGTCTCCCTCCTTCTCCGCAAAAATCAGATTTATTGTGACGTTTGACATCTGTCCGTATGCAACATTTTTGGTGCACTACACGGAACACGGTCCTGTAATGCAACATGGCCGTGTCAGTCTGAAAACAAAGTACGTAGTTTTTTTTAGGGTTGTCTGAAAACAGAGGAGTAGGAGGATTGTACGAGCTGGCGTGGGGAAGAAAGATTGTCGGGATGGGCCTCTTCGCTCGTGGCCGTGCCTAAAGTTGAGGCCTGCACCCGGGAGGCGAAATTCATCGATCCTAGAATATCTCCACCGGGTTAGCTTCCCTATCGACGCCGACCGAGATAATTAGTTTGGTTAGGGTTTGCTGTTGTGCTTCAGCCCTCTCCCTCTTGGGCCACTAGCGCACGATCCCTCCTGGCGCCCAAGGTTCAATCAAACTGCAGCCTCTGATCTCTCCGCCGTCGTCTCCATCAACCAACGACAACTTTAGTCACGTGCGTCTCCGACATGAATCAGAAGCACGCCGGATCTCTCGCGACGCCGTTGGGTGGCGTTCGTGCGTCGTGTTCCCCGGAAACGCATCCCATAGGTTCATCATCGCGCGGACCTAGTTCTGCATAGGCATCCCGGGTCACCAGCCCACCGACCATTCACCAAGCAACCATTCTGGCTCCTATTTGCAGCGATGTTTTCTTCGACATTCTCTCAAGGTTGCCGATCAAGTCTGCTTTACGGTTCCGTTGTGTGTTGAGAGGGTGGCATGCTCTCATCTCCGGCCCGGATTTCGTCGCCCTGCACAAGTCTCGCTCCCAGCTCCTACTTATGACCGGACACGATGGAGGTCTTCAGCTGCTTGACATGGATGGAAACATTGTAAGGGCAGTCAAGATGGATTTGCTTTCCAAATATTACCTGAGCACTGACGGCCTGGTCTTTATGATCAATAACTTGTTTCCTGGTTATGCCCAAGTGATTGACCTCGCAAGCGGGGCGGTGATCTTAACCTGCTTGAGACCAGCCATGAGAGGAAATATTGTCATCGGCTTCGGTGCTGCCACCCCGTCCGGTATGCACAAGGTGGTTTGCATCGCAACTGAGACTTGTGAAATCCTCGCTTTGGAAGATGGTCTGGGGTGGCGTAACGCACAGTCACGCCTAATTAGTGTCGTCATATATGATATCCTCGTTGAGATTGATGGTGTACTTTATATACTGGCATCAACAAAACAAAAATATCAAAACCCAGACACGGGTATTTTACTTTGACCTTGAGAGTGAGGAATGGAACAAGGTCATCAATAGCCCCCCAATAGTGAGATAACGGTATTGGCGCGACCATATAGGCGAGCTTACTGGCACGTTATGCCTGGTTCAGTCGGAGTTGTCGAGCGTTGCTCACAGAAATGCCAACGTCTGGCTTCTGACGGATTCAGTCAAGAGTATCTGGGTCAAAGTGTACATACTATCCCAGTGAATCCACAATCCAAGTACAAAGTACATTCCGGTGCCATTGAGAGTGGTGCATGGTAAGTTTCATCTTTGTAACTTGGATTTGGAGCGTTTCATCTCTTCCAACAAATAATGCACTGCATTCTTATTATTTTTGTCAAATATTTCTGTAAAGACATGATCAAACATAACCATGTTGGGTACATAGAAGCACACGAGCAACTACCTTTGTTAATGCATGTCACTTCATAAATGGTCTAACAATAAACTCGTGTTCTCTTTTGGGTGTTTTGAGAGTATTCAAAAGTTTTAGAGTGCAAAGGATCTATCGCTATTTGTATAGTGGTTCATGGCACTGCTGATCTTGAGGTCGCTTCTATATGAATATACAGTTCCACATATGACCATTACTTTCATGCACATATATAACACTAGTGGAAAAAAGGCCTTTGGTCGCGGTTCGCAACTGCCATTAGTCGCGGTTGCGCAACCGCGACCAAATAATCGCGACTAAAGCCCCCCACTTTAGTAGCGGCTGCTTAAGAACCGCGACTAAAGGCCCGTCCACGTGGGCGCCAGGCGGCCGTCGGGGCGGTGGACCTTTAGTCGCGGTTCTTCTGGCCAACCGCGACTAAAGGCCGCCACAGGTTTAGGGTTTTAGCCACCCCCCCCCCCCCCTAAACCTGTTTTCTGTTTAATTTGTATTGTTTTATTTCTTTTGTGCTTTATTTTAATTTTGAAGGAGTTTCATATATTCTACGGTACTACATACATGCATATGAATGTACAATCTCAAATAAATTTGAAATTAGAACCAAAAAGAATTCAAGAGGAATATACAATATATATTCAATATCATCGGATGACCATATACAATTTTGAACAAGTTTCCATACATGATTTAATCCATATAAAGTTCTACGTCCTCGTAATAGTGTTCTCCTTTAGGATGGAGGACTTCCCTGCTGAACCATCCAGCTAGTTCCTCTTGAAGTGGTCGGAAGCGAGCTTCTAGACTAAGCATCATCCGGAGGTTATTCCTCTGAGCATTGGTATCACTCGGAACCCGCTCAGAGGTGTATCTCGGATCCTCTCCTGCATATAGTATCCACATAGATTGGTCTCCGGTGGCTGAATATCCCCAGCATTCTTAGGCTTTAACATTTTGAATTCTAGCTCTTTTTGAATTCACCGACCTTTGTATCTACGAACCGTCTCCAAACCCTACGAGGCAAAGAAAATTAAGTGAACAAGAGAGTTATTAGTTACTTGATATTAGGAAATGAACGAAATAGGCCGATCGATATAGAGCGCAAATGAATGAAAATAATTACTTCTGCAGCATTCTTCTCATGTCGGCCCAAAGCTTTGGATCCATATTCAGAGAGTCGTGGATGAGACATTCTGAGGTGTTAACTTTAATTACTAGCAGAATCGGTGGAACCTGCGGACACGATACATGCACAAGACGTCATGCATAACTCATCGATTAGCCGCCACATACCATGCATGGAGTAAACAAAAGAGAATTAATGTGCTCAAGACAGAAACACTCACCCAAAATGGTAAGGAAATAGAATATCACTTTTGAGTTCCTGCTTTGTAAGAAACTGCCACAGGTCTGCCTCCACGTCGGCTGGGTGACGCTCCAACACATGTGCATTAACGATGTGTGGGTCAATGAACCCAACATCATGGATGTTCCTTACTCTGCATTCCTTAATCTTCATTCTGCATGTATAATAGCGGACACAACAATATAGTTAGGACATATATATATAGTGCAGGCAATATGAACGAGATGGGGTAGAAATTAATAAATCACTTACAGAACGTAGCAACTGATGATAGATTTGTCGAGCTCGCGCAGATTGAAAAAGCTGGAACAATTCACTCAGTGCAATTTGTACATAGTAATGTTTGAAGTGATGCTCATGTCTAACTTCCGCATAAATATATTCTTTGGCGTTTTATTTTTTATGTAACCCTTGTACCAATTCAGCAGACCTTTCATTTGGTCGGTAGATCATTTTCCTCGCAGGCTCGACGAGAGGCCCATTCTTGACATATGTAATTACTACCTCCTTCACTGGCGCCTCATCAAGGCCTAACAGTTCACGAAGAGTAGTACCTAAGTTGGCCGCTTGTTCTCGGCACTCGTTACAGTCAATCCATGTCTGTCGCAGCTTGTATGATCTCGGGGCATCCGGGCTTCCACTATAAGCGGGGCAATTGATTGTTTACTTTGTTCCCAGCTGGGCAACTTGTTTCCCGCTTTTTTACTTTCGGCCTTCTCCCGCTCTTTGTTCTCCTTGAACATGAGTGCCTGCCTGAAGTTCACGTGCATAGTCGTCGAGCAGATTCTTCTGACTTGGGACGGTGTGCTCAAAAATGACTTAGCCCACTTCTTTTGCTCATCAGAATATCTTGGCTTGGGCTCGGGCTCTCTTTTCTTCTTGCAGTCCGCCTTCCATTTCTCATAATGAGCAGCTGCGGCGCCGACTTCCTCGGCACTACGTTCCCAAGGCCTTGTGGGGAGAGGCTTGATGATGGCTCCGGTACCTTTGTGGTCTTAGGTACATAAGGGTCCGGGTTAATAATCCAGACTGCTTCGCTTCTTTGTCGGAGGTGGATTGGGGCGGCGTCGATCACCCGCCAGACGAGGACTGGGGCGGCGATCGATCACCCGCCGGACGTTGTGGGTAGGCGGCGTCGGCTGACGTGTCGGAGGTGTAGGTGAACCGCCACCACCACCACCACCACCACCACCGCCACCGCCACCACCACCACCGTAGGGGGGTGGACTTGTTGTCCTTGGCGCCTCGCCTGGAAACTTGATAAACTTCTTTTGCCATAGAATGAAATGGCGCTTGACATCTCCAAGTCTTTTCTCCCCTTCAGGTGTAGCAATGTCAATCTCCAGGTCCTCAAACCCTTGGACTATGTCCTCCACCGTGACACGAGCATAGCCATCTTGAATGGGGTTGTTGTGGTGGAGTGCTCGAGTAAACATGGTAAAGCACTGCCGATGGCTACCTTCATGGACATGTTCCCGATAGGATAATACAGATGACATTCTTTCATCTCCTTTATATCATCCACGGGGTAGCGAGGAGGCTCCGGTGCAGTAATTTCGACCACCGTGAGGCTCCGGTGCAGTAATTTCGACCACCGGAGGCTCCGGTGCAGTAATTTCGATCGTCGGTGCATCTGCACCAGCCGGTGGGAGCCTCCGTGGAAGCCACGCTGCTTCTCCGCTGCTGGCTTCCGAGATCCGCTGGATGATCTTCATGCTGCACCCGAGCTGCATCTCTTTCGACTACTAGTACACTCATGGTTTTCTTCATCACATCCATTTCCGATGCCAACCGCCACAACATCTGATTCCCGATCCATCTTTCTCTTACGGCTTCGTAACCGACGGGTCATCGTCCCTGGGGAACCCTATTTTCCACGGAATGTGCCCCATGCCTCGTACACGCCCTCCGTGTTCAGGATTCCCGAGGGCTTTTGTCGGTAGCGTCGTTCTCTCTGTTGAACTTGATCTTCCCTCGTTGAGCATCCTTCATTGCGTCAATAAGGGCTTGGGTGGGTTTAATTAATTTGCCCGGTAAACACACTCCCCTGTCTCCGGGTTCAGCGTTCCCCCATGCCCGTACCACCAGCTTTTGGCCCTTGGGTCCCATCCCTCCGCACTGGACGGATTCCTCGCGCCCTCATCTCGTTCTCCATCTTCTCCAACCTAGGCACCAAAATGCGATACCCTCCTGGCCCCATAACATGATTGTACTCCTTCTTAGCCGCATTTTCCTTATTTTTTTCGATATTTCAATGAACTGCTCCGATTTCTTTTGCTTCACAAATTCTGGCCAATCATGTTTCAGTTTCTCATATTGTCCTTTGAAATCCGAGTCTTGTTCTGCTTGACAAAGTCACGGGCTAGATTTTGCTTGAATTTCCGGAATGCGTCGGCCATCTTATGAAGAAGCGAACTGTTTGACTAGCCTCCTCCTCTCCTTGTTTTCCTCAATCTTGTTACCCTCCTCATCGAATTTGTTGTATTCCGGAGGTAGAACGAAATGTTCCATAAGCTTCTTGAAGCATTCTTTTTTTGTTCTCTTATCGACAAAAGTGAAACCATCAATTCGTGCCTTCTTTGGCTCATTCCACTCCTGGACGGTGATCGAGACGTTGTCTCTAACAATGGCTCCGCATTGGCTGACAAACTTGGTGGCGTTCTTGCGGGGCTCCAGCTGTGCCGGTTACCTTTGTCGACAACCTCGATGGTGCATGTTTCTCCTTGTTTCATCGTCTTGGTTGCGCCACGCTTTGACGGCGTACTCGATTGTTTGACGATCCGCCGAGGGCTAAAATAAGAAAGAGAGTCGCGGCGTTAGTACACACATATTTATTCAAATCAGTTAGTTTGTATCACCAGAGGCTCAATGTATATATATACCTCGGCGCGGAGGTGGTTGCTACTTCCATTTGAAGATAAATGCGTTTATCGACGCTTTCTTGACATCTTCTTCTTGTGGCGCCCTTCATCTTCACCGTCAAGGTTCAGATAAGAAGAGATATCATCTTCTTCTTCTCCGGTCGGCACATATTGAATATCGCCGTTTATGATGCCGAACATATGTGCTTCACCGTCCGGATCATAGTTGTCCATAATCGGGTCAGCTCTATCGTCCGCCATTATGTTAGTCCTGAAAACATGTAGTAAAAACAAATTAATTAAGTGAAGAAGGGGGGCGGTGGCGGTGGCGGTGGCGAAAGGGCGGTGGCAAAAGGAGGGGCGAGGAAGGGGTGGGAGAGGGTGTCGCGGTAGAGCGCGAGACGGGGCGGCAGACGACGGCGTCACGGAGAGGGAGGCGAGGACAACACACACGGAGAGGGAGGCGAGGACAACAGACAACCACGTCTTCACGGAATGGGCGATATCGGGATGGTCAAAGGGGGGCTTGCCTGGTTGCTCTGGCAAGGAGGGGGGTCGTCGTCGACGTAGTCGATCACAGGGGCGGCATCGGTCTCGGGGTCTACCGGAGAGAAGAGGGGGCAATATGATGTGCCGGGAGTGACCTAACATATGGCTACACGATAATGGTGATGGGGGATTCAACCGGGAATGTTTTCCCGTTTCCGGAGCTGTGTCAGATAGAAGACCGGAGGGGGAGAATTCCTTGTTCAGATAGTTAGAGGCATCTGACATGTATGTGGGTAGCGTATTCGGGTTCGTCTCGTCGTTCTGAGCAACTTTCATGTATAAAGTTTTTGATCCGACCTACGGTTTATTTAATATGATTTTTCAAAGTTTTAAACAGTTATTTGGAATTAACAGATTTTAATTAATATATTTTAATATATTTTTAATTAATATATTTTTTCCTGCTTTTTTCTTTACATTTCAGGGCGCGGGCCCGTTTGTGATGTGAGGGGCCTAACGGCGTCAAGGGCGTATGGACTTCAGGGCTCACGGGCGCTGCCACGGCGCCACCGGGCGAGCCCAGGCGATGGCCTCGGGCGCTGCCACCGGGCGACAAGGAGGCAGCCAGGCGGCGAGGTAGCGGACGGCACGGACGTGGTCCCGGCGAGGTGCGGCGCTGCCGCCGCGGAAGAAGGCGAGAGCAGCGCACGGGGCTGCGGGCGGAGCGGGACGGCGGCGTATGGCAACATAGTGGCACGAGCGGCGACGGGCGCTGGATAACGCTGCTGGTGCGCTGCAGCCACCGCTGGTGGGCGAGGGCGACGGGCGGGCGGCGCCGAGGGCGAGGGCGACGGCGGGCGGCGCCGAGGGCGACGGCGACGGCGTGGCGGCGCCGAGGGCGCGGGCAGAGACGAACAGCGAGAACGGCGGGCGGCGCCGAGGGCTTGTATTTATAGCCCCCCTTTAGTCGCGGTTGGCGGCAGGCCCGCGACTAAAGGTACCCTTTAGTCATGGTCGCCTGCCCAACCGCGACTAAAGGGGTTTTGGCGGTTTTTTGCGATCCGCCCCCTTTAGTCGCGGTTGGGCAGGCGACCAGCGACTAAAGTACCCTTTAGTCATGGTCGCTGCCCAACCGCGATCGCCCAACCGCGACTAAAGGCCTTGTGCTGCCCTCATGCGCCCAAAAGTTTAGTCCCACCTCGCTAGTTGAGAGAGCTCGAGAGTGGTTTATAAGCGCTGCTGCGCCACCCTCTCGAGCTCCTCTCAACTTCGCAGGCTTTCGGCCTAATCTGTCACTAGCTATGTGCTGTGGGCCTACTTGGCCTCCTGCGGGCCTGAATCTTGGCCCATGTAGGGTTTCTAGTCGTATTCAGGCCGTGGGGGGTCCAGATGGCGGCACTATTTTTCCAGTTTTTTGTTTTGTTTTCTGCAGTATTATTTATTTTTGCTAGTTTGTTGCTTTATTTTTTAATTCTTTTTGCTTTTACTTTTAGAAAAATTATAAACTTTCTGTAAGTGCCATGAGTATTCAAATTTGAAAACACTTTTTTGTTTTCTTTGTTGCTTTATTTATTTTATTTTGTTTCTACTTACAACAAAATACTTATTGTTGCTATTTTAGTTTTCTGCATTATTATTTATTTTTTGTTGTTTTTTGCTTTATTTTTAATTCTTTTTTGCTTTTAGTTTTAGAAAAATTATAAACTTTCTGTTAGTGCCATTAGTTTTCAAATTTGAAAACACTTTTTTGTTTTCTTTGTTGCTTTATTTATTTTATTTTGTTTCTACTTACAACAAAATACTTATTGTTGCTATTTTAGTTTTCTGCATTATTATTTATTTTTTTTTTTTTTTTGCTTTATTTTTAATTCTTTTTGCTTTTAGTTTTAGAAAAATTATAAACTTTCTGTTAGTGCCATTAGTTTTCAAATTTGAAAACACTTTTTTTGTTTTCTTTGTTGCTTTATTTATTTTATTTTAGTCGCGGGTCGCCTTTTCTCGCTCCCATTTTTCCCGCCATTTATCAATACATATATTATACGCCTAGGCAGGAGTATGACTAAATCACTCCAAATTTCATGTATCATCAGTGGTATCTCGAATCATTCGAAAATGGACACCAAACACATCACGGGTAATATAATTCACATGATCCATTCAACAAAGTTTGGTACAATAAATTATTACACATCATTTCTTCCCTTGTGACCCTGCTTGCTTACGATTGTGCCGTATCCATGGAGCATCCTCATCATTTAACTTAATGCTTGGGTCGGTGTTCACTTTGAAGGGCGGAATTTCAGCAAACATATTATAATCTTCTGACATGTCGATCTTGTCCTCCACTCCCACGATGTTTCTTTTCCTGAAAGAACAATGTGGCGCTTTGGATCATCGCATGATGTACTGATCGCTTTTCTTATCTTTCCGCTTCCTCGGTTTGCTACTCATGTCCTTCACATAGAAAACCTGAGCGACATCTTCGCTAGGACGAATGGTTCGTCAAGGTAACCAAGATTGTTGAAATCCACCATTGTCATTCCGTATTGCTGGTCCACCTTTACCCCACCTCCTGTTAGCTTGAACCATTTGCACCGGAACAAAGGGACCTTAAAGGAGGGTCCATAGTCAAGTTCCCATATCTCCTCTATGTAACCATAATATGTGACCTCTTGCCCATTCTCGGTTGCTGCATCAAAGCGGACACCACTGTTTTGGTTGGTGCTCTTTTTATCTTGGGCGATCGTGTAAAATGTATTCCCATTTATCTCATACCCTTGGAAAGTCGTTATAGTCGAAGATGGTGTCTTGGCCAACATGTACAGCTGATCTACAACATCATTGTCATTCATTAAATGTTTTCTCAACCAACTGCCGAAAGTCTCCATGTGGGCCTTCCTAATCCAGGATTCAGGCTTCCCGGGTTGTCGAACGTAAAATATTCTTGTGTTTCTCAAAGTACGGAGCCACCAAGCTGGAATTGGTCAAGACAGTGTGGTGTGCTTCAGTCGAGAATGGCCGTCCATACATATCGTTGATTTCATTCCGATCGTGCCTTTTCCACTTAGTCTCCCTCGTGCCGCGATCGAGGAAGACCAATCGGCTTAAGGTCAGGAACAAAGTCAACACAAAACTCAATTACCTCCTCATTTCCATAGCCCTTGGCGATGCTTCCTTCTGGCCTAGCACGGTTCTGAACATATTTCTTTAATACTCCCATGAACCTCTCAAGGGGAACATATTGTGTAGAAATACAGGACCGAGAACGAAAATCTCTTCGACTAGGTGAACCAGGAGGTGCGTCATAATATTGAAGAAGGATGGCGGGAACACCAACTCGAAACTGACAAGACATTGGATCACATCGATCAGTAACCGTGGTAGAACTTCTGGATTGATTACCATCTGAGAGATTGCATTGAGGAATGCACATAGCTTCACAATGGCTACTCGAACATTTTCCTGCAGGAGCCCCTCAAAGCAATCGGAAGCAATTGCGTCATAATCACGTGGCGATCGTGAGACTTCAGGTTTTGGAACTTTTTCTCCGCCATGTTTATTATTCCCTTTATATTGGGCGAGAATCCAGACGGAACCTTCATACTGCTCGGGCATTCAAAAAGATGACCTTCTCTTCTTTGGTCGAGGCGTAGTCGGCACGACCTTGAAACCATTCCGGATGCCGCTCATCAGGGACTTACAAACGTTGCTGTTCCTGCCGTGCTTACATTGTAACAATTGTCTTAACATACACGAACAAGAATCTTAGGAGGTAAACGCAAATATTCTTCGTAACGAGAATAACGTCGATTGCAGAGCGGACATCTAGGACTTTCCAATATTCTAGCTCCCGAATATAGATTTCTTCTTCCACATGGCTGCGTGCCCGTCGGCTCCCTTCGAACTGATTGTCCGCCAGACCCTTTCCAAAGATGACTTTCAAATCCTTGACCATATCAAATACCTCAGCACCGGTGCGTTCCGCGAGCTTCGCCGGTGATCTGCCTTGCCGTTGTAATGCTTGCCTTTCTTTCTTCTTGGATGAATTTTGGAAGAAATCGACGATGCCCAAGGTACACGTTCTTCTTACAATTTGGCAAATGTACACTTTCAGTCTCATGTAAGCGGTGCGTGCATGCATTGTATCCCTTATTTGACAGTCCCGAAGGTTACTAAGAGCAGGCCAATCGTTGATGGTTACGAAAAGCAACGCCAGAGGTCAAATTCCTCTTGTTTGTGCTCATCCCACACACGGACACCACCCCACAGCTGTAAAGTTCATCAACTAATGGCCTTAGGTACACATCGATGTCGTTGCGGGTTGCTTCGGACCTTGGATGAGCACCGGCATCATAATGAACTTCCGCTTCATGCACAACCAAGGAGGAAGGTTGTAGATGCATAGAGTCACGGGCCAGGTGCTATGGCTGGAGCTCTGCTTTCGCCAAAAGGATTCATGCCATCCGTACTTAGAGCAAATCTTATGTTCCTTGCGTCTACCTGCAAAATCTTTGAACCATCTGTCGATCTTTCTCCATTGCGTTCCATCTGCGGTGTGTCTCAACTCCCCGTCCGACTTACGGTCCTCTTTGTGCCATCGCAACAACTTGGCATGCTCTTTGTTCCTGAACAGACGTTTCAACCGTGGTATTATAGGAGCATACCACATCACCTTGGCGGGAACCCTCTTCACGGGTTTCGCCCTCAACATCGTCACCGGGGTCATCGCCTCTGATTTTATAACGCAATGCAGTGCATACCGGGCATTCATTCAAATTCTCGTATTCACGCGGTAGAGGATGCGATCGTTGATGCATGCATGTATCTTCGTAACCTCTAAACCTAGAGGGCGGACAACCTTCTTTGCTTCAGACGTCTTTGGCGGGCAACTCGTTATCCTTTGGAAACATATTCTTCAACATTTTCAAAGAAGTTTTCAAATGCCGAGTCAGCTACACCTGCCTCTGCCTTCCATTTCAGCAAATCCGAGTGCAGCCCAGCTTTTTGAGACCATCATCGCATCCGGGTACAGCGCCTTTCTGTGATCCTCTAACATGCGATCCAAATTCTCCCTCTCCTTTTCAGTTCGCGGCGTCTCCGTGCATCAGCAATGGTCCGACCAAGATCATCAACGGGATCATCACGTGCCTCTTCTTCACCTTCCCCTTCACCTTCAGCATCCTCCATGAAAGTATCACGAAATGAGCAAGATAGCTTTCATCGATGAAATCATCCCTTCTTCATCTTCTTCCATTATAACCCCTCTTTCTCCATGCTTGGTCCAACAATTATAGGTTGGCATGAAACCCTTCAAGCAGATGCATGTGAACAACTCTTGAGGAAGAGTAACCCTTCTCATTCTTACAGATAACACATGGACAGATAACAAAACCCCCGCTTGTTCGCATTAGCCACTACGAGGAAATCTTTCAAACCCGTAGTGAACTTCACGGAGAGTCGGTTACCGTACATCCATTGCCGATTCATCTGCATTATTATAATATAAAATATATAATTAACCATCATGCATTTGTTAAACTAACTAGCTACAAACAATATAAATTAAACCATGAACTACACACATGCATATTGACACATCAAAGGTTCATCAAGTTGCTAACCGCGATCGAAGAGTGTGGCTCCAACGCTTCATGTCATGTTTGTTTCATGCTCTTGGGGCATTTCATCAAACACCTTATGTGCATAAGAGGAACCAAAAGCAAACCTACACCCACTTGTGAAGAGAATGGCTCCAAATGGCTAAGTGTTGGCTGCTGGATGGGTCTATATAGGGGAGGGGCTTTAGTTGCGGTTGGCACGGCAAACCCGTGACTAAAGGTGCCCAAAACCTTTAGTCGCGGTTGTCCTGGCCAACATGACTAAAGCCCTCACGTGCACCACCGGCCACCGAGCGCCTGGGCCCAGCCTTTGGTCGCAGTTCACCTCCGTAATCATGACTAAAGGTCCCATTAGTCGCGGTTCCTACAGCTTCGCGACTTATGGGGCTGGACGGAAGCCTGTTTTTCCACCAGTGTAATGTACTATTTTTAGCAGCTATCGGACCTCTTGCACTGTATGGCCAAGTTGATGATTCCTGCAGTTCTTGATACATACTCACTTCATCCCATAATATCAGATGTTTTTTAACACTACACTAGTGTCAAAAAATGCCCGACATTATAGGACGGAGGGAGTAATTGCTAACATTCAACAAACACGCGTGTGACCAGCCATACTAAAAAGAACTAGTACCATACTAGAAGTGTTATGTCGCTATTAGAAGGAGGGCGCGAGAGGGCCGGCCGGGGGCGTTTTGCCCATGGTCAGGCAGGAGGGAAGGGATTTCCTTCTTAATTCTTGCTTGATTAGATTGATACATCTCCTCTCTTTATATAAAAAGGTTTACTTGACTCCCAAGCAAGACTTTACTTGACCCCTAAATAAGCGGCCCTTATCTCTAATTAACCGTAAGAATAACGGACTATACCGAGACCAGGCCCATTGGGCCCATTACGTACTCTAACACTACACCCCACCTAGACATGCAGCTTGTTCTCGAGCTGCAGCCTAACCAACCTATAACCATGACTCGACGCAACACAAACCTAACACCTAAAAACAAGCCTTTTACATCTCGGCTTGTGTTATTACTCTCAACCTAAAATGGACTGGGACGCTTAATTTTGGACCCCTTAACAAAAAATGGAGACCATCCGCACGTCGGACGTGCATGTGTACAGCCACCACTAGTAGAAAATGGAGCATTAATACCGGTTTATAAGGGCCTTTAATACCGGTTCTGCAACCGGCACTAAAGAGTGGAGACTAAAGCCCCCCCCCCTTTTAGTACCGGTTCGGCACGAACCGCCACTAAAGGCCCACCACATGGCGTGAGCTTGCACCGTGGTATGGGGGACCTTTAATACCGGTTGGTGTTATCAATCAGTACTAAAGGTATTTTTTTAATTTTTTTTGAAAAATCTGAAAAAAAAATTGATTTTTTTCGATTTTCAATTTTCTGAATTATTTGATGATTTAGTCTCTAATCGCCCCTCTTAACTACTCAAGTATGGATCACTCATTCCAAATCATCTAACTTCCCGACTGGTCACCCATCCTCTCACTCCCCCAGCCTGAGCACGCTTAACTTCGGAGTTCTATTCCCCCTACTTTCCAAGTCTACACTTGTTGTTTTCCTGAGAAATGTAAGCTGTAAATCCTATTAACCCTCAGCAATTTAGCTTGAGCATTAGGTCACACATTTCACCGTTTGAGTTCGAAACTATTATTCTAAAAAACAGTACACACTAATATTTCTTAAATAAGTTTGACCATAGTTTGACCAGATTTGACCAAAATTCAAAAAATTGAAATAATTATTTAGTAACACTAATATTCTTGAATAAGTATGTAGTAACATTAATACTTCTTGAATAAGTAGTTTGACCAGATTTAACCAAAATTCGGAGTTCTATTCCCCCTACATCTAGAAGAATTTTATTTTTTGAATTTTTATCATTTTCTTTTGTATTTTTCAAAACTGAAATGGCGATATACGGGAGGGGGGGGGGGGTAGAGATTGAAAATTGCCCTTTAGTACCGGTTTGTGCCACGAACCGGTAGGTCAAACCCCTTTAGTACCAGTTCGTGGCACGAACCGGTACTAAAGGTTAGCTCTTTAGTACAAGTTTGTGCCACGAACCGGTACTAAAGGTGATCAAGGCCCCGACCTCGACCTGCCACCACCCCTTTAGTACCGGTTCGTGGCACGAACCGGTACTAAAGGTTCAAAACGAACCGGCATTAATGCATAGCCGTTCGAACCGGCAA
The DNA here is from genome assembly GCA_021605145.1 of Aegilops bicornis. Classification (NCBI taxonomy): domain Eukaryota; kingdom Viridiplantae; phylum Streptophyta; class Magnoliopsida; order Poales; family Poaceae; genus Aegilops; species Aegilops bicornis. The sequence goes on along the minus strand of CM038671.1, from coordinate 34,001,173 downwards.
TAATGGTACCATTAGTACCGGGCCAAAATCGAACCGGCACTAATGTGTCTCACATTAGGCCCTTTTTCTACTAGTACACCTGGATCCTGTGGACACCACCTGAACAAAAGGAGTGCATGTGTATGGCTATTGGTCTGCACCGCACAGGAAGAGTGGAGGGCTTGCGATGGAGAATGATGAGGAGGGGTGCGCCCCCCCCCCCCAACTGTCGATGTCGCAAACTTTGAGGTCACTGCCCTGGCCGGATGTTCCCACGCAGGTCACTTTGCTCAGCTTCCACGACACCCCTCGCCATGATCATGGCGTGACTGCTTCACCGTCTCACCTCGGTCGAGCTCTTGGAGCGTCGCCGCCAAGGGTTCGACCCATTACGTACTCTAACATAGGTCTTTGATGATTGCATCAATCTCCTCATGAGTAAAGGGCCTCTAGAAAGCTTAAGTCGGGATGAGGGGCCAGCAGATTTAGCAGAGCCTTGGGGTAAGTCATAAGGTTCGACTTCCCAAGCCTGCTCAAGGCTTCATGCAGCAAAGCGGCTTTATCTGCATGATCGAGAGATAGTGTACCTATCAGGTGTTGCGGAGTTGCAATGTTTTGCCAATAAATCTTTTCTTGTTGTAGTTACACAGTGAAATATTGTTTCAAGTTTGTTCTTAGAGTGGCCTCCATAGGGGAAATAGATTGCTATTTTCAAAAGCATCTAACATGGAAATGAGAGCATTAATATCCACAATGGATTCCTTTAATTTGGACGAAGTTTTTGCCCAAATTTTCAAGCTTTTCCTTAGGATTTTTGTCTTTGCGTTGATTCTCTTGGCTGCATCTCCATAGTGTATGCTTTGAGTCCAAACTGATTCAACCGGAGGTAGGAAATCATCATGTGCCATCCACCAATTCTCACATCTAAAAAGATTGCTCTGTTGCATAAAATTTTGGATCTGGATAACACAAGGTACATGATCTGAGGTGGTCATAGCCAGTGGATAAGCCATTGTGTTCGGATGAGTTAGGGTCCAGGAAGTATAGATAAAGAACCAGTCCAATGTCTCAAGGAGTAGGCTATCGTGCATGTTGCTCCATGTGAAATTTCTACCGTTAAGGGGAATGTCTACAATACCCAGCTATAGCATGCTATTAGCGAGACATTGCATACTGATTTATTTACCGAGGCATTACTTAGATCGCTATAGCATGCTATTTGTTTCATTTATTTTGAGTAAAGCAGACAACTTTGATATGAATACATGCACATGATTTCTAGTTCAAAACATATATGCACATTGGATCGTCTGTTGTTGTATTGTTTTCAGTCTTCCGGGCGAAATAGGTGTGATCAGCTGCTTGGTGCAAAATTGGTGAGTATAGTAGAGAAAGGTACACATGGCCACTGTAACTACCCATTTGCATGTTTTGACCAATGTCCTGCGTTTCGTGGGACTGGGGAAATAGTTGAGCATACAATCATGGAAATTGATGGATGACAACAATAGTTCTTGCATGACAAAACAAGGTACTTCCTTTATTATATGACCTCCCAAACATCTAACATGAGTTGCAAGATAACATGAACTGTGCAATTGCGAAATCATGCTTACTTTTTTCTCTCTCTTGTTCATGTGAACAATTGCAATTGCCAGAGCAACATTAGCTGCCGGTTAACATTGGAATATTGGAGGAAGACAAATGCAAAACTAGTGCGGCATCGTCGCATCCGGCATCAGATAGTGTGGCATGAGCGCTGGTGGCACTGTGAACGGACCACCCTCCAATTTCCTCGCGATTGTGAACTCCATCACCGCCACGATCCTCTCTTCTTCTCCTGGGTCGCCGGGGTATGGCTCCAGCACGTTGGAGCGCAGGATCACTGCATTGTTGTTGGCCCCGTCGACGTCGGCAACGTTGTCTATGATCTCTGATAGCGCCAGGATAAACTCCTTCGCCGACACAAGCCTGGAGAGTTACACGGAGTCGGATCTGGCATGGACTATGTTCTCGGCGACTGAGAGCGAGATGAGGAAGTTGGATACTGCTGTGCTAGACTTGAGGATGTCGAAGTGGTGTCGCAAACATCTTGTGTTGTGTTGTTCCCCATGGCGATCATGGAAGTGTGTCATCGCTTCTTAAGCCACGCTGAAATGGCACGAGGTTCTGGTGGTACTCCGTGCAAGAGAGGAGCTTGAGGGGAAACCCCGCCAGGAGGTCGGTGACGCGGCACATGCCGAGCAGGCCGGTGAGGATGTCGACAAGCGGCTGCTGGTTTGGGTACACGTACGGCCTCTGCGGCGAGAAGTCATGCTCGTGTGGCCATGAAGCCGGATGCGGGTCATGCACTACTGGAATCGCCCCCTATGCCGACGGCCAAGGCCGTCGGCATAGCCCTGAGTCCCGTCGGGATAGACCTATGGCGACGGCCCCCGTCGGCATAGGGCCGTCGGCAACATATGCGTCGGCACAGCCAGGGAGGTTGTCGGCATAGAAAATCCATCGGCATATATGCTACGCCGACGGGGGCCGTACATCTATGCCGACGGCCCCGGCCGTCGGCAACAATCACGCCTATTGGCGGCCACCGTTAAGTTAGGCCAGCCGCAGGACGCCACGTGGCACCCCTATGCCGACGGCATGGCCGTCAGCTCAGTCAAAACGTACGCCGACGGCCAGGCCGTCGCCATAGGTGTGCCACAGAGCTCCCAGTTGCTGACGCGTGGCACCTTATGCCGACGGCATAGCCGTCGGCTTAGTTTAAAAGCTATGCCGACGGCTATAGGGTGCCACGCGTCAGCAACTGGGAGCTCACGCCAGTCCTATGCCGACGGCATAGCCGTCGGCATAGTTTGCTTCGATTTTTTTTCTTTTTTCATTTGTTTTCAAATCAGTTCAATTCAAATAACAAGACATATATAACAGCACATATCAGCAAAGACATATCAAAGAACGTAAGCATAAGCATCATCACACACACAAGTCTCTAAATGATCATCATCACAACCAACATAAGCATAAGCATATAGAAAAGCACCACACACAAATCTCTAAATGATCATCACCACACACAAGTCATCTCAAGCATCATCACCACACACTAGGCTTAAGCGCCAGGACGTCGAGTACCGCGGAGGTCGTCACCGCCAAGACCGCCGAAGCCCAGGTCGTCACTGCTAGCGGCAGCGCTACCTCCAAGACCGCCTCCACCTCCGCCTCCGTGGATCAGACTGGTCGGGCTCCGTGTCTCCGGAGTGCTGCGAAGACCACCGCCAACGATAGATCCACCTGTTCCCTGCATGTTGAAAAGACATATTAACGGGATATATGACTGTGTTGAAAGGCATGACATGCTTTGGGTGAATAGATTGGGGATGAACTAACCGGTGAGGGGCCAGCGTTCTGTGCCACAAACTCCTCAAAGGTCAGTGACCTTGGTTGTCTTTGGAGGGCATTGTGCTAGCTGCAACTGAGGACACCTGCCGGCCACCATTTCCTGAAAAGCCTGCTCCAGCTGGCGATCCCTCTGCACTTGGTGTTCATGAAGCCTCTGATGCCACGCCATGGTGTCTTGGCGTGTGTACTCCAGGTAGGCCTACAGTATGACATGATGGAACTCATAAAACTACTAGATGCGGAAAATAAAGTGAGCAATGAAGATAAGAGGGAAAATAGTTACAGATTGTTGCTCCTGAAAGAGGGACTGTGCACTGGTCGCTGGCTGGCTCGTGCGCTGGCTCAGGCTCGGGTCGATCCGACGGAGCTGTGTGTAGGAGATAGTCGGAGTGACCACAGCATCGATGTTAGTCATACATAAGAAAGTGATGGTAAATAGAAGAAGAAGAATGTTTAATGGGGAGATAGTGGTTTTGGTTTCCCTGAGCATGTACTCCCTACTTCCCTCGGTTAGCCTTATTTTTTATTCTCATAGCCGCCCAGGCTCCAGCCTCATCACACCAAAGATCCACCAATGCCGCCCAGGACTCGTCTTTTCCATAACACCAATTTGGACACACCTACATAATAAAAGCATAATGGCATGTCAACATGAAATGGTGAAATGTACCACATGGTAATGAAAGCATAATGAAAGCATAATATATGAAAGTATAATGAAAAATCTTTTATACTTACCGCCAAGTACTCGGGCCTCTCCAAGGTAATGCCCATCCTCCGCGCTTCTTCCTTGGTCATCTTCACACCAAGAACGTTGTCGTAGTATGTCGAGATGGCCACATAGCGCACCTTGTACTGCATCTGGCGGACCTTCTTCTTGCATTGGCATAGCACGATCTGGTCCGCTCTAGCACTGTGCTCCGGAAGAACTCGATAGAATTTCTAAAATCATGCATGAAACAAGAATGGAAGAAGCCATGAGTTAAATCATTCATGAAACTAGAATGGACTTGTGCTTCTGAAGAGAACTCGCCCAGAAAGTAGTGATCCACGGCCTTGGCATGGGTCTCATGGTCCGCAGTGGAGGGCCGCTTCGATGGTCCCAGCTCGTGGCCAAAACCCGACGGTCCGGCTGCCTGACTGGATCCGGACAGTACAACCCCGGCCAATATAACTTCAGCAAGACGGTGATGAGGCCGTTGGGAATACGGACCCCTTTAGAATATATCCAGTTGCTGCAAAAGAATGAACTATTAGCATGGGACAAGCAAAATAAATAACAACCGGAATAAGCATGTGACAAGCAAAATAATGAACCACTTACTCTTTTCCCGTGGGCTCAATGAGCCACTTCTGCTCCTCAGTAGAAGGAACCTGCTTTGGTAGCTTTGCATTGCCACGCAGCCATCCCTTGTTGTCAACCCCCTTCCCGTCACCACCATCATCCCCACCACCACCCCCCTCCTCGCCTGCCTCCCCCTCCCCAACCTCCTCCTCCTCCTCCTCCTCCTCCTCCTCCTCGCGTGCCTCCTCCTCCACCTCCTCCTCCTCCTCCGTAGAGTGTACCTCACTAGAGGAGGGTACCTCACTAGAGGAGGGCCTCGAAGACAACACCCCTAAGTCGGTGAGGGTGCGCTCTTTCTGGCCGCGACCCCCTATAGTGGCTCTCCCCCTACCACCTCGCCCTCTAGAGGCTCTCCCCCCGTCCCCTCCTCCTCTAGGGGCACCTCTCCCTCGACCTCCCTGTGAGGATTCATCGTCAAGTAGCCGAGCGGGAGGATTACGTGCTCGACCACTCCGACTAGGCAGGCCGACGACCTTGCGTAGGAAACCCACGCCGTCGGCCTTCCCCTTGCCCATGTTCCACGAACCTGCATTGAAAAGAGAAAAAGCAATTAGTAAGTTAATGAAATGAAGAAAAAGGCATGATAATAAACACATTAATAAAAATGCATAAAAAGGCATATTCCTAAACTATAAAAAAAAGACTTGAAACGTACATCTGCTAGAACCCATATGAATCATCACTGTTGTAACCTCTTTCTCGGTCTGTCTCATCATCACTATCAATCATATCTTCTTCGTTGTCCGACGGAGGTGGAGGCTCTTCCTCGTCGTCAGCGTCTTCGTTTAACTTTTCTAGCATAAGTATGTCATTTTCATTGACAATGGTCTCACCATCATTCCGTGCATCGTCAACGTTTGGGTCCACATCATCATCACCCAATGGTCTAGCGTCATCGTTTCTAACCACAACATCATCATCATCATCAGGTTGCTCTTGATAGAACACTCCCTCGTATGTCATGGGGTTAATGTTGTAGTAATCATCTTCATTCGGTCCGGTAGCTTACCATGTGGCGACACCTTGAACACAACTTCCCAACCCTTTAGATACACTTTACGGCATGGATAAGGCAGATAATATACTTGTGTAGCTTGGGTAGCCGCAATGAAGAGATCGGCTCCGGCATAGACGGTTGATGGTTTAACTTCGACCAAACCAATGGAAGGCGTATGTTTTACCCCCTCCCGCGGATCGAACCATCGGCATTTGAACACAGGCAGACTTAGGGTCTCACGCCCCTGGCAGAATTTAACCTCGTATATATTTTGTACCCTTCCGTAGTAGTCTACTGAATTTTGACCGGGGGTGTACACTCCAGTATTTATAGTTTTGGGATCGGGGCGGCTGTTTTGGTGCTCCTCTGTATGGAAGCGATACCCATTCACATCATACTTTTTACATGTCATGACGGCAGGGTCAAAACCCATGGAAACCCATCTCAATTCATCATCCATAGATATGTTCGGATCTTTTCCTACAAGTATAATGGAAATTGTTGCGTGCATTAGTTCGGTTAACTAATAAATGTTGAAGTAGGTATTTAATAGGGGAGTGTGGAAAATTACTTTCTCCATGAACCAAGCAACAAAATGTTTACGTCCAGGGTTTCCATGATGGAGAAGAGTAAGTGCCTCCGCCTCAGTAGGAGGATTCACTCCCGTCCATTCCTCTTGAACGAAATCACTAAAAAAGATAAGCGGTGTTAGACCGGGACTAAGTGAACATGAAACATGATGATGTGGAAGACATAAAGGAATCTTTGTAGTGGTATTACCTCATCCACACTTCCTCAACTTCCTTGATGTTGTGCAAGATATAGAACAGGAGGTCCTCCCACTCTTGTCGTGGCATGTTATAAGATTTCCAGGCCCCAGCCTCCCACCTTGCGCGTTGAATAGATCGAGCCTGGGTTGATACTTGGGCTCTTCTATATTGTATCGAGGCACCTTGTTATGCAGATGGGGAACGTGGTCTGGATAGTATGATGTCTTGAGGTCTGACACCTCCTCTAAGATAACTGCCTCAGCTATGGAAGCTTCAATCTTAGCTTTGTTTCCACATTTCCGTCGGAGATGCTTGTTACGCCTCTCGGGGCCGTCTTGTCGGCGATTTTATGTACAGGCCCCCAACAATACCTCGTTCAAGGGGTGCAGAATGAGATGTGTCATCGGAGTAAAGAATCTGGCGGAAAGATCTTCTCTAGCTTGACTATCAACTCCGGTGCCTTCTTATGCAATTTTTCAATCACCTCTTTACTTACTTCTTTAGCACAGAGCGCATGGAAGAAATGGCTAAGCTCGGCAAGCACTCGCCAGACATGCTCGGGGACATAGCCTCGAACCATCACCGGCATTATCCGCTCAATCCATACATGGTAGTCATGACTCTTCAGGCCGGTCACTTTGCCCGTTGAAAGATTGACTCCCTTCACTAGTACAAAAGAGGGTTTTTGGTCCACCCCGGGTTAGCCCATTAGTCCCGGTTCAGTCTAGAACCGGGACTAATGACGACATTAGTCCCGGTTCGTGCGCCCAGGGGCCACGTGGGCCATTTGTCCCGGTTCTTCTGGACCTTTTAGTCCCGGTTGGTGCCACGAACCGGGACTAGAGGGTGCGATGCCCATTAGTCCCGGTTCGTGGCACCAACCGGGACTAAAGGGTTAGACCTTTAGTCCCGGTTCGTGCCACCAACCGGTACTAATGGGGTTTGTGGCATTAGTACCGGTTCATGGCACGAACCGGTACTAAAGGTCCGATATTCAAACTCTACCCCCCCCCTGTGGATCGCCTTTTCAGTTTTAAAAAAATAAAAGAAAATGATGAAAATGTTAGAAAAATAAAAGAAAATAAGTTTCCCATGTGATATGGGGTCTAGTTGTTGGGAAAATTTGCAAATATGAACTTCGACTTTATTTGCAAAATCTCTTGAGAATTTGTAAAAATGGGCATAACTTTTGCATACGAACTCGGATGAAAAAGTTTTTTTTTTATGAAAAATCATCTACTCGAAAAGTTACATCCAAATTTAAGAGGGGGAACCCCGTTAAACATTTTCAAAATCCTCAAAAACCTAACAGAAAAAAAGTTACGGGGCTTTTAAGATCTGGAGAGGCAAAAAAGTTCAAAAAAATTCAAACTGTGGTCTAACTATGGTCAAACAATGGTCAAACTAATTATTCTAGAATATTAGTGTTACTAAATAATTTGTTCGCTTATTTTGAATTTTGGTCAAATCTGGTCAAACTGTGGTCAAACTATGGTCAAACAATGGTCAAACTAATTATTCTAGAATATTAGTGTTACTAAATAATTTGTTCAGTTATTTTGAATTTTGGTCAAATCTGGTCAAACTGTGGTCAAACTGTGGTCAAACTATGGTCAAACCAATTATTCAAAATAACTATTGTTTTCTAAATAATTATTGTTTTTTAATTCAATAGTTTGAAACTCAAACAATGAAATGTGTCACTTCATGCTCAAGCAAAATTCCTGAGGGTTAATAGGATTGACATCTTACTATTGTCAGGAAAACAACAAGTACAGACTTGGAAACGAGGGAGAATAGAACCCAGAAGTTAAGCGTGCTCAGTGGGGAGTGGGAGGATGGGTGACCGTTCGGAAGTTAGATGATTTGGAATGATGAGGGTGATTAGAGATTAGAGGATAAATTGAGCAGTGATGAGGGGTTCTGATTAGAGATTAGAGGTTAAAATAATTCAGAAATTTGAAAATAAAAAAATTCGAAAAAAAATTCAAAAAAAAATTTCAAAAAAAAATTTCAAAGAAAAAAAAATCACAAAATTTGCTTTAGTCCCGGTCGGTGTTACCAACCGGGACTAAAGGTGGAGCTCCACGTGGCCGCGGCCTTTAGTCCCGGTTCTGGATTGAACCGGGACTAAAGGGGGGAGGTATTAGTAACGACCCATTAGTCCCGGTTCATGAACCGGGACTAAAGGCCCTTACGAACCGGGACTAATAGGTGTTTTTCTACTAGTGCTTACTTATATTCGATGCATAACCATCGGTGAACTTCAAAATTTGTTTCAGCCAGATAAGTACTTCTTTTTTTTCTCGCGGTTTAAGGACAAAGTCAGCATCTGGCTTGAACCAGTTTTTTCGATCACTGTGGGAGGCTTCATGTTCAGCGTGGTCTATCACAAATTCTCTCGTTGATCGGCTCTAGCTTTTACGTTATCCTTCGTCTTATCAGGAATGTTGAGGATCGTGTGGAAAAGGGACTCTGCCACATTCTTTTCGGTGTGCATCACATCAATATTGTAAGGAAGTTTGAGGTCCTTGAAATAGGGAAGCTGCGAGAAGGGGGTAACGTGAGTCCAGTTGTGCGTCTCACCATATCCCTCGAAGCCTTTGGCTTTGGCTTTGCCTTTGCCTTTGACTTTAGGCTTGAGAGCTTTTAGCTGAGCAAGAACATCTGCCCCCGAAAATGTTGGAATCTCGGTTACTTCATGAACAACCCGACCTTTCGTGAAGTTCTTCTTGTCTTCCCTGTCTGGATGGTGCGGAGGAGGAACTGTCGATGCAGGTCAAAGGCTACATACTTGCCACCCTTACTCAGCCAAATCATTCGCAGAGCCTGCATGCACACTGGGCATGGCATCTTACCACTTGTACACCATCCGCAGAATAGAGCATAGCCGGGAAAGTCATGCATGCAATAGTGCAACCAAACTTTCATCAAGAAATTTCTCTGCAGATCCCGGTCGTATGTCAACCTCGGGAAGTACCAAGAATGGTGCAAAGCATCCACAAGCGGCTGCATAAACACACCCAATTGCTTCCCCGGGTATTCAGGCCCCGGAATGATGAACGACAAGAACATGGTCTTCCGTTGCATTAGAGCACCGGGAGGAAGATTGAGCGGAATTACAAACACAGGCCAGCAGCTGTATGGATTGGACGACATACCATATGGATTCAACCCATCACCTGATATGGCTATTCTGACATTCCCAGCCTCGGCTGCTTCCTCGGGGTATTCTTCATCGAATGACTTCCATGCTTCCCCTCCTGATGGATGTACGATTTTTTTGGATTGTACCTTATACCTTCCTTGTGCCGTTTTATCATTTTGGCGGACTCCTTCATGATGAAAAGGCGCTGCAGCCTTTTTATAAAATCAAGATATCGAAGAACCTTAACGGGGATGGTTAGCTGCTTTTTCTCACCATCCTCACCGACCACCTCAATGTACCGAGACGAACCGCACTTCCTATGATTACTTGTCATCCGTGATACTGCGTGCCTAAACAAAAGGCAATTCTTCGGGCAAACATCTATTTTCTCATAATCCATAGAGAGTGCCTTCATGATTTTCTTTGTATCGTACATGCTTTTCGGCAGTTCATGACCCTCGGGGAGGCTGTTAGCCCATACTCGAGGAATGCTTGAAGCATTTACTGCCACAGCCGTACTCAGCCTTGACTGCAATCAGTTGCGAGATGGCATCCATCTGAGATAATTTCGCACCCGCATAAAGAGGTTTCTTCGACGAGGCCAAGACCTCCAAGAACGCCTTTGGTTGCCTCCGGCTCCTCCGGTTCATTCTCTGAAGATGTCGCATTTGCCGTTTCTGCAACAATGACATCATCTAGCATGTCCCTGACCCCGTAGTCCTCATATCCATCGATGCGTTGTCGCATCACCTCCTCTCTACCACGGTCCTGCTCGGCTATGTTTATCGGCGGCATGTCAAAGTTTGGCATATATCGATGCGTGCGAAGGTGCTTGCTCATGTCCGTCTGATTTCTACGGTGACGTATGGCACATCTCGCACAGGGGCATGGTGGGATAATTCTCATTGGACGACGGAATATCTCCTTCAAATACACATCGGTTTTCGTGATCCACTCTGATGTTACTCGATTCCGACGGATAAAACCACTGTACATCCAGTTATTATCTGCCATCCTCTCGCTTTTTATGCACCCACACAACATAATTAAGGATTCACTTAAATTAATCACATCAAATTTTCAGTTTCTACCGCGTTTAATCCACCTACATCTCTAATAGGTAATGATGGGTCCTAATCCCACCCGAGGATGTGTAGATTGAGTACGTTCTCCAGATACACGTCCCCGCTGTTCTGAGACAAAATTTCGGCAGCACCTCCCCGCTGTTCTCCAGATACTCGTCTCGGCAAATAGCCGAGAGAATGTGCTCCGGAGAACAATGGGGAGGCGCCGCCGAAATCCTGTCTCGGAACAGGGTAGAACATGGAGAACATACCCAATCTACACATCCTCGGGCTGTCCATGGAAAACGTCGGACAATCCAAAAGAGCTGCGGTGATAAATATGCAATTGAATGCATATTTATCGATGCAACCCTTCCGGACGGGAGACGCCTAGGTTACGTCCGTTGACTTGAGAATGAAATCTAGTGATATGAAAAATTGGAGGAGATGGACTTGTAGCTCACCCTCGGCTGTAGAGGAAGTAGTCGAACAGCAGAGGGATGCTCAGGGGGACCAACGCGTCGGACAACGGTCACTCCAATGAAATGCGAAACCACAAAGCCTGCATATTCCGTCGCGACAAAAAATTAGAACATCACAACTCATAGAGCATATTTAAAACATTTAAACATGCATTCATTTATTTTTGCGTCATGTAGGCAAAAAAACAACAACATTAACAATATATTCTTCATCGTCATCACATATTCATCATCATCATTATCACCTATTCGTCTAACCAAATTATTTTACTACCTATATTCATCATCGTCATCACATATTTATCATCGTCATCACATATTCATCATCGCCATCACATATTCATCATCGTCATCACATATTCATCATCGCCATCACATATTCATCATTGTCATCACATATTCATCATCGCCATCACATATTCATCATCGTAACCAAATTTTTTTTCAAGGTATGCAACATATAGCATCTCATCTAACCAAATTTTTTTACTACCTATCTCACTATCTATCTAACTATCTACCTATCTAACTATCTATCTAACTATGTATCTAACTATCTAAGTACCTATCTAAATACCTACCTAAATACCTGTCTAACTATCTATATCTAACTAGCTACAAAATTACTAAAAACACTAAAAACTTCAAAAAAAATCACCTTCGAGAGGGCCGGCCGGAGTTGGGGCGGGGAGGCTGGGTGGGCGGGCGGCCGACGCAGGGTCGGGCGGGCGGTCGGGCGCGAGGTCGGGCGGGAGCTGCGGGTCGGGCAGGGCGGCCGAGTGGGGGGCGGGAGGCATGGGGTCAAGGGCGACGGAGCTGGGCGGGAGGCGCGGGTCGGGCGGCCGAGAGGGGCGGCGCTGGGTCCGGCGGGCGACCTGCGCGGGTCGGGAGGGGCGGCGGAGTCGGGCGGGCGGCGGGCGGCGGCGAAGCCTGGGCGGGCGGCGCGCCTCTCGGGGAGGTGCGGGCGATGGCGGGCTCGGGGCAGGCGGTGGCGTGCTCAGGGCGGGCGGCGGAGGTGGTGGGCGGCGGCGCGGGTGTGAGTCGGGGAGGAAGGGGGAGATGGCGAATGGGTGGTGGGGGCGAACTGCAAGGAGATAAGGTCGGCCCTATGCCGACGGCCTGGCCGTCGGAATAGGCTCGCCCTTGCCACATCATCGATCTGTGGACATGTGTCTTTGCTATCTCGACGGCTAAGCCGTCGGCATAGATACTTCGCATTTGTTTATTTTTTATTACGACATATGTGTGACTCTCAAAGACTGCTTGTAAAAAATAGTCCCACCTTGCCCAAAGACAAGCATAGGAGGGCCCACCGTAACACCTGGCGGCATTGCTACCCCCTCCGGTACCCCGTCCCGTCTAACCCTAACACAGACGCGGATCTAGCTCTTTGACTTCCGCCGGACTGGGTCTGGCCGGTGGACCTTTTCACATGGTTGTCATATCCCAGACCATAGCTGCACCCCCCAAAACCATTCCGGCCCAACCCACCCAAAGATACCCTCCGTGTCGGCCCGACGTGGCTATTTCCCCCCTCCGGGACACGGCGGCAGCCACGCCCGTGAGGTCTACACGGCAGGACGGGGGCCCTGGGGGAGTAGTAATGCCACCGGAGCGTCGCACCGGGCCCTCATACATGAGGGGTGGTGTGGTGGCATGTCCGAAGAGGCGGCACGCGTGTCCGGGGTGTGCCCCCCTCACGGACGGCGCCGCCGCAGGCACCTGGAGGGGGGAAACGGACGCGTCGGGTCTACACGGAGGGGATCTTTCTGTGGGTCTGGCCCGGATGTTGCTCCAGAGTGTTCCTATGGGCTGACCTAACACAACCGGGTGGGGAGGTCCACTGGTCAAAGCCCGTCCGTGAAAGTCAAAGGGCTAGATCGCGTGGTCAAACGCCTTCTGAGGTTAGGCGGGGCCAGGGGTCACTAGGAGGGGTAGCAATGCCACCGGAGGCTGCCGGGCCCCCTCATACATGCGGGGTGGTGTGGTGGCATGTCCGAAGAGGCGGGGCGTCTCGGGCGTGCCCCCCCCTCACGCAGCGATGACACGGTAGTAGAGGCCAGAACCGCAGAACGTCTACTACCGTGCCATCGCCGTACGTGAAGGGGGGCCACGCCCCGGAGACACGTGCCGCCTCTTCGGACATGCCACCACACCACCCCGCATGTATGAGGGCCCGGTGCGATGCTCCGGTGGTATTGCTACCCCAGTGCCCCCGTCCCGCCTAACCCTGTAGTGTTTGACCACGCGATCTAGCGCTTTGACTTTACACCGACGAGCTTTGACCAGTGGACCTCCCCAGCCGGTTGTGTTAGGTCAGCCCATAGGAACACTCTGGAGCAACATCCGGGCCAGACCCACAAAGAAGATCCTCTCTGTAGACCCGACGTCTGCTTCTCCAGTGCCGGGCGGCGGCTGCAGACGTGAGGGGGGGCACACCCCGGACACAAGTGCCGCCTCTTCGGACATGCCACCACACTACCTCGCATGTATGAGGGCCCGGTGCGACTCTCCCATGGCATTACTACTCCCCCAGGGCACCCTGGAGCGGGGAAACGGACGCGTCGGGCCTACACGGAGGGGATCTCGCTGTGGGTCTGGCCCGGATGTTTCTCCAGAGTGTTCCTATGGGCTGACCTAACACAACCGGGTTGGGAGGTCCCCTGGTCAAAGCCCGTCCGTGCAAAGTCAAAGGGCTAGATCGCGTGGTCAAACGCTACAGGGTTAGGCGGGAGGGGAGCACTGGGGGTAGCAATGCCACCGGAGCGTCACACCGGGCCCTCATACATGCGGGGTGGTGTGGTGGCATGTCCGAAGAGGCGGGACGCGTATCCGGGGCGTGGCCCCCCCTCACGTACGGCGCTGACACGGCAGTAGAGGCCAGACATGGTAGTAACATCATTTAAGCATGCTACCCCCCTCCGGTACCCCGTCCCGTCTAACCCTAACACAGACGACCGCCGAATCTAGCTCTTTGTCTTCCGCAGAATGGTTCTGGCCGGTGGACCTTTTCACATGGTTGTCGTAGCCCAGACCATAGCTGCACCCCCCAACACCATTCCGGCCCTACCCACCCAAAGATACCCTCCGTGTCGGCCCGACGTGGCCGTTTCCCCCCTCCGGGACACGGCGGCAGCCACGCCCGTGAGGTCTACACGGCAGGACGGGGGCCCTGGGGGAGTAGTAATGCCACTGGAGCGTCGCACTAGGCCCTCATACATGCGGGGTGGTGTGGTGGCATGTCCGAAGAGGCTGACACGCAGCGTGTCGAGTGTGCCCCCCTCAGGGCGGCTCCGTCGCCCGGCTGGAGAAGCAGGCGTCGGGTCTACGGAGGGATCTTCGTGGGTCGGCCCGGATGTTGCTCCAGTGTTCCTATGGGCTGACCTAACACAACCGGGTGGGGAGGTCCTTGGTCAAAGCCCGTCCGTGCAAAATCAAAGGGCTAGAATCGCGTGGTCAAGCGCTTCTGAGGGTTAAGCGGGGCCAGAACCTTTGGGGCGTAGCAATGCCACGGGCGTCGCGATGGGCCCCTCATACATGCGGGGTGGTGTGGTGGCATGCGAGGCGGGGCAGCGTCTCGGGCGTGGCCCTCCCTCACGTCTGGCGATGACACGGTAGTAGATGCGTAACCGCGAGAACGTCCTACTATCATGTCATCGGCGTGCGTGAGGGGGCCACGCCGAGACGCGTCCGCCTTCGACATGCCACCACACCACCCGCATGTATGAGCGCCTGTGACGGTCCGTGGCATTGCTACCCTCGTGCCCCGCCAGTAGCGTTTGACCACGCGATCTAGCCTGACTTTGCACGACGGGCTTTGACCTGGACCTCCCCACCCGGTTGTGTTAGGTCAGCCCATAGGAACACTGGAGCAACATCCGGGCAGACTCCACAGCAAGATCCTCCGTAGACCCGACGCGTCTGCTTCCCCTCCGGTGCGGCGGGCGCGTGAGGGGGCACACCGGGACACACGTGCCGCCTCTTGGACATGCCACCACACCACCCGCATGTATGAGGGCCGGTGCGACGCTCGGTGCCATTACTACTCCCCAGGGGGGGAGAAGCAGACGCGTCGGGTCTACGGAGGGGATCTTGCTAGGTCTGGCCCGGATGTTGCTCCGAGTGTTCCTATAGGCTGACCTAACACAACCGGGTGGGAGGTCCAGGTCAAAGCCCGTCCGTGCAAAGTCAAAGGGCTAGATCGCGTGGTCAAACGACAGGTTAGCGAGACCGGGGGGTAGCAATGCCACCGGGCGTCGCAGGCCCTCATACATGCGGGGTGGTGTGGTGGCATGTCCAAGAGGCGGACGAGTCTCGGCGTGCCCCCCCTCACGTCTGGCGATGACACGGTAGTAGAGGCGAACATGAGCGTCTACTACCGTGTCATCGCCATACGTGAGGGGGGCACGCCGAGACGCCGCCCGGACATGCCACCACACCACCCGCATGTATGAGGGCCCGTGCGCCTCCGTGGCATTGCTACCCCAGTCGCCTAACCTCGTAGCATTTGACAACGCGATCTAGCCCTTTGACTTTGCCGACGGGCTTTGACCGGACCTCCCCACCCGGTTGTGTTAGGTCAGCCCATAGGAACACTGGGCAACATCCGGGCAGACTCCAGAAGATCCCCTTCGTAGACCCGACGCGTCCGTTTCCCCTAATGCCACGGGCGTCGCCGGGCCCTCATACATGCGGGGTGGTGTGGTGGCATGCCGAGGCGGGGCGTCTCCGGCGTGGCCCCCTCACGTACGGCGATGACACGGTAGTAGAGGCCAGAATCGCAGAACATCTACTATCGTGTCATCGCCGTACGTGAGGGGGGCCACGCCCCGGAGACGCGTCCCGCCTCTTCGGACATGCCACCACACCACCCCGCATGTATGAGGGCCCGGTGCGACGCTCCGGTGGCATTGCTACCTCCCAGTGCCCTCGTCCCGCCTAATCCTGTAGCGTTTGACCACGCGATCTAGCCCTTCGACTTTGCACGGACGGGCTTTGACCAGTGGTCCTTCCCACCCGGTTGTGTTAGGTCAGCCCATAGAAACACTCTGGAGCAACATCCGGGCCCGACCCACAGCAAGATCCCCTCCGTGTAGACCTGACGCGTCCGTTTCCCCCCTCCAGGTGCCGGCGGCGGCGCCGTCCGTGAGGGGGGCACACCTCGGAGACGCGTGCCGCCTCTTCGGACATGCCACCACACCACCCCGCATGTATGAGGGCCCGGTGCGACGCTCCGGTGGCATTGCTACCCCCAGTGCCCCCGTCTCGCCTAACCCTGTAGCGTTTGACCACGCGATCTAGCCCTTTGACTTTGCACGGACGGGCTTTGACTAGTGGACCTCCCCACCCCGGAGCCCCATGACGGGCGTCTACGCATGCATGAACACTTTCACATATGCATCGGGACCCGTGCAATGTTTCGGTGACATAGCTACACCCCGAATCCCCCCACCAACTAGAATTCCTTCCGTGTCGACCGTTTCTCCCCTCCGTGACACGGCGATAGCGACGTTCGTAACGGGGGGCAATCGATTACCATTGGGTATGTTTTTTTAGATAAGGCGTAATTATCTTATGCAAAAACAAAAACTAAAATAAATTAAAAATAACAAAACCAAGTAAAAATAAAAAAATAAAGTAAAATACACGTATGCCGACGGCCTACTGTGCACACACGGAGGTTGTCCCACGGATCGATGACGTGGCGGGGCACACGGATCGATGACGTGGCGAAGGGGCCTATGCCGATGGCTGTGCCGTAGGCATACCTCTGCCACAGATAACCAAAGTAAAATTAAAAAAAAATTAAGTCAAATAAACGTATGCCGACGGCAAGCACACGGAGGTTGTCCCATGGATCGATGACGTGGCGCGGCACACGGATGGATGACGTGGCGTAGGGGCCTATGCCGACGACTATGCCGTAGGCATACCTCTGCCACAGATATGCCGACGGCAGTCGTTACTGCTCGTCGGCGTAGGATCAACGCCGTCAAATGGTCAGCGCTGACCGGGCAGGAGGGCCCGGGCTATACCGACGGCCTGTCCTATGCCGACGGGCCCCGTAGGCGTACCTCGGGCGGTCCCGACGGCCTAGTCTATGCCGACGGCCCCGTCAGCATAGATGGATGTATGCCGACGGCTGTTCTACGCCTACGGCCTATCCTTGGCCGTCGGCATAGGTCCATAGATGCCGACGGGGGCCGTCGGCATAGATTTGGCCGTCGGCAACCCTAGTTTTTCTGGTAGTGATGGAGTGGCCATGGAAGTCGCTACGAATTTCTGTTTGCATGCAAACAGTAATTCAGACCTGTAGCCACGTTGGTTATATTCTTAGACTGGCCTGTTCATATTCAACAATTCAACCTCTGTTGGGCAAATAAGCCACGGCTCGGACGGGTCAGGCACGGTGCGCGTGCGTGCGTGCGGTGGCCGCGTTGGGTCCGACCGTGGCGGGCTCGGGTGTGTGTGTGCGTGCCTGAGTGTGTGTGTGTGGCATAGTAGTACAGCCATGTGATCTAGCTAGGTGGTTAGCAATGCGTTGGAAGCGGCCGCGGTGAGCGCGTCGTGGGCGCATGCGGCCGGGTATGCAGGTCGTGCGCGTGGGAAGGGGTGGGCTGAGTCGTGTGCATGCGCCAGCCCGGGTATAAATCCCATAGACCGCGTGATGGTTGAAACTGGGAGTTGGGTTGTAAGCCATGTTGCCGGGTGTTGAGTTTGCGCTCAAAGGAAAATCGAGTACGTGCTCGAGGGGCGTTCGTGCGCCGGGAAAGTCCTTGTGTCTGTGTGTCCTTCTTCTACCTTCATCTATCCGTGTGAGAGAGCGGTTCCAACATTTGGTATTCAGAGCCAAGTTCGAGGGGCGGCCGTGGCGCGCGGCGGTGTCCGCGGAGCGCACAACGGACATGGAGGCTGCGATGGCGCGGCGTGGCTCGGCGGAGAGAAGACCGAGCTCCTGGACACGCCGGATCGGCCGCGTTGATCGCGTTAGAGCGCGATCATGGCGCGAGCTGGAGGCGTGCGGAGCGTGGCGAATATGCCGCGGCGGGGAGCCGGGCGACCGGTGCGTGTTGTGGGTGCGCACTGGATGCGTCGGACGTGTCGGGACCGCGGGAGTGGACCGCGTCGAGGCGCTGGACCTGGTTGCGCAGATCACGTACGTACGCAGCGGGAGCGCGGGCCGGGAGCGTGGGGACGTGGGGAGTGCGCACGAAGGACATGGCGGTCGCGGAGACGAGGAGGTCGCGAAGGACCTGCGTGATGGCGCAAAGATCGCGGCGACTTGGCGTGACAACCATGAAGGCGCTTGTGCCGGAGACGCAGCGAAGGAGTCCATGGCGCCGAGACGACATAGACACAGCAGGGCTCGTATCGGCAGGTCGTGCGGGAACGCCGTGGCTTAGGAGGTGAAGTGTTGGGTAAATAAGCCATGGCTCGGGTCAGGCGCGGTGCGCGTGCGTGCGTGCGGTCGCCGCGTCGGGTCCGACCATGGCGAGCTCGGGTGTGTGTGTGCGTGCCCGAGCGTGTGTGTGTGGCGTAGTGGTACAGCCATGTGATCTAGCTAGGTGGTTAGCAATGCGTTGGAAGCGGCCGCGGTGAGCGCACGGTGGGCGCATGCGGCCGGGCATGCAGGTCGTGCGCGTGGGGCGGGGTGGGCTGAGTCGTGTGCATGCGCCAGCCCGGGTATAAATCCCGTAGACCGCGTGATGGTTGAAACTGGGAGTTGAGTTGTAAGCCATGCAGCCGGGTGTTGAGTTTGTGCTCAAGAAAAATCGATTACGTGCTTGAGGGGCGTTCGTGTGCTGGGAAAGTCCTTGTGTCTGTGTGTCCTTCTTCTACCTCCATCTATCCGTGTGAGAGAGCGATTCCAACAACCTAAGGAACTCAGTTCTTGACCACAGTCAAACATCAAATGATCCACAGATTTATTCTGCGCATAGAAAAAACATAATGTTGTTCTTGCTGATCGGTCTTTTCCTAAGATAACCTTAGTGATGAGTTTATTAAATAGTGGAGCCAAAGAAAAATGTGAATTATGATGCAGGTCTTTGGTTGAACAGACTGGACTGTTCAAATACAGGGTTACATACTTTAAGACTAGGGGAAAAAAGTCCCAAAAGGCTTCAAGAAACCAAAACCAAAATGAAAATAATAACCAAATATGAGCATCACTGACCATTCATCATTCCAGGGTCGAAGATGGATTTGAAAAACTAAGAACGGCCAGCTGCAAGAAGACTCCTTCCGCCGGGGGCTGCGTTTGTGATACCATGACAAACTTGCTAATTTTCTGAAGCGTGTCAACCTCCCTATAGGCGCCTGCGGTTGTTACAGTGATTACTAACCAACCATATACCTTCGAAGTATCTAGAAGACTCTAGGCTCTTTCTAATCATCTATCTAACACGTGGAAGAGTAGATTAGAGAGATGTACAGGGCAACTCTAAGAGCATCTCTAGCAGACCCCCTATTCTGTGAAACTGTAAACGCAATTGAAAGTTCGTAAATGCGGGGAGGGAGGGTCTATACGGGCTCAAAATCGCCACGGCAGTTGAGAAAATGTATCCAAAACTGTAAATTTTAAAGAACATGTTTCACGGAGAAATTGAACGCAGAAACTCGGCGGAGCATAGATCATTCTTCACATAGGGGCAAATCGTTCGTACACAACATAGATATATTTACATAAAAGCTCGTCGGGGCTACGCTACCGTAGCAGTAGACAAAATGGAGCTCACCGAAGCTCGTGCGGTAGCTAACCAGTGACGGCGCTCAATCGGAGTCGTCGGAGGAGGGGAGGTCGACGAAGGTCCGCTCCTGCTCAGCGGCCTCGCGGCGCCACTCCTCCTTCTTGCTCTCCTCCCACGCACCGCGCACTAGCAATGCTGGCAAAATGGCGTCTGCCTGCACCGGGGGGAGGAAGTCCTCTGGACAGACGACGCCACCGGCACATCGCTCCGGCCCCGCCTAGGCCTCCGGCTCCATCTTCACCGGGGTGATAGAGGAGCGCGAGCTGGAGGCCCCGGACGAGCTGCCGGTGCCGGATAAGAGGCGCCCGTGCGCACAGTCGTACTGCTCCTTCTCGCGGCGACGATCGCCCGTGGCGTGTGTACCGCAAAGCGGCGCGCTTCCGCACCCCGTCGGATTTGACACAACGCGCCCGCTCGTGGTCCTCGTTGTCACGGCGGGCGGACTTGGCCATGGCGGGCGGCGGATTGGAGGCACGGGCGGTTGATCTGAGGCACCGGCGGTGAGGGATTGGGGATTTTCGCGGCAGCGGGGGGATAGGGTTTTGGCCCGTATCCAGCAGCTGAACCCATTTGATCTTTCCTCTCTGTTGCCAATAAATCTTTTGATGTTGTAGTTACACAGTCAAATATTGTTTCAAGTTTGTTCTTAGACTGGCCTCCATA
Source organism: Aegilops bicornis (assembly GCA_021605145.1). NCBI lineage: Eukaryota > Viridiplantae > Streptophyta > Magnoliopsida > Poales > Poaceae > Aegilops > Aegilops bicornis. The sequence goes on along the minus strand of CM038671.1, from coordinate 33,980,576 downwards.
GGGGAAAGAGACCTGCTATTTTCAAAAGCATCTAACATGGAAGTGAGAGCATTAATATCCACAATGGAATCCTTTAATTTGGATGAAGTTTTTGCCCAATTTTTCAAGCTTTTCCTTAGGATTTTCATCTTTGCATTGATTCTCTTGGTTGCATCTCCATAGTGTATGCTTTGAGTCCAAATTGATTCAACCAGAGGTAGGAAATCATCATGTGCCATTCACCAATTCTCAAATCCAAAAAGATTGCACTGTGTCATAGAATTTTGGATCTGGATAACACAAGGTACATGATCTGAGGTGGTCATAGCCAGTGGATAAGCCGTTGTGTTCTAATGAGTTAGGGTCCAGGAAGTAGAGGTAAAGAACAAGTCCAATGCCTCAAGGGGTAGGCTGTCGTGCATGTTGCTCAATGTGAAATTTCTACCATTAAGGGGAATGTCTACAATACTCAGCTATAGCATGCTATTAGCGAGACATTTTACACTGATTTATTTAACAAGGCATTACTCAGAACACTATAGCATGCTATTTGTTTCATTTATTTTGAGTAAAGCAGACAACTTTCATACGTATACATGCACATGATTTCTAGTTCAAAACATAGATGCAAATTGGATCGTCTGTTGTTGTATTGTTTTTGGTTTTCCGGGCGAAATGGGTGTGTTCAGCTGCTTGGTGGAAAATTGGTGAGTATAGTAGAGAAAGGTACATATGACCATTGCAACCACCCATTTGCGTGTTTTGATCCTTGTCATGCGTTTCGTGGGACTGCGGAAACAGTTGAGCATAGAGTCATGGAAATTTGATGGATGCCAACAATAGTTCTCGCATGACTAAACAAGGTACTTCCTTTATTATATAACATACCAAACATATAACATGAGTTGCAAGATAACATGAACTGTGCAATTGCGAGATCATGCTTACTTTTCTCTCTCTCTCTCTCTATTCATGTGAACAATTGCAATTGCCAGAGTAACATTAGCTGCCAGTTAATATTGGAATATTGGAGGAAGACAAATGCAAAACTAGTGCGGCATTGTCGCGTCCGGGATCAGATAGCGTGGCATGAGGGCTGCTGGCACGGTGGACGGACCACCCTCCAGTTTCCTCGCGATTGTGAAGTCCATCACCGCCACGATCCTCACTTCTTCTCCTGGGTTGCCGGGGTATGGCTCCAGCACGTTGGAGCGCAGGCTCACTGCATTGCTGATGGCTCCCTCGAAGTCGGCAAGGTTGTCCATAATCTCTGCAGCGCTAGGTTAAACTCCTCCGCCGGCACAAGCCTGGGGAGTTACACGGAGTCATATCTGGTATGGACTATGTTCTTGGCGACTGAGAGCGAGATGAGGAAGCAGGATGCGGCTGTGCTAGCCTTGAGGATGCCGAAGCGGTGTCGCAGCCATCTTGTGTTGTGTTGTTCCCCATGGCGATCATGGAAGTGTGTCGTCGCTTCTTAAGCCACGCTGAAACGACATGAGGTTCTGATCGTTCTCCGTGCCAGAGAGGAGCTCCAGGGGCAACCCCGCCAGGAGGTCGGCGACGCGGCACATGCCGAGCAGGCCGGTGAGGATGTCGACAAGGGGCTGCTGGTTCGGGTACACGTACGGCCTCTGCGGCGAAAAGTCATGCTCGTCTGGCGGCGAAGCCCGACACGAACCTGGTCATGGAGTGGCCATGGAGGTCGCTACAAATTTCTGTTCGCATGCAAACAGTAATTCAGACCTGTAGCCACGTTGGTTATATTCTTGGACTGGCCTGTCCATATTCAACAATTCAACCTCAACGAACTCAATTCTTGACCATAGTCAAAGATCAAATGATCCTCAGATTTATTCTGCGTACAGAAAAAAACATAACTCTCTTCTTGCTAAATGAACGGTCTTTTCCTAAGATTATCTGTAGTGATGAGTCTATTAAATAGTGGAGCCAAAGAAAAATGTGAATTATGATGCAGGTCTTTGGTTGAACCGGCTGGACTGTTCAAATCCAGGGTTACAAGCTTTAAGAGTAGGAAAAAATGTTACAAAAGGTTTCAAGAAATCAAAACCAAAATGAACAAAAAAAAACAAATATGAGCATCACTGCCCATTCATAATTCCAAGGGCGAAGAACAAAAAAAATCAAATATGATCATCACTGCCCATTCATCATTCCAATGGCGAAGATGGATTTGAAAAACTAAGAATGGTCAGCTGCAAGAAGACTCCTTCCGCCGAGGGAGGCGTTTGTTATACCATATCAAACTTGGTAATTTTCAGCTGAGTTGTTGTGCCAAAATTTTCATGATTATTTTTTGTGGCTCAATCGATATAATATGTGCCAAAATTTCATGATTATTTTTTGCGTACTATAAAGTGCAATTTTGGTGCAAAGTTGTGCGCTAGTTTTTTTATTTCTCAATTCTTAAAAAATAATTATTTTGATATTGTTTGTCTTTACTTCATTTTCATTCTACTTTAAGGTTAATATCAATGCCACTATTCATTTGTTCTTAGATTTTGTTTTTGCAAAAGTTCCACTTTTATATACTTATCCTTGCATTGTTAAAAGCGCAATTTTTATGTACATATAGCGCAAATTTTGTCAGTATTTGTTTCAGATTCTTTTTCCCATTTTCTTTGTTCTTAAATGGTAATACCAATGCCACATATACATTCTTTCTTTTGTGGGTATTTTGCTTTACCTTTTTATTCCAGTTTTCTATTTCTATGCGTTTTTCCTTTTCCTTGTTTCTCTTCTTTTATTGTTATTTTTTGTTTTTGTGGGTTTTAGTTTTTGTTTTTTGTTTTTCTTTGTTGAGTTTTCTTATTTCTTTATGCGTTTTTTTGGATGTTGAGTGTGTTTAAATATATGCACACAAGCACTACATGTATACATTATATTACAGTATGGAAATTTCACTACTATATTTTTCTTCTTACATATTATAAAAAGTGCATTTTTTTACTAATATTGACGAAATTTTAGTTTTAATTCAAAATTTCACTTTCTCTCTTATTTAAGGGTAATACCAATGACACTAATTCATTCCTTCTTTGAAACTTATTTTTTGTGTAAATTCTACTAGTATATGTTAGTTCTTGCATAGGTACAAAAAGTGCAATTTATGTGTAAATCATGTGCAAATTTTATCATGATTTATTTTTTCATTCCTTTCTTCCCAAAGGGTGGTACCAATGCCACTACTTCATTCTTTTTGAGCAAATGTTATGTTTATGTGTTTTTAAATAAGAAAACACGCAAGTACTATACAACATGTGTGTAAATTATAGTGGAATGCGAAATTGCAATATTATATGTTCGTTGTTCGCATATTACTGAAAGTGCAATTTCAGTGCAAACTTGTGCGCAATTTTTTTATTTTTCTTTTTTCTTAAAGGGGTTCATTATTCCCTAGAAAACTTTATTATTTTGATATAGTTTTAGTTTTTTATTTTATTCTTCTTAAAGGGTTTCATTCTTCCATAGAAAACTTAATTATTTTGATTTTGGTTTTGTTTTTTGTTTTATTTGATTTGCGTTCTTTAGAGGCAACGCCGATATCATTTTTCCACTATTATATGATGTCGTTTTTGTTTTTAGGGTCCGAGCCAGGTTGTAAAAAACTAGGCGCCTATCAAATAATTGCCCTCATAACATGGATAAACACTCATTCAATTTAAATGCAATGTGTGTGTGGTTCATACCATTGTCTCAAAATTGCATTACTATATGCTTATTTTTTGCATATTATGAAACAGTCCAATTTATATGCCAATCGTGTGCAATTTCCTATCATTGTTTGTTTTATGTGTTTACACATTATCTTTCTTCTTTTATGTATCTTCTTTTATGTAATACCAATGTCCTTAATTCATTATTTCGTAGAAAAAAAATCTGTTTTTTAGTTTTGTATTAGCTTTGGTTTTAGTTTTTGTTTAGCGATTATGGTCAACTTGGTGTAATCTCAGATGTACGTATGTATAACCACTAGTAGAAAAAGGGCCTATAGTCCCGGTTCATAAGGGCCTTTAGTCCCGGTTCGTGAACCGGGACTAAAGGGTCGGTACTAATACCCTCACCCTTTAGTCCCGGTTCTATCCAGAACCGGGACAGAATCAAACCTCCACGTGGCCTGTCCATTGAGCTCAGGCGGGAGGGCCTTTGGTCCCGGTTGGTGGCACCAACCGGGACCAATAGGCATCCACGCGTCAGCATTTCTTTGGCTCTGGTTTTTGTTTTTTTTTCAAAGAGGGGGGTTTGGGGGGTTGGGGGTTAATTTAGGTGTTTCATATATTGTGCTATAGCTAGCTAATTAATAGAGAAAATTGTCCTTTTTTTTGTCCGTGCTTGGTCGACGCTACGTACTATACATACGTATAGAGAGGACTAACTAGACATGCTAGCTAGCTAGTAATTAAGCAAACAGAAGATCGTCATGAACATATATATGCATACAGAGAGAAGTGATATCGACCACCTCTCCTTCTCCGAGAGATTGGTCGAACAACAAGTTCTCGTATATCTATCCGACGCTACCGGCTACATATATACAATAATTATCTTTTAAAATACGGACGCGTGGTCCACATGGTATTCCCCGTCTTCAGCGATCACATAGTCAAGAAAGAATGCCGCCAATTCCTCTTGAATTGCTTGCATGCGATCTGGTGCTAGGAGTTCATCCCGCTGCCGAAACATCTAATTTTAAGAAAGGGGTCAATACATATATATATATATATACATATATATATATATATATATGAATGAAACTCAACACAAATGATGGTAATAAAATAAAATTGTGAATATTTTTATTTACGCACTTCAAATTGTTTGTCGGAGTAGCCCCTCTCACAGGTCGTGTGGCGGATGGACTCGCAAGCGTAGTATCCACAGAAATCATTCCCTTGTTCCTGCCACAACCACTTTACAAGAAACAGAGGTCAATCAAACTGATAATTATATATAGCAAGTACATGCTAAATGGTATTGAGGAAACTAGCGCTTGAATCACTAGGAGATGCGCGTGGAATATGCTACTATATAGTACTTACTTTCGCGTGTCTAAATTGCCGCCTCTTCTTCCTCTCCTCTTCTTCTCCTTTCTTCCTCTTCTTATTTTCCTTTTTATATGAACATATCATCATATATATGAACATACATTTTCTTTGCATATGCATATGAACATACATACATACATACATTTTTCTTTCATATGAACATACATACATACATTTTCTTTGCATATGACCATACATACATTTTTCTTTGCATATGACCATTCATACATTTTCTTTGCATATGCTTTGCATATAAACATACATACATATGAACATACATACATACATATAAACATAACATACATACACAAAAATTCTAAAATCTGCCTAAAAATCTAAAAATCTGCCTAAAAATTATCCATCCATCCATCCATCCATATAATGAACATATATAATGAACATATAAAAAGCTTGCATACATCATCCATATTATGTTCATATAATGAACATATATACATGAACATAAATCTGCCTAAAAAATTATATGAATTTTTTTTATGAAGAGGACGAGGGGACAGGGAGGAAAGGGGGTCACCGAGCCGGACCGAATGGGGAGGAGGCGGCCGAGGCAGGGGCGGCAAGGGGGCGGGCGCCCGGCGACGACGAGGTGGGGCGGGCCGGAGCGCAGGGGCACGGGCGGCGGCCGGGCGTGAGGCGCGGGCGCTGCGTGCGTGTTTCGTGGACGGGCAGGCACGGGCGGCGGCCGGCGTGGGGCGATGGGCGTGGCCGTGCGTGCTCATGACGGGCAGGGGCACGGGCGGCGGACGGCGTGGGCTCGGGGCAGGGGAGACGGGGATGGCGGCGTGGCGCGACGTGGCGACGAGGAGCGCGATTTGGGCAGCCTGGCGGCGGGGCAACTGGCTAGGAGGCGAGGGAGATGTGAAAATTTCACAAGTCTTGCTTATATAGAAAGAGCATTGGTCCCGGTTCGTGGCACGACCGGGACTAATACTGCTAGTCCCGGTTGGCGCCACCAACCGGGACCAAAGGCCAAATTTCAGCAGCCCAAAGGGCGGAAGCGGCGACCTTTGGTCGGTTGGTGGCACCAACCGGGACTAAAGGGGCATTAGTCCCGGTCGTGCCACTAACCGGGACTAAACCCAACTTTAGTCTCGGTTGGTGCCACCAACCGGGACCAAAGGCCTGTGCTGCCTCGCTGCAAATGTTTAGTCCCACCTCGCTAGTTGAAGGCGCCCGGCACTGGTTTATAAGCTACTGGTGTGCGTCCCCTTCGAGCTCCTCTCAAATGCAGGCTTTCGGGCCTAATCATGCTACTGCATGTGGGCCTATTGGGCCTCTGCGGTCCTGAATCCTGGCCCATGTAGGGTTTCTAGTCGTATTCAGGCCGTGGGGGCCTAGTAGGTGATAGTTTTTTTTGCTTTATATTTTATTTCTTTTTGCTTTTAGTTTTAGAAAAAATATAAACTTTCTATTAGTGCCATTAGTTTTAAAATTTGAGAACACTTTTTTTGTTTTCTTTGTTGCTTTATTTATTTTATTTTGTTTCTACTTACAACAAAATACTTATTGTTGCTATTTTTATTTTTTCAAGTTTTTTTGTTTTGTTTTCTGCATTATTTATTTTCTTTTGGTTTTTTGCTTTATTTTTTAATTCTTTTTGCTTTTAGGTCAGCAAAATTATAAACTTTCTGTTAGTGCTTTTAGTTTTAGAATATAAACTTTCTGTTTGTGCCATTAGTTTTAAAATTCGAAAACACTTTTTGTTTTCTTTGTTGCTTTATTTATTTTATTTTGTTTCTACTTACAACAAAGTGCTTATTGTTGCTATTATTATTATTTTTTCAAGTTTTTTGTTTTGTTTCCTGCATTATTTATTTTCTTTTGGTTTTTGCTTTATTTTTAATTCTTTTTGCTTTTAGGTCAGCAAAATTATAAACTTTCTGTTAGTGCCATTTGTTTTAGAACAATTATAAACTTTCTGTTTGTGCCATTAGTTTTATAAAATTTGAATTCTTTGAAATTTGTGTGAATCACAAGTTTGTGAGCTCGGGCATTCCATCGAACACCTTGTGTGCATAGGAGGTGAGCTAGAGCACCACCAAGCCCCCTCCCCCTCGGCCAGAAAAAACAGAGCAGTGTGCTCTGCTCTTGCGCGAGGGGCTATATATAGACAGCACCATTAGGGTTGGTGGCATGCGCGGGGACTAAAGGGAAGCCTTTGGTGCCGGTTCATGCCACCAACCGGGACCAATAGTGGTGGGCCAGGAGCCAGGACCATTGGTCCCGGTTCGTCCCACCAACAGGGACCAAAAGGTCCGGACGAACCGGGACCAATGGCCCACGTGGCTGCCGGCCCCCAGGCTCACGAACCGGGATAAATGCTCGCATTAGTCCCGGTTCTGGATTGAACCGGGACTAATGGGCAAAACAGGCCTCAACGATAGCCCCTTTTTCTACTAGTGAACATCTCGTATCATACACCAATTAGTGCTGGATCTAATCATGTTTCATCATAGCACAACTTGCTTATGATACAGTGGGGGATTAAAGTATTCAGCGACGCTGCGTTATTGTTAGTTGGTGAAAGGAGCAGCATGCACCGGGCGATCCAGTACCAACCAAGAAAAACATGGCTACTACACAAATCGACTGAACCAAGCTGTGGTCAGTCGACTGTCTGCTAGTCAGTCCCTTTTCTGAAGCGTGTCAACCTCCGTATAGGCGCCTGCGGTTGTTGCAGCGGTTACTCGATTCTCCTGTTTGGAACAATTGGTTCGATTTTATCTTCAACCAACTATATACCATGGATGTATCTAGAAGACTCTAGGCTCTAGCTAATTACCTTCTAACATGTGGCCACTCTAATCACACATTGGTTGATCCATGTCATGTGTTTTCTGTGAGTGAACAAACAGTGCAGCATGGAGTCATGGACATGAAATGGATGACTGCCAATTACACTCACGTGATTAAACAAACACTCCGTGTTACTACTCCCTCCATTCCAAAATGTAGTGTCTATAGATTTTTGTAAAAGTCAAATGTTGTCAACTTTGACCAAGTGTATAGAGAAAACTATCTACATCTACAATACCAAACATGTATATTCTGAAAATATAACTCACGATGTATCCAATGAGGAGCATTTGGTATTCTAGATGTACCTATTTTTCTCTATAAACATGGTCAAAATTTGTAATGTTTGACTTTTATAAAAATCTATAGGCACTACATTATGGAGCGGAGGGAGTACTATATAACATATACAACCCAAAGCCTCCAACCATTTACTGCCAGACAACATGAGATGCACAAGAACGGCAAGGTTACTGGCCAGCTTGTTCCCATCTCCGTATGTGGAATATTGGAAGAAGACAAATGCACGACCATGGTACCTCCCCGCGCTCCTGCACGGCAAGGCTCTGCCGCATCCCGCACGCGCCGGTGCTGTTCTTGCGATAGTCGGTACAACTCGTGCTAACCCATGGAGTCTGTGAACTCGTCTATGCATAGAGCAACCTCTGCTCCCACGGATCCAACGCGCCACCTCGGACTCGTGCTAACCCAGGTTCGTTCAACTGCTGGTTTATTCGCTCGACTGTACCGTCCATGGTCGTACTGGTCTCCATCGCCTGATATTCATCTGCCTCGATTACCATCGCCTGACATGCATGCATCTTTTCTGCCACGTCTCCATTTCCTGGCGTGCATCTGCCATGTTACCATTGGTTGCCACGCGTCCAGCTTCAGTATCGTGGATGAGCGCCACTGGCACGGTGAACGGGTCGTGCTCAGATTGCTTCGTGACCACGAACTTCATCACTGCCATACTGGCCATCATGGTCTAGGCCATCTCTGGTCAGATGTGGCGACGATGATGCAAGGATGTTTCTCCTACTTGAAGACGTTGTCGTGGAAGAAGTCGACTTAGTCATTGGTGTCAATTTTATATCTCGTAATGGTTCGACCATGGTTGCCTTTGTTTTATACTTTGTTGTATAATTAATAAAAATGATTGTGTGCATCATATTGATGCAGAGGCCAGGGATCTAACCTCCTTTTCAAAAGAAAAAAATAGTGTTCATCATGGTTCCCTCAGACTCCCTGCCGGTTGGGAGGCCACGGGTGCCTCCGGCGGTGGGTTGGCGACGTGGTACGCGCCGAGGATGTTGACGTGGGTGAAGCACTGACTGTTTTTCTTTCTTCTGTGTGTTGTGTCTTGAACACTGGCCCTCTTTTCTTCACTTGTCCCATGGCAATATTTGATACAGTATGCCTTAGGTTTTAGCCACATAGACTCCCGGTTTATGATTTCTCTCTGAACTTGTAGGTTTGTTTTGCAGGAATGGCATCCATGGTAGATAAAACTAGGCTTGACAATGGAAAAACAAAGACAGGACCAGAACATCTGGCACGATGATGCCATTGATGTCCACGTCATGCCTTGTTCAACTGCATCTGCATCTGCTTCGGCGGCTGTTAATAGATGCTCAACTTTTTTTTTCTTCAGGTTTTTGGTTTTATGAAACCTGCATCATGAGTTTCTGACATTCTCCATGTACTGCTCTACTCTGTATGTGCAAGTGTTGCACCATTGGGGTGCTCCTAAGACTCCAAGAACATCCGGTACTCACGACATAGTAAGGAAATGTTTTGACAACATTTTGACACAAATTAATGTCAGCATATTGCTTAATTACATTTCAAATCCAAATTCAACCTACAGGCCAAGCAATACATTGATAGATTTTACCGAAATCCGAGCAAGAGTGATGGTAAACGATGCAAGGCTTTGCTTGAACCGGCTGGGCTGTTCTAGCTATGGTTAAGTTTAAAGAATAGCAAAACAGAGTACACTTGTACTCACTACTTACATCCAATCGATTTTGCCATGTGGAAACATCAGCAACAATATTCAAGAGGCCACTCTAGTTGACAGCACAAGCAAACACAGGCGCAGTACATAGAAGAGTTCAAAGCAGAAACTAAGCTAGAATAAACATCGAACTCCGCTATGTTTCTGGAGTAGGCCCCGTTTGATAGTAAAGTATTTTCTAAGTATTTTGGAAATACTACAGTTTTTGAGATTACCATAGTTTTATTTACAACAAGCTGTTTGGTTGCCCCTAAAAACTGTGCTTTTAATATTGTAGTATTGGGCAAACTGCAGTTTTTTCTCTGCATAAAAAAAAACCCAACCCTCTTTTTAAAAAACAGAGCTGCTGAGTGCTTAAACGCGATAACTAAACAGGAAATTTACAGCATTATGCGGCAACAGCCAAACAGGTTCACATCTTTAGGAGAATGATGTGATGGACAAGACCCACCCGTTAGCTTAGCATAATGATCTTTCAATTTATTGCTATTGCTTTTTTCATGTCAAATACATATTCTTGGACTATGAGATTATGCAACTCCCGGATACCGGAGGAATACCTTGTGTGCTATCCAAACATCACGACGTGACTGGGTCATCATAAAGGTGCTCTACAGGTATCTCCGAAGGTGTTTGTTGAGTTGGCATAGATCGAGATTAGGATTTGTCACTCCGGGTATCGGAGAGGTATCACTGGGCCCTCTCGGTAATACACATCATAAGCTTGCAAGCAAATGACTAAGGAGTTAGTTACGAGGTGATGCATTATGGAACGATTAAAGAGACTTGCCGGTAATGAGATTGAACTGGGTATGAAGATGCCGACGATCGAATCTCGGACAAGTAACATAACGATGGACAAAGGGAATTACGGATGATGTCATAACGGTTCGACCGATAAAGATCTTTGTAGAATATGTAGGAGCCAATATGGGCATCCAGGTTCGACTATTGGTTATCGACCGGAGAGGTGTCTTGGTCATGTCTACATAGTTCTCAAACCCATAGGGTCCGCACGCTTAACGTTCATTGACGATATAGTGTTATATGATTTGGTGAAAGAATGTTGTTCGGAGACCCGGATGAGATCACGGACATGACGAGGAGTCTCGAGATGGTTGAGAGGTAAAGATTGATATATAGGACGATGGTATTCGGACACCGGAGGTGTTTCGGGATGCACCGGGTAGCCATCGGGTCACCGGAAGGTGTTCCGGACCCCCCCCCCCATGTATATTGGCTTAATGTGCCAAGGGAGGTACAAACCAGCCCACAGGGGGCTGGTGCGCCCCTCTCCTCGGCCGGCCAGCCCTAGGGAAGGAAAGGGGGAGGGCTAGCCCCTTCCCGCCTTCCGCTCTCATGGGAGAAAGGAAAGGAAAGGGGGAGGGGGCGCCACCCTTCCCTGCCTTCCCCCCGCTCCTATACATGGCAAGGGAGGGCGCCACCTTGGGAGAGACCCCAAGTAGGAGTCCTCCTACTTGGGAACCAGCGGCTCCTCCGTCCTTCCCACCAATATATATGTGGGAGGGAGGCGCCTAGCACACAACAGACAATTGCCTAGCCATGTGCGGCGCCCCCTCCACCATTTACACCCTTGGTCATATTTTCACCATCACCGTCACCACGCCGTCGTGCTACCGGTACTCATCTACTACCTCGCCGTCTTGCTGGATCAAGAAGGCGGAGGATGTCACTGAGCTGAATGTGTGCAGAACGCGGAGGTGTCGTACATTCGATACTTGGTCGGTTGGAGCGCGAAGAAGTTCGACTACATCAACTGTGTTGTTAAACGCTTCCGCTTACGGTCTACGAGGGTATGTAGACACACTCTCCCCCTCGTTGCTATGCATCTTCATGGATAGATCATTGCGTGTGCGTAGATTTTTTTCCATGCAGCGTTCCCCAACAATATGTTCATGCACACACCCTAACCATCATTGTGATTCTACCAACATCCTAGGAACCGTTCTGATTATAGCAACACCCTAACCAACATTGTGATCATAGAAAAACACCCTAACCAACATCGTCATTCTACCAAGAACACCCTAACTACTAATCTAGTATTGTTGTGGTTCACCGGCAATCAATTTGATTGGAATCTAAGCCGATCCAATCCAGTGCAATCGAATCCAACCAATTCAGAACTAGGCAAAAACAAATAACTACTAATGGAAGCACGGGGAATGAATCGTTTACCAGAGCGGATGCCAGAGAAAAGAATGTTCGCCGAGGACCAAACCCTCACGGGAATACGAGTCCAGCCGATGTCGATACAAGGGCCCTCGCCACTTCAGTGGTGCTCCTCGTCACACAAGCAGTAGAGGAAGTGGGTGCCGCCTTCAATGCTCTGGGCATGCTCCCCTCGTCATGGCCCAGAGCGTGAGGAGAAAACACCCGAACGGGGGTAAATAACACTAGTGCAGAACTGGGCTATAGCACCGGTTCGTAAGGCCCTTTAGTGCCGGTTCGGTAACCGGCACTAAAGTATGGGGACTAAAGGTCCCCCCCCCCCCCTAGTACCGGTTCCGCACAAACCGGTGCTAAAGGGCAACCACGTGGCCCGAGCCAGCTCCGGGGCAGGAGTTTTAGTACCGGGTTGGTGACACCAACCGGTATTAAAAGGTTAGGGGGTTTTGGGTTTATGATTTCTTTTTCATTTAATTTTGTGTTTTCCATTTAATTCTTTTTCGTCTGCTGGTATTTTAAGATACTACATATTGTACATGTTATGCATATATATAAATAGAATTTATAGTAGAACCGATCATATATATATATACATACATATATATATATATATATATATTTCTATCCACACTACCTAGGGGGTGTGTTATCGGAACCGTTCATGCGCCTTGAGATCCGCACCTTTAGAGGATAAGGTTCCTATTTTCTGAATTATTGAATTTCGCCATCACAAGACAGGTAAGATGGACCGCCATCTTTCTCACCCGGCGGCCTAGTGTAGGCACAAAAATGGTAGCCTAGTATTAGACTTCGCAGTAGTTTTCACGGCAAAGGATGCGGCTGCTTTCTCACCCGGCAGTGCAGGACAGGAGCAGTTTCGGGCAAAAAGTTACAGTGGCCGGTGGAGGCCAATTAATAAAAGGTTCTGAGCTGCGGACCTATCCGGCCCTCTAAAACTTGCCCATTTGGCCTAGTCGCTCATTGTACATGGTTAGGCACGGTTCGCGCTAGCAAATCTAAGCCGCTTGGATGGGCTCTTTAATTTGTTGGCCCGGTGTCCGTCCAGCTGCGGAGATGCATGCAATAACAAAAGCCGCTGCTAACAAGATCCTTCCTCTTCTGCGCTCCTGCGCTATAGTAAGAAGTTAACAAATAAAATGGAGCGTTTAGGAGTTGGCTGCGCAAGCAAAAGGAGCCGGAGCAAACCATGCATGCAAACGAACCGCCCGGACATTCCTTCCTAGAAACCGTCAAGGCCAAACGGGCAGTGCACCGAACTTGGACGGCACGATCACACACGGAGACACCTTGAATGCCTTCTCTGCGCTCGTCTCCCTGCTGTCGTCCAGCTCCAAAACATATGCGACCCACACATCGTCTCCAGTTTCTCTAACGGTTACTGACAGCAGCGGCGCCTCCGTCGACCTCGGATGCACCGAGTTGGCCACCACGTGCACGGTCTCCGCCTCGGCGCAGCAGCCTAGGGGCAGCTGCGATGAGAGCGCCGGCTGCTGCCAGTCCTGGAACACGGCGGTGAACGCGAACTGGTTGCCCACCCCGGCACCGCATGCCGACGACGACCTGCCGGCGGTTTATATCCCTAGCAACGACATGCTGCAGGTTCTTACTCAGCCCGGCTCTCGTCGTGGCGCCGTGCCGTGCGGCGAATTTGGTGCGCGTGTTGTCCCTGCGCGGCACGCGTGCCGCCTCATCGTAGGCGCATGCCGCGTCCTCGGCGGTGTCGAATGTGCCCAGCCACACACGTACGCGCTATACCGAGTCCTTGATCTCGGTCACCCATCGGCCCGACGCCTCTGTCGGACTCCAAGGAAGCGGCGCCCACGGCACACCATCATCGTGCCGGTGGCCAAGGCTGCATTCCTGCCGCTCTCCTATGCCGCCATGAGACCGTTGTCCACGCGTGTTTTACAACTGGGAGTTAATTAGCTTAAGCACCTAGCCAGCTAGACTGGATACGTTCACACATACTCCCTCCGTTCGGAATTACTTGTCTAAAAAATGGATGTATCTAGATGTATTTTAGTTCTAGATACATCCATTTTCGAGACAAGTAATTCCGAACGGAGGGAGTACACTGGAAAGTTTCGCCACTCCATACGTACATATATACACCACATTGACGACAAGGACGACAAGCACCATTGGTCCATCCCAAAACATTGACGGCAAGGACGACAAGCACCACAAACAAACATGCAGTTACTCCCTAGATGAAAAGGGTTCTAGTTTCTTAAGAAAGGGTTCCTATTGTACGTGTACCGGTGGTTCTCAAAGTGCATAACGGGGGTTCCCGTGTGATCTGTCGATGTGGTCGAAGGGGGGGGGGGGGGGGGTTCCGTCCACCCGTAAAGATGTGGCCTCCGCCCCAAAGACCGTGTGCACTACTTTGTTCACCAAAAAGATAGATGAGTATCTATCAATCTCTCCCTCCACCTGCCACATTCGATATAATGCAAAAAAATGGAAGTTCCATATGATGTGTGAATGCATATGTGCTTTGGCAACCGTTCATGAAGTAAGAGGAGTCAATGTGCTCACGGTCTACATTAAGCGGAGCTTAGTGTGCCCCCCGCCCACCCCCCGTGCCTTATGTGATGTTCTATAAAAAAATAAAAGTGAAGGTTGATTGCTCTCATGTGGAAAGGGTCGTCTCCTCACGGTTGACTGTATATGGAAAGGGTTCCCGTTCCTTAAGAAATGGTTCATATAGTATGTGTGTGGGTGGTTCTCGCAGTGAATAACAAAGGTTCCCGTATGGTCTATCGATGCGGTCGAAGGGGTGGGCTCGTTCACCCATAAAGGTGAAAACCGTGTGTCAGAAAACCGTGTGTCAGAAAATGAAATCTTACGGTCGTTTTGCTCTCACATGGAAAGCGGCATTGATATGCTCACGATCTACTATATATGGAAAGGGTTCTTGTTCCTTAAGACAGGGTTCCTGTTGTATGTGGATTGGTGGTTCTCGCAGTGCATATCGGAGGTTCCCGCGAGATCTGTCGATGCAGCCGAAGGGGGGGGGGGTCCTGTTCACTCGTAAATATGTGGCCTCCAGCCCAAAAACCGTGTGCACTGTGCATATGTTCACAAAAAGATAGAAGGGTATCTATGAGTCTCTCCCTCCACCCCGCACATCGGATATAATGCAAAAAAATGGGAGTTCCATGTGATTTGTGAATGCTTGTGTGCTTTGTCAACCATTCATGAAGTAAGAGGAGTCGATGTGCTCACGGTCTACATTATGCGGAGCTTCCGCATGTGCCCGCCCCCCCCCCCCCCTGTGCCTTATATTATGCGACGTTCTGTCAAAAAATTGAAAACGAAGGTTAATTGCTCTCATGTGGAAAGGGTCATCTATATGCTCACGGTTGACTATATATGGAAAGGGTTTCCGTTCCTTAAGAAATGGTTCATATAGTACGTGTGTGGGTGGTTCTCGTAGTGCATAACACAGGTTCCTGCATGGTCTCTCGATGCGGTTGAAGGGGTGGGGTTCGTTCACCCATAGAAATGTGCCCCCACCTGAAAACCGTGTGTCAAAAAATGTACATGTGTACTTATAACAAATTATCTATGTAATCACGGGTTTGACCGATGGTGGTCGTGTTTCCTTTGTATTTATACTAATATATGATACTCAGTGACTTCATCTTCATCTATGTTTAATAAAATGGATCCGTGCATCATCTGACGTAGATACTGAGTAATGCCTTTTCCGTTTTCTTTGTTGGTCTGCATGTGTGATGGAGCTTGGCAGCCCTCAAGGCAGTTTGTCCGTAGTCCGTGGGGAGCTCGCATGGTATGGTTCTGCCTCTTGAGTCACGAATAGAAACACCCCATTATGTATTTCTTGTAATATTTCTTCAACTTCACATAAGAAAGGACATCTCAGTCATTACAATTTACAATTATTGAAACTAAGACATTTTCAGAATAGAGTAGCTAGTCTATCTGCCATTCACACCTGTGAATTTAACGGAAGAAATGCATATATTTTTGCTGCTATTAGCAAGCTACATATCTACAAAGGTTGATTCACATCAAGAACATATCACAAACTGCAATCTACAAGTAAAATATCTTCCTCTGGTTATACTGCTCATAGCCACTTTTTTTAATAAGCTAGAAGTAAAAAAGGTAACCGAAGTAGTTGAGTATCTAAGCTACACACATAAACAAGTCTCAAAGAAATTCTGAGAACATCTACAGGAGCAGAAACCTGACAGGCTAACCAAACTACTTGATTCTTTGTGCAATACTATTTTTAATTCCGTTACCGAAGTATACTTTTCCCGTCAAACAAAGGTGTAGATACATGCTAGTTCATATTTACTCATTTAAAGACCATAACACGCATACTTCTATTACTCGTTTTAATCCAAAAGACTACATCCTAGAGTACATACTAATTAGTCCGCTCGTACTCAGCAAGCATGAATAAAAGCACATCCAATATCAAACATTTCAGCCTGCCGTCCCGTCATGCATCATGTCTTCACCAAATTACACCAAAAGCAAAAAATGGAATCACGACCTAGCTCAACCAAAAATCAAAAGATAAAAAAAGATGGAAGCACGAGTGAAGCAGCCAGATATGTTTCTTCAAGGGAAAACCATACAAAAAATAAGTTAAAAATTTACATGTTGGATGCGTGCTCTGTGCTCCTGGCCGAGCTACGTGCTCCTTCCAAGTGCTGTACGCATGCTCCTGGCATAAATGGTCGTCGGGCTGGGTGGGGCAGCTAGCCCCCGACGGGCACACATAGGTGTGGCTGGGTGAACAGCCCCAGATCTTGTGCGGCCACCATCGGGATGCGGATGAGAGGCGACGTTGAGCAGTAGGTCTGCGGAGAATTTGAGGCGACGACGAGGGCCTCCTGGCCGTCAGCATCGAAGGAGAGGGGCCGCGGGGAGGAGGACGGGCGCGGGGTGGTCGACACGGTCCTCCATGGTCACGGACTTGAGAAGTCGACTCCATGCTCGGTGAGGTCGACTCCATGCTCGGTGAGGGCGCTGCCTCGGGATATGGTGCTCAGCTATGAGAGGAAGAAAGGTAGTGCGCTACGAGGATCTCGATCCCGTGCTTTGGTGGCGCGGAGGCTGCGAGACTTTGGAACGAGAGAGCAGTATTCATGGCCGCGCCGTGTCTTTCTGCTCGCTGACCTCGTTCAAAAGTAGTTGTCTGTGCTACAGTGTTACTACAGTCTGCGCTTGTGCGTGAAGAGGGGAAGACCAACAACGCCAACGCTAGCAGTCGCTGCAAATTTAACAATTTTGACCTGCGGACGCAATCAATTCATAAAATGAACTGGGTGTGAAACTATTTCACACCCATGACCTTTTTGTGTAGCGCCCGCCACGACGGCGCCACACCCTACGGTGCAGCGCCTAGCTCGGGGGCGTTGCACGCCAGTCCACCGTGGCAGCCCCTGGGCCCGCACCCAGCAGTGCAACGCCTCCGAGCTAGGCGCTGCACCGTAGGGTGTGGCGCCTAGCCCTCGGGCGCTGCACGATGACTTACATCCAACCGCGGCGGCCCTCTCCTCCCCACCCACCCCATTGCCACGATTCTGAGAACCAGAAGAAGCCACATGCCCTCTCCTCTCCCCCCCTCAATCCCCTCTCCCAAATCCTTCAGATCTGACGATTTGGCCCGTGGATTCCTTCACCAATCCATCCTAGAAGGTACTTTTCTCCGATCCCTTTCTTTCTGTTCATAGAATGTATGCTATTTCCGAGATTTGAGGAACCTTTGTTTGAATCTTGCATGTATTAGATTTGGGGAATTTTGTTTGAATCTTGCATGTATTAGATTTGGGGAACCCTTGTTAGATTAGAATATGGTTTGGATACATAGGTTGACATGTTATTTATATAGTTTGGATACATAGGTTGACATTTTATTTATATGGAAAAGATATTTGTATTGAATCTTGCATGAAGTAGGCTTAGTTTAGTTTATTGAAATCACATTTGTATTGGCAAGAATGGTTTGGATACATATGCTTTGAAATTTGCATGTAGTAGCCGTACTTTAGTTGTTTTGTATTCAAAAGATAATCGTGTTGACAAGAAAGCTTTCTTGCAAATTGTTACGATAGTTTGGCTTCTCAATGATCATTGGGACCTACAACACCGGTCGTATGCTATGGCGGTGAAGCAGCGGGTAATAATGAAAGTTGCCGGTGTTATGAATTTCGTGTTTTTTTCAAACACATACCCCCCATATGTAAAGATTTGTTTGTTTGCTTGTATGAGCTAGCACCTCTGAAGCTTCGGGCTCACGGGGTCAACCTTGGGTGGATGCGCTATGATGAGCGGTACACGCCGTATGTTAGGGAGACAGGACTTCTCCCTTTCATTCAGTTGGTCAGCCGGTCGACGCCACCCAACAATGCTCCAGCACTCACCGCGCTTATTGATCATTGGAGGCCGGAGACACACAGTTTCCATCTTCGGACCGGGGAGATGACCGTGACGCTCCAGGATATAGCTATGATCACCGGTCTTCCTATCGATGGGAATCCTCTATGTATGAGCACCGATTCTAATGGATGGCGAGAGCAAATGCTTGCCCTTATCGGTATGGTTCCTCCGGAGCCTCGGGAACCAGAAGTAGAAGGCAAGAAGAAGGAAAGAGTCGCAGCCGATGCTACTTTCACGTGGATTGTATCGAACTTCAGCATTTGCCTCGAGGATGCTAATGAGGACACGGTGAAGACATATGCTCGTGTCTACATGTGGTACGTGATATCCAGGACTATGTTTGCTGATGGCACAGGCAAGAATGCTTCATGGATGTGGCTCAAGGCGTTGACCGTCTTCGATAGCAAATGGAGTTGGGGTTAAGCGACACTGGCTTACTTGTATAGACAGGTATGAAGTTGTTTCTGTTTCACTTCATTGGTACATTATGAATGCGATCTTGCTGTTAATTCAACCATGTTCTCTTTTATGTGCAGTTGGACGACGCCTGTTGTAGGCTATCTGGAGGTATTGGTGGTTGTTTGCTCGCACTTTCCATATGGAGCTGGGAGCGTTTGCCGGTTGGACGACCGAAGACCGTGAAGTACGATGACTGGGACGACAAAGACGACCCACTACGGCTCCCCACTTGGGCTTACAAGAGGGATATGTTAAATGAGATGACGGATGATCCCTCGGTCATGTACAAGCTGTACATGAGCGAGCTGGACGCGATCACGCCTGAGCAGGTGAATCGACATTGCATAAGTGATTATCATGCTTCCATCGTAACTCGATATGAATTTTGCATTTTATCCCATTTTGTAGGTTGTATGGGAACCGTATGGAAAAGGAGAGAGTTTTGGGAACCCTATAGAGTTCAGGCTGAATCCGATGTGCACTAGGGATAGGGATCTCTGGCATATGCGGTGTCCACTCATATGCAACTTGGCGGCTGAGCTTCACCGGCCACATCGGGTGTACCGTCAGTTTGGTTTGTTCCAGCCACACCCGCCGGAGTGGGAGGACACCGACATAGTGCTACACGCCAGAAGATATAATCAACCTTGAGCAATTAGCAGCTTCTCGGCGGTTTCGATGATGCTAATATTATGTTTCTAACTTGCAGGTTGGATAGGAAAAAGCAGCGGAAGATCAAGGATTGGGCCAAGCATCACAACAAGTATGTCATACAGTTCGCGCTTGCTGTGGAGCAAGCTAGGGCTGGAAAACGAGCCCAACCGTGAGCACCGCCGCCGTCGCGTTCAACAACTATCTCACATGGTTTCTTCGAAGCACCCGTGTGGAGGTATGCAAGCCGGCGTATGCTGAGGAGATTTTGGAAGAACCCACCGTCTTTGATGAGGTAGCCCAGCACCAGTACAACGCATTAGTCAGGAAAGGCAACTCAGTGATCCCTTCAGCTCCAATGATGAACTTTGTGGTATTTGCCCTTTTTTCTTTTCCATTCGCACTATTCACATCTTCACTTGCCTAGCACGTTAATACCGTTTCTGTTCATAGCGTGCCCAGATCAAGAAAGCAGCTGATGAGACCGACACTATTCTGGAAACAACCCCGGCTGGCAAAAGCGATGGGGAAGGTGCACTTCGAGCATTCATTAAGGTTCACATCTCCTTCAAACTAGCACTTAACATGTGTTGCTACGTTCGATGTCTCATTCACTTGTTCATGTTGCAGCGCCAGGGCCAAAAGTTAAGGCGGCTATCAAACCTTTTCAGTTGTCGCGACCCCGAGTATGTATCACCACAACGTTCTAGGTCGGCGACACTATCAGATCCAACTTCTGGCCATGCAGATCCTTTGGAGGATAAGGATGTGGGTATGGTCACCCAAGAGGTATGGCCTGAGGTATGGCCTGAGGATATATATCCAATTGTTGATGCATTGCTAACTATATCCTCACACACGGTCTTTCCATATCTTTTGTGGATGCATAGGTTCTGATGATATGACCTTGGGGACCTACAAGGTTCGGTCTGCGCATACGAGTTAAAGCCTAGGAAGGGATTCAAGAAATACACACCTGAGGACTTCACCCAAAGAGGCAAAAGGACGGTCGGCACCTCGCGGATGGCGGCTTTGGATGACTATTTGGATGACGATGTGGATGATGTGGAGGAACCGGAGCCAGAGCGGGTTCGTCTTCCTAGGAAGGTGAAGAAGATACCCTGCAAGAGAGGGGGAGGAGCCAGCAAGCGCGGAAGGAACTAGTCATTGTCCTCTTTTAGTAATGGTAGTAATGGTAGCTCTATGTTGAACTCTATGTTGGTGGTAATGTCGAACTTGTCGTGATGGTCACTCTATGTGTTGAACTCTATGTTGGTGGTAATGTTTAACTAGAAGCTTTTAGTAATGCTTATTCTGGGATGCAACTATCTGTGATGCAACTATCTGTGATGCAACTATCTGTGACTTGAAATGACCCAGTTAGAGGGACAAAAAAACTGGAGCAACAAAGAGCAACAGAAAGTTGGAAAAGTTACAGACCTATGTGGCGCCTAGCTCGGAGGCGCCACACTCCACAGTGCAACGCCTACCTGCCAGGCGTTGCACTGTACAATGTGGCGCCTCCAGGCTAGGCGCCACACAGGTCTGTAACTTGTCCAACTTTCTGTTGCTCCCTGGATAGTTACAGACCTGTGTGACGCCTAGCCTGGAGGCGTCACACTCCATAGTGCAACGCCTAGCTCGCAGGCGCTGCACTATGGAGTGTGACGCCTCCAGCCCAGGCGCTGCACAAACACTTAGCGAAATTTTTGGCCCAAACTGGAGGCCTACCTTCTGTTGCTCTCTGGATAGCTACAGACCAGTGCAGCGCCTAGCCTGTAGGCGTCACACTCCATAGTGCAGCGCCTTTGACTTCTGACTATGCAATAATGTGTAGTCGCATCTCCCCCCATACAGGCATGCTAGTAGTAGCTAAAACAGTAAACATGCATTGCTGACACCTGACAATTGGATGTGTGCTAGTGCAACCCTGGGCTTGTTGACCACTAACTAAATGACCACTTTACAAATTAACTCTGCAAAGAAAATGCACGTCATGGCTTTTAAGTGATGATGCATGTTTATGGCAAGCAAGCAGGGGTGCCATCCCAGTGGCATTCTCTGTTTTGTATAATGCTCCGTACCTAACAACAGTGGCTAGTTGTCTTGACTTGCTATATTAATCGGACCCTTGGTCGAACGGTTCTCCACGGAGCATGGAACCCTTTGTACATTATGCGGGCCGGTCCACGACCAATCGGACTGCCATTGTGTCACCGACCCTCACTGCGCACTACTGTGTTCACACAAGCAGCGTGGTTCATTCTCGGTTATAATAGGAAATAAGAATCTAACGAATAATAATATGAAAATGCAAATGAGGAAAGGGGAGGGACCAGATCCCAACAAAAACCGGATGGCAGAGAAAAGAATGTTCGCCGAGGACCAAACCCTCAAGGGAATACGAGTCCAGCCGATGCCGATACAAGGGCCCTCGCCACTTCAGTGGTGCTCCTCGTCACAAAAGCAGTAGAGGAAGTGGGTGCCGCCTTCAATGCTCTGGGCATGCTCCCCTCGTCATGGCCCAGAGCGTGAGGAGAAAAACACCAACGGGGTAAATAACACTAGTGCGTAATCGGGCTATAGCACCGGTTCGTAAGGCCCTTTAGTCTTGCGGTTGATAACCCGGCACTAAAGTGTGGGGACTAAAGGTCCCCCTTTAGTACCGGTTCAAGACGAACCGGTGCTATAGGGCAACCACGTGGCACGAGCCAGCTCCGGGGGCAGGGAGCCCTTTAGTACCGGTTGGTGACACCAATCCGTATTAAAAGGTTAGGGGGTTTTGGGTTTATGATTTCTTTTTCATTTAATTTTGTGTTTTCCATTTAATTCTTTTTCGTCTGCTGGTATTTTACGATACTACATATTGTACACGTTATGCATTTATATAAATAGAATTTCTAGTAGAACCGATCATACATACACACACACACACACACACACACATATACATGAACTTCCCGAGTAACGCGCCTGACCTTCTCCGAGTACTAGATTGAACTTCAGCTAAAAAGTGTCCAAATGGGGCTTGCGATATACCGTTAGAAAGCTATGGACACCAATTTCATGCTCCAAGTTAAATTTTTGGCAAAATGTAAGCAGTTTAAGAGCAGTTTTGAAAACCGTTTTTCTTCATACAAAAAACGTGAATCGTATTTTCCATCGCATTTCTAAACTGTTTATCGGAATGAGGTAAATAATATAGCGTTGGAAAGCTGCTGCAAAACCGCTCCTTCCACATGTTGAAAGTTTTCTCTAATTCCCTGTGGATAAAGAGTAATTTTCAAAATCGTAAAATTTCGCAAACCGAACAACCGAATTCGTATTTTCAATGTAATTTCTAAACGGTTAATCCATTTGAGGCAAATGATATGGCATTGGAAAGCTTGTGAAAATGCGCTACTTTTTCATGTTAAATTTGGTTTCTAATTTGGAACGGTTTAAAAGTAATTCAGAAAATGGTACAAGTTCCATCGAGTTCGTATTTTGGAGATAATTTTTAACCGTTCATTCGAATGCAACAAATGATACGGCATTGGAAAGCTTGAGCAAATGCGCAACTTTTTTGTATATATTGTTTATCCTAATTCCTTACAGTTTTAAGTCAAATTGGAAAATGTATAAAAACGTATTTTTGCCATAATTTCTACATAGTTTATCGGAACGGGGCAAATAATATACCGCTGAAAAGCTATGGAAAATGCGATTTTTTTTCATGTTGATGGTTTTTTTTGATTCCTAGCCGTTTTCAAGTATTTGCAAAAATGGCGAGATTATTCGTTCTGCCTTTATCGCGAAACAGATTCTTCGAAAATGCACCGCGTGAAGAACCTGAACTTCTCGGCACGTGTAATTGAACTTCACTCTGTTTTTCACGTGCTTTTTTTGCTCGTATATCTCTATCCACTGCTCCTAGCTCTCCAGCCACTTATCGGAATTGAGCAAGTGATATACCGATGGAAAGCTGCTGTAAACACGCAACTTTCCCGTGTTGATCATTTTTTTCATACTCGCAACGATTTTAAAAGTTTTTCATCTGAAATACATTCAGCATAGTAGTTGAACTTCATGCTGTTTTCACGTTGAACTTCTGTGACGTATTTTTTACGCGCGCCTGAACTTCCCTCTGTACGAACCCGACCTTCGGGCTATCTTCCTAACCATGGCTACCCCCGCGAATTATTCTGGTTAGTCGTGTTCTATATGATGTTAGCGTAATCTAAAAACGTTTTTAGCAACTAAATATCGGTTTTAAATAGGTATCTCGCCCGTTGGCGGATTTTGCTCTCGGGTCGTGATGAAATTGCGTTTTTTGCAATTTTACTGCCTGAGTTGTTCGACCTGAACTTCCCCTAGTGCTAGGTAGAACTTCCACCAACATTGCCCGAATGGGGCTTGCGATATACCCTTGGAAAGCTATGGACGCCAGTATCATGACCCAACTTAAAATTTTGGCAAAATATAAGTGGTTTAAGAGCAGTTTTGAAAACCGTTTTTTCTTCATACAAAAAACATGAATCGTATTTTCGATCGCATTTCTAAATCGTTTATCGGAATGAGGCAATTAATATGTCGTTGGAAAGCTGCTGTAAAACCGCTCCTTCCACATGCTGAAAGTTTATTCTAATTTCCTATGGTTAAAGAGTAATGTGTAAAATCGTAAAATTTCGCAAACCGAACAACCGAGTTCGTATTTTCATTGACATTTCTAAAAGCCTAATCAAATTGAGACAAACGATATGGCGTTGGAAAGCTTATGAAAATGCGCTACTTCTTCATGTTGAAAGTTTTTATAATTTGGAACGGTTTAAAAGTGATTTATAAAACGGTCCAAGCTCCACCAAGTTCGTATTTTCGAGCTAATTTTTTAACCATACGCCTGAATGTAGAAAATGATATGGCGTTGGAAAGCCTGGACAAATGCGAAACTTTTTGGTATATATTGTTTCTCCAAATTCATTACGGTTTTACGTTGATTTTGAAAATGGCTAAAAACGTATTTTCACCTTAATTTCTACAAACTTCATCGGAACGGGGCAAATAATATACTGTTGAGAAGCTACAAAAAATGCAAACTTCTTTCATGTTGATGGTTTTCACTGAATCCCAACCATTTTCCTTAAAAGTTGAACTTCTTGTTTTTCAATTTTTGAACTTCATATTTCCATTCTTTAATAACGAGGAAAAACTGAGTTTTGTATAATCATCGAACTTCTCCAACTTTTTAATATGAACTACCTGTTTTTATTTTCTTAGTCTTTTTTATGAAATTTTGAAGTGCTCTATTTTTAAAAGTTGAACTTCTTGTTATTTTATTTTTGAACTTCTTGTTTCCATTCTTTAATAACGAGGAAAATCTAGGTTTTCTGCAATCATTGAACTTCTCCATCTTTTTAATATGTACTTCCTGGTTTTATTTCTTTTAGTAACGGAAAAAGTCCTACTTTTTGATAGACATCGAGTTGCTCCATTTTTTCATTTGAACTTCTAGGTTCATTTTAACAGAGAAAATCTTTTCTTTTTAAATTTTTCAAGATGCTTTTTTAATGACCTTCTTTGGGTTTGTAACAAACATTGAACTTCTTCATCTTTTAAATTTGAATTTCGTCATTTTTTGTGTGGATCCCATCTTTTCTTCACTCTTTTGTGCACATTTTCAAAATAGAACGTTTCGAACCTCCCGAAAAATGTTTTTAAGTAAGTATCAAACATTTTTTTCTACATTGAACTTCATACTCTTTTTTTCTAGAAACGGGAAGCATTTGAGTTTTCTGTATACATCAAACTACCCCCTTATTTTAATTTGAACTTCTTCATTTTATTCTTTAGTAACAAGGGAAACATGAGTTTTTTTATAAATATTGAATTTCTCTATTTTTACAATTTGGACTTCTTGGTATTTTTAGTGACGGTAATATACTTGTTTTGTAATAATATTGAACCGCTCTCCTATTTTAAATTTGAACTTGTATTTTATTCTTTAGTAACGAGGACAAAATTTGAGTTTCTTATATATGTCGAACTTCTATGTTATTTTAAATTGAACATCTTAGTCTTCTTCTTAGAAAAACAATGTTTTCAAATAAGCATCAAACATATTTTTCAAATTTAATGTCATACTTTTATTTTTCGTAGAAATGGAAATAATCTGAGTTTTCCATAAACATAAAACTACTTCTTTTATTTTAATTTAAACTTCTTAGTTTTATTCTTTAGTAACGAAAGGAAACCTGTTTTTTTATATATATCGAACTTCTATATTTTTACAATTTGGACTTCTTGGTTTATTTGAAATACTTACCTTTTCCATTTTTTTGAAATTGTGAAACAATGTTCTTTTTATAAAACAACATGAAAGTCATGTGTTATGTTAATTTGAAATTCTTGCTTTTCTTTAGATACAAAAATATCTGATTTTTTTATAAGCTTTGACTTGCTATATATATCTTAAATTTGAACTTCTTGGTTTAGTTTTAGAGATGGAAAAAATTGTCTATTGTTTTATCTTTTAACTTATAGGCTTTTTGGGGTTTCGTAAACTTCCAGAGCTTATTTTTGTGCAAAGTTACACCCACCCACATAATAGAACACACACCCACACACTGATGCTCAGATGTTATAAGTTTTTTAAAGTGAATTTTCTAGAGTTAAATTTTGTTTGTGCTCTTTTAAATTTTTTTTATCACTTCAAGTTCGAAAAAATCGCAAATCTCTCATGTTTTTCCTTGCATGTTTAAATAGTTTGAACTTGCTGGGATACAAATAACACATTTGACCTTCTCAAAACAACAGTTTGACCTTCAAAATAAAAATTTAAGCATAGTAATACAAGACAAACAAAGCATTCTCTGTATCCACTTTTTGAAATGGCAACATGGGTGCAGGTGCTAGTCGGCGCGTTGTTCGGCGGGCATCGGTCGGTGGTAGTAGTAGCGGTTAAATGTCGCTTTTCAGATCGATGTTCTTGAATTGGTTTCAAAGAGGAGCAGCAACTTTTTGTTGCACTGCAGATTCAAACACACAAGCATGTCCCCTCCTGATGAATGAATGGAATGAGCGAGATGAGTGAGTCTGAATATGCATGAATATATAAAGGCCATGTATTTATTTGGAATCTCTGGTACTGTCGAGAATATAGACCGAAATAGTAGACATGAGTGGAGCTTAGTTGCAAGAACATGAAAAATGAGAGAAGGAAGAAAGGTGATGCCTGGGAAGGTCGGACTCGGCCGTTGCTGCAGTCCATGCACGACAACAAGTCCTGAAGAGAGAGTTCAGAGAAAGACAGGGAGGGTCAGTGCCTGCATGACGGTAGAGTGGCTGCTCTGCACCGCGTCCCAGCGGGAGGTCCTCTAGGGACATGAGTTTATGGAAGGGGGATTTTTGTGCTGCGGCTCAGGTGGTGATGTCCAGAACATACATGGAATCACATCTGAAATTCCACGCCCCAATTGCTCGCTCCACAAGTCGTTGGTGGAAGGGAAGGGGTGGCTCCGGGGAGGCAATATGAGAGGGCTGGACCTGCTTAGGTGGAGAACTGGAGGTAGAGGAGGAGCAGCTTGCACGGGAGACCACCGGAACAATTCCGTCGGTCGGCAGCAGAACGAGAAATAAGGGAACAAACCAGAGCAGAGAAGAGATTATGGGCGCCGCGCCCAGAGCCACGGCGGAGCAGGGGAGGTTTCATGGGTGGGGCGGAGGTAGAAGGTTGTAGCCATGGCATTGATGGTTGTCCTCTTCCACGACGAGCACCGGCATGGCTGCTCATCATAGCACGAGGCATTGGGGACGTCCCACAATTCAGATCCTCACCGGGTAGGAGGAGTTGTGCCGCCGTAGATGGGGAAGACGCTGGGCGATGCGGGATGGAGGCACTACGGATCCATGGAGGCGGCACTTCGAGGCGATGAGGAGCCACGGCAGCGGCGGCTGTAGGCGATTGAGAGCAGTGGCGGGCGGCGGCGGGGGAGGGAGCCGGGCGCGGCGGGGGAGGGAGGCTGATCGCGACGACGGGTGGGAGAGGCTGGCCATGGCGAGGGAGGGAGGCCGGCCGCGGCGGCGGGTGGTTTGGTCAAGGTCGGGGAGGAGAAGGTCACATGAGTGTTGACGGGCCGTTCGGGAGGTGTAGTGTGGGCTGGTCGGTTTTCTATGTTTTCTCCCTTTACGATCTCGGGAAGGCCCTCGTCGCCCCTATATAGACCGATCGTGATCAGAATAACTATTCTGATCCCAGGATCAGAATAGTGTTACTCTATACATATATATATATATATATATATATATATATATATATATATATATATATATATATATATATATATATATATCATCCAATGTCTCACAACCACTTAATTCACACATACACACATGTATACAACCAGTGGCATTAGCCTAATTGGTGCCTTCGGAGCACGATGACAATTGGAAGAGGTTCATGGGGGCGGTAGTGGATAATAGTATTCTCCGTTCGTATCTATGACTTGGTCGAGCAAAAATACCGTTATTTCCTCTTGAATTGCTTGTATGCGCTCTGTTGGTAGGAGCTTCTCCCGCACCTCCCTGAACTGTTAAGAAGGAGATCAATATGCATGTGTATTAGTTGTGTGACTCGATATCAATGATGGTGTAAAAATTGTGAATAGTGCTCTGACAAACGTACCCAGTCCTGTCTTTGAGATCTGCTCCTTTCGGACGCCATCATGCGAATATTCTCGCAAACGTAGTATGCACACAGATTAGTCCTCGGCGCCTGCTTCAGGACCTTTACGAGAATGGAATTTGATCAGATAATAATTAATCAAGCATGATAATTAAAGAGATGGCAGCTAGCTAGCTAGTACTACTTAATTACTTACCTTGGGTCGATACCATTTCAGCTTTTGTTTCCATTAGGCTGGAGTGACGTTGATGAACTTTCCCAAGCCCTGCCCGCCGACAAAGAAAATGAATAAAGGGGTTATTAAATAGTTGTTATCAGGAAATGATGAACTAATTAAATAGGCCGAGATATAGTTAATAATGATTGAAATTACCTGGCGACTATCCCCTTCACGATGGTGTAGTCACTTTCTTTCTTAAGTAGTGAGTCTAGTACTTCAAATATTCCTTCATCAACTTTAATGATTAACAAGATCCAGTGAAAACTGCATGCACACACGTTTGGATGTCTTAATTAAGCGGGCATATGTAAGCAAAAACATGAAGCTAGCTAATAATCAAAAACAGAATTTGTAGTACAAGAAGTGTGACTCACCTGAAGTTGTAAGGAAGTAGTATATCTTCATTGGTATTGAGGCGCTTGAAGAACTCTAGCATGCTTTCGTCTACACTTGCTTGATAATATGTATCTAATTCCCATGTGTATTGATTAATGGTATTTGGGTCAATGAACCCAATGCCATAGCGTGCACCTTTTTTCATTTCATACATCTTCGTCCTGCATAATACCATAGAAAAAGTATAGTGAGGATAATTAGAGGTAATGATTGATCAAAATGATCACTACAGCAAGCTTGAGACTTAAATTACAGAAAGAAATCACTTACAGACAATAGCAACTGACGATAGATTTTTCGAGTGCGTCTTGATTGTATAACTGAAATAGTTCTGAATACTCAACAGACACAGCTTTCTCATGGAAGTAATGATCCTTCTTGACATTCACCATGAGGGACTCTCGATTGGAAATCTTGGTAATGTTCATGTACCATTGATGCAATTCATACATTCTCGTTGGGAGCTTCTTGACCTCGTCTGGCTCAACCAAAGGTTGGCCCCAGACATATTTCCGTTTCATTTCCTCCTCTCTAAGCGGAGACATGGGCTCGATCTCCAGGAGTTGTCCAACAGTGATCTTGAGGATTTCAGCCTGCGTTATATGCTCCTCGGTTATTACCACATCGCCCATCTGGGGAACGTTAACGGTTTGCCCACAATAATATTAGGCGCGTGTAATATTATGTGTTGTTGGCACAACAAGCGGGGGGATTGATTGCACCGCCTGTTCTCCCAGCTAGGGAACGGTTTTACCGCATTTTGTGCCAGCTGATTTTCTCGAGCTCGAGCTCGCCTCTTTTTGTAGACGTGCTCGATTTAACTTCCTGAGGTGGCGCTCATAGTCTGTGTCAACAGGCTTGGGAGCTGGTGCTCTAGCCATACGAATGAAGTGGTCAATCTTTTCCTCAGGCACTTTCTCCGTTGGCGATGTGGCGGTTTCGGTGCAAAATGGGCTTCCAACTGGGCCTTCGCTATGGCTGTGTTTTCCTCCTCGAACTTGCTGTAAGGCCTCTGCGGAAGAGGTGCGAGGCTTGGACCATATTGAAATCGCTTGCCTCCGCATGTACCTCCCTTACTACCTTGACTTGTACCGCTACGCACCATAGCTGCGGCGGCTCTCTTTCGTGATTGCTGAGGCGGCGGAGATGGCTGACGTGGCTGAGTTGGAGGAGGAGGAGTGGCCTGAAGTTGTGCCGGACTTGCAGGACGAGTGGCCTGAAGTTGTGCCGGGCTTGGAGGAGGAGTGGTCTGACGTTGTGTCGGACTTGGAGGAGGAGTGGCCTGACGCTTTTCCGTACTTGGAGGAGGAGGAGTGGCCTGACGCGTTGCTGGACTTGGAGGAGCGAGAGTCTGCTGACTCGGTGGCGGACTTCGACGAGGAATCGGCTGACGCGGTGTCGGTGGCCTTCGAAAGATGATGCAATCCTTTCTCCATAGGATGATACGATGTTTGGCCTCTCCCAGTGTGTGCTCCTCGTCACCTCCAGGAATGTCAAGATCTAGCCCCGAATATTGGTCCACCACCTCATCAACCAAGACACGAGCATAGCCCGCTGGAATCGGGTTGCAATGGAAGGTTGCCTCAGGGGGATTTGTAAAAGCAACGGCGTCTGCCACCTTCATGGATATGTTCTTCATTTTGAAGTGTAGCTCATGATTAGTTTTCTCCATGATGTCATCCACGGGGTATCTATCCAGCATTGCGTCGCCCGGGGCGAAACCCACGCCGCTTCTCGGCATGGATGGGACGGTGCTATCCAATGCTGGATCATCCGCTAGCTGCTGCCGCTGCTGAGACCCCCTTTGCTGGCTAAGTGAGTCGATCTGCTCCTGCTGCCGCTGGAATTTGACTGCCAAGTCCGCGTGCGCTGATTCTAGGCCTTGAAGGCGTTCATAGTCCAGCTTCCTCTGCTCCTCCTCCATCTTCCTCTTCTTCTCCTCCGCAATCTTCCTTCTCGCACGGCTTCTGTAGTCGGTGTTCCAGTCCGAAAACCCCTTGCCTCGCGTTCTTCCCGGGTGTTCAGGATTTCCCAGGGCACGCGTAAGCTCGTCGTTCTCTCTGTTGGGCTGAAACACCCCCGATCTAGCCTCTTCTATTGCAACAAGTAGCTTATCTTTGGCTCCATTCAGACACGCCTTCTTTGAAACTTTGCCTGTCTTCAGGTCCAACTCCCCCCCATGCGCATAGAACCAAGTCCTGCACCTGGGGGGCCAGCTCAATGTTTCTGGAGTGACACATGCATCCTCCATCTTTTTCTCAGACTTATCCCACTTAGGCATTGCCACCGCATAGCCACCTGGCCCCAGCTTATGGAACTTATCCTTTTTTGCGGCATTGGCCTTGTTTATTCTCGACCGTTCCTTAGATAATTCCGATTCTTTGAATTTCATGAAATCGTCCCAATGAGCACTTTGCTTCTCTAGTGTTCCCTCGAATACTGGAGTCTTCCTTCCTCCCTTGACGTACTTGTCCCATACACGTTTCTTGTGGTTGTTGAATGCAACCGCTATCTTCCTAAGAGCAGTGTCCTAGACTTTCTCTACATCTGCATCTGTGAAATGATCTAGTAGGGTGAAATGTTCCATGAGAGTTTCCCAAAGCAGAACTTTTTGTCTGTCGTCGACAAAAGTAAGATCTGGACGTGTCTTTGTTGCCTCTCTCCATTCTTGAAGGGAGATCGGGAGTTGGTCCTTCACAAGAACTCCGCACTGACGAATGAACTTGTCCGCAATCTTCTTTGGCGCTAATGGTTCGCCATTAGGTTTGATGGCCTCGATATTGTACTTTACGCCCTCCTTCATCTTTTTGTTCGGGCCTCGTGTCCTGCTGCCTGAAGATTTGCTCGATCCGGATGGCTGAAAGAAGAAAGGTCGATACGTTGATATATCTTCAGGTCATTTAAAACATGTGATGATCACCAGATGCCTACTTATATAAATATACCTCGCCGGTCTTTGTTGTTTCAAGATCAACATTTTCTTCGTCATCATCATAATCATAGTTCATGATTTCATCAATTCGGTCGTCGCGATCGAATATCATATCACCCTCCCCGGTGTTGTTTAGATATTCGGAGCCGTCATAATCTTCTTCATTCTGATCATCATCTGGCCCGCGAGGATGGCGTATGATATCGAACAGGGCCTCTTCTCCCTCTCTGCCGGTATTGTCCGCCATAGCTTTTATTTAACTAATCCAAAAGAAATATTAAACAATTTAGTATTCAAATTACAATGCATGGATGCAATCAATTAATAAGGAAAAAATGAATCAATCATAGTACATAATAAGCATCATCGAATATAATCTCGAATAAATCGTCTCAAATAATAGATAATCTCGAATACATCATCTCGAATAATATATATAATCTCGAATAAATCATCTCGAATATTAGATATCGAATACATCACTAGCTAGCTAGCTAGCTAATAAAGATCGAATACTAAAGAGTAATCTAGGACACTCGCGGTTCCTGAGGCGCGGGCGGTGGACAACCAAAGTGAAGGAACCATCACTGGATCATAGCTCGGGTGATCTCCCCAAAGAACCTGCCAGGTATTGGAGAACCTGACGTCCATAGCAGCCATGTAGCGATGGACGTGCTCGTCCTCCTCCCTGACACGGCGACGTACCACCTCCGGCGGGCCGTCCACTCAAGACCAAAGTGGCCCACGCGAACGCCACCAAAGGAGCTCAGGGTCGACGACGGGACCCGGGGCCGGGTTCCTCACCAAGCGGCGCGCCCCTGAAGGTAGCACCTCCCAGTGCCAGCCCGGCGGAGCCCAGTCCCGGACATGGGTCCTCTGAAGCAGGACGTCGTCGCGAACGGGTCGACGGCGAGGATGCGGGCCGGGCATCGTCGAAAACAAATACTATATGCCGCAAAACTAACATTTTTTAAATGATTGGATTGTGATTTCTAACATCTTATATCTTATATCTTATATTTACTAATTGGAGGCACCATTGGAGGCTCTACGTTTAATCCGGTAAAAACAAATTATGTCCGTTAGATATCCTGGGCATTGCCAATCTAACCATACATCTTTATATGAAGTCCCACGTCCAATTTTTTTTGAGGAGTCCCGTTAAAAGAAAATAGAGGAGTCCCACGTCATGTCTTCTTCTCCAGTACCTGTTTTAAGCTCAAAGAATTAATCCGTCCAAAAAAGAATCAAGCCAACCATGCACGAGGACGTCCCAACTACGACGTCATTGACAGCAATTCATCTTGGTTGATGCGGCATTGCCAATCTAACCATACATCTTTATATGAAGTCCCACGTCCAATTTTTTTTTGAGGAGTCCCGTTAAAAGAAAATAGAGGAGTCCCACGTCATGTCTTCTTCTCCAGTACCTGTTTTAAGCTCAAAGAATTAATCCGTCCAAAAAAGAATACAGCCAACCATGGAGGAGGACGTCCCAACTACGACGTCATTGACAGCAATTCATCTTGGTTGATGCGGCAGAGCAGGAGGTCCCAACCAAACTACAATCCAGTATACGTCGCCTCCACGTTCTCATCCATACTTGGGGCTAGGGTTTTAAAAGCATCTGGCTGGACGCATGGTCAGATCCAGCAGCAACAACTTCGTTCAGGACACTACCTACATGCAAGAAGGATGCATCCAATGGCAAGAGCTTCCAGCAAGACAAATTCAAGTCGTTTCTTAATAGTTGGATGATAGGGGCTGATGCCTGCTTAAGGTCATGACGTGGGATGGTGGTCGTCCTCTAGCTCCAGCCGTACACTCCTGCCCTTTAAAAGTCCAAACTCAGGTTCATGTTATTTCTTCAGGCCAAACATATTTGGAAGATACTTCCGGATTAAGGGATGCAATTAGTTGATGCATAAGGTTAGTTAGTACATCCTCATGCCATCGAGTGTTTTCAGTGACAACAACCAACATTCGGCGAAACTAGCAGATTTCCACTCTTGCATTACTACTGCCCTGTGCTTTGTACAACAACATCATGCGCGTACTGAAACTTGAAGGTCAATTTTTGCTTGATCGATCCTTAAACAAAGTTGACAATAATGATTTAAACACACACGTACAGAACAACCTTGGCTGATTGATTCTGCTGCGTAGAACATGTGGCATGTATCATGGAAGAAGGTTCACCGACGGAATTTTCAACCTTGAATTAGAAGATATTTCTGAGGCTGCAGAAGGGAGGATCTATATGCTCCTGCAGCCTACTTTGTCATGTACAATACTGGCTCCTTTTTACAACGGTTTTAATCTTGGTGCAAACCGCAAGCTGCGTCCATCCACCACGCCTGATCTAAACGGCATTGAAGAGCTCCAGTAGAAGTCCATGGAGTCCAGCATGCATCACCTGGTAATGGCCTTGGTGACGATCAAATCGGTCATCCAGTTGGCTTTTATGACAGTGGCCATCTCAATATTCAAGATCGCCGCAGCATGCTAGGTTGTCTAGCCATGGGAGCATTGTGGACCAAGACCTCACACACACACACAACAATGGGACAAATGCATTTTTACCCCTAGTTGGTTCCTACCCACGGGTTTTGCCCTTACTTTTCGAGCTTGCTCAGTTTTGCCCTTACTTTTTCCATCGAGGTCCCTCGAATGCCCTTTGACCGTTTGACCAAAACTTTGAAAATTCATAACTAATTCATACAAACTCAGAAAAATGCAAATAAGATATCAAAATGTTCAGATAAACATTACCTTTATGGGCATATCATTTGCAATCAGGACAAACGCATTGTTTAAACTACCGAGGTAATTAATATTATTAACATTATTAAAAATAAATAGGTATAAACAATATTTTTTTCATGCATAAAAATTACATGCAAATGTAGGTGATGTTTTCTGAACATCCTGATAACTTATTTGCATTTTCCTGAGTTTGTATCAACTTGTTATGGATGTTCTAACGACTTTGACCATTATTTGGAAACCTCATAACAAGTTGATACAAACTCAGGAAATTGAAAACAAGGTATCAGTATGTTCAGAAAACATCACCTACATTTGCATATAATTTTTATTCACGAAAAAATATTGTTTATACCTATTTATTGTTAATAATGTTAATAACATTAATTACCTCGGGTAGTTTAAATGATGATTTTGTCTTGAATGCAAATGATATGCCCATAAAGGTAATGTTTATATGAACATTTTGGTATCTTATTTGCATTTTCTGAGTTTATATGAATTAGTTACGAATTTCCAAAGTTTTGGTCAAACGGTCAAAGGGCATTCGAGGGACCTCGATGGAAAAAGTAAGGGCAAAACTGAGCAAGCTCGAAAAGTAAGGGCAAAACCCGTGGGTAGGAACCAACTAGGGGTAAAAATGCAATTGTCCCTTTTTTTTACCGTCTCGCCGAAGCTGAACCCTTCAATGAATGGGTCTGAACATATGTCTCCTTTCATTGCTTCGTATGTCAAATTGTAGTATTAATTTATTTTTGGGAAAATTAGGATACGTTCAAATTATTCAGCTCTGACTTTGGCAAGGTAAAATGTCCTTTGTAGACTACAGGAAATAGTTGAGTAACAATGGTCACACAAAACAAGTGGCTATTTGGTGATCTGATTGAGAAGTAGTGGTACTCATATCCAGTGGTGTGTTTGCAAGATCATGTATGTTATGCTACATGCATCTATTTCCCACTATTTTTTTTCTTTACAAGCGATTTATTGTTTTCCATAATTAGTAGTCTGTAATGGAGCATAGAAATACAACTAGATGCAGTGCAAACCTAATATATTGTTGTCTGAGAAATTTTTTAGAAAACCCCAATAGCCAGCGGTTTATTTTATTTGTATGTGCAATGGAACTATAAATCTCATCAGTTTTAAGCTAATTTATTTTTGCGAAAATGGTTGGGGCTAACATTAGCTAGCTTAAATACCATATAGTATGTTTTTCCAAACAGATTATTGGCTACTCAAGGACATCCTCCATACATCTGTTATGATCAAGTCGAGTAGGAATGAAATCTTAGTGATGCTTTTGCTTCAGAAGAGCTAACAAACGATCGTTTATTAAAAAAATAATGTATTTTATCTTATGCAAAAAACAAACTGTTCAATTGAAAAAAATGAATTAGTTCTCAAAGGTGAAACAATTTTCATATGGTTCGATTGAATAACAGTAGCGATAACTAACATAACACGGATCTTGAATTTCTTATTCAGTAGTAGGTTATTTTGTGTAGAAAAGCCATTGATTGTAAATATTTGCATATATTTTTGTAGTACAATTTCATTTATTACTTTATTTTAACACAAATTTGTTATCCAACTACAAAACGCAAGTCGTCAAACATATTTTTGTTATCACAACAGAAATATTTTTCAAAATTAAGTGGTAACTTCTATTGGTTATTGTATTTTTTTATGTGATATTGCATCCTCCTTAAATTAATTAGGCAGGAATGTGTATGAGCCTAATGCTGAAACTTTTGGGCTAAAAAAAATATGATAAAGCTTTTTATATACTGTACTAATATAATGTCCGGATGAAAGTGTGCATACATACAATTATATTGTATTAATCATTTTCTTGGACCAAACCTAGATATGGTAATATGTAAGTTCCTATTGGGAAAGTATATTCAAAGGTTCAATTAGATACAAGATTTATATAATAATTTTACAAATGTGCAGATCACTAGCCCGTGCTGATGCACGAGTTGACGACTAGTTTCTATAACTAAAATTGTATAACTAATTTTTCTAAAACTAACATTTCTATAACTAAAATTGTATAACTAATTTTTCTTTAACATTTCTATATAACTAACATTTCTATAACATTAATATAGAAAAAACTAACATTTCTATAACATTAATACAGAAAAAACTAACATTTCTATATAACTAACATTTCTAACATTTCTATATTTAACTAACATTTCTATAACATTAATACAGAAAAAACAGAAAAAAAAACTAAAAACTAAAAACTAAAAACAGAAAAACTAAAAACTAAAAACAGAAAAACTAAAAACTAAAAACATTGTGCGTGTGTGTTTGTGTGTATGTGTGTGTTTGTGTATGCATGTGTGTGCAGAGGCGACGGCGACGGCGAGCCAAGGCGACGGCGTCGGCGGCGCGGCGGCTTTGATTGGAGGGAGGAGAGGGGGGACAGGGGCTCACAATGCGGGCGAGAGGTCGAGGCGACGGCGACGGCGACGGCGGCGCGGTCTTGAGGGCAGGGGACGGGCTGGTCTTGAGGGACGGGACGGGCCGGCGACATAGATGGCATGACAGGGGCGGCGCGACGAGGACAGGGGCGGCGCGGAGTCGACGGGGACGGCGCGACGGGGGCGGCGACGGCGCGGGACTGGGCGGCGGCGATGAAGCAGAGGGAAGTGGAGAAGGAAACTGACGAAATTTTTCGAAGTGTTTTCTTATATAGAACACCCCTTTAGTACCGGTTGGAGCCACCAACCGGTACTAAAGGTCTCTCTTTCAAGCGGGCGGGAAGCGCACCCCTTTAGTACCGGGTGGTGGCTCCAACCGGTACTAAAGACCCCCCCTTTAGTACCGGTTGGTGCCACGACCCGGTACTATTGGGGGGTGCGCTGCCAGGCGAGGGGCGCAGATGTTTAGTCCCACCTCGCTAGTCGAGGAGCGCCAGGACCAGTTTATAAGCCCCGGCGCGGGCACTGCACTGAGCTCCTCTCAAAAGCAGGCCTTCTGGGCCTACCTCTGCTACTCTGCCATGTGGGGCCTACTGGGCTTGCGGGCCTGCATCCTGGCCCAACAACAGGTTGGGTTTCTAGTCGTATGTAGGACGCTTTGGCCCAGTAGGCGGCCTTTTTTTTCTTTTTTTTTCTTTTCTGCATTATGAATTTTGTTTTATTTATTTTTAGTTGTTTTCGCTATATTTAGAGTTTCTTTGTGAATATTTTTGCTTTACGTACAAAAAATACTAACTTTCTGTTAGTGCCGGTAGTTTTCAAATTTGAATAGTTTAAATTTTGAATTATTTGAAATTTGTGCGAATCACTAGTTTGTGAATAACTTAACTTTCAAAATATATTTTTCAGTGATTCTTTTTTATTATGTTTAATAATAGTATGTTTTATCATTATATTCAATTTGATAATGCTTAGGTTAGTTAAAAAATGAAATGCCTTTGTAACAGATGAGTTTTCGTCCAAAACCCTGATAGTTCGAAAGAGATTGTCCATTTTGTACACGAAGTGCATCCAGTTTTTGCCGTAACCCTCTCTACTTTTTTGCACATGCTATGTGGGTGAAATTATGATACCATGCCAACTTTCAACCTTTGCGGAGTTCATTTGAAGTGTTTTCAATTTAGCTTAAAAAATCCGTAAATGCATGAAAGAATTTGTTTGCACATAAAATTTCTTCGCGTTTCAAATGCCAAAACACATAACTAGCTACCCTAACTATTACAGAGATTCCCTCCTGGGTGTGAAACACAGAAGAAAGTGATGATAGTGAAGCCGATCACATCCCAGATCTTTGGGTGTGAAACTTTTTCTTCGCGTGTGTCCCTTTGCACCGTAACCATGGAAAATCTTCATCATTTAACGGGATGCTCGGGTCAATATTCACTGTGAATGGAGCAATTTCATCAAACTTATCATAATCTCCTGACATGTCTATCTTGTCATCCACTCGCACGATGTTTCTCTTCCCAGAAAGAACTATGTGCCGCTTTGGCTCATAGTATGATGCATTCGCTTCCTTATCTTTTCTTTTTCTCGGCTTGGTAGACATGTCCTTCATATAGAAAACCTGTGCCACATCATTGACTAGGACAAATGGTTCTTCTGCATACGCAAGATTGTTGAGATCCACTGTTGTCATTCCGTACTGCGGGTCTTTCATTACCCCGCCTCGTGTCATATTGACCCATTTGCAACGAAACAAAGGGACCTTCAAACCACCTCCATAGTTAAGTTCCCATATGTCCTCTATGTAACCATAATATGTTTCC
Organism: Aegilops bicornis; assembly: GCA_021605145.1. Lineage (NCBI taxonomy): Eukaryota > Viridiplantae > Streptophyta > Magnoliopsida > Poales > Poaceae > Aegilops > Aegilops bicornis. Next base: position 33,941,710 of record CM038671.1, on the reverse strand, counting down.
TTTCCCGTCTTGGTTGTTGCACCAAAACGGACACCACTGTTTTGGTTGGTGCCCTTCTTATCTTGGGCGATCGCGTAAAATATATTACCATTTATCTCGTACCCTTTGTAAGTCATTATATTCGAAGATGGTAACTGGGACAGCAAGTATAGGTCATATTCAATAGAGGCGTCATGCATGGTACGTGTCTGCAACCAGCCGGCGAAACTCCTGGTTTGTTCACGTGTAATCCAGTCATCAGACCGCTCCGGGTGTTTGGAGCGTAGAAAATTCTTATGTTCGTCCATATACGGAGCCACCAAGGCGGAATTCTGTAGAACTGTGTAGTATGCTTCAGTGAGAGAATGTCCGTCCATACATATTATTTGATCCCCTCCTAGCGTGCCTTTTCCATCCAGTCTACCCTTATACCGCGATTCAGGAACACCAATCGGCTTAAGGTCAGGAATAAAGTCAATACAAAACTCAATGACCTCCTCATTTTCATGGCCCTTGGACACTACTAGGAAAAGGCCTACTAATGGCGCACCAGTTTTGCCTACTAATGGCGCACTACTGGTGCGCCATTAGTATCATGGCACTAGTATTTTTTTTACTAATGGTGCACAAGTGGTGCGCCATTAGTATCTGGTATACTAATGGCGCACCACTGGTGCGCCATTAGTATAGGCCATGGTGCGCCATTAGTATAGGCCACTGGTGCGCCATTAGTATTGGCCACGGTGCGCCATTAGTATTTTTGAATTTTGAAGGCCGGAAAATAGTAGTGGCGCACCGTCTAACCCCCCACCGTGCGCCATTGCTATTTTTGAATTTGGATCTGGATCGCGATTTTTTTGCCCATTTTTGCTCGTTTTTTTGCACGATATTATTTTAAATTTTGTTCCCGTTTTTGGATCTTGTATGTTCTTTTGCCGTGTTCTTTTGCCGGAGAGGAGTTCGCCGGAGAGGAGGAGGAGGTCGCCGGAGAGGAGTTCACCGAAGCATCGGAGAGGAGGAAGGAGAAACCATGAGGGGATGGGAGGAGAGGAGAGAGGAGGAGCTCACCGGAGAGGAGGGAGGAGGAGCTCACCGAAGATGAGGGAGGAGGAGCTCACGGAGAGGAGGAGGAGGAGGAGCTCACCGGAGATGAGGGAGGAGGAGCTCACCGGAGAGGAGGGAGGAGAAACCGTGAGGGGATGGGAGGGGAGGAGAGGAGAGGAGGGAGGAGGAGGTCGCCGGAGAGGAGGAGGAGGAGGTCGCAGGAGAGGAGGAGGAGGAGGTCGCCGAAGAGGAGGAGGGTAGTATGGTGGAGGAGAGAAGGGAAGATGGAGTGGTGGAGTGGAGGAGAGGTGGAGTGGAGGAGAGGTGGAGTGGAGGAGAGGTGGAGTGGAGGAGAAGAATGAAGAGGTAAGGAAGAGAGGACACGCCCAGCCATATATCTGACATAGTAATGGCGCACTGCAGGTGCGCCATTACTATTTTTTTTGAATTTTTTTGAATTTTGAAGGCGGGAAGATACTAATGGCGCACCATGGGCAGGTGCGCCGTTAGTAACTTTTTTTTATTTTTTTATTTATTCTGAATTTTGAAGGCGGGAAGATACTAATGGCGCACCATGGGCAGGTGCGCCATTAGTAACTTTTTTTTATTTATTTTGAATTTTGAAGGCGGGAAGATAGTAATGGCGCACCATGGGCAGGTGCGCCTTTAGTAAGTTTGAATTTTTTTGCCTCTCCAGATCTTAAAAGCCCCGTATCTTTTTTTCTGTTAGTTTTTTGAGGATTTTGAAAATGTTAAATTCGGATGTAACTTTTCGAGTAGATGATTTTTCATATAAAAAACTTTTTCATCCGAGTTCGTATGCAAAAGTTATGCCCATTTTTACAAATTCTCGAGAGATTTTGCAAAAATGCCGAAAATTCATGTTTGTAAATTTTGCTAACAACTAGACCACATATCACATGGGAATCTTATTTTCTTTTATTTTTTTGACATTTCTATCATTTTCTTTTATTTTTTTTTGAAACTGAAAAGGCAGTCCAAGGGAGGGGGGGGGTGCATTCGGTGGAATGTTTGGGCCAAAATACTAATGGCTCACCGTGGGAGTGGTGCGCCATTAATAGTTTCAATTAGTAATGGCGCACCACTCCCATGGTGCGCCATTAGTAGTTTTGAAAAAAAATTACTAATGGGGTACCGTGGGATGTGGTGCGCCATTAGTATTTGCACACTAATGGTGCACCAACACATGGTGCGCCATTAGTATTTAGTAATGGCGCACCACATGTACAGTGTGCCATTAGTGTCCATCTCATCTATAGCCCTTTTCCTAGTAGTGGGAGATGCTTCCTTCTGGCCTAGCATGGTTATGAACATATTTCTTTAAGACTCCCATGAACCTCTCAAAGGGGAACATATTTTTGGCCTGTCGTGGTTCTAAGCCTGACAGTAGAATGGGGGGTAGGTATGGAGAGCTAAGATCCTAGCTATGGAGTAGTTGTATACGCAAGATGTTTGTGAGTTCAGGCCCTTCTCGGAGGAAGTAACAGCCCTACGTCTCGGAGCCCGGAGGCGGTCGACTGTATTATATGCGTATGATTTACAAGGGTGCGAACCCTTTACACTGAGGAGGGGGGTGGCTTATATAGAGTTTGCCAGACCCCTCCAACCCTAAGTTATGTAGGGATTAAGGTACATTAAGAGAGAGAGTTACTGGTAACGTCAAGTGCTACGATGACCATAAAGCCACTTAATGACCGACCGTTTGCGTGCAGACTGACTGTAGATCTTCTAGCGGTTGAGTGGTTGGCTGATGGTCGAGTGTCTTTAGGTCCGTCGAGTGGAATCCTTCCAGGTCGACTGAAAGGTGTTTTCTTCAAGAGATGTCCTTGGGGAGGGTATCTTGGACAGGTCCATGACCCTACCCTAGGTACATGACTTCATCAGTAGCCCCCGAATGGATCGAGGTTTGAGTGGGGAAGGAGTTGAGAACACTTCCGACCCACTTTTCGTGCGATGAACACGTCCTATTCTGGATCAATGACCTTAGGTGATGGCTTCAACTTGTTTTTCAGTCACCTTGATCCATCCTTTGTATCTGCCGAGTGTGTTTTTCGTACTTGGAGAACTCCGAATGACAGGACGGAGGAAATCTTATTTCTGACGATTTGCTCTGTGGCGCGCGGATTTAGCAGGATTCGAACTTTCGGGAAACGAGCGGGACGGAGAGAGAGCCGCAGTAATCGGACGGGATAAGGCAAGGATGCCTCGATCTCCGCGCCACCTTTTTCTCCACGTATCGCACGGGCGACTGTTGCGGGATTTGACAGGATCGCCTGGGCCTACCAGTCAGTCACTCGGAAGCAACCTCATATAAGGCCCTGGACCGGGGTTTTTTGAACAGTGCGTTCCCCTTTCCTCCTTCCTTCCTCAGATTCATCCGCTGCGTGCGATTCCACCTCAGCGCTGCTGTTCCGTGCGCTTTTCGCCGGCGACAATGGTGAACGAGAAGACGGCGGCTTTGGAGCAGGCGAAGAAGGCGACGGCGAAGGCGAAGGGAAGAGCGACCAGTCGGGGCGGATTTTCGTCGAGGGCCAGCTTGCCGCAGGGCTGGATGCAGGGCGACTGGATCCGCTCGACGATCAGCCAGAAGGATCTCGACGACATGGCCAATGAAGGACGGATCCTCCATGGAATAGCGCGGCTCCCAGGGAAGGAGTGGACGCCACAACCTCTGGAGGGTGAGTGTGTTCTCTTGGCCACCCATGTCGACCGTGGGTTTTCTCTTCCGCCTCAGCCTTTCTTTCAGGGATTTCTGAACTTCTTTGGGGCACAAATTCACCACTTCACTCCCAACTCCATCGTGTATCTCGCTGCTTTCGTGTCTTTGTGCGAGAATTTCTTGGGTTGTCGGCCTCAATGGGGCATTTTCAAGCACATTTTCACTTGTCGCTCCCAGACGGTGAAAAAGGCCAATCCGAGTGACGAGAGAACTCAAGTGATTCAGATGTGTGGGGGTCTTGGGGTTCAAATGAGAGGAAAAAGTTCTTTTTCGGCCATGATCTTACGTGAGTCAGTCCGTGGATGGCAGTCGACTTGGTTCTACTGCAAGGACCAGCCAACGCCAGGGCAGTCGACTGGACTCCCTCGTTTTTCCATGGACCGAGTGAGCAAACCATCTTCCTTGAAGGTGATCCTGGAAGAGAAGGCGCATGTGAAGGTGTTGGTCGAACAAGTTGTCCAGCTCATTCGAGACGGGGTAACAGACATGGATCTCTTGGAGGTCTTCCTTCGACGACGCATCTAGCCGCTTCAAGCCCGAGACCATCCGATGTGGTTGTACTCTGGCACTGAGGACACCACTCGGGTCCACCCGGAGGAGATCGAGGATGCCATGCTGGAAAGGTGTCTTGCGGGCATCACAGGAAACAAGGATAACCCTCGAGGAGGCAGGAGGATCCCCCCACTCGACCAGTCATAAGACATAGACAAGGTCCATTCCTGCATCTTTGACTGTGATCCTGCTTTCTCCATCTTGTTTTCTTAAAATCGGTCGATTGACTTTTGTCTTGTTTGTTGTCTCCCAGGCCACCACTGAGATGTACTCGATGCCCAACGGGGCGCAAGAACCAGTCGAGGAGGAAGGGAGCGGAGGTGAAAGCCAAGAGGAATGGCAATCTGATGGTGCAGAGGACGAAGATGACGACAGCTCCGGCGAAGAAGAGGAGGTGGAAGACGAGGAAGAAGTCGACCCTCCTCGCATGGAAAGGTGATCCAAGCTCACCCATGACCCCGCGGTCGAGCGTGGCAAGGCTATCGCGCTGTCAGGCGGTCGGCAAACGCCCTCGGACGGCGTCTCGGCGCCCGTGAAAAAGCGCCGAAGCAACCCCGAGCGATGCCATCAAAGCCGACGAAGGCTTTGCCCAACATGAGGATGGCCATTCCCACCGTTTCCGTGTACAGCAGAATTTGTGTTTTCTTGTTTGGCACGGACACACTTTTGGTCGACTTGTTGACTGATCAACTGATTTCTGAAACCTGCAGCGTTGTTACCTCCGAGACCTCAGTCAGGAATGAAGACCAGGAGATGGAAGATGCTGCCACCTCTAACCTTGGTATGATCTCTGTAGTTTCGCTTTTGGTCGATTGGATTTCCGTTTTTAACTTTGAATCTTTCCTGTAGTCCCTCCTCATGTCATTGATCTCCTTGATGATGACGATCAGGCACCGCTGAGGCGGAGGAGGAATAAAAAGGCGCTTGCTGGCAAGACTGCTCAGGTTGTATCAGTGCCTGAGACGCTGGTTCATGAGGGTGGCAACATCAGTCGGACTTCTGTGTCTTTTGTTGTGCCGCTGACGAGTATCCGGCCTTCATCGTCGACTGCTGATCCGCCCTCCCTTTTCGCCACACATCATGTCCCGAAGGACCAAGTGGGTGCTGCTCAGGAAGCTATACGCCAGGCGGGGATCATGATGGAGCAAGTGAAGGTGGTCCGGGAGGCCAGCCAGGCGGCCTATGATGCCAGCTCAGCTCTTCAGAGCAATCTCCAGGTTATTTGATCATCACCACTTGTTCTGTTAGGATATGCTACCTGAAAAACTCTTCTTTCTGAAGATCTTCGTATCTAAACACCCACTGGGTGTGTCGATTGAATTTTTGGACTGGTGGGGGCACGCTGAGTGCACCCACTGGGTGTAGTCCCCGAGACTATGGTGGACTGCTGGCAGTCGACCGTAGTCTTTATACTTTGAATTTCTTTGTCAACTTCTTCACTCGGTCTGGTCGGACCATGTCGAATGGAATCTTGAAACCGGTGGGGGCACGCTGAGTGCACCCACTGGGTGTAGTCCCCGAGACTATGGTGGACTGCTGGCAGTCGACCGTAGTCTGAAGAACTCTTTTTTTTATGATACCGAGGCTGACTTCTGACAGTTAGCTATGGTTTGGGATCATAACCTTTTTCTCTCTTTTGGTCAACTGATCGAACCGAGTCGGTAGGACAAGTGGGGGCACGCTAAGTGCACCCACTGGGTGTAGTCCCCGAGACTACTGTCGAATATTATTCGGCTGTAGTCTTAGAAACGCAATGATTTTTCTTAGTCACTCGGAAGTAACCTATCTTTGATGTCTGTCGATTGACTCTTCGCAGAAATCTTGCGAGCTTGTGGCTCGCTATACTGAATTGGAAAACAAACAGATCCAGCTCAACCTTGACTTGAAGCTTGCTCAGGAGAACTTGCAGAAGGCGAGAGACGAAGCAAAAGGTATGGCTGGTGAGAACTTGACGACTGTCTTTGTCTTTCTGCCCCTTCCTAATTCTGATCTCACTGTCATTTTGCAGACAAAATGGAGGAGGCTCTGAAGAAGAAGGATCATGACCTTGCCGAGGCGCAGAAAACGGCTTTGGACAAAACCAAGCTCGCGGAAGAAAAGTTGTCTTCAATCGGAAAACTTGAAGAGGAGAACGCCAATCTGAAAGTTGCTCTCGTAGCGGCTAACAAGGAGGTTAGCCATTGAAGAAAGACAAGATAGCTCTGGCGACAAAATTTGTGGCTGGCGGGGAAGAGGAACGATCTGGAGGCTTATCTGGGAGGGCTCGCCAAGAAGTTATTCCTCATGCTTGAAGGTAATTCCTCTTATCCGATTGACTTGTTATCACTGACTCATCATAGAACCATTAGCTTGAACTCAAGTTGTGTTTGCAGAATTCTGTCAGAACTTCAAGGAGGAGACTAGTCGAGTGGAGACAGGCTTGGACCCCATCAACTCCCCTGTGAAGGATGAAGCCGCTATGAACGTCCTCCCACTGGAGTCTCGTGTCGCTGCTGTAGTGGACTACCTCGCTCGATTGAAGGTTGCGGTGTCGCGCATTGACTCGACACTCTGGCCAGACAAGACGCTTCAAAATGACCTCGAGTCTTTAATGACTCGACTTAATGACGTTCCAAGTCGAGTGCAGGAATGGAAAAAAATCTTCTGCTAGGTGTGGCGCTGATGTTGCTCTGTCTCTGGTCCGCGTTCACTGCAAGGAGGCGCGAGAGGAAAAGCTGGCATCCATCAAAGTTGCCAATACCAAGAAGTATGACTTTCAATCTTTCATGGAGACTTTCATTGCTGCTGCCACTCGGATCGCTGATGGGATCGACCTGGAGTAGTTTGTCGTGCCTTCCAGTACTCCACCTGAGGAGTAAAAAACTTCTATGCTCCATCTTAAATTTGCCTCGGAATGGGAGTGGTCTTGTAACCGATAAACTTTAACAGGCTCGACGCCTAAGTACTTCTGAATCCATAGGATGTTATCTGAACTTGGCTTATCATCGAATATGCTTTCATTTGCCTTTGAGCGAACTTTGTTCTTCACTCGGAATACACTTCAGTGCTTGAGATGCAGCTCTGAGGTGGATCCAGTCGACCTACACTTCATTGTTCTTGCAGGTAGGGATGGAGTTCGGATTGTACTTATGGCGCAGCTCCGCAGGAGAAGGTAACAGTCGACCTGCACCTCGTCGTCCTTGCGGATCGGGATGGAGCGCACGTTGTACTTGTGGCGCAGCTCCGAAGGAGAAGGTAACAGTCGACCTGCACCTCATCGTCCTTGCAGATTGGAATGGATTTCGTACTTAGGCGAGTACTGGACTGCAGCTAAGCCTCCGAGTGGAAGGGTTGCTCTCCACTCAGTAGGATTTTCAGATACTTAGGCGAGTACTGGACTGCAGCTAAGCCCCCGAGTGGGAGGTTCGCTCTCCACACGGTAGGATTTTTCAAACTTAGGCGAGTACTGGACTGCTGCTAAGCCCCCGAGTGGGAGGTTCGCTCTCCACTCGGTAGGATTTTTTCAAACTTAGGCGAGTACTGGACTACTACTAAGCCCCCGAGTGGGAGGTTGGCTCTCCACTCGGTAGGATTTTTTCAAACTTAGGCGAAATCTTGGACTGCTTTGCTAAGCCCCGAGTGGGAGGTTTGCTCCCCACTCGGTAGGATTTTTCAAACTTAGGTGATCTTGGACTGCTTGCTAAGCCCCCGAGTGGGAGGTTTGCTCTCCACTCGGTAGGATTTTTCAAACTTAGGCAAGTACTGGACTGCAGCTAAGCCTCCGAGGAGGATTTTTTGGGTCGTAGCTCTGAAGGGGAAGGCAACAGTTGACCTGTACCTCGTCGTCCTTGCAAAGTGCACATTGTATTAAATACTTAGGCGAGTACTTGGACTGCAGCTAAGCCCCCGAGTGGGAGGCTGGCTCCTCACTCGGTAGGATTTTCAACACTTAGGCGAGTACTTGGACTACAGCTAAGCCCCCGTGTGGGAGGCTGGCTCATTACTCGGTAGCATTTTAAACACCTAGGCGAGTACTTGGACTGCAGCTAAGCCCCCGAGTGGGAGGCTGGCTCACTAGTCGGTAGGTTTTTAAAGACTTAGGCGAGTACTTGGACTGCAGCTAAGCCCCCGAGTGGGAGGCTGGCTCACCACTCGGTAGGATTTTCAGATACTTAGGCGAAACGGATTCGCAGCTAAGCCCCCGAGCGGGAGGCTGGCTCTCCACTCGGCAGGGATTTTTTTTTACAAACTTAGGCGAAACGGGTTCGCGGCTAAGCCACCCACTCGGGGAAATTTCTCATGTAAATGAAAAGTAATAACAATCACAGGGAAAATTATAACATTCTTGTCTTTGATAAACAAACTACAGAGGTACTTTTATTACATCTCACCCGAGTGATTACTTAAGTGTAAAAGGGGCGGAGCAGCTCCGCATTCCAAGCTCGAGGCTCATCAATCTGGCGATCGATGTTGTAAAGATGGTATGCTCCATTGTGGAGAACTCTGGTGACGATGAAGGGACCTTCCCAAGTGGGAGCAAGGTTGTGTGGTTTCTGTTGATCCACTCGGAGGACCAAGTCTCCTTCTTGAAAGGTTCGGCTCTTCACATTTCTAGCATGGAATCGACGCAAGTCTTGCTGATAGATGGTCGAGCGGATCACGGCCATCTCTCTCTCCTCTTCAAGGAGGTCGACTGCATCTTGTCGGGCTTGCTCCGCTTCATCTTCAGATTAGAGTTCGACTCGGGGTGCATTGTGAAGCAGGTCACTCGGCAGAACTGCTTCAACTCCATAGACCAGAAAGAATGGAGTTCTCCCAGTCGACCGATTAGGAGTGGTCCTCAATCCCCAAAGAACCGACGGAAGTTCATCGACCCACGCTCCTGCTGCATGCTTGAGATCGCGCATCGGTGAGGTTTGATCCTTTGAGAATTAGACCGTTTGCTCGTTACCTTGTCCATTCATTTGGGGTGAGAAACTGAAGCATAGTCGACTCGTGTGCCCTGAGAGGCGCAAAAGGCTTTGAACTTGTCGGAATCGAAGTTTGACCCATATTCAGTGATGATGCTATGTGGAACTCCATATCTGAATATCAACTCTCTGATGAAACTGATAGCAGTGCACGCATCGAGGTTCTTGATAGGTTTAGCTTCGATCCACTTCGTAAACTTGTCGACTGCCACTAGCAAGTGAGTGAAACCGCTTCTGCCAGTTCTCAGTGGTCTAACCATATCCAACCCCCAAACAGCGAAGGGCCAGACGAGTGGAATGGTCTTCAAGGATGAGCCGGGTTTGTGTGACATATTGGAATAGAACTGACACCCTTCACACTTGTCGACTATTTCTTTTGCCATTTCATTTTCTTTTGGCTAGTAAAATCTCGCTCGGTATGCTTTAGCCACAATGGTCCGAGAGGACGCATGATGACCACAGGTCCCTGAGTGGATATCATCAAGAATTATGTGACCTTCTTCTGGTGTTATGCAATTCTGGCCGACTCCAGTCGCGCTTTCTCTGTACAATTGTCCCTTGATCACGGTAAAGGCCTTGGATCGGCGGATGATCTGTCGAGCCTCTTCTTCGTTCTCCGGGAGCTCTTTCCTTATGATATACGCGATATACGGCACTGTCCAGTCGGGAGTGATGACCACGACTTCCATGACCAGGCCGATCACAGCTGGGACCTCAACTTCAGTCGGATCGGTGGCACTTTTTGGCTGTGGGGCTTCTTCGGTGAAAGGATCCTCTTGAATTGACGGTGTGTGGATGTGCTCCAAAAACACATCACTGGGAATGGCTTCCCTCTTGGACCCTATTTTCGCCAAATCATCAGCAGCTTGATTTTTCAGTCGGGGTACATGATGAAGCTCTAACCCCTCAAACTTCTTCTCTAGCTTTCTCACTGCATTGCAATAACCAGTCATGGCTGGACTTCTGACATCCCACTCCTTCATCACTTGATTAACCACTAGATCTGAGTCGCCATAAACCATGAGGCGAAGGACATCGAGTGAAATGGCCATACGCAACCCATACAACAGTGCTTCATATTCTGCTTCATTGTTGGAAGAATCAAAGTGAATCTGGAGCACATATCTGAGCTTATCTCCTCGGGGGGAAACCAACACTACCCCAGCACCGGAACCATTCAGCATCTTGGAACCATCAAAGAACATGGTCCAGTGCTCCGAGTGAACTTGAGTCGGCAACTGTTGTTCAATCCACTCGGCGATGAAATCTGCTATTGCTTGGGACTTGATGGCTTTCTTTGCCTCAAACTTTATATCAAGGGGAAGGAGTTCAATTGCCCATTTCGCCACTCGACCAGTTGCATCTCTGTTGTGCAGAATCTCTGACAATGGGGCGTCGCTGACGACTGTAATGGAATGGTCAGAGAAGTAATGAGCAACCTTCTCTGTGGTCATGTAAATCCCATAAACAAGCTTCTGATAATGAGGGTATCTTTGCTTTGATGGGGTCAATACTTCAGAAAGATAATATACTGGGCGCTGAACTTTGAAGGCTTTTCCTTCTTCTTCCCGCTCAACCGTAAGTAATGTACTGACGACTTGTCCTTTGGCTGCGATGTAAAGCAGCAAAGGCTCTTTTAGCTCTGCAAACGCTGCGTCAGCTTCGGGAGTCCACTCGAACTTGTCTGACTTCTTCATCAGTCGGTAAAGAGGCAATGCCTTTTCACCGAGACGAGAGATGAATCGACTTAAGCGGTCAAGCATCTAGTAAGCTTCTGGACATCATGCACACGCACAGGGCGTTTCATTCGGATTATAGTGCCAACTTTTTCTGGGTTGGCGTCGATTCCTTTTTCGGAAACAAGAAAACCGAGTAACTTTCCGCCAGGAACTCCGAATGTGCACTTTGATGGATTAAGCTTGATACCATACCTCCTGGGATTGGCAAATGTTTCAGCAAGGTCAGTCAACAGGTCGGAACCTTTCCGTGACTTGACCACAATATCATCCATGTATGCTTCCACATTCCGACTGATTTGAGTGAGCAAACACTTCTGAATCATCCTCATGAACGTGGCTCCAGCATTCTTTAGGCAGAATGGCATGGTGACATAACAGAAGCACCCGAATGGAGTGATGAAAGTTGTTTTGATCTCGTCGGGTCCATACAGACGGATCTGATGGTAGCCGGAATAGGCGTCTAAGAAAGACAACCGCTCACATCCTGCAGTTGAGTCGACTATTTGGTCGATGCGGGGGAGAGGAAAATGATCTTTCGGGCAGGCCCGATTGATATGTTTGAAGTCGATGCACATGCGAAGTGATTTGTCCTTCTTAGGGACCATGACAACATTGGCGAGCCACTCAGAGTGGTAAATCTCTCGGATAAACTCTGCTGCTAAGAGCCGAGCCACCTCCTCGCCAATGGCCTTTCTCTTCTGGACACCGGACCGTCGAAGATGTTCTTTGACAGGTTTAACTTTTGAGTCGACTAATAGACGATGCTCAGCCAGTCCCCTGGGAACACCCGGCATGTCAGCAGGCTTCCACGCGAAGATGTCCCAGTTCTCACAGAGGAACTGGATGAGCGCTTCTTCCTATTTGGAGTCGAGTGTTGTTGAGATGTGACTCGGAGCAGCATTGGGATCAGTCGGGTGAATATGAATCGGTTTCTTCTCACCGGACAACTGAAATGCTGACTCCGTGGAGGGCTTCTTGGCTCGCAACAAATCACTCGGGTCTGCAGTTTTCTGGTACTCTTGCAACTCTACCACTGCCATCTGAGCATCAGCGATCTTAGAGCCTTTCTGAAAACACTCTTCTGCTTTCTTCCGATTGCCAGTGACAGTGATCACACCTTTGGGACCTGGCAACTTCGGTTTGAGGTATACATAACATGGTCGAGCCATTAAACGTGCATACGCCGGCCTTCCCAGAATAGCGTGATAAGCGCTCTGGAAATCCACGACCTCAAAGGTCAACTTTTCTTTACGAAAATTCTTGTAATCACGAAAAACCACATCGAGAGCAATTTGGCCGGTGACTCAGCCTTCTTTCAGTGAATGACTCCATGGAAGGTCATGTTCTTTCTGCTGAGTTCTGGACATCGGAATGCCCATCCCTTTCAACGTCTACGCATACGGTATGTTCAAAGCCCTTTGCCACCATCGATCAAAACCTTAGTTATTTGAGTGCCTTCGATGACTGGCTCGACCACCAAAGCTTGCCTCCCAGGGGTGGCTATGTGTGTCGAGTGATCAGACTGGTCGAACGTGATGGCGGTCTACGACCATTTCAGATAACTTGGTGTCGCCGGAGCGACCATGTTCACTTCCCGGTTGATAACTTTCAGTCGCCTTTTGCTTTCAACATCAGCAAAAATCATGAGGGTGGAATTGACCTGGGGGTATCCACCGTCACTATCTTCCTTGTCCTCAACTTTGTCTGACTCCTTCTCCTTATCCTTGGGCTGCTTCCCCTGGAACTGCTGAATCAAGAGCCGACACTGTCGAGTGGTATGCTTTGGGTAAATGAGTTTACCATCTTCGTCCTTCTTCGTGTGAATGTGACATGGCAAGTCCAATACATCATTTCCATCTTGGTCTTTCACCTTCTTGGGGTTCCAAGGTCCCTTGGACTTCCCCTTGAACTTTCCTGGAGTCACGGCCAAGGCTTCTCCAGAGCAGCTGGCTTTCCGCTTCGCTTCCATTGCGCAGTTCCCTCCCTCAGTTTCATTAGCGGCTGACTTGTACTTGCCACTCCGGAGCCGATCCTCTTCTTCACCATTGGCGTACTTGGTGGCAATCTCTATCATTCGACTCAGGGTCATGTCTCCGGTCCGACCGAATTTCAAACTTAATTCTCTGTTCTTAACACCTTCCTTGAAGGCACAGACTACCTGATGATCAGATACATTCTCTACTGTGTGGTGCAAAGTGATCCATCTCTGGATATAATCCTTCAGAGTTTCATTCGACTTCTGCACACACGACTGCAACTCTGTCAACCCTGCTGGCTGCTTGCAAGTTCCTTCAAATGTCCTGACAAACACTCGGGCAAGATCTTCCCAAGTGTAAATGCTGCTGGGTGCTAACTGATTCAACCATGCTCTGGCCGAGCCCTCCAACATAAGAGGCAGGTGTTGCATGGCCACTTCATCGTTGCCGCCACCAATCTGAATAGCCACTCGGTAGTCCTCAAGCCAAGTATCCGGCTTAGACTCACTAGTGAACTTACTGACTCCAATCGCCAACCTGAAGTTGGGAGGAATCACCGCGGCTCTGATGGCTCTGCTAAAACACTCTGGTCCTGAGACGTGTACTCTGCTGCTGGTGGGCGCATTTCTATCATGGCCTTCTCGGTGAGCTCTGTTCCTGTTGACCAAGCCTTGAACGATGATGGATCTCGCATCAAAGCCTGGTTCCCTGGGGTCGACTGGAATCCTTCGCCCAACACTGTGCTGGCGTCTGTCATCTTGCTGTCGAGGCGCATATGACCCACCCCTTGGGGGAGGAGTGGGCACTCGACGTCAATCATCACGATCGAATAGGTCCTCATACTGATCACGCCGGCCTCCATGTCCCTCACGCCTCGGGGGCGTTCTTGGGCTATGAGCCGACTGAACTGTATTCGCAGCGACGGATATGCTGTGAATCATATTCCGCGACTGCGATACAGCTGAATTTTGATCCCCTGCTACCCGGAGTAAATCTCTGATCTGTAGCAAGCCTCTGCCAACCTCTAATTGGGAAGGCTGAATGGACTCTGCTATACGGGCTGCAGCTGCTAGATTCTGAATTGGAGTTCGGTATACCTGAGTCGGTTGTGGAAAGAGTTGACGTCGACTGGACGACAGGACCCGTTGTTGCGCTCGTTCGTCGAGCACTCGCTGGAGATTTTCCAGTCGAGTGCGCTCAGCCAAGTTGGCCACACGCGCACCTTCTAAGGCACGGGCCTCGGGGGTTTCTCCAATGATAGGAGTGTGAAGCCCATCCATGTTCCGGCGGCGAAGCTCCTCCCTCTGCTGTGAAGTGAGGGGCTCGGGTTGATACTCTTCGTGAACCTGCGCCGGCTCGCCTCCGGCAACGCCTCCGTCGGCACAGGGGAAACCAGGAGGACTACATGGTCCGTGGACCACCAAAACCTCCGCCGCTGGATCGCTGCTATCGCACTCGGATGCAGTCTCTGCGGAGCCAGTCGAACAGGCCGTAGAGAGATTCGTCGGGCTCGATTGCCGCGACTTGGGGAGTGGCCGACTGGCAGGCCACCACGTGCCTCACCCACCGTTGACGCCTCGACCGACTGGAGTGCTTGCACCGGCGAGAGACTGGGAGGGAGGACGGCACAGGAGCCGACCAATACTGGGTCGATGGCTGCCGCACGAGGAGGCATGACGACGCCTTGAAGTCGTTGCCCATGGACGGGAGTGCGTCGACCTCGAGTGGAGCCTCCTTGTCACAGCCCTAGAATTTGTTTGTCATTAGTTGCATTAAGGCATTCATGTCATCATGTTAAATTCCTAAGAAATTTGAATGGGGATGTTGAAACCCTAGCACCAAATGAATTCAACTAGGTTCAAACTTAAAAAATATTTTCAATCAACCCAAAATGCCTTTGGAAAAGTTCATCATTTTTTGAATTGGTCTAGAACCTCTGCCAAAAATGGTGCACATTTTTCTAGGCCATTCTGGATTTTCGAATTAATCCATAAAGTATTTGCATTTGGGCATTTAATTACTATAAATATTTTAATTGCCCAAATAATTCTGAAGAAGGTTGAGGGCTGTTGAAAAACATTTCAACAGTGCCCACAATTTATCTCAGGATTTTAAAAAAGTGGTTTAGTATTTTACTAAATCAGAAACAAATGTCAGAAAATAGAAAATAGAAATAAAGACAGAGGAGAGAGTTACGGCCTACCTGGCGCTCACCTCTCAGCCCACCTGGCCCAATTCCAGCCCAGCCCACCACAGCCACCACCGTCTTCAACCTCCTGCCAAGAGGGCGGAGGCGTGTGGCCACCGCGCGCCGGCACGCGCCCGAGCCACCTCCTGCTTCTGCCGCTTCTGGAACCGGCCCCGAGTGCCACACACTCCCCCTCGCCCCCTGCACCTCTCCCTCTCCCCCTGGACCCCATCCCCTCCTCTGCTCCCCTCTCGCGCGCACCACCGTACGGAGCCCGTCGCCGCCGCTCACTGCCGCTGCGTTCACCGCCGTACCCTTGCACCGTGGCCGTGACCCCGAGCTCCGCCCGGACCCCAAGCCCCTCTACGTCGACCCACTGAAGCCCGGATGCCCCAAGATGATGCCGCGGATTCTTCAGCGACCACGGCCGGCGTTGCTCGATTCACCGGCCACAGAGCGTCCCCGGCCTCGCCCTCGCGCTCGTTGGACTCGCGGTGAGCCGCTGAACCGTTCCCCTCTTCTTCCCATGTCGATTGGCCGCTCTAGCCGTTGTTTCCGCCGGACCCGAGAGCTTGCCGCCGCCGTGCCATGTCGTTGCCGTGGCCACAGTCGCCCTCGCCCGTTTTTGAGCATGCCTCCGTGCTCACCGAGATCCCAGGAGGCCGTAGCACCAGGCCGTTCGCCCCACCGTGCCCCGTAGCACCAAAACCGTGAGCACCCAAACTCCGGCCGCCACTGATTTGGTCGCCGCCATCGATCCCGACCACCGTAGCTGCTGCCGCCACCACCACTAGATGCGCGAGTCTTCCATTTCATTGTAGCATAAACCCGAGCAAAATGGTGCACCGTGGCGAAACCCGAGCCCCTCCAGAGTGCCTCCGCCGCGTTTTGGTCACCGCCGGCGCAACTCCGGCGACTGCCGACGTGGCACGGTCATTAGGGCTAATCCCCACCATTAGCCACCTCACTGACACTGAGAGTGGGCCCAGCCCGGCTAAATATCTTGTTAGATTTTTAACTAATCGTAATTAGTCACTGAGTCACTGACCTGCAGGACCCACCGATCAGGTTTGACCCGGGTCAACCTCGTTGACCTGCTGACGCAATGCTGCTGTCATGCTGATGCAGTAATAGGTTTTTCTGGATTTAATTCAGTTCAGGAAATTCCAGAAAATATTCTAAACTTCTAAAATTCGTAGTAATTCAACCGTAGCTCAGATTGAAATAATTTATATATGAAAAATTATCAGAAAAATCCAATCTATCCATCTGTACCATTTTCATGCATGTTTGATCAAGTTAATCTCACTGAATAGGATGAATCATGATTAGGGTAATTTATGAACTAGCATTTGGAGTTGGAGTTTAACCTTGTTTGAATTCCACTTCAATTAACTTGGCTTACAGCTGCATTAGCTCAAAACACCAGCATATTGCCATGTCATTATCATGCATCATATTGTTGCATCGCATTGATTGTGTTTTTTCTTGTTTGCCGGTAATTGTCCCCTCTCAGTAGACGACGTTTCGACGATTGTTCGATGACACCGATGAAGAACTATATTATCTTCAGAAGTGCCAGGCAAGCAAAACCCCTTGTTCATTCCGATATAATCCCACTCTCTCGCTCCTGCTCTATTTTACTGCATTAGGACAACAACGACTCATGTGTTACTTGCTGCGGTAGCTGAACCCCTTTATCCTCTCGTGATGACCTGTCATTCCACAGTAATTAGATGAAACCCACTAGCACGAGTAGGAGTTGCTTGAGCCATGTTGTGCCTACTCATTCATGCTTGTTTGTCATGCCTGCTACTGCTTAGAGTTGAGTCAGGTATGATTCATCGGGAATGAATTGGAATGGGTGTGTGAACATGTCCTACTGTGTGTAAGCTAAGTGTGTGAACACGATTTGGTAAAGGTAGCGGTGAGAGGCCATGTAGGAGTAAATGGTGGGTTGTCTCATTGCAGCCGTCCTCAGGAACTGAGTTCTATGTTTGTGATCCATGAAACAGTTACTACCATGCATTGTGCCCGAAACCAATGGACCCTCTCGGCTTCTTAACCACCCTTGTTCTCTGTCCAGGAGTTGCAACTAGTTTACGGTGTTTGTAGGATATGTGTTGGAGGTCGATGCGTGGCGCTGACCCTAGGGGTGAGCTATGATGCGGTAGATACACCGTGGCCCGTGTACCGAATGCCCGTTTGGTATCTCGGGAACCCCGCACACATCGTTCGGGGCTGTATGGGAAACCTCGGCGGACTCCCTCGGATGGAACCTGAATAGGCGATAAACCTGGACTAGGGACTTGAGTGTTTAGGTAGGCCGTGGCCGACACCCACGTTGGGCTTCCGCTTGAAGGTTGCAGTACATGTCGTGTAAACGGCGGTAAGTGGTGAGAGCGTGTGTGAAGAAGTACACCTCTGCAAGGTTAATATGTTCTATTCGAATAGCCGTGTCCGCGGCGAAGGACTTTTGGGTTGCCTATATCAGTTCATAGACAAGTGAAAGTGGATACTCTAAAATGCGCAAGATAAGCGTGAGTGCTATGGATGGCGTTCTCGTAGGGAGACGGAGGCGGGTCCATAGTGGTGTATTGATATGGTGAATATGTGGACTCGTGTGTGCCACCTCAAAAGAGTTACTTGCGGTCGTAGTTCAGGATAGCCACCGAGTCAAAGCTGGCTTGCTGCAGTCAAACTCCACCACCCCCTTTGTTGATAATGATGCATATGTAGTTAGTTCTGATGTAAGTCTTGCTGAGTACGTTTGTACTCACGTTTGCTTATTTTATGTTTTGAAGAGAGACGTCAGTCTCGCTAGTAGTTCCGCTTGGACTTCGACGTTTAGCTTGTTACCTCAGCTACGATCTTGTGCCTCGTCAGTGGTAGATAGTCAGGCTTCTCAGCCTTTTCCATTTATAGTTGTATGTACTCAGACATGTTTAGCTTCCGCTTGTGCTTTGACTTGTATGCTCTGAGTGTTGGGTCATAAGACCCATGTTTGTAATATCTCGCTCCTCGGAGCCTAATGAATAAATATTTGAGTCGTAGAGTTATGTTGTGATGCCATGTTGTATTTACACATATTGAGCATATTGTGTGTATGTTTGAAATGCTTGGTATGTGTGGGATCCGACAATCTAGTTGTTTATCCTTGGCAGCCTCTCATATGGGGAAATGTAGTCTAGTGCTTCCTGGCGATAGTAGTCCGCTTCTGACCGGTTCACCGAGTCCTGCTAGCCCAAAGACTACTGCTTGGACACTTGACTGGCGGCATGTGTTTCACTTCGTTCCTATATGTCTGTCCTTCGGGAAATGTCATGCGGTGATATCCGGAGTCCTGCCTAGCCTGCTACAGCCGGGTTACGAGTCCTGTTAGCCCAGTGCTACAGCCCGGATTCATACGTTGATGACCGACATGCTCGATGTGATTCATGTATGCCTGTCCCCATAGGTTAGTGTTGCTTTGGGTTCACGACTAGCCATGTCGGCCCGGGTTCTCTGTCATATGGATGCTAGCGACACTATCATATACGTGAGCCAAAAGGCGCAAACGGTCCCGGGCCATGGTAAGGAAACACCCGTGGGAATACCGTGCGTGAGGCCGCAAAGTGATATGAGGTGTTACCGGCTAGATCGATGTGACTTGGAATCGGGGTCCTGACAGCGTTGGTATCAGAGCCCCGACTGCTGTAGGATTACCAAGCCAAACCGGTGAAGTTGTGTCTAGAAATGCTTTAGTTATGTAAGGGAATTGTTTGTGGAAGGGAACGTAAGGCTCTTTTTACTCCTTATACCTCATGGCCTTCTGATATGAGTCATCCTCTTCTCTTCTACGGGGTTTAAGAACTAGGCTTCTTATCTATCTATCAGGATGACGTGTTACTAATCCATACACTTTTAAGATTGTTGGTTCTACGCCCCAGTTCAGTTCCTACTATTTCTGTATGATAACTGTTGATCTCGGAACCTTGATATTGTGATGTTGAGTGGTTATGCCACCATTTTTGCAGGATGTCTCAAATCATTTTGAGCATTTACAGCCGTTATGCTGTCCGAGTCATCCCAGGTCTCTAAATAGTCTGATGCATTTGCAAATCCTTTCCTTCCGTTCCCGATGTCCTTTATGGTCAGAATAAGCACACTAACCGGTGCGTTGAGGTAATTTATTGCCTTGATATCTATGTTGGATCTAGTATTATGACCCTAGGCATCTTAGAGTATCACCTAGTAATCCAGCCATGTTTTGCGTTCCCCGTGTGATGATTCTGGCCATTATTCTCGAAAGCATCCCGTGATGCAATTTAGTTAGTAGGTATTCTATTCATGGGTTCTTGAACCCGAGATTCACCCTACTTACGTCATGTTGATAGTAATTGCTAGCTCCTTTAGGATATTAGTAACCTTGCAATAGTCCTCGAGGTCTGTGGTATTTCCTTCTCCCAAATACCATGAACTGCTTATGGCAGAAGTTCTTTTGAGCCAAAAGATCACAACCAGGGTGCTCTTGAGGAGTACTCCATTCTATATTGTGACTCTGCCAGTTCTACCTTCTCTGCATGGGTTATCCGGGAGAAATGTTGAGCTTTGCTCGATATACTAATCCATGCCTCCACAACTCGAAAAGTTATATGTTCCTCGAGTTGTTCCTCCTTAGTTGTAGTCTGACCCCCGCCTGTCAATTGATAGTCAAGGGTATGCGTGCATTCGTTTATCGATGCCTATTACTCTTGTGGTCCGTCAAGCCATTACATCTGAATGACTTGGAGAAACAAACTCCAGTACCTCATCCATATCTAGGATTGGGTCAAAGTAGTTGTATTCCGCAGATCAAATGCCAGTCCAGCTTTTGATTCTGTTCTACTATTGCCATCTTATGTCAAGGATGTCATGGGAATTGCACAACCTCTTAGGAATTCTTGATGCAGTGATACTTGCCGCCATCATTATTCATTCCTCGGTTCCGTGTTGTTGTAACCGGAATACCGACAAGTGTACTGTGATGTGTGAAATCAATACTCCGAGCAACTCGTTGCTTGGTAGTTAATGGACAATATTCTCATTCTTAGCGTGTTGGTTATTAGATCATCATCCTAAGATAGATTGTGCTACCTTGTCCTTATTTCTGGTGCACACTTCGATTGATGAGTTAGGACCTTGTCAAGTCCTCACTCATTTGATCATATCGTCTTGCCCTGAAAAGCAAGGTTGTTCTCGAGCTTAGTAACATACCGGTGGTTCGTGACTTTCCAAATATCTTCTTGGAAGTGCTACCGGGTTGTTTCCTGACTGTTATGTTGAGCTCGTGATCAAGTTGGTTTCTTGTGAACCACCCTTTCTCCAAGAATCTGTGTTGGATACCCTGAGCTAGTTGGTTAAGCTAGACAACAACTTGGAGAGTTGGAAGATAAAAGCTTGCCTGACTTAGTTCGTTCCAAAGGGATATTCTTGTGTAGTGTGTGTTGAAGAAAGATGATATCTTCATCGAATGGTTCCTGTGATCATTTGTTGAATCTATTGTCTTGTCCAAACTTTGACTCGAGTATGGGCTATCGTCAAGTCAAATCAGAACCAACGATGCTCGTAATGTTGTCTTACTCGTGGTTGATCCCTCGAGCATAAACCATTACATCCTTTGGTCTGACCAATGCTATCACCGTGTTCACATGATGGTGGAAGTCCAATGATATGGAAATTCCGATGAGTTGTTGTTGAGCCCATCAGCAGCATTTTGTCTCCCCCATGATTCATGTTGAACATCAACCTAGTGTTGAAAACTTTGTAAGCAATGCCTTCGTGTTCCGTTCATGAAGCCTATGCTTGGATGGAAGAAGTGACTTCCTCTAATTCATGTGCTTTAGGTGTAAGTTGCCGCCATGAATTTGAGAAAGGTTTGTTTTGTTTCCTCTGGAATCGTCCCAAGTTAGTCATGCACGTGCGAAGTGCCCTATGGTTTGATAGGTTGGCCGCCTCCAATCTATATGTGTTTCCTAGCACACCAAGACGCTGATTGATTTGCTCAAGGAAAAGGAGCGTGTTGTGCTAATTCTAGATCATGCACAAGATTCTGTTATCCTCGATGATGGTTCCCAACAAGAACTTGGTAGTGTTTTATCATAAGACTACCATGTGGTCATGCTTGTCTGAGACAGCGTCTTCACATGTGTGTAGCAGAACTAGCTCATGTTTTGGAGCTTGCTATCGTGGTTCATTCCCTGAGACTCTCGCAACTCCATCTCGTCGATTTGTGTTGCAACTTTTCTTTTCAGACATGTGGGTCTGAAGCATCCTGCTTCTAACCAGATCTGAATCTCAGGCAGATATGATGGTTGGGACATTTCCGACATTTGCATTTTGCTCCCAGCTTGCACCGCCTTGTGCCAATCTCCCTTGGATTGCCCTTCTCAGCAATTGTTGTTCGGGATCATCTTCAGAGGTGATCCTACCATGGGTCCCATCCATTTCCGATGATAAGCAAATCATCCATTGCGTTGTCTTTAACAAGGTAGTCCACATCATCCATCCTAGTTCGGGTATGCCATTCCTTCGAACTCTTTCAACGATCAATTGAAAATTGCCTTAGGCTGGTTTAAAGAGTTTCAATGATCTCTGAATCAAAAGTAATTCTTGTCGCCACTTAAGGGAGTAGTTCTGTGAGTCACCTTTTCCAAGGTGCCCCGTTTTGGAATCATGGCAACTTCCCTCGCTATTTTGAAACACTCGTAAAATTGTTTCCTCCGTCCTTACTGATGCATGTCTTACCTCTCCGCTCCAGAAATGTTTTATGTCTCATTCCATGAGTTGATCTCGGATCATTAAGATGATCCTAAATTGTTTGAACCTCAAGAAGATTGATTCTTCTAAATTCCCCCTTATCTTCTCGTTGTCATGTTGGATGTAGTTCTCAAGACAAGATGTCGAGACAAAAATGATGATCGTGTCAACGTTCCTATGAAGTGCACCTGGATCGTGAAGATTATGATTGTTTGCGTTCCCCCTTCATCCTACCCTACGCTTGAATCTCGGGACGAGATTCTTGTTTATTGGGGGTGAGTTGTCACAGCCCTAGAATTTGTTTGTCATTAGTTGCATTAAGGCATTCATGTCATCATGTTAAATTCCTAAGAAATTTGAATGGGGATGTTGAAACCCTAGCACCAAATGAATTCAACTAGGTTCAAACTTAAAAAATATTTTCAACGAACCCAAAATACCTTTGGAAAAGTTCATCATTTTTTGAATTGGTCTAGAACCTCTGCCAAAAATGGTGCACATTTTTCTAGGCCATTCTGGATTTTTGAATTAATCCATAAAGTATTTGCATTTGGGAATTTAATTACTATAAATATTTTAATTGCCCAAATAATTCTGAAGATGGTTGAGGGCTGTTGAAAAACATTTCAACAGTGCCCACAATTTATTTCAGGATTTTAAAAAAGTGGTTTAGTATTTAACTAAATCAGAAACAAATGTCAGAAAATAGAAAATAGAAATAAAGACGGAGGAGAGAGTTACGGCCTACCTGGCGCTCACCTCTCAGCCCACCTGGCCCAATTCCAGCGGCCCAGCCCACCACAGCCGCCACCGTCTTCAACCT
The DNA here is from genome assembly GCA_021605145.1 of Aegilops bicornis. Taxonomy (NCBI): domain Eukaryota; kingdom Viridiplantae; phylum Streptophyta; class Magnoliopsida; order Poales; family Poaceae; genus Aegilops; species Aegilops bicornis. Next base: position 33,918,943 of record CM038671.1, on the reverse strand, counting down.
CCTGCCAAGAGGAGGGGGAGGGCGTGGCCACTGCAAGACGCGCCCGAGCCACCTCCTGCTTCCGCCGCTTCTGGAACCGGCCCCGAGTGCCACGCACTCCCCCTCGCCCCCCTGCACCTCTCCCTCTCCCCCTGGACCCCATCCCCTCCTCTGCTCCCCTCTCGCGTGCACCACCGAACGGAGCCCGTCGCCGCCGCTCACTGCCGCTGCGCCCACCGCCGTACCCTTGCATCGTGGCCGTGACCCCGAGCTCCGCCCGGACCCCAAGCCCCTCTACGTCGACCCACTGAAGCCCGGATGCCTCAAGACGATGTCGCGGTTTCTTCCCCGACCACGGCCGCCGTTGCTCGATTCACCAGCCACAGAGCGTCCCCGGCCTCGCCCTCGCGCTCGTTGGACTCGCGGTGAGCCGCTGAACCTTTCCCCTCTTCTTCCCATGTCGATTGGACGCTCTAGCCGTTGTTTCCACCGGACCCGAGAGCTTGCCGCCGCCGTGCCATGTCGTTGCCGTGGCCACAGTCGCCCTCGCCCGTTTTTGAGCATGCCTCCGTGCTCACCGAGATCCCAGGAGGCCGTAGCACCAGGCCGTTCGCCCCGTCGTGCCCCGTAGCACCAAAACCGTGAGCACCGAACTCCGGCCGCCGCCGATTTGGTCGCCGCCGTCGATCCCGACCACCGCAGCTGCTGCCGCCACCACCACTAGATGCGCGAGTCTTCCAGCTCGCTGTAGCCGCAAACCCCGAGCAAAATGGTGCACCGTAGGCGAAACCCGAGCCCCTCCAGAGTGCCTCCGTCGCGTTTTGGTCACCGCCGGCGCAACTCCGGCGACTGCCGACGTGGCACGGACATTAGGGCTAATCCCCACCATTAGCCACCTCACTGACACTGACAGTGGGCCCAGCCCGGCTAAATATCTAGTTAGATTTTTAACTAATCGTAATTAGTCACTGAGTCACTGACATGCAGGACCCACCGATCAGGTTTGACCCGGGTCAACCTGGTTGACCTGCTGACGCAATGCTGTTGTCATGCTGACGCAGTAATAGGTTTTTCTGGATTTAATTTAATTCAGGAAATTCCAGAAAATATTCTAAACTTCTAAAATTCGTAGTAATTCAACCGTAGCTCAGATTGAAATAATTTATATATGAAAAATTATCAGAAAAATCCAATCTATCCATCTGTACCATTTTCATGCATGTTTGATCAAGTTAATCTCACTGAATAGGATGAATCATGATTAGGGTAATTTATGAACTAGCATTTGGAGTTGGAGTTTAACCTTGTTTGAATTCCACTTCAATTAACTTGGCTTACAGCTGCATTAGCTCAAAACACCAGCATATTTCCATGTCATTATCATGCATCATATTGTTGCATCGCATTGATTGTTTTCTTTCTTGTTTGCCGGTAATTGTCCCCTCTCAGTAGACGACGTTCCGACGATTGTTCAATGACACCGATGAAGAACTATATTATCTTCAGAAGTGCCAGGCAAGCAAAACCCCCTTGTTCATTCCGATATAATCCCACTCTCTCGCTCCTGCTCTATTTTACTTCATTAGGACAACAACGACTCATGTGTTACTTGCTGCGGTAGCTGAACCCCTTTATCCTCTGCATGACCTGTCATTGCACAGTAATTAGATGAAACCCACTAGCATGAGTAGGAGTTGCTTGAGCCATGTTGTGCCTACTCATTCATGCTTGTTTGTCATGCCTGCTACTGCTTAGATTTGAGTCAGGTCTGATTCATCGGGAATGAATTGGAATGGGTGTGTGAACATGTCCTACTGTGTGTAAGCTAAGTGTGTGAACACGATTTGGTAAAGGTAGCGGTGAGAGGCCATGTAGGAGTACATGGTGGGTTGTCTCATTGCAGCCGTCCTCAGGAACGGAGTTCTGTGTTTTGTGCCCGAAACCATCCATGAAACAGTTACTACCACGCATTGGGCCCGAAACCAATGGACCCTCTCGGCTTCTTAACCACCCTTGTTCTCTGTCCAGGAGTTGCAACTAGTTTCTGGTGTTTGTAGGATATGTGTTGGAGGCCGTGCGTGGCGTTGACCCTAGGGGTGGGCTATGATGCGGTAGATACACCGTGGCCCGGTGTGCAATGCCCGTTTGGTATCTCGGGAACCCTGCACACATCGTTCGGGCTGTATGGGAAACCTCGGCGGACTCCTGCGGATGGAACCTGAATAGGCGATAAACCTGGACTAGGGACTTGAGTGTTTAGGTAGGCCGTGGCCGACACCCACGTTGGGCTTCCGCTTGAAGGTTGCCGAGTACATGTCGTGTAAACGGCGGTAAGTGGTGAGAGCGTGTGTGAAGAAGTACACCTCTGCAAGGTTAATATGTTCTATTCGAATAGCCGTGTCCGCGGCGAAGGACTTTTGGGTTGCCTATATCAGTTCATAGACAAGTGAAAGTGGATACTCTAAAATGCGCAAGATAAGCGTGAGTGCTATGGATGGCGTTCTCGTAGGGAGACGGAGGCGGGTCCATAGTGGTGTATTGATATGGTTATTATGTGGACTAGTGTGCGCCACCTCAAAAGAGTTACTTGCAGTCGTAGTTAAGGATAGCCACCGAGTCAAAGCTGGCTTGCTGCAGTCAAACTCCACCAGTCCCTTTGTTGATAATGATGCATATGTAGTTAGTTCTGATGTAAGTCTTGCTGAGTACGTTTGTACTCACGTTTGCTTATTTTATGTTTTGAACAGAGACGTCAGTCTCGCTAGTAGTTCCGCTTGGACTTCGACGTTTAGCTTGTTACCTCAGCTACGATCTTGTGCCTCGTCAGTGGTAGATAGTCTGGCTTCTCAGCCTTTTCCATTTATAGTTGTATGTACTCAGACATGTTTAGCTTCCGCTTGTGCTTTGACTTGTATGCTCTGAGTGTTGGGTCATAAGACCCATGTTTGTAATATCTCGCTCCTCGGAGCCTAATGAATAAATATTTGAGTCGTAGAGTTATGTTGTGATGCCATGTTGTATTGGCAGCCTCTCATATGGGGAAATGTAGTCTAGTGCTTCCTGAGCGATAGTAGTCCGCTACAGCCCGGTTCACCGGAGTCCTGCTAGCCCAGCACTACTGCTTGGACACTTGATCGGCCGGGTATGTGTTTCACTTCGTTCCTATATGTCCGTCCTTCGGGAAATGTCACGCGGTGATATACGGAGTCCTGCCAAGCCTGCTACAGCCCGGGTTACAGGAGTCCTGTTAGCCCAGTGCTAAAGCCCGGATTCATACGTTGATGACCGACATGCTCGATGTGATTCATGTATGCCTGTCCCCATAGGTTAGTGCCGCTTTGGGTTCACGACTAGCCATGTCGGCCCAGGTTCTCTGTCATATGGATGCTAGCGACACTATCATATACGTGAGCCAAAAGGCGCAAACGGTCCCGGGCCATGGTAAGGCAACACCCGTGGGAATACCGTGCGTGAGGCCGCAAAGTGATATGAGGTGTGACTTGGAATCGGGGTCCTGACACTCCTGCAACCAAGCGGAGTCGTCGGCGATGAACGTGAGCGCGCCGAGACGGATCTCGCGGCCCTCAACCAAAACTCCACCTAAAACCATGATGAATGGGATCGGAAAAACTGCAACTTCTCCAACAAGTCGCTAAGACACCTGCCCCACGGTGGGCGCCAACTGTTGTGGTTCTAAGCCTGACAGTAGAATGGGGGGTAGGTATGGAGAGGCAAGATCCTAGCTATGGAGTAGTTGTATATGCAAGATGTTTACGAGTTCAGGCCCTTATCGGAGGAAGTAACAGCCCTACGTCTCGGAGCCCGGAGGCGGTCGACTGTATTATATGCGTATGAGTTACAAGGGTGTGAACCCTTTACACTGAGGAGGGGGGTGGCTTATATAGAGTTTGCCAGACCCCTCCAGCCCTCAGTTATGTAGGGATTAAGGTACATTAAGAGAGGGAGTTACTGGTAACGTCCCACATAAAGTGCTATGATGACCATAAAGCCACTTAATGACCCACCGTTTGCGTGCAGACTGACTGTAGATCTTCTGGCGGTCGAGTGGTTGGCTGATGGTCGAGTTTCTTCAAGTCCGTCGAGTGGAATCCTTCCAGGTCGACTGAAAGGTGTTTTCTTCAAGAGATGTCCTTGGGGAGGGTATCTTCGAAAGGTCCATGACCCTACCCTAGGTACATGACTTCATCAGACACCACTGTTTTGGTTGGTGCTCTTCTTATCTTGGGCGATCGTGTAAAATGTATTACCATTTATCTCGTACCCTTTGTAAGTCATTATATTCGAAGATGGTAACTGGGACAGCAAGTATAGGTCATCTTCAATAGAGGCGTCATGCATGGTACGTGTCAACAACCAACCGGCGAAACTCCTGGTTTGTTCACGTGTAATCCAGTCATCAGACCGCTCCGGGTGTTTGGAGCGTAGAAAATTCTTGTGTTCGTCCATATACGGAGCCACCAAGGCGGAATTCTGTACAACTGTGTAGTGTGCTTCAGTGAGAGAATGTCCGTCCATACATATTATTTGATCCCCTCCTAGCGTGCCTTTTCCATCCAGTCTTGCCTTATACCGTGATTCAGGAATACCAATCGGCTTAAGGTCAGGAATAAAGTCAATACAAAACTCAATGACCTCCTCATTTTCATGGCCCTTGGAGATGCTTCCTTCTGGCCTAGCATGGTTATGAACATATTTCTTTAAGACTCCCATGAACCTCTCAAAGGGGAACATATTGTTTAGAAATACAGGACCCAAAACGTTAATCTCTTCGCATAGGTGAACTAGGATGTGCGTCATGATGTTGAAGAAGGATGGTGGGAACACCAACTCGAAACTGACAAGGCATTGCACCAAATCATTCTCTGACCTTGGTATGATTTCTGGATCGATTATCTTCTGAGAGATTGCATTGAGGAATGCACATATCTTCACAATGGCCAATCGAACGTTTTCCGATAGAAGCCCCTCAATGCAACCGGAAGCAGTTGTGTCATAATCACGTGGCAGTTATGAGACTTTAGGTTCTGGAACTTTTTCTCTGCCATGTTTATTATTCCCTTTATATTCGACGAGAAGCCAGACGGTACCTTAATACTGAGCAAGCATTCAAAGAAGATTTCCTTCTCTTCTTTGGTAAGAGCGTAGCTTGCATGACCCTGATGTATGTCGTCTTTTCCCTGCATACGTTGCTGGTCCTCCCATGCCTCAAGTGTATCTTTTGTCTTCCCATACATGCCCAAGAAGCCAAGAAGGGTCACACAAAGATTCTTCGTCACGTGCATCACGTCAATTGCGGAGCGGACCTCTAGGTCTTTCCAATAGGTCAGGTCCCAAAATATAGATTTCTTCTTCCACATGGGTGCGCGTCCGTCAGCGTCATTTAGAACAGGCTGTCCACCAGGACCCTTTCCATAGACTACCTTCAAATCCTTGACCATATCATGTACATCAGCTCCAGTACGGTGGCGACGCCTCGTCCGGTGATCCGCCTCACCTTTGAAATGCTTGCCTTTCTTTCTTACGGGATGCCTGCTCGGAAGAAATCGATGATGTCCCAGGTACACATTCTTCCTACAATTTTCCAAATATATACTGTCGGTATCATCCAAATAGTGCGTGCATGCACGGTATCCCTTGTTTGCCTGTCCTGAAAGGTTACTGAGAGCAGGCCAATCATTGATGGTCACGAACAGCAATGCCTTTAGGTCAAATTCTTCCTGTTTGTGCTCATCCCACGCACGTATACCTGTTCCATTCCACAGTTGTAAGAGTTCTTGAACTAATGGCCTTAGGTAAACATCAATGCCGTTGCCGGGTTGCTTAGGGCCTTGGATGAGCACTGGCATCATAATGAACTTCCGCTTCATGCACAACCAAGGAGGAAGGTTATACAAACATAGAGTCACAGACCAGGTGCTATGGTTGCTGCTCTGCTCCCCAAAAGGATTAATGCCATCTGCGCTTAGACCAAACCATATGTTCCTTGTGTCATCTGCAAACTCCTTCACGTACTTTCTTTAGATTTTTCTCCACTGCGACCCGTCAGCGGGTACTCTCAACTTTCCGTCTTTCTTACGGTCTTCTCTGTGCCATCGCATCGCCTTGGCATGCTCTTTGTTTTAGAACAAACGTTTCAACCGTTGTATTATAGGAGCATACCACATCACCTTGGTAGGAATCTTCTTCCTGGGGCGCTCGCCCTCGACATCACCAGAGTCATCGCGGCTGATCTTATAGCGCAATGCACCGCATACCGGGCAAGCGTTCAAATCCTCGTACTCACCACGGTAGAGGATGCAATCATTAGGGAATGCATGTATCTTCTGCACCTCTAACCCTAGAGGGCAGACAACCTTCTTTGTTTCGTACGTACTCTCGGGCAATTCGTTGTCCTTTGGAAGCATATTCTTCATCATTACCAGCAACTTTCCAAATCCCTTGTCAGATACACCGTTCTCTGCCTTCCATTGCAGTAATTCCAGTGTGGTGCCCAGCTTTTTCTTGTCACCTACGCAATTCGGGTACAACAATTTTTTGTGATCCTCTAACATGCGCTGCAACTTCTTCTTCTCCAAATCACTTGCGCAGTTTCTGTTTGCATCGGCAATGGCCCGACCTAGATCATCAACGGGCTCATCTTATGCCTCTTCTTCAGCTTCTTCCCGCATTGCCGGCTCAGCTTCTTCCCGCATTACCGGCTCTGCTTCTTCCCCCATTGTTGTATCATCGTATTCAGGGAACCCATGGCCAGGATAGCTGTCATCGTCCTCTTCTTCTTCATTGTCTTCCATCCTAACCCCTCTTTCTCCGTGCTTGGTCCAAACATTATAGTGGGGCATAAAATCGGACTTAAATAGGTGGACGTGAATGGTTCTCGACTTAGAGTAATTTAATTCATTCTTACAGCCAGCACATGGACAAGGCATAAAACCATCCGCCCCACTACTAGGAAAAGGGCTATAGATGAAATGGACACTAATGGCGCACCAGACATGTGGTGCGCCACTACTTTATATACTAATGGCGCACCATGTGTTGGTGCGCCATTAGTGTCCAAATACTAATGGCGCACCACATCCACGGTACGCCATTAGTAACAAATATATTTTTTTATTTGTTTTTCCAAAACTAGTAATGACGCACCAGGGCATAGTGCGCCATCATAGTTAAACTAGTAATGGCGCACCACATCCACGATGCGCCATTAGTAAATTGTTTTCAAAAAAAAAATTCAATTTTTTTATTTTTTTTCAAAACTAGTAATGGCGCATCAGGGGATAGTGCGCCATTACTAGTTAAACTAGTAATGGCACACCACATCCACTGTGTGCCACTAGTAATTTTTTTTCAATTTTTTTTCAAAACTAGTAATGGCGCACCACTCCCATGGTGCGCCATTACTAACTTGGCCCAAAAATTCCCCCGCATGCACCCCCCTGGACCGCCTTTTCAGTTTTAGAAAAATAAAAGAAAATGATGAAAATGTCAAAAAATAAAATAAAATAAGTTTCCCATGTGATATGTAGTCTAGTTGTTGGGTAAATTTACAAATATGAATTTCGACTTTATTTGCAAAATCTCTCTGGAATTTGTAAAATGGGCATAACTTTTGCATACAAACTCCGATTAAAAATTTTCTATATGAAAAATCATCTACTCCAAAAGTTACATCCGAATTTAACAGGGGGAACCCTGTTAAACATTTTCAAAATCCTCAAAAACCTAACAGAAAAAAGTTACGGGACTTCTAAGATCTGGAGGCAAAAAAAATTCAAAAAATTTCAAACTTACTAGTGGCGCACCGTCTGCTAGGTGCGCCACTAGTAACAGAAACAAAAATTAGTTTCGAATTTTTTTCGGGATTTTTTTTTCAAAATATGATACGTAATATGAACGGAAGTTTGAAATATTTTTTCAAAATTTCATCACACTCATGAACATGAACAAAGTCCTAAACATCAACAAGTTTTAATAGGATTGATATGCTAGATATATCAACAAGTGCCTGTGAAGTGAGCTGGTGCTGGGGTTGGATAGAACTCTGAAGTTTGACCATGGAGTGGGATTTGACCTGAGATTAAGCATATTGACCCAAGATTAAGCCATAGTGACCCGAGATTAAGAAAAAAACGAAAAAAAATAAGAAAAAATTTGGAAAAAAATTTAAAAAAAATTTGGAAAAAAATATATTACTAATGGCGCACTTCTATGTGGTGCGCCATTACTAAGTCAGATAGTAATGGCGCACCTCTAGGCATACTAATGGCGCACTATAGGTGCGCCATTAGTATCTGGTATACTAATGGCGCATCAGTGGTGCGCCATTAGTAAAAAATACTAGTGGCATGGTACTAGTGGCGCACTAGTAGTGCGCCATTAGTAGGCAAAACTGGTGCGCCACTAGTAGGCCTTTTCCTAGTAGTGCCTGCTTGTTTTCTTCATCCGCAAGCAAAAAAGTTTGCACGCCATTAATGAACTCGGGAGAGCATCGGTCATCGTACATCCATTACCGGCTCATCTTCAATACACAGCACCGAAAACACCAAATTAATACAATACATAAAGTTCATACATAAAGTTCATACAACACTTAAATGCAACAACAAATAACTCTCTAGCTAAAGCATTTAAATGCAACAACAAATGTGATCAAGATCACAACTAAGGTAACAATTGATCCAACAGCATAACGATACCAAGTCTCACAATCAATGGCATATTTTCTAATCTTTCTAATCTTCAAGCGCATTTTCTCCATCTTGATCTTGTGATCATCGACAACATCAGCAACATGCAACTCCAATTCCATCTTATTCCCCTCAATTCTTTTCAATTTTTCTTTCAAATATTCGTTTTCTCTTTCAACTAAATTTAACCTCTCAACAATAGGGTCGGTTGGAATTTCCGGTTCACATACCTCCTAGATAAAAATATCTATGTCAATTTGATGGGCATAATTTGTCATAAACACGAAATGCAACAAATAGTTTTAAAAGAGAATATACCACATCCGAATCATAACAAGGACGAGGGCCGACGGGGACGGATATCAAAACCATGGCACTATGTATAACAAACAACGTACGGGTAAGATAATTATATGAGTAACTATATATCCAAATCACACAAATATCAATTTTTTATATAAAATTCCATGAACAAGAGGCTCACCACAAGGTGGTGTCGGCGACGGGACGGTGCGGGCGATCGACGGTGGTTACGACGGAGATTTAAAAGGCACTAAGTAAACCACACTACATATGCAAACTAAGTGTTATTTTGACCTCAAATTGCATATAAATCAAGTACTACCACATATAATTCCTCCCAAATTACTAAAACCCACAATTAATCACTATATAAACCAAAGCTAGAGCTAATCTAGCAATGAGAGATGAAAGGACAAAGTTGCTAACCTTTGTGATCATTTGAATGGATGGGGGCCTGCAAATCTTGACAAATTTGGGGCAAATTTTGTGATGAACTCGAGAGGAAGAAGGGAAGAACAAAGGAGAGGGAGAGGGGAAAGGGGGAAGAACAGAGTGTGGGTGGACGAAGGGTTTATATAGGACGACCTTTAGTATCGGTTCGTGCCACGAACTGGTACTAAAGGTGCTGGAAGGACCCCACTCTGATAACATCCTGCCACCACTTTCTTTAGTACCGGTTCGTGGCACGAACCGGTGCTAAAGGTTCGCCATGAACCGGTACTAAAGAGCTCCTCCCGCCTAGCCGTTGGAACCGGCACTAATGGACACATTAGTGACAGTTCTGTTACAAACCGGGACTAATGTGTCTCACATTTGACCCTTTTTCTACTAGTGTAAGCCCCTAACGGGCATGAAAATGGGCTTCTAGCCGCCGCCGTCATCGCAACCGATGTGATTCCCTCCACTGACACAACCCAAATGACTATGTCCAGAGCCAAAGCTGCATTGACCGGCACGACAATGTATTGTGGGTCATGGCTGCTGACCTCATCTGTGTGCATATGGGGCACGACGCCAGGATTGCCGACCTCAAGTCAATGCCGGGACCGGGTGAGGCCGGCCAACCACCAGTCTTGAATGGTGTTGCTGCCGACAAGGATGGGGGCAGAGGGTGTTGGGGATCAACCATGATGTAAGCGCAAAGGAGCGTGAGAAAGAGAGTGTGTGGGTGAGCGAGTGTGGTGTGAATGTGGGTGGGCGGTTAACTAGAGAGCCGGGAGGAGTTATGAGACGTCATATCTTCTCACGCGTGCAGGCGAGAGCTACACGTGGCTCGCGAAAAACAGACGAATCTACCGTTATCCCTCGGGCTGGCCCGGGCCTGCTTTATGTTTCATGCTGGCTGAGAAACACGTGGAGCTTATCCTACAAAACACTCGATTTTTACACTGCGCGGCCTTAATTGGGCTTCGTGCAAGCTACCAAATGCATCACGGCTACATGTAAAAACTTATGAACATCCGTCGTTTTTTGGTTGTGAAGATTACATATGTATGCCTTTTCTTTGCTCATGAAATTGCTATTGACCAATTATTTGCATTTTAAAAGTATTTGTATGCGGCCAAACCTGTGACGAACATTTTGAGCATGCGGTTGGATGGCAGGCTTTCGTATACGTACACTTCCAGACACATCCGTGGATGAATATTGTGTTTGATTGGTGACAAAAATACTTCACAAGGATGTCGAAATATTGATATATCTCGACTAGTTTACTTTTACTTTGGTGATGAACTTGTCATAATTATGTAGAGAATTTATCTTGTCATAAGTATATGATTTTGCATCTACTCATATGTATACTTGTGCGGTCTGTTCGCTCTCCAGGCTGCAGCTACTTCCAAGACTTCAACCTCCCTCTTGGCGAGTCACATCACAGCATTTACCATGCCACACCTATCCGACAGGGGGCAGCTACTGGAGTGAGTTCTTGGAAGGGAGATTGTGGATCGACTGAGAATGGAGGGGGAGGGCAGCGGCGGCGGCGAGCAGATGGTGCCCGTCGAAACGGAGGCTATTGACTGAAACGTCTACTACCACCCCCTCCGGCCGCCGGTCTTCCAAGTCCTGGTCATCTTCGTTTCCCTTAAACTCGCCTTGGTCTAGATCTACCGTTGCAATCTTCCTCCAGATCTACCATTTTTGTTGAAAAGAAACTTGGGACGCCATGCCTGTTGTTGCTGAAAAGAGATCTTTCTTTACTGTTACTGTTAGGGATTGAAGTTTAGATAGGGATTGTAGACACCACATTAAAGGCACGTCGTAGATGTTCCCAACATAGAAGTGCACGCTGATCGTGTAAAAAGAACTTATTGATCTCACCCAACCCCAAGTTTGGGTTCATGCACAAAAACACAAAATGTCAAAATCTGAAGCGGATATGCTCGGACTGATTCTTTAAGATGAAAACTTAGATTCTGACCTTAAGTGGTTGGATGTGGTGACTTTATATGACTTTACTATTTTGTGGCGTGTTCTTGTGTGCGTGCATTGGTGTTGGTTGTGTGCATCCTAGCTATGCAGAGGTCGGGTGTGCTTATTGTGTTTGTATTCTCTTGATGTTTATTTTGAGCCAATAAAATTCGCCCTTTGTTAAGAATTGATGGTGGCCCACTGTTTCTGGTAAAATTCACGCTGTTACTGACTTATGGCAATGTCGTCTCCATCTTCTGTGTTGATCTTCATGCCGTGGCAGCGGAGCAGAAGTTCAAGTGCCAGGTCCGCTTCCACTGCGGCACCATGCCTTGGAACCAGTATTTAGAATTCCATATCAGAAGCATCAAGAGTGTGGTTTTTTGTAGCTCGACCTACATGGTACTTCCCATGGTAGCCGTCTATTCTGGGTTTGATTCCATGTGGATGTGTGCATGGATGGAAAATTAGCGGCTGGCACCAGGCGCTCAAATCTTAATCTTCCGCGTCTGCCGCTAGGCCTAGTAGGGAACTGTATTGATGTGACGTTCCATCTGTTCATCTCCCGTGAGACAACTGTAGCCTTCATGTGTGAGCAGTGTGCCAACCAGAGTGAGTCAGGTTTTTTATCTTTGCATGCCGCATAGAGTAAATTTTTTCTTGCATGCAGCGCATCTCTCTCTCCTTTCTCAACTTTTTTTTGAGCCCTGACCGTAGAACAATCGTTCTACGGTATTTTCATTAAAAAATCAAGTTACAAAAATGGTACAAGTTATAATACAAATATGTAACAGGGAACAAATGTCCTCAGCCAATCCCTGCTCTAGGAATCATAGGTAAACCCATTAAAGATTTAAATTTGTCAATTCTTTGACCCTGATAGCTTTATCCTCTTTGGCTTGGAGTTGCACAGCCCAAAGCCCTTCCGACAGGTGAAATTTCCATGAATCAATAGCCGGTGGTGCAGACCGAAAGATCTTGTCATTTCTTACTGACCAAATACTCCAGCAACTCATAATGATAATATCCAGTGCCAAATCTTTAGGAAGCCGACTAGAAATTAGAACGATCTCATCAAAAGTGGAGATACCTCTGGTTCTCCCAGGTGCTATGACATCCCAACAAGACAAAGCAAATGGGAAAATTCCAAAATAAGTGAAGTAAAGTTTCTTCCACTTTGTCAGCACATAGAGCACAGTTAGAGTCTGGGAGGTGCATATTGCGTCGAAGAAGCATATTCCTTGTGTTAATTCTGTCATGTAAGAGAAGCCAGCCAAAAATCTTGTGCCTCAGTCTGCAATTAGTATCCCATAGTTTTTGGAATATGCTATGAGCTTTGGAAGTACCCATAAGGCGCTTGTACATCATCATGGAGGAATACTGTCCTGATGCCGAATGATATTTCCATATGTCCCTGCTATCAGAAGGTGTTCTGGAGGTTAATAGTTCTTCAACCCTGGTCAATTGATGGTAAGCTTGCAGGGAGAGTGGCCTATGGAAGAGGGTGCTGAGATCATCTTGATTATCCACAAAATGCAGAGTACAGTCCTTATGAATAGCAAAGGAAAATAGCTCTGGGAATTTAGCTTGTAATGGTTTACCCTCCTAACTATCTGTCCAAAAGATGGTATCTCCTTGACCAGCTTGACAAATGGCATGTGATTTGAAGAGTGGTATGAGTTTAAGCAGTGTATTCCACCAAAAGGAGCCAATTAGCTTGTCACTAGGTGGGCCATTGCTGTAGTATGCTTCCCAAATGATGTGCACCCAAGGAGTATCCACTTTGTTAAGAAATTTATGAAGAAATTTCATCAACAGAGTTTTGTTGTGGACAGAGATATCAAGAATGCCTAATCCACCTTGTGCCTTAGGTTTACAGACAGAATCCCAGGAGATCAACACAGACCAGAGTCCAAAGACCCAAACTTTCTCCACAGGCAGTTCCTGAAGTAACCTTCAATTTGTTTGATCATTGCTTTGGGTAACATCTAGGAGCACATGAAGAAGATGGGCATACTTGCAAAAACGGATTTGATCAAGGTAAGTTTGTCACCAGTGGAGAGCGAGGTAGAGCAACTTAAGAGTCTATTTTCAATCCTTTTCAACATAGGCATGAAATCCACAATTCTTGGCCTATTGATACTGAGTGGCAGACCAAGATAGGCATGGGGAAGAGAACCAACTTTGCAACCAAGAATCTCTGATAGTTCCAACATTTTGGCAGAAGGAGTGTTGATGGGAATCATTATGGATTTAGCATAGATAACTTTGAGGCCAGTGTAAGCTACATAGTGGAGGAGCAGATTTTTAATTTGAAGGAGTTGACCAGCATTAGCATTAGCCACCAAGATAGTGTCATCCGCATATTGAATGATAGGGTAGTCTGGGCAAGAAGCATGAGTAAGGGGGGAGCTGATCAAGGAGTGCAGCATGGCCTCATTGAACATGGATTGGAGCAGATCAGCGACAAGAACAAATATAAGAGGAGATAAAGGATCCCCTTGTCTGACACCTTTCTTACATAGAAATTGCTTGCCAGGAATACCATTAAGAAGGATAGAGGAGAACCGAGTGCCATATATCATCTTTATCCAATTAATCCATCTGCTACCAAAGCCCTTAGCTTGTAGGATCTCAACAATTGTGTCATGATTGAGCATATCAAAAGCTTTCTCAAAGTCCAATTTGAGAAGAACAATTTCTTTCTTAGATGAGTGACATTGGTGAATGTACTCATAAGACTAGGCAAGACAGTCCTGAATGCATCTATTATTGAGGAAGCCATATTGATTCTCATGCACCAGAGTGAGGATCACCTTCTGAAGTCTGTTTGCAAGCAATTTGGTGATGATTTTAAGAGTACAGTTCAACGGTGATATAGGCCTGAATTCAGCAGGTGTGGATGCTGCATCTGTCTTAGGAATCAATGTGATGAAGGAGTAGTTGATGCTCTGTAGATTGACTTTCCCATGATAGAAATCATTAATAAGCTTGTAAAAGTCAGGAGCAATAATAGGCCAGCATTGCTTTCAAGAAAGTAGCATTAAAGCCATCAGGTCCAGGAGCTTTGTCAACAGGCATATGAAGTACCACATGGTCAATCTCAGCTGTGGTGAATAGGACCTCAAGTTGAGCCAAATTGTCATTAGAGGTAATAAGTTGGTCCAGGAGCAAAGGATTTTCTGAGGCAACAGTTGTACCCAGACTCTCTTTGAAAGCTCTGTAAAGGATAGCAGCTTTAGCACTGTGATTGTGATGTTCCAAGTTATCCTCATCTTTGAGCATAGCAATACAATTATGCCTATCTTTGATAGTAGCCTTGGCCTGAAAATATTTAGTATTGGCCTCTCCCACTTTAATTTTCCTGATAGTGGCTCTTTGTTTCCAGTAAGTCTCTGGTGAGTAAGAATTTTGTCCAAATGAGTTGTTAGGATAGTTCTACCATTAGCTTCCACAGTTGTGAGATCTCTGGCTTCTTCCAAATAATCAAAACACAGGATCAAGAAGTTTGTGTTATCAATAACATTCTTGAGGTCTGAGAGATTTCTGGACCAGATCTTTAATCCTTTCCTTAGTCTCTTAAACTTGGCTGCAATGATCTTGGCACTATCATCCTCATCCACCTCCTGGTTCCAAATGTTTTGAACAACTGACAGAAAGTCCTCATGTTCCAACCAATAATTCTCAAATCTGAAAATGTGGGATTTAGGAATAGATGTACCAATCTTAACCATAAAAGGAACATGGTCAGATGTGGTTTTAGCAAGAGGATATGCCAGAGTATCTGGATAGCTTAAAGTCCAATTTTCATAAGTAAAACAGCAATCAATCTTTTCCAAAAGAGGCCAATCCTGCATATTACTCCAGGTAAAGTTTCTACCTTTGATAGGGATTTCAACCAGAGATAGGTTGCTGATAGCTTCATTGAATGCTAACATATTAAGAATATTGCCCCCTTCCAGGTTTCGGTTATGTGGGTATCTGATATGATTAAAATCTCCAAGAACCAACCAGTTGGTATCCTCAGGGGTCTGAAATTGTCTAAACCAATCAATAAAGTGTGGTCTCTCATCTTGCTGGCTAGGTCCATAAATATTTGTCAAAATCCAACTGTCTCCATTGTGGGAGGAGGTGAAAGAGACAGATATAGAGTAGTTGTTGGAATGGAAAAGTTGACCCTGAAAGACTTGATCATTCCAAACAATTAATGCACTTCAAGCTCCAATTGAAGGAAGATATTCAAATCTGTTGAGTCTCCTTGGACAGAAGTTTTGCAAAACTCTGCTATCAATTGCCTCTCTCTTGGTTTCTTGAATGCATAGAATGGCACAATTAGATTCCTCAGTCTTATTTTTGATAGCTGTCCATTTCTTGGGGTCATTTAATCCTCTAACATTCCAGTTAAGAATTTACCAATCCTTATTCATAGTCACAGGGATAACAGAACTGGGCACCTATTCAATATTAGAGCTGCACACCTTTTGAGAAGTAAGAGAGGACCTTCCCATACAAAGGAAACATCAATCAAAGTGACCATCATCCACAAACCATTCCATAACATCCAGCTACATAGCATACAGTAAAACACCTTAAACAAGTGGAGATAACTGGCAGGAACACATCCAGAAGCAGAAAGTGTAACAAAATAACAAGTAACTCTGTTCAGCAGAGGGATTACACCCAGGACATCTTTACAAGAGAGTTTCGAACTGATAGAGCTAGTTAAACTCATGGGAGAGAGCTTAGGGCCTACTGATGATGACTGAGACTATTAATTATTAGAGCTGGATCTTGTGGCATCCGTTGCAGTTGGGTTGCTCTTGCTTTTCTTGCGTTTGGTTTTCAGCATCTCCTCTGAAGTATCTTGTGCAGCAACCTTGCAGAAAGAGGTATTAAGACTTTTAATCACTTCTGTAGGAATTGGAGGAGGTACAGCATGACAGGCTAGACAATTCTTATCCATGTAGACTTTTTTCTTATAACCCTTGGCTAGCTATTGTAATCGACAACTTCTCCTTACCTCAATCTCCACTAGTGGAACCTTTTCCTTTCTCTTCTTGATGTTGTGCATGGACAGCAACCTGGGCCAGGAGAGGTGCAGATGGAACTAGGGAGTTGACTTCTTGCTCTTGTGTCTCCTGTGCCAAATATTGTGAAAATGATAATGATGAGTCCACGGGAGGACAAGATTGAGGAATAACAAATGGCAATGTACTAGTACTAGCTCCTTGTGTAATGACCTCCCAGACTGTTGAAGTAACAAATTTCTTTGCTCAATCAAATTTGTCAGGTGTAAGGAATGTGACTGACAGAAAATTAATCCAATCAACAGGTACCTGAATGGCAGCTTGTTCATTGTTTAAGGGGGCAAGGTGCCTGTACCATACTTCAACACCTTCCTTACCCAGAAGTTCAGTCTTCTGAACTAGGTCTAAAGTATCATCTGTGCTCAAAACAGAAGACATCATGAGTGGGATTTCTGCCTCTGAAAGTAGATCATTGCTTGGAAGGAATGCAGGGAATGGAAAACCAGGGGGAGCAGACAGATCAGAAGAAGAAGTTGACTCACCCATTGCTCCAGCATCAATTGACTTGTCATTACCAACAGTAGCTAGAGGAGGGCTATCATTGGTACCATTCTTGTGTTCATAATGTATGTCATCAGGCCTGACAGACTGAGGCTGCAAATCCAATAGATTAGGGTCTTGCTCAGTAACAACTACAGGGGGTTCAGCTGGCTTCTTCTGGATGTAAATCCTATGCAAAGAGTGTGTCATGGTCCTGGCTTCCAGTAACATAGGATCATCTATGTTATCCAGTATAGTTGGCTGTGATGGGACCAGCATCAGGTTAAGATCCAGTGGAGGATTCCCAGGTGGATCCACCTCATGATGCTGAAGAGGGCCCCGGAAATGGTTGTGCTAGTTTGGGTGATGATGTTGCTGGGCAGGTTGCGGATGGGGATTGCCAAATGGAGGGATGGGATCCTCATCATGTGGTTCTTCCCCAAGAACTTGGTGCTGCAGAATGACGACCGGTACAGTCAGGGAATCAGAGTGCTCCCCATCTCCAAAAACAATACTTGAGGGTATATCTCTCAGTTCTTCCACTTTGATCTTCACCATCTGATTGGCCTTAGTACTTCTAACTATATCCCACATCACAAATTTCCCAAACTTGCTGACCGCATCTTTAATTTCTGTAATATTCCTTCTGTGGAATGGGTAACCACAAAGCGGAATCCAGACCTCTCTAGTAAGAACGAGCTTTCTCCAATTCAACCCCTTATCATGATTTTGGAAGATAACATGGACATCAGTGAACTGATGCGGGCTGTTAGTCACCAAATCATCTCGATCAAAGACACTATTAAGTTGGATGTAGGCTTGCCCAAATGGACACTGAGTAATTTCTCTGAACCCAAGTCTTCTATCAGTGAGGACATCGGAGAGTACCTCGCGCACAGTATTGAACTCCACCGGCAGATTCAGCATTGGCACGATAGTGGCGATGGCCCAGTCTTCATGAAGTGGAGTTGGCACCGCCGACAACACTTTGATCCTTGCTGGACTCCCTTCGACAGTGATGCTCTGGTGGTTGGGGGGAGGAAAGGGTAGGGATCAAAAGGGATGGAGGCCATGGCGATGCTACTATCTGTTGCAGTGGAGGAGGGCGCTAAGCAGTGCTGAGGTCGCCGGGCAACGGGGATGGTGGCGGCCAGCAATCTTTGAGTAGCAGAGGGTGAAGAGGCAGAGTAATGGTGGGAGCTAACTCGGGAAGGAATAGAGGAGGTAATTTTGAGGCGTGCAGGAGATGATGGCTGGTTGACCGCACCTGCCAATTCAGCAGCGGGAACAGTGGCTGGGTACCTAGGAATCGCAAGCGTTCGGGTTGGGCCAGGGAAAGTAGTGGTGGGCTGGCCAGGTAAAGTGGGGGTGGGCTGTTGTTGTCTGGGCTGGGCCGAGGAATAGCAGTCTTTTGCAATATGGCCCCATTTCTTGCAAGCCCTACACTTAATATGATTAGTGCAGTTGGGCCTCGCATGACCAAAGAGTAGACAGCGCACACAGAAGGCTTGTTGATTGTTATGAAATTGCTTTGATCCCGCCCTAGGCAGCATTAAGGCGGATGAATGACCATTATTGCCATAATGGCCATCATTGCCCGATGATGGAGCATGATTATTTGAATGGGGTGAACGATCCCGCGAAGCACGATGATCAACACGATCAGGAACGGGGAAAAACTTGGAGATCTAAGAGCATCAATGTATGATTTCCTAGGATGACGACGAAAAACATGAGTCCATTCGTCCTCTTTTTCTTGGAGGTATTCATCAAGTTCCCAGCAGGAGTTGGGGCCTCCTTCGCCCCAGAGAAGGAAGTTAACATTGAGTAGAGGAAGTGAAATGTTACCCCCCTTGATGATGGAAAAGCCAACTTCTTTGGATGAAACAATAAACTTGAATGACCAATTCTGTAGCAACTTGACTTTAAAAAGAGATGCTCTTCCTCCAAAACAAGCCAAGAGAATAGTGCTAACCGATTCTTCTGTGAGCCGCAGTCGCGATCTGGTGATTCAGCCACCAAAGCGAACTCTTTAGATTCTTGATCCTCAGCATGGTTGATTGGGACACCCCATTTCCTCCAGATTTCCGCGGCAAAGTCTTGTTCCTTGTCAAAGTCGAGGTCGGTGAGAGCCATGGTCGGCGAGGAGGAGGAAGGTGATAGTGGAAGTTGACCTAGGAGGTTGGATATGGAGTGGACTCCAACAGGAGCACACATGAAGGGCTTCGGCGTGTCGCAGGACGAGGACGACAGGACGAGGACGTGGACGCCAGGGCCGGAGTGGCCACCGGCGGAGGGGTGGAGAGGCTAGGGGGAGAAGCTTGTTCCTTTCTCAACTTTACATGCAACTCTCTCCCTCTCTCATTTTCTTATCACTTTCAGTAGAGTTTGCTGTCTAATATTTGCATCCATGCATGCAACACTACCCTCCAGATGGTCAGCGCCAACCCCATCTCATTTGCTCCATCTTAATCATCATTGGGTGGCTAGGGCGGTGAATCTCTTGGGTTAGTAGCACAACCGATGGTGTATCCTCAAATGAATGTGACTATAATATTTAAGCGAGGCAGGTGAAACATAGTAGCGGATGGAATGCGGGTGGACCCCGAGACTGGTACAGTGCTGGCAGCCTAGTGGTGACGTGACGGGGACAGCGATGGGTGTGGCACTCAATACCTACTAGGGAATCAATCCACTGTTCATATAGCCTTCACTTTTCAGACTAACCACTCTGTGGCTGCTGTGATAATACTACGCTAGCACACATCTCAATACGGTGACCAACGGCACAGATAAGGGGCACTGCATAGGACGAGCTACAAAGAAACTTTGTGAAGCACCAATCTCTCCATTGGCTTGCCAACGGAAAATAACAACTACTCATTGGTTGTGCCAAATGCTCCTTCCAACCAGCCCACCACTGGTAAGTTCTCCGTCGGCACCAATAAGATATCAGGTGGCAGGTGGCTTTCAAGAATCATGCTTATTAACTAATTGTATTGTATGCTGCATTTGTTCCTTAGTTGATGACTTGTTGAATATTTTTTCTAGCCTAAACATTGAACTTTGTTATAGTTATATTGTGCATCTTCGAATGTAGATATTGTACTTTTTTGTAAATTAGCTGTGTTGAGGGGTGCTTGAATTCCATGTTACAATCTGAAGCCATGGCTCATGTGCATGCTACATTCAAGTAGATTACCAGTGCAAACTGCCACCGAATCACATGTCTTGAATAATTAGCAGCTTTGTTGTTATGCAGTGCTTACTCTAACTTAGTTGTTGCTTCTGAATGCACTTGTTTAGCTTGTGCTGTCAGCTAGAGTGGCTGCTTGAAAATGGATGATGATCTTTATTATCATCACTTGGCTGAATATAATCGAATGAATATAAGTAGTGAGTATAAGTAGACTCTAAATCTATTCTTAAAACTTAATACTAGCTTGAACAGTCCACCCGGTTCAAGCAAAGCTATGCACCATTTACTTTCACTTCGCTGAATTTCGCCAGAATCTGTCTATCAGTTGCTATATGTGTAGGTTGAATTTGGATTTGAAATAGCATAAAACAGTTGACTGACATTAGTACCAAAATACACACCTTCCCTTAATATTTCATGATTACTGGATGTATTTACTTGTAGTTTTAGGAGAACCCCTCCAGCCTCCAGTATTGCAGAGCTCATACATTCCTTCACTTTTGTTTTTCCATTGTCCATACAAACCTCTGCTAGTTTTGATACCATAATTTAATAAGACAATTACTAGCCTTGTTTCATCTAACATCCATGACATACCTGCAAAACAAAACCTACCAAGTTCAGATAGATATCGTATACAGGGAGTTGATGCTGCTAAATCAAAGGCATACATTTTCTGTTGCGATGCCCCACACATGTTGAATCAATACAAAAATTTGTAATCATCATGTGAACAGGTTTATTCATATTTAAATACAAAGTATTTATAGTTGTAGTATATTGCATGCAAGCCTTCGGTCAGACATGTTGACCTATTTTGTTCATTTATGTGTTGAGATACATATCATGTGGAGATAACCAAATTGCATGAAGAGGAGGCATGTAGTTAATTATTTTGTAATCTTCCGTCCCTTTTTAATTTCCTATATTGTCTTTCATGTTGTATAATCTTCAGTAAAATACTCCAATGGACAGTTACAACATTTCGTCCATGGTATTATTTTTGGAAAGGCGGAATACACTGGCCTATTGCATCGCCTGTAGACAGACACTTTTGAAGCTTTGGTTTACATACATTACTGAATGTGCTGCCAAGTGCCACCTGGGCAGCTACTACTTGGTACATATCTAGTCTCCATAATTATTTTGTTTAAAAAACTTAGTAGCATTGATTATACAATTATTTTGAATTATTTGGTGTCTTGCTTTTCTCTGTTTCATGTGAATGACTTGAAACCTTGCAATTAGATAACATCCAAATATGTTGTACCTTTCACAATCAAAGGGCACCTCCACTCCCTTTCATCTAAAAATGTTCACATCATCTTGCAACAAAATTATATATGACCGCTTCAAAACTACAGATGAAGTTTCTTAAGATAGATTCTTTTTTACTTCTCTATTTTTTTCCTAGAGGCATAATTCGGAAGAAACACTTTGCGGTATTAACAAGATACATGTGTTTGTTGATTTCTTGTGAGCCCTTGGTCACACATTCCTTGGCAGTGAACATGGCAATTAGACACCTACGACACTAGTCCCAAATGACACATGGCAATTAGACAGTGTGCTCATTCTGTCTTTTTATTCAAGGTTTCGATAGTTTTCCTTTATCTAGTTTATGTTTATCATTTCCTTTGTAAACGCAAGGTCTTAGTCATGTACAATAGGATCCTTTTCTACTTCGTTAGTTAAAAAGAAGTACGTGGTATACTGGAGGAAAACCAACGCATGGCCAAAGTATGGACCATCTCTTGGACTAACGCTTGACAAGCTAAATCGTTAGAGTAAAGATTCTTCGCTTCATGCTTAGGGCACCTTCAAAGCATACCGTCAAAACTCCCGCATGTGTCCGGACACAGTTTGCCATCCATGCAGCTCCGTATCTGTCCGTGGGCATGCTGGACGTCCGTTTTCTGGCAAACTAGAACCAAATAAAGGGGGCTTTACGGGAGCCCCGACGTCCCATGACGAAACAAAAGCCGCCACGTACCCATGCATTGCGCCCTATCCTCTCTTTTTCTCTCTACATACACCAAATGACCGGTGGACCTTTTCTCCGGATTTGAAGTTTCCCAAACAACCTTGAAAATATATAATAATTTTATCTTTTAAAGAGCAATATTACAAGTTGTTTCCTTTTTCATAGACAGTGAAGGAAGATGCAGAAGGCTCAACAAAAAAATGATGAAGAAGAAACAAACTCATTAGAATACCGTTGGAGTTTGCTGATTCTGATACCTTAGAGGCAAATAGTAGTACATTTCTCACGTGGATTGACCATCCATATGTAAAAGTACTTGCCATTGGATGAAATTTATAAATATTCTTTTGTGCACATGTCATTGGCCTTCAAATGTCCATGAGATGGAAGTCTTTTCTACAGTGAGTAATACCAATATTTTTTTGGATAAATCAACATGAGATCTATCAGCTATTGCCAAATAGGGGTCATACAAAGTACACCGGAGGAGAAAAGGAAAATGAAACACAAAATAAGAAAACAAGAGGAGGGCTCTATGGGAACATATTTAGCGTTGTGTTTACATGTTTAAATTCCATTAGGGGCGACAAAATTAAGATTCCTCTATAGGGACATATTTTAGCAAATTGTTAGATGGAGATATTTTGGACAACCGAACAAGAGTGAATGTCACTTCAAATCTGGTCAAAAGATTGAACGGCGAGAACATTGCTCTCTTCTCTAGACCCAAGTATATTAAGTTGAGTAATGTCTAATATATATATTAGCACTGACGTAGCAAATTCAACATTCAGACATTGCTTTCTAAAGGTTCGGACCATCTAAATGAAATAAGCCTTAAAGATGACTATCCTAAACCAAAGGATATGTGTAATCTAAGTTATCTGTATACGGAAATGCCTAATGGAGCTTGAGCTCCATGGAACCCTTTATTTGTAAACTTCAAAATAAAAAATAAATAAATAAATGCTCATATACATATGGACGTATGCTACTTTCCTACAAAGTTTCATGATGAAATACTTTTTTATGCGACGTACACAAAAATGACAAAATCACTATAAAGGTGCATGCTTTTGATATTTTATACGGACACATAAAAATGTATTTCATGATGAAATTTTACAAATATTTAGTATACATCTGTAAATACTTGCATGTTTTTTCCGATATTTTTGAAACTTAAATAGTTGATTTTTTTTAATCTTTGAAATTAAAGGCTCCATGGAGTCCGAGAAGAAAAAACTCCACTCTCATTTTTATAGTTCCAGATTTGGCTTAGCAAAATTAGGGTATATGTCTGAATATTATTCCAATTTTATTATATTCTAATTGTTGATTTTCTGAAGATTTTTATTGCATTAAAAAATATGCTTTTTATATTAGTATTTTATACCTGGTAGACTTTTTAGCGAACATCATATGAATGATTAATTGTTGCTACCTAAAAATAGATATGAGCACCAAATCAATCAATATAAATGTAATCTGTTGGCATTTTGATAGTCGGCCTTTGGCCCAAAGCCTAACTAAAATTCTGAAATTCTCTTGGCCCATTCAAGCACACATGTGAGTGGAGTGACTGAGACTAAAGTTTAGTCCCACCCCGGAACTTGAGAGAGAGTTGCACCTTTTTATAAGGTGATCTCTTCTACCACTTGTATGAGCATGAGAAGAGGAGACCTACACGCGCGCTCCTCCTCCTCGCTCGCCTTGCCCCGCCGCACCGCACCGCACCGCACCGCGGGTTGCGGGATTGAGCCGAGCCGAGGACAGAGCTATGCACATTGTCTATATATACTCCCACGACCTACCCGGCCTGCACTATATAGTCAGGAAGACGTCTACCCTAGCCTCCGCAGCTTCGTATGGTTTCTCACCACCGTTCCAGATCATTGCACCGCCAAGCAAGTCTTCTCCATCCCTCCTTTCGGCATGCACCGGGAGAAGGGGCAGCAGGCCTCCGGAACCCCGCCTCTCGTGATCCTGTACGAGAGAGGGGCGATCCGGTTTTTGGCGAGCGCACTCGCGCGACTGCTGGCAGCGTCGACTTCACGAACGAAGACTTCTTCCCCGACCTCGTCCTCGATGACATGGGCGACAACGTCAACACCGGCGGTGCTGCTCCCGCTGCACCGTATGTGATTCTATCCTTCCTGTTCGAGATCGTGGTAGAATTCATGTTTCTAGTATGTGCCCTAGATGTGATCTGTTCCTCTACTATGCTAGTTCGCATGATTAGTTTAATCTCTGCTATTGCTGTCATGATTTATCTTTTGTTCATTCGGATTAAATCTCGTAGTAATCTGCTCATATTTCCAACAATCCAAAAACCTGATTATAAGCAATTTACTCCGAGTGGTTTTGCTGCACATCTAAAGCCGCCTTCCTTTAAGGGGGCGCAATATAAGAGGTGGCGCACGGGAGTAGTCTACTGGTTTCAGACCATGGGATGCTATGACGCCACCAAGGGCAAGCCTGAGGGCGATCTTAATCCAGCACAGCTGGTAGCTTTCGAGAAGATCGATACTCTCTTTAAAGACAATCTTCCGAGTGTTCTTGATGACTCCATTGTGGATTCGTATATGTCATTTGACAACGACAAGGACATGTGGGCTGCGCTCGAGGCCAAGTTTGGTGCCTCAGATGCCGGCAGCGAGTTGTACGTCATGGAGCAATTCTATGACTACAAGATGACTGATGAGCGCTCTGTTGTACAGCAGGCTCATGAGATACAGTCGCTCGCAAAAGAACTTGAGTACTTCAAGTGTGTGTTGCCGGAAAGTTTTGTTGCCGGAGGCATCATTGCCAAGCTTCCACCTTCGTGGAACAATTTTGCTACTTCCCTGAAACACAAGAGACATGAGTTTTCCGTTGCGGACCTCATTGGTACTCTTGATGTTGAAGAGAAGGCGAGAGCAAAGGACACACATGCTCGAGTTGCTGAGGGAGCTTCTAGTGCCCACATGGTACAGAAGAAGAACTTCCAGTCCAACAAGTTCAAAAACAACAAGAACAAAACTCAGGGCAAAGGCAAGTTTGATACAAAGAACAAGCCGTCACATTCTACCAACTTCAAGAAGAACTCTGATAAGAAAGGGAAAAGGACTTTGCTATGTCTGCGGTGATCCTAATCACTGGGCTCCGAAGTGTCCTAACCTCTTTGAGGAGTGCGAACATGAGAAGAGCGGCAAGTCCGCTAATGTTGTCATCGGTGATACTGATATGAAGGAATCTGGGTACGGTATTCTTCCTACCATCCTTTCAGTATTTCAATCTCCTGATTGGTTAATTGACACCGGTGCCAATGTACATGTTTGTGCTGATGCCTCCATGTTTTCTTCTTACCAGGTCACAGGGACTTCTCCCGTGCTGATGGGGAACGGGTCACATGCCACCGTTCGAGGTGTTGGTATGGTTGATCTGAAGTTTACTTCAGGGAAGACCGTGCGTCTGAAGAACGTTTATCATGTGTCGTCCATCAATAAAAATCTCGTTAGCGGTTCCCGTTTATATCGAGATGGTTTTAAGTTGGTTTTCAAATCCAATAAAGTTGTAATTTCTAAGTATGGACAATTTGTTGGAAAAGGCTATGAGAGCGGAGGCTTGTTCCGCCTGTCTTTGTCAGATATTTGCACTAAAGTTATTAATAGTGTTTGCCACAATAATGAGTCTGATATTTGGCATTCATGACTTTGTCACATTAACTTTGGTTGCATGACGCGGCTGACCAATATGAATTTAATTCCTAAAATCTCTATTGTCAAAGGCTCCAAGTGCCAAGTATGTGTGCAAGCTAAGCAACCTCGCAAGTCCCATAAGACTACAGAGGCAAGAGACTTGGCGCCACTAGATCTTATACATTCTGATCTTTGTGAGATGAGTGGCGTGTTGACAAAAGGTGGAAAGAGATACTTCATGACGTTGATTGATGACTCCACTAGATATTGTTACGTGTATCTTCTAAAATCAAAAGATGAGGCTTTAACTTTCTTCAAAAACTATAAAGCTGAAGCAGAGAACCAACTTGATCGAAAAATTAAACGGCTTAGGTCTAATCGTGGTGCATAGTACTTTTCCAATGAATTTGATTTGTTTTGTGTGGAACATGGTATAATCCATGAGAGCACGCCTCCCTACTCACCTCAGTCAAATGGGGTAGCCGAAAGAAAGAACCGAACTCTAACTGATTTGGTTAACGCCATGTTAGACACATCGGGTCTTTCTAAGGAATGGTGGGGGGAGGCGCTGATGACTGCATGTCATGTCCTAAACCGAGTACCCACAAAGCATAAGACCATGACTCCGTTTGAGGAATGGGAAAGGAAAAGGTTGAAACTCTCTTACCTATGTTCTTGGGGTTGTTTGGCAAAAGTCAATATACCAATTCCCAAGAAGCGCAAGTTTGGACCAAAAACCGTGGATTGTGTTCTTCTGGGCTATGATTTTCATAGCATTGGCTATAGATTTTTGATAATAAAATCTGAGGTGTCCGACATGCATGTTGGTACGATTATGGAGTCTAATGATGCAACTTTCTTTGAGGACATATTTCCTATGAAGGATATGCCGAGTTCATCAAATCAGGAGATACCTACTCCATCTAGTGAGGAATTCGCTGTAATTCCTGAACCCACCATTGCGATGGAACACGTTGAGAATCCTGTTGAGGGTGACAATAAAACTCATGTAAGGAGTAAGAGACAGAGGACTGCAAAGTCCTTTGCTGATGATTTCATTGTGTACCTTGTGGATGACACACCCAGGACTATTTCAGAAGCATATGCATCTCCTGATGCTGACTACTGGAAGGAAGCTGTTCGTAGTGAGATGGATTCCATCTTAGCTAACGGAACCTGGGAGACCACTGACCGTCCTTATGTGTGTAAACCTATAGGATGTAAGTGGGTGTTCAAGAAGAATCTTAGACCTGACGGTACGATTCAAAAGTACAAGGTACGGCTTGTGGCTAAGTGTTACACCCAAAAAGAAGGTGAAGACTTCTTTGATACTTACTCACCCGTGGCTAGACTGACCACAATTCCGGTGCTACTATCATTGGCTGCCTCACATGGTCTTCTCGTTCATCAAATGGACGTTAAGACGGCTTTCCTCAATGGAGAGTTGAAGGAGGTAATTTACATGGATCAGCTATATGGTTTTGTAGTACCTGGTCAGGAAGGAAAGGTGTGCAAGTTATTAAAGTCTTTATACGGCCTTAAGCAAGCTCCTAAGGAGTGGCATGAGAAGTTCGAAAGAACATTAACTGCTGGCGGGTTTGTAGTAAACGATGGTGACAAGTGGGTGTACTATCGCAATGGTGGGGGCGAAGGAGTTATTCTTTGTCTATATGTCGATGACATACTGATCTTTGGAACCAAACTTGATCTAATCAAGGAGGTTAAGGATTTCCTATCTCGCTGTTTTGAGATGAAGTATCTAGGAGTAGCTGATGTTATCTTCAACATCAAGCTGTTGAGAGATGAGAATGGTGGGATCACATTGCTTCAGTCTCATTATGTGGAAAAGATATTCAGTCGTTTTGGGTATAGCGACTACACGCCTTCTCCAACTCCATATGATGCTAGTGTGTTTCTTCAAAAGAATCGACGGATTGCTAGAGATCAACTGAGGTATTATCAGATTATTGGCTCACTTATGTATTTGGCGAGTGCCACGAGGCCTGACATCTCCTTTGCTGTGAGCAAGCTGAGTCGGTTTGTGTCAAAACCGGGAGATGATCATTGGCGTGCGCTTGAGAGAGTTATGCGCTACTTGAAAGGCACTGTGAGCTATGGGATTCACTACACCGGGTATCCAAGGCTACTGGAGGGTTATAGTGACTCAAACTGGATATCTGATGCTGATGAGATTAAGGCCATAAGTGGTTATATTTTTACACTTGGTGGTGGCGCTGTTTACTGGAAGTCTTGCAAGTAGACCATCTTAACGAGGTCAACTATGGAAGCAGAACTCACAGCACTAGACACTGCCACTTTTGAAGCAGAGTGGCTTCGTGAGCTCTAGATGGACTTACCTACGGCTGAAAAACCAATACCCCGTATCATGATGAACTTTGATAATCAAACTATGATCGTCAAGACAAACAGTTCTAAGGACAATATGAAGTCCTCAAGACATGTGAAGAGGAGACTAAAATCTGTCAGAAAATTGAGGAACTCCGGAGTTATTACGTTGGATTATATCCAAACAACGAAAAACTTGGCAGATCCCTTCACAAAGGGTTTATCACGTAATGTGATAGATAATGCATCAATGGAGATGGGTTTGAGACCCACCACATGAGTTGTCCATAGTGGTAAACCACTCTATGTGATCGGAGATCCCGTGAAGTAGAAGTGGGAGACAAGTTGTTGGCCAGCTGAGAGGAGAGTATCCCTATTTTAATTATCCCACTCCGTGAAGATGCAATACTCTCCTGATCTGCATGGCAGGTTGATATTTATCTTAATGTGTTCCAAGTGACTTATTTGAGTAAGAAGAGATGTTGTCCTGCAGAGCATCTCCTGAGGAACACATCTATATGAATTTGATTGTTAATGTCGCAGTCTATGAGAATTGGGTGTTCTCTAATAAATTCATGAAAGGCCCTGTAGTATGACGTATACACTCCACCCGCGGGAAAGCCTTGCGGCAGCCCAGTATCGGTCAAGA
This sequence comes from Aegilops bicornis, assembly GCA_021605145.1. Classification (NCBI taxonomy): domain Eukaryota; kingdom Viridiplantae; phylum Streptophyta; class Magnoliopsida; order Poales; family Poaceae; genus Aegilops; species Aegilops bicornis. Next base: position 33,890,116 of record CM038671.1, on the reverse strand, counting down.
ATTTGTGTGAAACTAGTTTCGCGGAAAACTTGTAGTTCAAGGCATAGTCCACTATTCAAGTTGTGATCTAGTGTAGCATAAAACTCTAAGTGGAAGTTCAACTTCATAGTCTCCACTATGCACCGGTATATAAACAATGTTTTGGAACTAAATGATGAGATGTGCCAATGAGACTTTGTGGAGGATTGTTGGAATTTTGCTAGTAGGCCTTTGGCCCAAAGCCCAACTAAAATTCTGAAATTCTCTCGGCCCATTCATGCACACATGTGTCTGAAGTGTGTGAGACTAAAGTTTAGTACCACCCCGAAAGTTGAGAGAGAGTTGCACCTCTTTATAAGGTGAGCTCTTCTACCACTTGTATGAGCATGAGAAGAGGAGACCTACTCGCTCGCCTCATCACGACGCGCCGCGCCGCGCCGCGCCGCGTGTTGCGGGATTGAGCCGAGCCGAGGACAGAGCTATGCACGTTGTCTATATTTTTGCTGCTCGGGAAAAATTAATGAGTCATTAATTAATAATTAACGGACATGTTAATTACTGAACCGTTTCCGATTCTTTTTTATCGTGACGACTCGGACGTGGGGTTTACTCCCACGACCTACATGGCCCGTACTATATAGTCAGGCAGACGTCTACCCTAGCCGCTGCCGCTTCGTATGGTTTTTCACCATCGTTTCAAATCATTGCGCCGCCAAGCAAGTCTTCTCCATCGCTCCTTTCGGCGTGCAGTGGGAGAAGGGACAGCAGGCCTCCGAAACCCCGCCTCTTGTGATCCTGTACGGGAGAGGGGCGATCAGGTTTTTGGAGAGCGCACTCGCGCGACTGCTAGCAGCTACGACTTCGCGAACGACGACCTCTTCCCCAACCTCGGGAATCTCGTCCTCGACGACATGGGCGACAACGTCAACGCCGGGGGTGCTGCTCCCGCTTCACCGTATGTGATTCTATCCTTCCTGTTCGAGATCGTGGTAGAATTCATGTGTCTAGTATGTGCCCTAGATGTAATCTGTTCATCTACTATGCTAGTTCGCATGATTAGTTTAATCTCTGCTATTGCTGTCATGATTTATCTTTTGTTCATTCGGATTAAATCTCGTAGTAATTTGCTCATATTTTCAACATAATCATCTGAAAAAATGACTAAGATGTTGCCCATGCACATCATCTAAATTTGCATCTCCATGTATTTAAAACTCATATGACCAACCAAGAATATACAACCGATATAGAGAATCTAAACGAAAACAGCCCCTCCATTTATCTGTTGGACCCTGCTATCTGAGGATCTTCATGACCATACTGACGTGTTATCCAACTGATTAACTTTTGGAACCGATTATTAGACATTAGTGAGCAATATTCGCCCAGCATATGAGTTGGGTTAATTTCCTGTTCTTTTTGTGTGGAAGCATTTTGTACATATTATCTTCAACCAACCGTATACCATCCGATGTATCTAGAACACTCTAGCTAATCATCTATCTAACATGTGAAAGAGTAGATTAAAGAAACGTACGTGGTCATTGTAACTACACGATGGTCAGTCTTTGTCATGTGTTTCCTGTGAGTGAGCAAATAGTTAAGCATGAACATAGACATGAGATGAATGACTGAGAGAATAGCTCTCGTGTGATAAAAAAATCAGTAGTGCCACTTGTTACTATATAGCATACAAAGCCTTTACAGTTTATTGCCAGATAACATTAATAGTGCAAGAATGCCGAAGTTACAGTGGCTTCTGCCGATCTCCCATAGCGGCCATATGTGATGTGAAACGTGAAATACTGGAGGAAGACAAATGCAAGAACACCACCACATGAGTAATGTGGCAACCCGTGCTGGGCCGCACCTTCAACATGTTCTTCTACCCGCGCTCCTGCCATGGCACGGCGTCACTCTTCCCCCCGGCGAGGTGCCGCTGCATCATGCAGATGTGGGCATCCTTCCAGCGCTCAGCGATGGTGCTTGCGCTCTCGCTGATGCAGTCCGTGAACTCGTCAACGTGCCGGAGTGATCTCTGCTTCACCGCCACGAAGACCACTGGTTGCAAGTCGAATGGATAGTCGACCGTGGGTGAGGTTGCTCACCTCCCACGGGTCCGACTAGCTCTCCACAATGCCTCCATCGCCGGGTCCGTGTAAGCCACCCCGATCAGGTGCAGGCCCATTGGCTCATCAGTGCTGTTCTCGGTGAACTCGTACATCTTGATGTGCGTCCAGCTTCGGCTACCTCGGTATAAGAGTCAGCGACATGGTGGAAAGGTCACGCCGACGTTCCTTGGCGACCATCAACTTCGTAACGGATGTGCGTATCGGTTCAGTGACTTGGTACATGCTGACGAGGCTAGGGAGAACGTTGACTTCGGTGCGGCCCATGACCTTGTCAGATTTGCTTCTTTATGCTATATATGATTACTCAGCATGTTAACAAACTCACTGTTGTTTACGGCATACACATTGATAACACGATGCAGGATTCTGATGATCTTTGACAAATGATGTGCCCATGCTGCAAGCTGTATCCGTGTTGTTCCAAACAACGTTTGGCTTCCATGTTGTATATATCGCAATATTTCTCCTGTTGGAATATTAGGCAAATTCATGATTGATTTTATTAAATAATTATGACTAGAACGGAAACTAGCATGTAGAGCAGCATCTCACACGGCAAAACAACTTCACAGAGAGGCACAAACAGATCACGAAGGACGTACCGTTTGTTAGTTGCAGTAGGTGCGATAGTGTTGATGACGATGTTGGCGATGATCTATTTTTGACGGCGATGGAGAAGATGATGATTAGCAACGCCCGACTTGGACGGAAGATGACCCGTGATGACGAACTTGAGTAGTCACGCATGGCGCTTCCCAAAAACCTAATTCGGCCTCTCCCGGTGCAAGATCACAAACATGAACGTTTCCGGAGACCTGCTCTCCCGCACGCCGATGCATGTCGGCGTTCGGAACAGAGTAGACTACGGTGGCGGCACAAGTTGTGAGACGAGGCAAAACCCAAGGTGTTTTCGGTGTGGTTTTGGCTACAGCCGGTAGCAGTATATATATTAGCACCAGACGCGATATTATGTCGTGATTTAACTTGTCTGTCAAGACATAAAAAATAAAACGGCAAAAGGAAGCCGCGCCCTGGCAAGGCAACGAACCGGATTTCGGCGGACCATTCACGCGCGACATTCCAGTGCCCGGCCAGGCGAGCGAGTGCGTACTTGTGGTCATTCATTTCTCTTCTCAACACACCACTTAGAGTGGTGGAGAGAACCCACTATATAAAGAGGTCCAACTCTTTCTCAACTTTCGGGGTGAGACTAAACTTAGAGTCACCACTTGTTATTTTATTCATGGACCACTATTTGAGATTTCAGAATTTGTTAATGGGTCGGGCCCATTATTTCTAACATCTTCATGGGTGTGTTAAAATATTTATTTCACAAGGCAAAACTGCAGGAGGAAGGCAGTATTGAGCACATACTGATGCAATGCGAGGTGCCTAGAGAAACTTGGCACAGGTTCTTCTCTGCGATGCAGATTAATTTCACAAGGCCATCCTGCCAGTACACCTTGGAGAACTGGTGAACTATGGTCGGAATGCTGTTTTCGACGCAGGAAAGGAGTGGATTTGAGCTGCTGGTTACCTTGATCTCTTGGCATATTTGGTAACAAAGTAACGCTCGAGTATTTGTCAATGTTCGCCAGATGTCGGAGTTGGAACTGATGGACGTCGTCTTACAAGATTTGTAGAATTGGAAGAAAGCACGAGAAGGAGGTTTAGATAGATTTGCGACAAGTTAGCTTCATGTCAAGGGCGTTGGTGTGTGTTTTGGTCTGGCTTGGGATTGGTTGCCTACAACCAATGCAAGTTCCTTAAAAAAATATTACGACATTATTTTTTGCTTGTTTTGAACTTACCGCAAAAAATAAATGTTGACAAAATGATTGGAGATGGTTTAGTGCATTCCAGAAGATAGCTCTTTATTTCTGAGACCTGCATAAAAGATGTCACCTATTATATAAAAACGCTTGACGGGTTACCAGAGAAAAGAAAAATAACTAGAAAATCCCACAAAAATTAGAAACATACAACCATTTATTTAGCAGACTAAAATTTATAGCCATTAGATATGTTTTAGGTGAAAAATTACCCACCACTGCCATTACGAGAAAAAACCTTTCGTTCACATTGACATATTATAATAGATCAAAGCTAGCGTGGGTCTTTCCTCAAAATTAGAAACATCCAACCATTTATTTAGCAGACTAAAAGTTATAGCCATTAGATATGTTTTAGGTGAAAAATTACCCAACAGTGCCATTATGAGAAAAAACCTTTCGTTCACATTGACATATTATAATAGAGCAAAGCCCCTAGCTAGCGTGGGTCTTTCCTCAAAAGAAAAAAAACAGCGTTGGCCTTTCCTAAAAAAAAACCTAGCGCCAGATGGGTTGATGCCTTTCTATTTGCGTGCATGCATTCCTCCCTTGTAGAGGAAAAAAATTATATGAGACCAGGTCTCATATAAATCAGGTGAGACCCGCCCTGATGGATGACATGTGGCATTCACAAATCACAAAGCATCTAATCTCTCCCCCCTGATTTCAGGTGGGGATTGGGGTGGATGCTTTGTGATTTGTGAATGCCAAGTGTCATCCATCAGAATGGGTCTCACCTGCTAATCTGTGAGACCTGGTCTCATAGAATTTTTTTCCCCTTGTAGGACTCTAGAAAAACAAGCGTGCCCTGGCCTCATACCTTTTTTTTACAGTGGCCTCTCTCGTTTCTATATATATACATGTTATGCATTCTTAGTAAGGACGTATATTGAACCTACATATATTTGCACATTTTAAATATGCATTTTAGATGCACTAAAAAATGTTCAAAATATCACAATAAAAATTCACGCTTACATCTCCACAAAAATGTGTATGCGAAAAAAGTTTCTATAATAAAATAACATTTTATTTTGGCACAGCAAAAACTCAAATTTCAGCCTTGGAAAAAGACATTCCACGAAACATTTTTTGTTGTTTCTGCACAGGCCAAAGGAAAGTCGGTTTTCGTGAGGAAGTATTGAACCTACATCTGCACCCCTTTTACAAATGCCTTTTAAATGCGCTTTAAAATTTCAAAGAACTCCCATAAAAGTTCATGCCTACATCTCTGTAAGAATATGTGGACGGCACAAAGTTTTGCGAAAAATGACTTTTGATTTTTCCATGGCAAAAAGGCAAATTTCAGTATTGGAAAAATATATTCCATGAATTTTTTTTTTGTCATTCCTGCACATGCTAAAGAAAAGTCGTTTTTCCACAAAACTTTCTGAGCGCACATAGAACATGGAGACAAACACGCACAACTTCTTTTTTCTGGAAATTTTTGGCATTTAGAGATGTGTTTTCCAAAGTGCGTCCAGATGTACTCGGGTTCATCCATGTATTTTCCATGCATTCTTCCATTGCTATATTAATGCGTGAAAAAAGTACCTGCCTAAATTATTTTATTTAAGCTAGCCTAGGACGTGGATGCATTTCTACATGCATGCATGCATTCACACCTTGATACACGGACGCATTAAAAAGAACTAGGTGCATTACCCTGATCTAAATTATTTTATTTAAGCTAGCCTAGGACGTGGATGCATTTCTACATGCATGCATGCATTCACACCTTGATACACGGACACATTAAAAAGAACTATGTGCATTACCCTGATCGGGTCCTATGTTTCCTATCAAGAGCCCCAACATGTCTTCCAGCTGTGTGGAGCGGAACCACCACACCGGGACTAGGGGATCAAGTCATTAAGACATTTTGATTAAATATAGTTGGTAAAAGTTATCCACCATTGGAATACGATAGAAGTATCTCCTCTTTCGTTATTAACCATTATGTCGACCACACAGTTCATGTTAGGGATTCATCATCCACGCACGGATTTGTTTTAGTATGATTTGTTTGTTGAGAAAGTTTGAGAAATAATTCGTCCATACCTTCCCTGATCAGAAGTAGCAATGATTCATTGCCCGGGTAACACTACTAGAGAAAAGCTTAGTAGTGGCGCTGGTTTTTTACATACCAGTAGCGCGGGCACCCGCGCTACTGCTAGGGCGCTACAGCTATTATTTAACAGTAGCGCGTTTCTGAACAAGCGCTGCAGCTAAAATACTTATTAGTAGCGCTGCTTCCTCCACCAGCGCTACTGCTATCATCACGTAGTAGTAGCGCCCTATTTTCTCCCCACGCTACAACTAGGCAAATAGAAATAAATAATAAAAAAAGCAGTCAGGTGCAATATTCATGGAAATCAAGACAAGTCCAGTGGAAATCAAGACAAGTCCAGTGGAAATCAAAACAAGTCCAGTGCAAATAAACTAAGTTCACAGAACCATCTCACAAACATTAACAACAATACCACATTTAATATAACCACACAATCTCACAAACTCATATAGTAGTCAACAATGCATGGATAGATCATAGTTGATAAGTCTACTAGGTAGTCATACTAGCATATATATGGTTCAACAGCCACACGCATGCATATGAAGTTCTAGATGATGTCGATGACGACCATCATCCTCAAGCCTGGGCGGTGGGTGTTCCTGATAGTAATTAGGATTGCTTGTCCAACATGAATATTCTTGTCGACGAGGAAGCTCTTCCACCCAACCGAGTTGAAGTGTGTGCGACCGTCCGTGTCCACGCCGTACGCACAAGTGGTGACGGAGCCCCTTGCGGCAAGGCGTACTCTAGCAGAGCCTTCTTCATCAGGCTTGATACCAGAACTCTCAGATAGGTTCTTTGTCAATTTCTGAATAAGAAAAACATATCAATTAATAAGTAGCCTCACACATTCTACACGAAAAATATATATCATCGGACTCTACACTAAGCATATGTATCATCGGACTCTACACTAAGTATATATATCATCGGACTCTACACTAAGTATAAGATTCACTAAGCATATAAGATTCACTAAGCATATATATCATCGGACTCTACACTAAGTATAACAATAAAGCATATAAGATTCACTAAGCATAGATTCACTAAGCATATAAGATTCAGTAAGCATATAAGATTCACTAAGCATATTTATCATCGGACTCTACACTAAGTATAACAATAAAGCATATAAGATTCACTAAGCATATAAGATTCAGTAAGCATATAAGATCCATAAGCATATTTATCATCGGACTCTACACTAAGTATAAAAATAAAGCATATCATCAAATTACTCTAAAAGCTACAGTAAATGCAACATACCATCATATGCCGATCAACCATGGTACTTGTCAGGCGGGTCATGAATGGCACCCCGACAAAGTCAGCACGTGGCGGAATGATGTCCCATAGGTTGCACACCTCCTCCTCGCTCAACTTCATTCTTTGAGCTACGATGGCATCACCGAGTGGGTCATCATCATCCTCATCATCCTCATAATCTTCTGCTTTGTTGATATAAATCACGGCCAGCTTGGGTCTTTCAGCTCTGAAGGAGAAGCTGATCAACTCACCACGGGTGATACGCACGTTGTCGATGAAACGGACCCATCCATCTCCTCCCACCCGCGTCATCTTTCATCCTTTCTCGATCTCCATAGTGTAGGGGCCCCCAGGAGCCTCAAAGGTCACAGAGTCTCCAGTCAGATTGTTGAATTCTGACCTCACATTGCATGGGACGATCTGTGTACAAAAAGCAAAATGATATATACACGATGCATTAATGCCAATAACACTAAAAACAAAATAGTAGTTACTAGTTTCATATATTTTATTACCGCCGCATGAAGAAAAGTATACTCGAAGTAGATGCCAAACAGCGTGCCAGTTGCAAGGCTGCTGGCGCACCTTAACTTGCACCGTCGACATGGTGGTGCTGGTGGTGGCGGCGCCATTTCCCTAAAGCAATATGATTAAAGGATTAACGATCCAAAAAGTAAACATAAAGTTTTCATAGCTAGAGTTCACATGGCAAGCAAAATAACAACTAAAAAGTAAACAAAAAGTTCAGTCCAACAATCATAAAGCTAGCAATCTAGTAAACTAATGTCCCCGACACTTCAGATGAAGCGTCGCTATCAGCATGAAATTTGCACTAAACACAAGGTTAAACAATACTAGTAGCTCAATAATCTAGAGATGTAACAAACAAATATATGGCAAAACAGAACAATACTTTGATCTCATCTCATCTTCGTTAATCACAACAAAGCACACTAAATAAACTACCCCCTTCTTATCAGTAATCCTAAATCTTGATGATTTCTCACAACAAAGCACACTAAATAAACATGAGCTTGTAGCTTTGTCTCTCACATGAACAACACCGAACCGAGCACTTACACTCCTATAGAAGCAATATCCATAACATGACATCTGAAAAGTCGACCTATAGAAGCAATACTAGTATGTGATGAACTACTACTCGGTCTCGGCCTCATTGCTTCACACAAAATCGACCGACACAAATGCAATATATAAATTACTGCCGTGCTAGGAGTAGTTTATGGTAAGGATGAAAAAGAAAACATTAATAAGCAAAGACTTTGGCAGGTCAAGTCAAGCAAAATATTGGTACTCCTTCCTGCACTAGACGCGTCCAAATCCTATACTACTTTGGCAGGTCAAGTCAAGCAAAATATTGCTCTCTGTTTCTCACTCTCACTCCACTGCTCCCTGCTCTGCTCTGCTCTGCTCTCCACTCTACTCCCCGGCAACTGCAAGCCCTGCTGCTCCTCGTCTCCGCCTCGCCGGTCGGCAGCGCAGCGCAACCCCCGCCGCCTCCTCCCCTGCCCGAACCGCCGTTACTGTGGTGCCCCTACGATGAACCCTACCCAAGAGATCAAGAGGAGCTACTGTGGCGCGCGCAGGGAGGAGGAGATAGAGAGGGGGACTTACGGGGCTGGTGCGTCGGAGGAGGCGAGAGGCGACCGCGCGTGGTGGCGGCGCATGGCACCGTCGACGGGGGTGAGGCGGCCAGGGACGAAGCCTAACCGCGGCGGTGGCGTCGTCGGGCGGAGGGGATTGTGTGAGACGTGGGGGGGCGCTCGTGGGCCGCTTTTCTTTAACTATAGTAGTAGCGCTGGTTGGAGCACCACGCTACTGCTAAGCCCACCAGCTGTAGCGCCCTTTCAGAACAAACGCTACAGCTAAGTGGGCTACAGATGCTGCCCTGCGGCCCATGTAACAGTAGCGCGGCCCAAACAAACAAACGCTGCTGCTATATGTTAGTAGTAGCGTGTTTTCTACACAGCGCTACTGGTAATTACTAGTAGCGTGGGGTCACAAAAACTCGCTACTGGTAAACTTCTATCTATAAGCATTTTCCTAGTAGTCGAGTGCCTGGTGGAGCTCAGCGTCTTGGCGGTCCGCGTCCTCAGCTACGAGGACGCAGCGGCGCGGCTGCATTGTAGATGGTTGCCACGGGAGGTCGTGCCATTGATGCCAAACCTCACAGTGGAGATGAAGCTTCGGTCGTAAGGTCGGCCGAAAATGCAGGATTTGCGGGCAGCAGTGGGTCTGGGGGCAGCGCAATATTTCTTCATGGGTGTGTGTAAACTGTTGTAATGTTACTTCCGCATGTTCCTAACTTACTGCAAGGAAAGAAAATGCTGAGTGTTACCACCTGAACATCATTTCCAAGAACAAATTAATCAATCAAGTTTTGCATGGCTCCCCACCATTGTTTCCCTAACTTTCTGAACTGAAACTGAAGGCCAATGTTTTTAGCATGAGCATCATTTTCACACAACATTTCCTTCTTGACATGCAGTGCGCTGTGGGGCATGAGATCTGCTCATTCTGCCACAACAACTTCCCTAACAAGGACAAGTGCCACACGTGCTCCCACACCGGCAGGTACGACCGCTGCAATGCACTTGACAAAATCCTGGAGTCATTCCACGTCCCTTGCGCCAACGCCGCATACGGGTGCAACACAGGTCATGCCAACATGCGCCATGCTTCTGCCCGGAACCGAGCTGCGGTTTCGATGGTGGCTCCACCGTCAAGCTCTTGGACCATCTCACAGTCGGTCACATGTGGCCATCCATCGAGTTGGAGTACAATGTTAAGCTCACCCTACATGTGAAAGAAGGGGTGCAGGTTCTCTACAGACTACAGCCGATATGGCGGCCCATTATTCCTGGTGAAGTTCACTCTAGTGCCACCTTACGGCAACGCCGCCTCTGCCATGTGCGCCGATCCTCATGCTGCCGCCGCCATGGAGAAGGGGCGCAAGTTCAGGTGCCATCTTGTTTCGAGCAACGCCGACATGGAATGGCAGCAATCTTTGTAGGGAAATAAGGCATGGCGAGCTCGGACGCGGTGCTCTTGTGTGCGCGCGGTGGACGCGTCAGGTTAGGCCTGTGCCAAGCTCGGGCGCGTGTGTGCGTGACCGAGTGGGTGTGTGTGCGTGCATGCGTGGGTTAGTTAGCGAGGGTTCAGGGGTGTAGACTGAGTCGGGCGTCTGGTGTGGCCGCGGCGATCGCGTTGGTGCGCGATGGGCGCGCGGGAGCCGGAGCACGCGGGACGTGCAAAGTGGGAGGTGGGTGCGTTGGAGCGCGACCCGGCGTGTCAGAGCACGCGGGTATAAGACCCTCTCCCCCCTATGTATTTGTTGCCCGATCGAGTTCGAGCTCGAGGTGAGAAAAATAGAAAACTGCCGTCCATGCGGCAGGGTGTTTGAGCACCTAGAAATCCTCTGTGTCCTTCTTCTTCCTCCCCGACCTTGTCTCCGTTGATCACCGTCGTGTGCTAGGGCTAGCTGCGCCAACATTTGGTATCAGAGCGAGGTCCGAGGGAGCTCATCAACGGCGATGGCGACCATGCCGCACGGCGCAGGTGGGAGCTCGATGTCGATGGCGATGCCGATGCTCACACCGGACAACTACACCGTGTGGGCGATCAAGGCACAGGCCATCCTCGGTGCTCACACTCTCTGGGAGGCGGTGGCGCCGCGGGCGATGCGGCAGTCGACGGGAGGAAGTGCAAGACGGCACGCACCATGCTCCTCGGTGGGCTGTCGGAGGATGTGTTGTTGCAGGCGGCGACGAAGGCTCACTGCCAGGAGGGTATGGGACTCCCTGAAGGTGCGTTTTGTCGGTGCCGATCGGGTGCGGGCGACCCGGCTCGCGACGCTCCGCGGAGAGTTCGGCCACGTGGAGATGGCGCACGGTGAGGCTCTGAATGCGTATGCCGGCAGGTTGGGCGCGATGACGGCGCACTACACGAGCCTGGGGGCAACGCTCGGAGACGCGACGCTCGTGAAGAAGCTCCTGGACACTGTCCCGGACCGCTTGTATGCCGCTGTCGCTGGGATCGAGCAATTCTGCAACCTCGACGAGATGGCGTTCGATGAGCGGACGCGGAGTCGTGGGCAAGACGGCGGCGAGCGCGGGGGCGATCAGCTGCTCCTGACGGCGGCGCAGTGGGCAGCGGGGAACGGCAATAGGGCGGCGCTCGGGACGACGACGGCGGCAGAAGCATGGCGTCGGGCTACGTCGGGAATCGGCGTGGCCGCCAGCTGCTACAACTATGGGCAGCGCGACCACTTCCGGCTTGACTGGACTCGGCCAAAGAAGGTGGCAGCGGCGGCGGAGCGGGCGCCGATGGCGGACGTCAACGTCGAGGACGCTGGCCTCCTCTAGGTCGTGGCTTAGGGGAGTGAATGTAGGGAAATAAGCCACAACAAGCTCGGACGCGATGCGCTTGTGTGCGCGCGGTGGATGCGTTGGGTTAGTTAGCGAGGGTTCAAGGGTGTAGACCGCGTCGGGCGTGCGGTGTGGCTGCGGCGATCGCGTTGGTGCGTGATGGGCGCGCGCGAGTCGGAGCACGCGGGACGTGGTGATTGGGAGGTGGGTGCGTCGGAACGCGACCCGGCGTGTCAGAGCACGCGAGTATAAGACCCTCTCCCCCCTTGTACTTGTTGCCCGATTGAGTTCGAGCTAGAGGTGTGAAAAACAAAAAAGTGTCGTCCGTGTGGCAGGGTGTTTGAGCGCCCGGAAATCCTCTGTGTCCTTCTTCTTCCTCTCCGACCTTGTCTTCGGTGATCGTTGTCATGTGCTAGGGCTAGCCACGCCAACAATCTTCGCGTTTCTTGGTCAGGAGCAGGAGCACCACCTTCTCCGACGAGTGGCCCCTGGAGGAGGACGGTAGTACCTCGTATATCGCACCCAGCACTGACAGCATCACCGTCAGCATCACAAAGATAATGCGCGACAAGCGTGGGAACAAGATCCAACTGAGGCCCTGTATGCGACAAAGTAAACTTCCCTTAATGCCAACTACCTAGTTGATCAGTGCTTCGAATTCCTAGGATTCATGCTGGATGATCAGTCCTCTGAATCCCTTTCAGTTCAGGCTACTCTGCTACTTGTTAGATGATTGGTGTAGAAAAAGCAAAGTTGTGCTACAACTAATGCATGCTACTAGTTGAGATGGAGTCTAAAGAACTGCCTGTGTAGTAGTGGAATGCTACACCAACTGAAAGTTCAGAGCAACTTGTTACTGGCTAATATGTGGTAGAGATGTATATGTGCGTCCAATTAATGTATCTGTGCTTTGTGTGAAATATTTCTTAATTGCTAGGAGGCAATGAACATATGAAGTTTGTTCTCATAATTGCTACTACATTTACCAGAACTGTATGAGACCGTTACAACAGGAGATGGTGCATACCTGTTCACAACAAGCAAGCCATGTAGGGTGATATCAAGTACAAAAAATTTCTTTTTCAATAGAATGCCTGGTTTCGAGATCGCTCACCAAACAGAGCGGAACGTTTACCGGATTCTGTGAAGGATGCTTCTACAGGCAATGAAATTCCATACTTGGCTTCAGCTTGCTGAACACCAGAATTCCAACAGTACCTGTCCAAGAGAATTCAAGGGCAGTAAAGTGATTCCATAAGCTTATGGTGCTACCATAATGATGCTGAATCTATCTTCAAGGTCTTTGAAGCCCAGGCCTCCCACCCATGTTTTTTGGGTTCAGCAACTCATACCAACTCACCCAATCTATTATGTTTACCACTTTGCGTCACGGTGGCATCCTGCAAGTGCTAGCTCCACTAAAACATGATGTAACATGACATGGTGTTGTACTTGGCATTGCTTGGGCCACAACCCTGACTAAGATTTATTTGCCGACATCTGAGAAAACTTTGTTTTCCATCTACACAACCTTCTACGGAAGGTCTTCTTGAACAGCTCCGACGTCTTTTGCTTGGATCTCCCTTATCGACAAGGACCTGCAAACCAAAATATTTTTCATGCCTAGCTTTGGATAACAACCATGGGAACGACTACAAACTTTTTTTTTTTCCGAAAAGAACTACTTAGAGGCTTACGACTACCTGAAGAGCTACAGCGTTTACACTACAAGGGAAACGATCAAACAAGGAACACATGTGTGAGATATTATCTTGTCCATATAAAATAAAGTATACTTGAATTGGCGGTGCATCAGTGAAAGGCTGCACCCGTTGAAAGTTCAGAGCAGCTTGTTAGTTGCTCCTGCCTGTTCTTTTTGGCTGTTTTACACATGTTTCATTTATTTTAATTGGTTGTTGCTACTTGCTAGATGTAAATGGAAACATGCAAGTTGGAACTTAGTGCCCAGATCAATCCTGCAAACTTTCTAAGGTGATGTAAAGTTGAATGTTGATTTCCTGCTCCATATTCAATAGGCTAATTCATTTCTTTTGGTGCTTGGCTTGAATGCACCGATACTTCAGGTGACCAACTAATCAGTTTCAGATACTGTATCTGATACCGATACACCCCCGATACCGATACACCCCCGATACGTATCCAAGGAGTATACATGAATAAACAATTTAAAACAATTCAGATACTTGAAGGGTACTTTTTTAATTCGTTTTGGACATGGCCCAGCCCATATAAGAGCCCACTCAGCCCAGTTAAGAACAAACATCAACCCTAGTACCCCAATGCCACATCCTTTCCATCTCAATTTTCTTACCTCCCACCCGAGCTCACATCAGGCAGCAGCTGGTGGTTGCGTACCTATCAGCTGCACACCCAGGGCCAGTGGCGGCTGGTACGTCTCTAACGTATATATGATTTTTATTTTTGATGCTATTATATTATCAATCTTATATGCTTTAGATGCATTTTAGAATTATTTTGTATCATTTTTGGGAACTAACCTATTAACCCAGTGCCTACTGCCAGTTGTTATTTTTTGCTTATTTTTTTGGTTTTATAGAATATCAGTATAAAACGGAGTTCAAACGCTACGAAAATTTGTCATATGTTTTTTTTATTTTTAAATATTGTGTCTTCCATATGCTAGAGGGGTTGTAACATTTTGATTTTGGAGGTTTAACAGTCAAATGTTTTGGGAAATTTGGATGTTTCACAGTGTAGCGGCTGTCGCGATACAAGCGGAGTAGACTATATGCAAGGATTTGGAACACGGGGATAATTAGAATAAATAATTTTTATGCCAAAATTTTATACTTATTTTTATTACTTTTTATAATTCTAAAATATTAACAAGGATAAATTTTATTATTTACTAGGCATATTTAACAACATAATTAGTTATTATAGTTAACCAATGTTCTTTGCTTTTGGTTGTAATGTATATCATTGATCATTTTGTTTATGCTAAATTTAAAGTGATGTCATATAAATTTTCTTTGAACTATTACTGTGACAAGTTCACAAATTATATAGTGCAAACATACTTATTTGTATGTATGTGCATATGTTTATGTATAATTTAGTTTCATTAAATTTCAAGTTAGAGGTTATTAAAGAATAATATCCAAGTAATATCTTAATAGTGGGTTCTAGTGTATTATTCGATGTGCATGTTTATAAAACCTTATAAAGTATAAATTGTGTCATTTGAAAATGCGTCGAAACTTAGATTCGACAATAAGTTTAAAATATGCATGTTAATGAAATATCACCTATCACCAATGAACATAAACATAGATATCTAGTTTGCATATCGCCAATCATCGATAGTATCATAGTTGATTCTGTTATGCTTACATACAATTAGTTTATTTGGTATGCTCATCTGGACGTTCCATTTCATCCAGTGTATACAAGAGCTCTTGCCAGTATTTTAAATAAAAGGATTTGTAGAAACATAGAAATCTAGTTTAAGTATATTTCATTACAACCTACAGGACATTTATTGGAGAGAGAGACTAGCAAGTTAACTAGGTTCATAGGGGCCTATTAGATTCACCATCATCTATGAGATTGGTTGTTACTTTGCTGTGATGTAGGTTTGCTCCTGCAAAATTTGTACTTTATTTTAAACACATGTGACGATCTTTCAAATTTAATAGATAATAGTATAGTGGTTAGTACCATGTTTAGTACTTGGGGCCCTCCTCCTTTGGAGCCCGGGGCGATCGCCCTCTTTGCACGACCAAAGGGCCGACCCTAGCTACTGCCAATTGCATTACCAGCATTTTGCGGCAATTCCCTGTTGCCCACCACGGTCTGCTACGATTAGCGCGGGCAATGCAGCGACCCTCGTAAATTCATAGTGTTCTTGTCTTAGCTCTAGATCAACAGCAGATCGTGGTCGTGGCCCTCACGGGCGAGCATAACGAGTCAGCGAAGCTCCAATTCGACCGGGAAGCATAATCATAGGAAGATTGCATCACCAACTGCAGCCCCATATGCATTCTCTCCAACTCAATCGGGAAGTCCATAGCCGTGGGACGATCCCCGAGCAGATCCAGGAGCCACCCACCAGCTGAGTACACTGGCCGCCGTGAGGTCCCAAAAGAGTGCTTGTTTCTAGAGATAGACAACGTGCGGAGTTGCCAACGCCAATTGTGGCACCCCAGGTTCCAATTTGATTAATGCCTTGTGTAACTAATGCATTTTCATATTCCATGCTTACACATTAATTAGGGACTATTAACTTGGCTATTCATCCGAATTGACTTAGCATCCCATTCCTGCCTTTCTTCATCTAACCAAATTAACTTGTTATCGTGACTTTTATTCGTCTTCGTCTATCCCAGCCTTCATCTTGGTCATCATATCCATTTGTGCAATTATTTGGCAATGTCGCTGTTTTCTATGTTACTTTCAACCTTTCCATCATAATAGATATAATTTTGTACCTACCAATAAGTAAAAGAGCCCGTGCGTTGCAACGGGTACAAAATTGAATTTGACAATTCATATGGTATTTGACAGTTTACCTCCCGTGGTGCAGTATTGAACTATAGCACCCAATCATTCGGCTTCTGCCTCGACTTACCTTTCCTTTGGTGTAAAATTGCTGGGCATTCGGCAGCCATGCTACTATTAATATGCAACACTCATCCTTGAAAAACAAATAAAAAATGGTACCCCCTCGTATCTAAAATAAAATAAGTGTCGCAGTTTTAAACTGGGTTTAGTTCAAGACTGCGATACTTATTATGGATCGGAGGTGGTATTACTCAGATATGATACTATTAAGCTGACATATAAAGTTTTCACCATATATGAACCACAAAAATACATATGCAGGAGGAACATTAGTCTACTTCCTTGAAACTTCCTTGAACATTCGTCGAACATCACTCGACATGCTAATGCTGCTAGCCACACCCTTGCTTGTATGGGACGGGTGCAAAAGTGAACTGTGTGTTGGCTTTGAAACTTCCCCGAAGAGATAGTAGCATAGTTAAGTCTAAATATAATCATCTCGTTTGATTAATGAAAGTTCCTTCTCCCGCAAAAAAAAAGGAACTGCAAAAATACAAAAATACATTATTGATCAAGCTGATTAGTCATGGTATAAATACATACCACTCATTGTAGATAACATTGAGAAATTATTCAAATTTTATTGTTGGATTTAGATCGAAATAAACTTAACTTAGGTCTAAAAACTAAACAAACTTCTAAGTGTGAAATTATCTGCGCATACTCATAAATGCTCAGTGGAAGCAAACCTTTTTGCAATAATGATATACTATCACATTTAGATACATTATAACTGAGCACCTTTCCAGTCCTCTCAGGCTATTAGCATTTTCAGCCTTCGGATCATCAATTTAGGACGTTTTTGGCCATCAGATTTACTCTTAATCCCGTCTGGAATCGTTGCGTTCGCTAAAACCGAGTGTTTCCTTGCTGGGCCGCTGCTCCGGTCACTATTTTGGACGCCCCGCGTGAAATTGGGCCTAATGGGCGTGTACATGTCTCCTTCCGTGCAGCGCCAAGACGCTCCTTCCGCGCACGACCTTCCTTCGCCAACCCTAGGTGTGCTGCCGCACTCCTCCTCCTCCCTCACCAGCCGTCGCCGCTACCGCCATTCTACCTCCCTCCTCTCTATCTGACACTCACGTAGGCCACGCCACTGGGAGGAAGCCGCCGTCCGCGGTATCATGCCGCTGCGTGGTCAGGGGCCGCCGCCACGGCGAACCAGGGGAGCACAGGAGCAGAGGTCGCGGCTGGACGCCTCCCCCATCCTACGTGGTCGCACCTCTTTTCATCCTCCGCAATCCGGATCTGGACCTCGATGGGAAAACGTGCAGAGAGATACGGATCGGCATACTGTTGCCCTGCTCGTCTTCCCTGTGTGCGTCGTCTTACCATCCCTCCTGCTGCATTGATAATCTTCCAAGGCCAATATTAATTTGAGGTGATGCTCCCCCCCCCCCCCACACACACACACACAATTTGCCTACCTTCTGAGACCTGACGGGCTATACGTTTTAAAATTGTAGAGTGGTCAACGTTGTGGAGCTAGGTGTGAGTTAGGATCAGTCATTCAAGTCAATCTGCCGGTGAGCACCAAAATTCAACTTCTGCTCGTTCATTCATTTTTCCATTCACACTGCATGCAGCCATTAGTTTACACACGAAATCTGTAGCCCATTCACATGCTTCTGTGTTTGCACATTGTAACTCACAGGAACACAATTTTTCTTTTTTGCAAGCTGGACTATTGATTTCTTATAATGTTTTGCTAATTTTTCTTCTCCCTTATTACAGCGCACTTATTTCTGCAATGACATGTTACAGTTTGGATGTGGCAGCTGCACGATTTCGCTTTTGGGCAATTTTATCAAGTAGGGATTTGCTAGCTGGAATATTATGGCAATTTATTCTGCAATCTTTTTTTTTTCAGAACTTTCAGCAGTCGAATAGTTGGAGCATTTGACAGCAAGTTAAATCTTTCTGTTGGTAGCATGATTACATTCTGCAAACTGTGCCTCATCTGAAGAGAAACAACACTTTTGTTGGTAGTTCATCTGACAATTCCAATGTTGCAGCAGTATCAAACAGAAAAGGAGGTAAGAGACAATCTTCGTACAGAGCATCCAATGTTGCGAGCTTTATTTCTATGAAATAATAATGTTCTGATTATGATGTTCCTTCTTGCAGGAACATCTTGAATGTGTAGGTGATAGATACCACGTGGTGTTTGTTTTTCATCAATCCTTTGTAATATCAAGTAAAAAACGAGGTATGCCAGACTATTTTTGTCGTGTCACATACTATTAGGCGATTGTAATGTTTAATTAAAGTTTGGAATATAATCCTAACTTCCAGATTATGGAATACTGCCGGTTCTGTACTACTTGACTTCCATGGTCCATTTGCCGATTCATTTATGCATTCATTGGTCGGAACAAGTATCCAAACATGTATTATGAATCTTAAGACACGGTATCCTATTCAGTGTTAAGGACTCAGGGACAAATGCCGGTGCATATCTGTTTTGACATATTGGTTACATGTGCTTCATGTAGCACGCATTTCCTAAAGGTGATATTGATTGCCATCTATGTGCTTTTAGTTGTTCGTTTGCTGTTTTTCGCCAACTTCAGGGGGTTTATGAGCTACAAGACTTTTTAAAAAGGGATGAGCTACAGTACTATAAACTCAATCTGTCTTTATATATTACCTCACAACAAAAAATTACTTTAACTATCAGCTATGAAAATGAGGTTTAGACCAATATCTCCAGTAAATCCTTGCCCTCAAGTTGCCTATGATGCAGTGTATATACCATTAGGAATCACTCCAGGAGGGATAAGATGGGTTATTTCGTGGAAACTGCTACTTTGACTAGAAAAAATAGTCGCAATATTATTGTATAGTTAGGCTTCCCTTAAAAGCATATACACTTGCACGTGTAACATTTCCATTTTAAATACCGTCGTTAGTTTTTATGTGTGTTTCCTATTGCTTTTGTCCAGTTAGGAAATTATCACATGGTAAATCTTGCATTGTCCATCTCTTTTTGCAGTTCAATTATATTTAACTTTATATGCACTTAACAATCTTATCTCCATATATTGAAAAACATCTGAAAACATGGTTTGATTTTATGTGATTGTACTACTATTTTAGTTGTTCCTACTATTGTGTGTGCCATCACTCCTTAGACTTCGATCAAATTATTATTTATGTGTAGTCTTCTACTTTGTAATTGAATGATGTTTACAACCGAGACTTCATCCTGAAGATCGCTAATCCCAATGTTTATGAATGGATAAAAAAGAGAGGAAAGACTTGATTTTCATAATCTTGAACGAAAAATTAGGTATCAACTTGTCGTCGAGCAATCTTGGGATATACAACATAGATGGAGAAAGAACGATCGATTATATGTGATCGTGTTGATGCAAGGATAGATGATGATGATGATGCAAGTGGTGGTACGTGCAGCGCAAAAAAATTTGACAAAAGGCTGCACGGATTTTTTGGGGGCATGTAACACTAATTTCAATTTGTTTCATATTATGTGCTTTGCTAAAGCTTTTACCAAAACGATGATGTCGTGTGTTGCAAATAATTTTCTTCGGATTTATTTCACCCCCACCATCTGAACGCATCAAGTTTGCGTTGTTCATATTCTATTACAGAGATTACCATATAGTTTTCCCAAATAATTATATCATTCTTTCAAAATTAAATGAGTGGGTGCACTATTATCCAACTTTTTACATAAGTTCATCGATGCTCATTATTTTATTGACAAAATGGACGGGCGCGGCAACGCGCGCCATCAATGATCTAGTAGTATCTATATCTAGATCTCTAAATCGTTGAAACACACATGTACGTATATTATTGGCTCTAAATAATGCAGCGACAAATATATTTTCTTTGGATAGACCTTGAGTTTTTTATGAAGACGACGACAAGCGTGAGTAATTGTGGATATAAATTGTGACAGATGTGGCACTAATAGAAAATAAAAGGTATCTTGAAGTCTAATTCAGTTTAGTTAATGTCAATACTATATCTAGCTATTTGCTTCATGCACATAATGACATATGCATAGGGACGCACCTGAGGACTTTACGTGCTTGAAGTTGTTAGTATTTTATCTCGGTCCGCCTGCAGTAATCATCCGTACATGCATCTAGCTGCTTGCCTTCAGTTGATAAGCATGCATCCAGCTAATCGTCATCCCGTGCCCTGATCACCCAGATATTACTTGTGGCGTTGGTTATAGCGGCAACGGCCGCGGTGCTTCAATGTGATAAAGCCATCTTTCCTAGAGTTTCCAGTCAAGGAAGACGACATGGTGATTTGTGAGTACAGTATGGGCGGAGGGCGGCACGGGAACGGTGCAGGCGCTCGACGACGAACTGTAACCAGAGCAGCGGAACAGTGGTGGATCAGGTTTTTCAGGATCATGATCTCGTGGTTGTATGCATTGGTTTTCTAGTTCTCGTATGGACGTATTGTTGGCCGTCAGAAGGACCAATTGATGAACCAACTGAACGAGCAACTTCGGCCAATGGCGTTTGATCGATCTCAAAGTCTCAATTGTGTGTTGATCAGACTGTATTATTCACGTACATGAGAAGATAATCAAATCATTCCTTCTGAATCATGGTTAGCTCCTTGACACGAGCCACCACACCTCAAAGTGGGGCTGCGCGCCTGCGCCTCCGCTGTCTTAGCAGCTCCAATCGACCATGGCTGTCCGCTGGACCGGTGGGTTCTCAAAAGCAGCGATGGCAGTGCCCCCGCGTCCTCGCTTGCTGATGTGCGCGACCGTACTACCGCGGCCTCATAGTCGAGATGAAGGGCCCCGTCGGATCGGCCGTCAACCAGCTCCTTCCGCCTCCAGGGGATCCACCTCCTCCCCTTCTCTCTTTCTTGAATCTTGAGCCGACATTTATGGGAGGGTCAAGGGAAAACTCCAAACTGATCGAGAGTCCGCCCTCGTCTTAGCTCTCTGATTTCTATTTGTTTGTTGGGCTAGGTGGACCAGAATAATGGGCTGCCTAAGGAAAGCTGATGTACGGACAAGTCAAGACGAACGGATCAACAAAAATTATAAATTTTGGTACCACCTTGAATATGTTTAAAAATCAAACTGAAAGCGTAAAATGACGGGAAGAAGCGTATTGTGACGGTGAACCCACGGAGTCAATCGGTGCTTTATTATTATTAGGGAAAGATAATCCCAAATCTTCGGTTTCATTACTCATATAAGTTTACTCAGCACAGCTGATTTGACATTGCTTTGTACAGGTACAACGGACTAGCATTATACCCATGGTCCTGTCTTTGCGGTGCCATCCATGACTTGTCGATTTGGGTCCTTTGACTGTATGTTTTGTGCTTCCCATCTGGTTTTAATTTAGTTTATCATGTATTCACAAAGTATATATTGTTCACACAATCTCTTATATTTTCAGCTGCTATCAGGACGATCTCTGGTGCAGCCATGGGCTCCTATTCACACTAGCTGGCACATCCCTTACAGGATTTAAGTATTACTCCCTCCTTTCCGGTTTATAGGGCTTATCTCAAAATTTTAGTTTTCCCATTTTATAAGGCTTAATTTAGTTGTTCCTCATCACATGTTCATATTTTAAGGTGCATTAAATCATTGCATGCAAGTGTTAAGAGAAAATTAACCAATGCATGTACTTTATGCATGCATGCATTGTAATTAATGCATTGGTAAACATAACTTTTTGAGAAAAACAAGAGCATTAATTGGGTGCTTTTGCAAACTACAAAAAGTATTCCACCACTCACCATCTACCTTGGTCGGTGAGTTTTTGAATTGAGCCCTATAAACCGGAAAAGAGGGAGTAGCAATTTAGCAGCGTTTGGCTATTTCTAGACGCTACTGCTAACTTGCCTAACTACCAGCAGCGTCCAGTTAATACATGAAGGTAGCTGTTGTGCCATAAATATCTGGCGGCGTAACTCCATGCTGCAAGGTTTGAGCGAGCAACGCACGTCGCTACCATGATGTCCGAACAGGCAGGCATGTGAGTCTTAAAAACTAGCGGCGTTTTGATTCCATAGATGCTAGCGTTTGACTTTTGGTAAACGCTGCTAACTTATTTTTTTTATTAAATCCCCTTGAAGTTTCAAAACAATCGTAAATAAATCCATAAGTGTGCATGTAACTATAAAATGGTGCATACGATATGCCAATAAGTTTTTGAAATGAAATATATGATAACACTATCATCTCACTCTCAAAGCAGGCACACTTCTCCAGAACTCTTCGGATGTCCTGTGGTGATACGAAAATACCTTCGGATTGGAATAAATCTATATTAAACTTTGGTTTAACGCATACAAAGTATCTCGGCTGGTTTAATTAACTTCCTGCTCTCCCTCACTCTCTTCTTCATCTCCCTATCTCTTTGCGATCTCTCTCTGCCGCGCCTGCCATTCTTCATCGTGCAACCAACCGCCGCAGGAGTTTCGGCACTGGCGATCATTGGCAGCGTTTGTGCCCACCGTCCGGCGTGCACGCACCTAGTACTACCCATGGCTGCCTCCTCTCTATCTGCACCACGCATTGTGAGTTCATCCCGGCCATCCTCTCGTGTATCTAGTTAACTAGATCGATTAGTTTGATCAGTTAATTAGTGTTATATATACATAATTTAGATCGATTATAGCTATATGTATCTAGCTAATTAGATCGATTAATTAGTGTTATATGTACTAGATTGATTAATAGCTATGTACAACTTGATTTAATTTTCATATGTGGAGTATATGCAACTAATCTATCTTCTATTATATTATTAAGTCGATAGAAATCGATGGGTGGAGATTTGACATGACAATACAAAGATAGTTCAACGGTGGAGATTGGCAAGGACATGGATCTATACTATATATATTCGACGCGAAAACCGAAAGCAATGGATTGATTTCTTGCATGCAGGCTTAGCCGATTTCTGGCTGGAATACGTACATGCTAGCTAGGTGATTTGACACGACAACACAAGTTCAATGGGCGGAGATTGGCCAGGACATGGATATATATTATATATATTCCACGCGAAAACCCAAAACAATGGATTGATTTCCAGCATGCAGGCTTTGCTGATTCCCTGCTGGAATACGTACATGCTAGCTGGCAAGACACGAGATACTCATCTATGGCCCAATGCAGACTACGGCGGAAATACGCACATGCTAGCTGGGAAGCAAACGGGCACGGGACAGCTATCCATAGCTCAGTGCAGATTCGGTAATTTTGGATTAATAATTAATATACAAGCGCGGCTATCTCACGCATGAAAGAAACATACAAGCCTGAACACCGAGCAAACCGAAGTCACGGTCATACATGATTCGACACCACATGCACGGAAGATGGAAGGTGCATCCATATGTGGAGAGCACACTTATGCGCCGATGAATAGTATATGATGAACAGATGAAGACTTTCACACCAGCAGAATTCAATTGACATTGCAAAAGAAAAAAAACAGAACTCAATTCGATTAGGACGTGCAGGTAACACAACGGGCTCCTGTAAATGCATGCATACAGTAGTCATGCATTAGTAGGAATTATTCTATTTAAAGATGGTAATTAAGTTAGCCATATGGAACACCGAGGTGCCTGTGCACCTTGCCTAGAAACCGTTGGATCACACTAAGATATGTGCATGTGTAATTAGTATTAGCACTAATAGGTAAATTCATTAGACTTTTATTAGGAGAGAATCATTACTAATTATTGCTTGATATGGGCACTTAATAACCACCCAAATTAAGCCCATGCATGTCTCATAAGTCACGTAGCCGGATGTTTTTTTTTGCATATAATGGAGGTCGTATTATTTTATGTGCTCTCCATTATTTTTTACCGAGTATCTAATACCTTAAATAAATCACTAGGTATATACAACATAAACAAAAATATCTTAGGTATGTTTTTGTATTATAAATATGTTGGGTATAAATTAGATACCCATATGTCACCTAGCCAAGTACATACGTAGCTATATTTTAGTTTAGGCACGTATGTCGACTCGTTATATACAATATTTACCAACCTTTTTCGTACAGCCGGGTATACAAATGTGTAGACACCTTGGGTATTTCCACTTGAGGTATATTATTGGTTGTATGATATTTTTCCATATTTTCTCACATTGCCGGATATATACGTCGACCGGATATGGACAATATTTTCCTACCCTTTTTGTATAGCCGGGTATATACATTGACCAGGTATTACAATATTTTCGCCAGTATCGTATTGAGTACCCGCATTGGATAGTTAGGAAACAAAAACAAAATGCAATTAGTCAATAAATCAATTTGTGTGTATATACATGCCCGCGTAGGTACATACTTCCATTATTAAGTATATGATTCCCATTTTAGATAATTAGGAAACAAAAAATGTAATAGTTCAAAAATAAATTATTGAATACATACATACATGCGTATGTATATAATTTCGTTGGTAGGTATTAGATATCCGTATTACACAGTTAGGAAATAAAAATACGCGTGGTCTATTGGTGGGTAGAGCTGTGATGCATCTGGCCCTTCAAAACTTCAGGGAATAGAGCTGGAGGGTGCAGAATAAAATGATGAGCATGATCTGTTGGTGGAGGCGTAGAGATGTGATGCATCTGACATGCTCATGCGTCGCTGCAGCACAGTAAGCAGTTCGGTCACTGACATGTGGGCCCGTCAGACGGATGGCCCCCATGTCAGTGACCCAACTGCACCCTGCCGCACGTCAGGGTAGTTAAGTCCGTAAGGCAACTGGCCGGGTAAGTATGCATGGTGCGTATATCAATTGGACTACTCATTACTAGGATCTGTAAAGATCATCTCACCATCACTCATTTGTGACAATTAAACATACAAAAATAAACAAATATCTCATAAGGAGAATCCGTCATATATGCCTACATTATACCTTGCCACGGCCGTAAAAAAAATGTAGTGTCTCTAGAAACTCCACACGCTGACGAATGTATATTTCTAGAATTCAGTGTATGTTTGTAAAGTGTTCAGCGTGTATTTATGAAGTGTTCATCTTATATTTGAAGAAAATATTTTTTAGAAATCTATAAAATAAAATAAAAGGAAAAATTAGAAGATAAACCAAACGGAACTAAATATAACTGAAAAGTAAAAAAGAAACTAAATATAAAATGGAATTTTTAATATAATAATAACCACTAGCAACCAAACGGAACAAAAACTCACAACTGTTCACAAGGCCAACAAAGCATTACAAGGAAGCAAACACATTAACATTTAGATACATTAAAACTGAGCATTATTCCAGCCCTCTCAGACCATTAGTGCTTTTGACCGTCGGATTTTGCACTTCTAAACATTTTGGCCGTTTGATCAAAGTCTTAGCGCTGGAATGGGCAGCTGCTCCATAACAAAACTGAAGGCATTTGGTTAACTGGGCCTGGCTCTGCCTTGAAGCCCATTTAGACCTCACGTGGTGGAACACGAACCACCCCTTCGTTTCGACGAGTTCTACCTCTCTCTTTCTCACCTCCCCATCCCTAACCGCGCTTGGCGGCGGTGGCGGCGAAACGCCCCCCTCCAGGCCCCAGGCTCCAGGTGAGCTCTCTCGCCCCACCCTCTCTCTCTTTCTCTCTCTCTCTCTGCGCTGGCGAACAACACCGCGGATCAGGATCACAACAGCGTGTGCCCCTTCGTCATCACGGTGGCGCGCGTTCTCCTATCATGCGTCATGACCAAGGCAAAAAACCAATCTTGTATGCGAGCAGGTCGTCAGTTCGTCACACCACCGCATCGGAATGTCCCCAGATTCCTCCATCTGGTTATTGTGTTGATAAGAAAAATAAAATAGCCTAAAGGTTCGGATATTAAATCCATGATTCATCAATATACTCTTAGGACGGAAGATTATGTTCTCCACCTAATATTCATCTGATTGCTATATACACGTACTGCTGAATTTTGTAGGTTGGGCAAAGTCACATACTCAAAAGATTGAAACCTTGGTTTATTCATGGTACAGGATATCAATTTGCATCATGGTACTATCTATGCATTATGGTCAGTATGTTTTCTTGATATTCCATCTCTGATGTGTACTTACTTAAATAATTTACTTGGTAAGATTTCCCTTTTCTAAGATCAGAAGTGTGCGCTTACATTAGGGGATAATATGTTTGTAGCTTTACTTTAGACAAAGCAATCTCACATGAAGTCTCCCGTTTGTTTAATTACAAACTCCAATAACATTCCTCTAATACAGTGTGCAGCAACTGGACTGAAATTGGGACAAGGAAAAGAGATATCCACTAAGAAGCCATATAGTTTAGTTGTCTGAGAAGTTGAGGTAATATTATATGCATCTTCTGCCAGTTAAGGCCTTTTTACGCTGGTTTTACTTGCTTTATATAATTTCCTCAGTCTCAATTCTTAATTTCTGGTACAACTTTTAAAAGAAATAGTAAAATGACACATGGAAATTTTCAATGTGAAAATAAAAGGCACTGTGAAACATGAAGAACTACCAGAAAAATTATGCATGAGGACAAGGAAAACATGCTACTCCTTTATATCCAGTTAATCCATTGTGAATTCCTATCTTCGTCTAGATTTACCATGCCCTGATCGTAGACCTGTGCCAATTTGCTTCACTTTTGCATTTTATTCCATGTGGTTAATTTGTAGCGCCGCAGCCTTGTT
Organism: Aegilops bicornis; assembly: GCA_021605145.1. NCBI lineage: Eukaryota > Viridiplantae > Streptophyta > Magnoliopsida > Poales > Poaceae > Aegilops > Aegilops bicornis. The sequence continues at coordinate 33,863,158 of CM038671.1, read as the reverse complement.
CAGGCAGGCATTGAAGGGGCAGCTGGGCAGCAATGCGGCATGGTGGGCGATTGGAGTACATCTACCGGTATTCAAGCAAGGAGTAATGTCGCCGTTGCTAAAAATCCATTAATGCCAATGGAGGCCTGCCACTCGCCGGCCTGCTCCCAACCTCCATTATTCAGCACTCCCAGGGGCACCCCTCCCACATCCCCCGACCTTGAGCTTGACGGCGGCGCCCACCACTACCCACCATCATCCTACCGCACTAACATCCAAGAGGGCCGCTACACTTCTGACATAGCTCCCTGCTGCCAATGGCGTTTGATTCAGTTATAGCATCATGACAGGCTGCAGGTCTTCTCCGGCCACCACGAGCCCTACCGCCACCAGATCAGACACCCCAAGGCATATATCCAGAGGGGATGCAATTCTAAAGGTATTACATACAACTCTATTTCACGCCCCCACCCTGGGTCTTTGCCCTCCTACTGCTTCATCCACCTTCTTAGAGCAGTCCACCTAAGAAGTACGTCTAGAATTTGTCTGGGCAACGAGGTGTTGTGTTTGCGAGGTTATGTTTGGTTCCTGTTTCTGCATATATCTCTTATTTTTCTCTTCTTTTACATTTACTCGATATAATTTTGTTTTCTGTACATTGGGCATAAAGTATTCATGTGCTGCAGACTAAATAGAGGCCTTCATTTGTTCAGTTCTTATTCCTCATGTTTGTTGGTTCTGCAAAGATTGGGAGGATAAGAATTGCACATGTTTCAGGTTTTCTTCAGGCCTGAAACGTCGAACTAAATATCATTATGTTTGATAAACTAAATATCATTTGGAATTTGCATAAAAATCTCGCTGCATGTGACAAGTTTGAAGCCGGGCTATGCAAATGTCCGGGACATGATTTTCTTTGCATGAACTTTTATGCCACTTCCACTCCAATCTGCACACTGAAAGCATGGTAGTAATTTTTGAGCCATAGTACACAATGGAATCGAATCAGATGTTGGAAGATTTCTTATACCCGTGCAAAAATTCGTATGGAACTTAGTAAACACAATGCGACGAGGAGTTGTGATGCTTAACAGAGGGTGGAGCGCGTTGCAAGAATCAGCTAAGTTCTTCCTTACAAGAAGGACCAGTCATGGGGATGGGCCCTTATATCTGGTACACGGAGTTGGAGCTTCTAAAACATTAGGAAAGGGAGTGCAATGCTCCAAACAGTCGGTTATGAATCTAAAGAGTTTTAGGATGGGGATGAACCAAGTGTTAATCCAATAGTAGTATGTATAATGAGCTTAATGATGATTATTATTGTGCCTCAAGTTATTTTCCTTGTGATACATTTACACAGGATGAACGTATCAATTGATACCAGCAAGAAGTCCTGGTTAGGAAAAAATCAATATGCTTAATCGAATGCTTCGGCTAATTAGATTTGTAAGGCAATTAAGTACTGCCACTACTAAATTATATTTTTCTTTTTATTGTCGATGTCATTCTTCATGTAGTCACCATGGAAAACTCATTTGTTACACTTATTTACTCACATCTTTCATGTAGTTTGTATAATTACTTGAAGGCAAATTTATGTCCTTTTCGCAGTTTTTTAGATCTTTCAGTACTTCTCCTAATTCGGAACACTACACTTAGACCTCCAAAGCCAAAAGAGGCCACGATCTATCACAAGACATGTATAAACCATCCTAATTCAAAGCATATACATTTGAAAGCCAAGCTCAAACCAAGTATATTGACCTCATAAGAAAGAAAGAAAAAGCTCAACACACTACTTCTTGATAACCTATCAGATTCTTCTTCAATTACATACCATTATTTTTAAATGAAGGAAACAAGCACAAGCTACAATATAAGTAAGCACGATACTTCAAAGCATTCCCAACAAATATATACACTTTACTTTATATTCTTATAATAATTAAGAGAAAAATAGACGGGTGCAGCAGCAGCGCCATCAACGATCTAGTTAAACCGTCATGACTTAATATATACTATGAAAACATCGGACACACTTGACAGTTTCAAACATGTAGAAGACAGATGGCGATATCCAACCAATCATAACATACAAACTAGCAAATTCCATCCATGTAAGTAAAAATAATATATGTGCACAGTGACGGCAGTAGATAAAATGAGCATAATGCTGCACCTACCTCAGATTCTTATAAAAATTCATAGGTGAATATAAGTAAATATGCATTTAATATTTTCTGTAGTGTGTACAATTCTTACCACACTTTACATGTGAAATTAAAAACAAGATTAGCAATCGAACATTCATTTGATAGGCATATAGGTCACTCAAATTCAAGAATGATATGAGTGAGTGGCAAGAAATATCTCAACATTTTAAATAAACATATACAAATAATAGCATAGATATAGATGGTCAAGCAACGTAAATAATTAGCTTAATATGATCAAATAAAAAATTGAGATCGAAATTCAAAATATACAAGGAGAAACAAAAAAGACAAATTTAGATGTGAATAGTCATTTCTGCTTTTGTCTTCATTTGTCACTATTCATGATGAATTTGTCTTTTTTGTTTCTCTATGTGTATGTCGAATTTTGATCTAAAGTTTTTAGGGGTTGTGGACATATGTGTTGGTAAAATCCATGAAATTTTTTCAGAATTTGTTGACATGTTTAAATTCAAATTTTATAAGTTGGTATGATGGTAGCATGTAAGTGTTGGTATCATGGTAGTATGCATGTGTCGGCTATAGGACTAGGGCTTCCAAATTCGCCTTATTGTCGACATCACTACTACTCTCTCCGTCCGGAATTACTTGTCATAGAAATGGATGTATCTACTATTATTCAACGAGAAGAAATTCGGGATGGAGCGAGTATATGCCAAGCCATTATTGAAGGCCAAAGTCTCGTCACAAACTGCTTGAGAAACCGTCAGGTCTGCTGGTTATGTGGACGTCAGCTCAAACATGCATTTATGGGTTTGCATTCAGGGCCCTCAAGCCAAGTGGGTGTCTACCAGGCTCTTGATATTGTGGAAGTAATAGCTGATGGATATGTTTTGCTTGAGACGGGCTCTTTGTCCTGCTTCTACTAGGTCGGAGACTGGTTCTGGATCCTGTTTCTGCTAGGTCTTATACACATGCCCGCTTGTCGGTTTGATCAAAATGGGAATTTCGTTAATAGTCATTTAATCATATGCTTTTCATGCACACCGGAAGGGAATCCGGGAAGGCCTCTGTCTTGGGTAGACACGGTCTTGTCCCTAGTCCACCGTCGAGACGGTCGTGTCCGGTATGGCATGAGGGGGTATGTCGCATGGTGTTTTTGTCTGTTGAATGAAGTATATATTATTATGCTAATCATGCAGGGAATATTTAAACCTCCTAGGTCGACCGTAGATCGAGTCTTGTTCCGGTAACCCCCATACTTGTTTCGTGCTGCCACTTGTCCCTGCCATAGGTAGGTTACGGTTAAGTAAGTTGTCAACCCCTTTCCTAGCACACACCGTACAGAGAGGCCATGGTGGAAGATACCGGAGGCATCCGGTAGGCATGCCACCTGGTCCGGGAGCATGGGTGTTTCGGTTGTAGCCGAAGGGGTAGCTCCCCTAGTTTGCGCGCGGTATAAATTTTGTGATCCCATGTTACGTCGAGGTTGTAGCCTCCCCACTTAGAGTTTCGCTTAACGGGTGTCGTGGGTGATTCCAGACACCGGTAAGTTAGGCTGGTGTGTGCAGATAGGTGTGTTTTCAATTAAAAGGCCGTAGACGGAATTAGTCCCGATGGACTAAAGGAATCCGTTACTCGTGGGTAAAGAGTACACTCTCTGCAGAGATTAAACCTATTCGAATAGCTGTGTCCATGGGTAAGGACTACAGTCTGGGAAGGGTCAAGTGTCGGTCTTAGTGTCGGTCCTCGGAGGAGAAATTGTTAAACCAGAACTGGGATCACGACTTGTGACTTGCGATGATCATGATTATTATTTGTTGTGGACTAACCCGTTATATTATTAATATTATTGGAATTATCGAGTATCCCTGGGATGGTTCTACCTCCTGGATATTCACTGTGATTAGTTATAAGCCCTTTATGTGGTGTCATTGAGGCCTTTGTTGTAACATGCTTGTTATTTATTTACTTTATAAGCCCTTTATGTGGTGTCGCTGAGACGCCCGACTGTGGCATGCTTGTTATTTATTTACTTTATAAGCCCTTTATGTGGTGTCGCTGAGACGCCCGACTGTGGCATGCTTGTTATTTATTTACTTTATAAGCCCTTTATGTGGTGTCGCTGAGACGCCCGACTGTGGCATGCTTGTTATTTATTTACTTTATAAGCCCTTTATGTGGTGTCGCTCAGACGCCCGACTGAGGCATGCTCGTCGTTTACTAACCTTTCGAGGCGTCGCTTCAGACACCCGATCGGTGCATTTTATTACCACTATGTTATGGCATATCCATATATATAAGTAACCTGCTTGCATGCATCAGAGATTTTATTTTTTGACTGACGTCATGATCATAAAATATTTCAGAACATAATTATCGTTGTTATATTATACCCGTGTTCATAATGTTTGTGAGTACATTCAAAAGTACTCACTGGCTTGTCCCTGGCTATTGTCTTGGCCAGATTTCTTGCACGGAGAGGAGCGACCGTGATGACAGCCCCGGAACCTAAGCAATGGTGATAGCAGCCTCGCGAAGATAGGAGTTATCCTGGTCAACTGTTCTTGTGGGAAATGGATTCCCATAGACGCTAATGATCCACAAACCGCTTCCGCCATCAACCACTAGAAACCATTTGTTGTACTCACAGGCCAGGATGGTCTCGTACTGCATATTTTGTATTTTAATTGGAATTTCTGTATCAAGTTGGTGCCTCATCAGCTAACAGTAATCCTGGGGCTGGTGAGCACAAGGGCCATTTTCTGGAAATTAATACCCGAAAAACCGGTCGTGACAAACTTGGTATCAGAGCGAGGCTGACCACTGGCCAATCCTATCTTAGCCAGGTCGAAAAACCTAGGTAAACCAACCCTTCAGACCATAACCAAACCCCGACCAAGCTTCTCGTGCAAGATAGCCACACGGTGAGCCTGACACCTTTTGACAGTCGGTGCCCAACCTATCATCTTAGCCTGTCGATCACGCGCTAGTGACCGACGCCCAATATGTCCCATCCGCAAGCGTGCGAAGGAAGACTTCGTCCCCTTTTCTATAAAAAGGGCACGCTAGCCTCAACCTAGCACAACACAGCCTCTCCCCCGAACCAAGCCATAATGCCTGGCCCCCTAGTGCACAATGAGACCACAACAACCAACCTTGGAGGTTTTGTGACCATACTCGCAAACCTCACCCGTCGTGCCTATGCGTTAGAAGAGCCCCCAGAATATGTTGTGTACCAAGGACCCATGAGCGGTGAGAGCCGTCAATTCTGGGCCACTGTGCACATCTACGGTAGGGGCCTGTCGCCAGAATGCCCCTACAGGTTCACCGGAAGGACAGCTTCCTTCGAGCCACAAGCCATCCAGCTAGCTGCTCGAGAGGCTATAGTTCAACTCCGGCAGTTGTCGCCCAGAGTTAACTGTCGCTCGTTCTACTACTACCCCAGGCGTGAAGGGTATGGTAGACCACCCCAAGTTGCCAACGGAGATCACGAGACGGATCCTGCATTGTTGCACCTAGTGTGCTATGTAGGTGCACTAGAGGCACTGTTCGATCAAATCACCATTGATCTGATCGCAGCTCGTGGAGAGCTGGTTCGCCGAGCCCCGGCAAGCAGGGAAGACAAGCCCGACGTTGACAACCCAGTGGTGCTATTCGGACACCCGATCGAGACCCTGAGGTCAGCCCCAGCCATCAATCAAGGTGCTTTGATGACCCCAGAAGTGCTTCGTCGCCTTTTGGGAGCACACTCCAACGGGATTGTGGCCAACAACCCCCGCGATGGTCATCATCGCCACCCCGACCCTGCAGCCCCTCAACCACCTCCAGCTAATCCCGACAGTGAGACCCGTGGAGAAGCCTCGACATCCACAAGGCACGCCCGTTTGGATATAAACGAGGTAGACTAAGTCACCCGAGTAGTGCCGAGTCTCAGTGAATCCTCGCTTTGTAATCGTGTGACCTTGTAAATAAACGCAGCCTGTTGTTGTGCCTCTGTTTTAACAGTAACCTTGCATATTTGTGTCAGCCTGCAGTTGCATTTTTGTGCCAGGCACAGCTACCAAAACCAACCCCGACGACACCCACAGTAACACGTCCCTTTTGTGAGATATGTGTATCTGTGGCTCGACCCGACCCTTGGAGCTGATCTAGCAGATTTATTACTTTTCACAACGGTAAATAACCAGCCCGGATGCTATATAAGAAGGCCACCTCGTGACCTTGCCAAGCACCCCTCACCTCGTGCACCACCCTCACAACCATTTCTTGCCATGCCGAGCCCTAGTATTTATCTAAGAACCCCAGATGCAACCCCGGGTAGCTTTGTCAAAATATTGTGGGACTTTACCTACAGTACCATGGGTTCTACCCAGCCACCCCAGTACGAGCTGTTCAAATCTAGAATTACCCCTTCCACCTCGAAATATTGGGCAGTAGTACACATCCATCCCGTAAACTCCAACCAAGACCCAACGGAGGTCTCCTTCGTGGGGAAATCTATGCCGACCCCACATATGGCCATAGAAGCTGCTGCGTATGAAGCGATTGCTCGTCTTCGATTCGCGGTACCCTATGTCAGCGAACGAGGGTATTATTAATTTCCGAGCCGTGCAGCACCCGGAGAAGTAATATCCTTTCCCGGTGGACGATTTGAGAGAGACCCCGTACTGGCCAACCTTGTCCAGTACGTCATCGCTCAAGAACGATTGAACCAGCGAGTAATGGGTTATCTCCAGAGTCTCGCTGATTTGAATCCTCAGATTGCCATCAGCAGACCACTGAGGCCCGACCAGGAGAGACACATACATCGACTGGTCAATCCACTCCCCCCGATAGAAGAGGAGTGTGTCCCAGTACCAGAGACATTTTCTCGGGACCCCGTCCAGTTACCGTTTTCATTTTAGACGTCACTGCTGTGTTTATTATTGCAACATTTATTATTGCGTTGTAACTTATGCATGGTACCCTGAGTTTGTGCGATGAGTCGATTATTTGGTTTCTACTAATATGAGTAGTTTTCATTGTGATTTTTTTTAAGTTAACCATTGTCCCCGCGAAAAATCCTGGAGTGAGATTTCTTTTCCCTGAGTTGCTGCATCGTTTATCTTCTCACGACATGGATTATTTTTATTCATGCAGCACCATGGCAGCAGACCCACAACCACATGGACTCTTACACTGCTTGCAAAGACACGTAACCGTGTTGCATCTCACCGACCCCCTCCCTAAGCGCACCACAGCCTCCGAAGGAGAGATTAGTGGATAATCATCCAGATACTAGTCACCTCCGGCACACCGACAATAGTTAACACCCGGCATCACACCTAGTCCTCGTGATCACCGCCACCGCGGAGAGCCAGCACCTGAGCGGCAGCATCACGGCGATCATCGAGGATCATCGCGCATGAGGCGAGGAGAGCCCCAAAGATCGCCGCCAGCCCTCTGCACACCAGGATCACGTACCAGTCCGGCACCGCCTCCGCCATTAGAGCCTTGTCTCGAGCTCCTATAAGCAGTAATGGGGGAGAAGGAGGAGGAGAAGCGAGGCCAGGTGGGAAGAAGAAGAAGGAGCACCTCAGTCGTTTTATAGCTCGAGATCGGTGTACGATGGGCGAGGTCCACCAGCGCCGCTCGTCGCCCGATCGCCGGTGTTCGGAGGCGAATCCGCGAGCAGTGCCGACAGCGCACTGGCCTGCGAGGTGAGTGCACGCTGCACCGGCAGCAAGCACGCTGCACACTACCGCAGTATGGCCTAGATGCCCTACGCGCTAGACGTCGCCGGTGGAGAAAGCGCGGGAAAGCGCACGGGAGAGAGAAAGAAGAGAGAGCCAGAGGAAGAAGGAGAGACCGACAGAGGGCCCTGGGTCCACCTGTCAGCCAGAGGGAGCATTGTGCTCTCGAGTACGACCAGCGTATTTTAGAATTTAGAATTTCTTTTAAATTTACTACGTCCAACGTAGAAATCGCTTGTTTTTTTCCTAAAACGTGGATTTCTCCACACAACGCCAGTGTCCCACACTGTAGTTTTACACCACTTATTGCCCTCTCACTATAGCCGCATTTTACCGCTTAAGTAAAGTAAATGTTTTGACCTGGTAAAAGTATTTTTTTCAAAAAAAAACAATCCTTAGCAAATCTCGAGGACGAGATTTTTCTTAAGGGGGGTAGTGTTGTAACACCCCAAAAATTTAACCATGTTTTAATTATTAAAATTTTGCAAGGAGTTTAAAAATTTTGCTTTCTGGATTTTCTGTTGTTTTCAGAACCCCTTTTCTTTAATATTGAGGAGTTTTACCCAAGTGGAAAACTTTCCAAAAATGTATTGGACTTCTATGCTCTCTCAATATAATAATTCTTAATCAGTAGATTTATTTATTTAATTAATTCTCTCTGAGCTTTATTCCTTAAAATGACTTCCATTAGTTTTGGAGCTCTTTTTGAACTACAACCATTTGATAGATTTAACTAAGATTCCAACCAAAATTTGGAGATGTCATGTGATGTTTCTAAATCACTTTTATGCAAAAATATATTTCATTCATTGAATATTTTGAGTTCTACACCTAATTTTCAAATCTGGTCCAGTGGGCAGTTTTGCACTACAGCCTATTTAAATATTTATTTAAAGCCTCCACCAAAATTATGGGATGTCAGTGGTAGCATGCAATCCAACTTTATGCAAAAACCTAGTGATGTTCTTTGGAAAAATTGAGTGAATCAACCTCTTTTTCATTCTGGTCCAGCCTTGTGATTTCTACTGCAACCCTAATTATTTTTGCTCTAGTGACCTTGTGCTTTCTCCTACTTGTAGTCAACCCTACAAAACCTCTAAGTCCAGGAGCATGCACCCATTGGGACATTTTTGGTTCATGTAATGATGCCATTTACCCCCTGTCCAGAATTGAAGTTTTGCAAAACTTGCACTAACAAATTTCTTCATTTGGCAAACTAACCTCACCACCCTCTCATGCATCTAAAGGGACCCCACTCTGGAAGATTTGACCACCCCAAGTACTGCCTAGATGCCTCTGGCATTTTGTCAAACACCCTGTGTGCATAGACAGTTTTGGCATGGTTGAAGGTTTTGTGTTGTGAACTTCCCCCTTGTCCAAACCAGGTTGTCTAGTAGCCTTCTAGCTGTCTATAACTTAGGCCTGTGGATTTGCATTGGCTCTCTAGCAATTTTTGGTCGCCCTGGCATTTCGTCGAACGAGTGTCGTGCACGCCCGGAGCGCGAGCAGAGCGTGCGTTCTGCACGTGCTCGCGTCCGAGCCAGCACGCCCCCTGGATAAGTTTCCCCGAGCTCATCCTGATCCTCTCCCTCTCGCCGCGTCACGCCAGAAGCCCCGACCGCCCCCTCGCCCCCTGCAGCGTCGCCACAGCAAGCCTCTTGGCGGCACGCCTACGGCCGCGTCCGCCCCTGCCATGGGCGGCACCGCCCAGACCACCACAGCGCGCCAGCTCGCCTCCTTAGACAGTGGAGCGTTCGTCGTTAGCCCCTGAAGCTAGCCAGCCACCGCCACGTCGCCCTGCAGCACAGTAGGGCGGTCCGCCGACGAGCTTATCCACGGCCGCCGCGAACCGACATGGATGTGCTATAAAAGGAGGCCCCCGAGCTCCTCCGAGCACTCAGGCAGCCTCACACCGTCCTCCTAGTGCCCCCGTTGCCATCAATTGAAGAGGAAAAGGCCGTCTTCACCCTCTCCGGTCAGCTCGGTCGCCGCCTCGTCCCGGTTCACCCCGGCGCCACCAGGGCCTCCCCCACCTTTCCATCACCACCACTCGACTCCTCTTCGTCTTGCGGAGCCGCCTAGACCCCCAACTATGACGGAGCATCACCCTAGCCCGAGCCCCCAAATCCACCGAAACCTTCCCTCCACCGCAGTGCTCGCCGCCGGCGATTCCCTCCACCCCCGACGACCCTACAACCACCGGAAGGATCGCCCTAGATCCGCAGATCCATCCCCGCCCTCAGCTCCCCGCGAGGAACCGCCGTCACGGGCGGCGATCGCCGAGTCCCGCCTCTGCCGGGCAGAGGAAGAGGAGGAGTGGAGACTAGTCAAACATGACTAGTGGGCCCCCTGGACCCACTGTCAGTGACTCCCTGCGCGGTCCACGCTGGATAAGTGGGGGCGTAAAACCTCAAGTACGCCTCCTCTGCCCGAAAGCGTAATCTCGTTTGAAACGTTTTCTCTTTCTATTTTTGTTAAAAGCAGATTTTTACCAAAACTTTGACTAGCTATAACTTTCTAAATATAACTCCAAATGAGTTGATTCGTTTTCCTACCTCTCTCGAATATTGTCTAGTTTATTTTAAGATTTATTTCAAAAATTCTTGGACAACTTTTTGGTACTGTTTTTGAAACTACATATTGATTCAAAAATATTTTAAATAGGATTTTTGGAGAGAGGAGAAAGCTTTCAAGAGTTTTGGAATGCACCCTGCCTCCCCACGACCTGAAGGCAAGCATTCTGAACCCTGGCATAAAATTTGTGTGTTATTTGACACGGTGACAACACCACCTCGACACGGGGTATACGTCATTTTATGTGATGATGTGTTCCTACTCATGAGTGCATATTAATGATTTCATGATATTGGAGTTTGATATGGTTGTGATGGTAATCACCGTCATATTCTTCTCATGCATACCGGAAGGGAATCCGGGAAGGCCTCTGTCTTGGGTAGACACGGTCTTGTCCCTAGTCCTCCGTCGAGACGGTCGTGTCCGGTATGGCATGAGGGGGTATGTCGCATGGTGTTTCTGTCTATTGGTTGAAGTATATATTGCTATGCTAATCATGCAGGGAATATTTAAACCTCCTAAGTCGACCGTAGATCGAGTCTTGTTCCGGTAACCCCCATACTTGTTTCGTGCTGCCACTTGTCCCTGCCATAGGTAGGGTACGGTTCAGTAAGTTGTCAACCCCTTTCCTAGCACACACCGTACAGAGAGGCCATGGTGGAAGATACCGGAGGCATCCGGTAGGCATGCCACCTGGTCCGGGAGCATGGGTGTTTCGGTTGTAGCCGAAGGGGTAGCTCCCCTAGTTTCCGCGCGGTATAAATTTTGTGATCCCATGTTACGTCGAGGTTGTAGCCTCCCCACTTAGAGTTTCGCTTAACGGGTGTCGTGGGTGATTCCAGACACCGGTAAGTTAGGCTAGTGTGTGCTGATAGGTGTGTTTTCAATTAAAAGGCCGTAGACGGAATTAGTCCGGATGGACTAAAGGAATCCGTTACTCGTGGGTAAAGAGTACACTCTCTACAGAGATTAAACCTATTCGAATAGCCGTTTCCATGTGTAAGGACTAAAGTCTGGGAAGGGTCAAGTGTCGGTCTTAGTGTCGGTCCTCGGAGGAGAAGCTGTTAAACCAGAACTGGGATCACGACTTGTGACTTGTGATGATCATGATTATTATTTGTTGTGGACTAACCCGTTATATTATTGGAATTATCGAGATTCCTGGGATGGTTCTACCTCCTGGATATTCACTGTGATTAGTTATAAGCCCTTTATGTGGTGTCGCTAAGACGCCGACTGTGGCATGCTTGTTATTTATTAACTTTATAAGCCCTTTATGTGGTGTCGCTGAGACACCCGACTGTGGCATGATTGTTATTTATTTACTTTATAAGCCCTTTATGTGGTGTCGCTGAGACGCCCGACTGTGGCATGCTTGTTATTTATTTACTTTATAAGCCCTTTATGTGGTGTCGCTGAGACGCCTGACTGTGGCATGCTTGTTATTTATTTACTTTATAAGCCCTTTATGTGGTGTCGCCGACGCCCGACGAGGCATGCTAAATGCGTTTACTAACCTTCGAGGCGTCGCAGGACACCCGATCGGTGCATTTTATTACTACTATGTTATTGCATATCCATGTATATAAATAACCTGCTTGCATGCATCAGAGATTTTATTTTGTGGACTGACGTCATGATCATAAAATATTTCAAAACATAATTATCGTTGTTATATTATACCCATGTTCATAATGTTTGCAGTACATTCAAAAGTACTCACTGGCTTGTCACAGCTATTGTCTTGGCCAGATTTCTTGCTGGAGAGGAGCGACCGTGATGACAGCCCCGGAACATAAGCAATGGTGATAGCAGCCTCGCGAAGATAGGTGTTATCCTGGTCAGCTGTTCCTGTGGAAAATGGAGTCCCATAGACGCTAATGATCCACAAACTGCTTGACCATCAACCACTAGAAACCATTTGTTGTACTCACAGGCCAGGATGGTCTCGTACTGCATATTTTGTACTTTGCTTGGAATTTCTGTATCAAGTTGGTGCCTCATCAGCTAACAGTAATCCTGGGGCTGGTGAGCACAAGGGCCATTTTCTGGAAATTAATACCCGGAATACCAGTCGCGACAACATCAAGCTACTAAGAGATAATGAGGGTGGGATCACACTTCTGCAATCCCATTATGTTGAGAAGGTGTTGAGCCGTTTTGGATATTCGAACTGCACACCATCTCAAACACCATATGATCCTCGCGTGTTGATTTGAAAGTCCAAAGGCATGGCTAAAGATCAATTGAGATACTCTCAAATCATTGGTTCACTGATGTACCTAGCGAGCGCAACGAGGCCTGACATCGGGTTTGCTATGAGCAAACTCATCCGGTTTGTATCCAAACCGGGTGATGTACATTAGCATGCTGTTGAAAGAGTTATGCGCTATCTGAAAGGTACTATGAAACTATGGACTTCACTATACCGGAGACCCATCGGTACTTGAAGTGTATAGTGATGAGATTTGGATCTCTGATGTTGATGAGATGGAGGCCTGGCGGGTATATGTTTACTCTTGGAGGTGGCGCTGTTTCCTGGAAGTCTTGCAAGCAAACGATCTTAACGAGATCGACAATGGAAGCAGAATTAACAGCATTAGACACATCTGGTGTCGAAGCAGGATGGCTTCGTGATCTTTTGATGGACTTTCCATTGGTTGATAAACCGGTTCCAGCTATCCTTATGAACTGTGATAATCAAACTGTCATCACCAAGGTGAAGAGTTCAAAGGACAACATGAAGTCCAATAAACACATAAGAATGAGATTAAAAGCTGTCAGAAAATTAAGAAACTCCGGGGTGATAGCGTTGGACTATGTCCATACGGCTAAGAATCTGGCACATCCCTTTACGAAAGGGCTATTGCGTGTAGTGATAGATAGTGCATTGAGGGAGATGGGTATGAGACCCACATGAGTTGCCATGGTGGTAACCCAACCTATGTGATCGGAGATCCCGTGAAGTACGACCTGGGAAAACAAGCCAGTGGTGACCTGAGGAGAGTAACTTTACTAACCCGCTCCGTTGGAGATGCAATACTCTCGGAAACTGTATGGGAGGATGACTACTGTCTTAATGTGTTCCAAGGCTTATATGTATAAGAAAGATGCTATCCTACAGAGCGATCCTTGGAGGGACACACCTATGTGAGCCCGGTTGCTAGTCACAGTCTATGAGATTGGGGTGATCTCTAGTAAGCTCATGAATAGGCCAGGAGTGTGACTTATATGCTCCAGCCGAGGGGTCAGCCTTCGGCAGCCCAGTACTAGTAAGACACGTGGTGAAACTTCTTTACACCAAACTGACAATTCAAGGCATAGTCCATTGTTCAGTTGTGAAGGAATGTAGCTACTTGCTCTAGGTGAAGCTCAACCTTAACAGGTCTTCACTGAAACACTAGTATATCAAAACAGCGTTTGGAAGAAAGGACAAAGTGGGCCCATGAGATCTGGTGGAGGATTGTTGAAATGTGAGATGGGCCTAGAGCCCATATGACAATTTCAGATTTGATTTCTAAGGGCCCATGTAGGTGACATGACAAGGTGGTGGGAAGTTTAGTCCCACCATGCTAGTGGAAGGAGAGTTGGAGTGGTTTATAAGGGATTCTCTCTCTCTCTCATGCTATTGGAGCTTGATAAGAAAAGAAGCCCTCGCGCATTCCTCCTCCTCCGCTCGCCTCGCCACGCCACGCCACGCCTCGTCACGACGCGCCGCGCCGCGGGTTTCGGGATTGAGCCGAGCCGAGCTCAGTCCTATGCACTTCTTTTTGCCGGTCAGGAACGGAGAGTCTTTGACAGGTAGGGCCACGATCTGAGACGTCGGATCAAGGGCTACCGACTTGGACGTGGGTTCAGCCCACGTCTCTCCACGCGTGGCCGCACATATATATGTGGGGCGCTGCCAACCCTAGCCACCACGAAAACAAACGCATCTCCGCCTCCACGCCCACGTCGTTCCTCTGCTGCTGCTGCCGCCGGCGACTCCATCCCGTTCACCGCGTACACGGTTGACGGGAGAGCAGGCCTCCGAAACCCCGCCTCTCTAGATCCTATACGGGAGAGGGGCGATTAGGTTTTTGGGTAGCGACTACGCGACTACTCGCTTCTGTTCATCTACGTCCGCATCACCTTCGTCATCACCATGTCGACCGACCCCGACCGTGCCGCCGCTGAGAAGGCCGAGGCTGACAAGAAGGCGGCCGAGGATGTCGCGGCTGCTGCCACCGTCACCGCCGCCGCGTGGCCGATTGGAGGGTATACATCGCTTATCCCTCTCGTGTTTCTTTCTGTTGTAGTAGTACTAGCGATATGCGTACATGTTTCTACTATGTGCGTAGTACATGCTCTGTTAGATCATAATCAGTGTGTTATCAATGCTGTTCATGTCATGCTCATGATTTATTCATGGATTAACTTAATCGGAAAACTTCCTATTTATTCATCAATCCAAAACCTAATGTGTGTAGGAGTTTTTGAATTCTGGTTTTCTTTGCCTTTGAAACCGTCCCCATTTACGGGGACATACTTTAAGCATTGGCAGACTAAAACCAGCTTATGGCTCACGGCCATGAACGTGTTCTGGGTCGCCGGTGTGACTCCCACAGGAACGATCACTCCTGAACAGGAGAAGGCATTCAAGGAGGCCACTGTCGTGTTCCTCGGGGCGGTTCTGAGCGTGATTGGAGATAAGTTGGTTGACGCGTATTTGCATATGCGGTCTGCCAAGGACTTGTGGGAGGCGCTCGAATCTAAGTTCGGGGCTGCCGATGCAGGGAGCGAGATGTATATTATAGAGCAGTTCCACGATTACAAGATGGTTGAAAACCGTCCTATATTAGAGCAGGCTCATGAGATAATATGCATTGTTAAGGAGCTTGAGCTTCTTAAGTGAGAGTTACCTGGCAAGTTTGTCGCGGGCTGCATAATCACTAAGCTCCCAAATTCCTGGAGGAACTTTGCCACCACTCTGAAACATCAGAGGCGTGAATTCTCTGTGGAGGATGTCATTGGCCATCTGAGTGTTGAGCAGAATTCAAGGGCAAAGGACTCGCATGGAAAAGGGGTCGAAGGAACTTCTGTGGCCAATATGGTACATCAGAAGAACTCCAATTCCCACAAGGGAAAGAACTGTGTCCAACAGAATACCGACTTCAAGAAGAAGGGTAAGAAGACCTTCAAGAAGAACAAGAAGGATGAGGGCTGCTTTACTTGTGGTTCGACTGAACATTGGGCCAACAAGTGCCCAAACAAGTTCAAGAAGTCAGGACAGGACTCCAATTCCGTCAACATGATTGTGGACAACAATGATAATGGTGCATCTGGGTACGGTAATTTATTTACTGTTTTCCAGTGTTTCATCCTACCGATTGGTGGGTGGATACAGGTGCAGGTGTTCACGTGTGTGCTGACATTTCATTGTTCTCTTCTTACAAGGTCACAGGCCACGGGTCCGTATTGATGGGGAATGGCGCGAGTGCTTCTGTTCATGGTGTTGGCACGGTCGATCTGAAGTTTACTTCGGGAAGGATCATGCAGTTGAAGAACGTGCAGCATGTCCCCGCCATCATGAAGAACCTCGTTAGTGGCTCCCTTCTATGTAGAGAAGGGTTTAAGTTGGTATTCGAGTCTAATAAATTAGTTGTTACTAAGTATGGACTATTTGTTGGAAAAGGTTATGAGAGTGGAGGGATGTTCCGCCTTTCCCTCGCAGATTTCTGTAATAAAGTCATGAACAATATTCATTCGAGTGTTAATGAATCTGAAGTTTGGCATTCACGTCTTCGTCACATAAGTTTCGGTGTTATGACGCGGCTAGCAAAATCGAATTTAATCCCGAGTTTCACTTTAGCCAAAGGTTCTAAGTGCCATTCGTGTGTGCAATCTAAGCAACCTCGCAAGCCTCACAAGGCAGCAGAGAAGAGACACTTGCCGCCACTTGAACTCATACATTCTGATCTTTGTGAGATGAATGGTGTGTTGACTAAAGGTGGAAAGAAATATTTCATGACTTTGATAGATGATTCCACTAGATATTGCTATGTGTATCTGTTAAATACCAAAGATGATGCTCTACACTACTTTAAAATCTATAAGGCAGAAGTTGAGAATCAACTCGAAAAGAAAATTAAACGAGTCCGGTCAGATCGTGGTGGAGAGTACTTCTCGAAAGAGTTTGATGCCTTCTATGCGGAACACGGTATTATTCATGAGAGGACGCCTCCCTACTCACCCCAGTCAAACGGGGTTGCCGAGCGGAAAAACCGTACTCTAACTGATTTGGTTAACGCATGTTAGATACGTCGGGTTTATCCAAGGCATGGTGGGGGGAGGCTATAATGACATCATGTCATGTCCTGAATAAAGTTCCAACAAAGGATAACGAGATCACTCCTTATGAGAAGTGGACCTAGAGAAGGACAACACTCTCGTACTTACGTACTTGGGGCTGCTTGGCAAAAGTTAGTGTGTCGATCCCCAAAAAGCGTAAGCTTGGACCAAAGACTGTGGACTGTGTTAATTTGGGCTACGCTATGAATAGTGTTGGCTATAGATTTCTAGTAGTGAAATCTGAGGTACCTGACATGAAGGTCGGTACAATTATGGAGTCTAAGGATGCTACATTCTTTGAGGACATTTTCCCCATGAGAGATATACAAAGCACTTCTAGACAGGAATCTGAGGAGACTCCTGAGCCTGCCATTCCTATGGAATATTATGAACAAACACATGATGGAAATCCTGAGGAGGACGACGAGGAAACCCTTGGTAGGGGCAAGAGACAAAGGACTGCAAAGACCTTTGGTGATGATTTCTTCGTGTACCTCGTGGATGATACTCCTACTTCTATTTCAGAAGCGTATGCCTCTCCAGAAGCTGACTACTGGAAGGATGCGGTCCGTAGCGAGATGGATTCCATCATGGCTAACGGGACATGGGAGATCACTGAGCGTCCCTATGGTTGCAAACTATTGGGATGTAAGTGGGTGTTCAAAAAGAAGCTTAGGCCCGATGGTATGATTGAAAAGTACAAGGCTAGGCTTGTGGCCAAGGGCTATGACCAGAAAGAAGAGGAAGATTTCTTCGATACTTATTCACGTGTGGCCAGACTGACCACCATTCGAGTATTACTCTCGCTGGCGGCCTCGCACGGTCTTCTCGTCCACGGATGGATGTTAAGACGGCTTTTCTGAATGGAGAGCTAAACGAGGAAATCTACATGCAACAGTCAGATGGCTTTGTGATAGATGGTCAGGAAAGGAAGGTGTGTAATTTGCTGAAATCTTTATATGGCCTGAAGCAAGCACCTAAGCAATGGCATGATAAGTTCAATACAACTCTGACATCTGTTGGTTTCGTTGTTAATGAGGCTGACAAATGTGTATACTATCGCCATGGTGGGGGCGAAGGAGTTATACTGTGCTTGTAATGCGTTGATGATATATCGATATTCGGAACAAACCTCAAAGTCATTGAGGAGGTCAAATCGTTTCTATCTCAGAACTTTGAGATGAAAGACCTTGGTGTGGCTGATGTTATCTTGAACATCAAGCTCTTGAGAGATAATGAGGGTGGGATCACACTACGCAATCCCATTATGTTGAGAAGGTGTTGAGCCGTTTTGGATATTCGGACTGCACACCATCTCAAACACCATATGATCCTAGCATGTTGATTCGAAAGTCCAAAGGCATGGCTAAAGATCGATTGAGATACTCTCAAAACATTGGTTCACTGATGTACCTAGCGTGCGCAACGAGGCCTGACATCGCGTTTGCTGTGAGCAAACTCAGCCGGTTTGTATCCAAACCGGGTTATGTACATTGGCATGCTGTTGAAAGAGTTATGCGCTATCTGAAAGGTACTATGAACTATGGACTTCACTATACCGGAGACCCGTCGGTACTTGAAGGGTATAGTGATGCTAATTGGATCTCGATGCTTGATGAGATGAAGGCCACCCCGGGTATATGTTTACTCTTGGAGGTGGCGCTGTTTCCTGGAAGTCTTGCAAGCAAACGATCTTAACGAGATCGACAATGGAAGCAGAATTAACAGCATTAGACACATCTGGTGTCGAAGCAGGATGGCTTCGTGATCTTTTGATGGACTTGCCATTGGTTGATAAACCCTTTCCAGCTATCCTTATGAACTGTGATAATCAAACTGTCATCATCAAGGTGAAGAGTTCAAAGGACAACATGAAGTCCAACAAACACATAAGAATGAGATTAAAAGCTGTCAGAAAATTAAGGAACTCCAGGGTGATAGTGTTGGACTATGTCCATACCGCTAAGAATCTGGCAGATCCCTTTACGAAAGGGCTATCACGTGTAGTGATAGATAGTGCATTGAGGGAGATGGGTATGAGACCCGCATGAGTTGCCATGGTGGTAACCCAACCTATGTGATCGGAGATCCCGTGAAGTAGGACCTGGGAAAACAAGCCAGTGGTGACCTGAGGAGAGTAACTTTACTAACCCACTCCGTTGGAGATGCAATACTCTCGGAAACTGTATGGGAGGATGACTACTGTCTTAATGTGTTCCAAGGCTTATATGTATAAGAAAGATGGTATCCTACAGAGCGATCTTTGGAGGAACACACCTATGTGAGCCCGATTGCTAGTCACAGTCTATGAGATTGGGGTGATCTCTAGTAAGCTCATGAATAGGCCAGGAGTGTGACTTATATGCTCCACCCGAGGGGTCAGCCTTGACAGCCCAAAGACTAGTAAGACACGTGGTGAAACTTCTTTACGCCAAACTGACAATTCAAGGCATAGTCCATTGTTCAGTTGTGAAGGAATGTAGCTACTTGCTCTAGGTGAAGCTCAACCTTAACAGGTCTTCACTGAAACACTAGTATATCAAAACATCGTTTGGAACAAAGGACAAAGTGGGCCCCTGAAATCTGGTGGGGGATTGTTGAAATGTGAGATGGGCCTAGAGCCCATATGACAATTTCAGATTTGATCTCTAAGGGTCCATGTAGGTGGCATGACAAGGTGGTGGAAAGTTTAGTCCCACCATGCTAGTGGAAGGAGAGTTGGAGTGGTTTATAAGGGATTCTCTCCCTCATGCTATTTGAGCTTGAGAAGAAAAGAAGCCCTCGCACACTCCTCCTCCTCCGCTCGCCTCGCCACGCCACGCCACGCCACGCCTCGCCTTGTCAGCAGGCCTCCGAAACCCCGCCTCTCTGGATCCTGTACGGGAGAGGGGCGATTAGGTTTTTGGGTAGCGACTACGCGACTGCTCGCTTCTGTTCATCTACGTCCGCATCACCTTCGTCATCACCATGTCGACCGACCCCGACCGTGCCACCGCTGAGAAGGCCGAGGCCGACAAGAAGGCCGCCGAGGATACCGCGGCTGCTGCCACCGTCACCGCCGCCGCGTGGCCGATTGTAGGGTATACATCGCTTATCCCTCTCGTGTTTCTTTCTGTTGTAGCAATACTAGCGATATGCGTACATGTTTCTACTATGTGCGTAGTACATGCTTTGTTAGATCGTAATCAGTGTGTTATCAATGTTGTTCATGTCATGCTCATGATTTATTCATGGATTAACTTAATCGGAAAACTGCCTATTTATTCATCAAAGATCACCGGGTGCATGCCAATCAGATGGTTTGTCGTGGGCGATGTTGATCACTTTCCACAGATCCGACGAGCCCTCCACGGCGCCTCCGTCACCAGCTCCGTGTATGCCGCTCCGTCACCAACCACATTCCTCCTCTCTCTTTAGGAACACAAAGCTTCCACCAGGCAAACAAGTGCATCTTCTTATTACAGATGTCATCACCCCACCAACACTATGCTATTGCATCCGTGATTCCTTTACTTTTTTTTTTTTGGAATCATGAACACAGACATTGCATATGCCGGAAGAGCTTGGGCTACAACTTTAAGCGGAACCTCTTTACCTCCAATGGTTAAAGTTTTTTCTTTCATACCTTGAACTAGTTGACAAATTCTATCCACCAATTATTGGAATTTGTCGCTCATGTCTGCCCCCACTAACAAGGGTAGACCCATGTATTTTTCAGATAATGCTTCCACTGAAATATTAAGAGGTGTGCACACCTCTACCCTTTTATCAACAGATGTATTTGGACTGAAATATATGCTGCATTTAGCTTCGCTTATCATCTGCCCGTATGCACTACAATATAATTGCAGAATACTCTTTGGAGTGTCAGCATTAGCCACGCCTGCTTTCATGAAAATAGGTATGTACAACTTGATTTAATTGTCATAAGTTGAGTATATGCAACTAATCTATCTTCTATTATATTCAAAGATAGTTCAACGGTGGAGATTGGCAAGGACATGGATCTATACTATATATATTCGACGCGAAAACCGAAAGCAATGGATTGATTTCTTGCATGCAGGCTTAGCCGATTTCTGGCTGGAATACGTACATGCTAGCTAGGTGATTTGACACGACAACACAAGTTCAATGGGCGGAGATTGGCCAGGACATGGATATATATTATATATATTCCACGCGAAAACCCAAAACAATGGATTGATTTCCAGCATGCAGGCTTTGCTGATTCCCTGCTGGAATACGTACATGCTAGCTGGCAAGACACGAGATACTCATCTATGGCCCAATGCAGACTACGGCGGAAATACGCACATGCTAGCTGGGAAGCAAACGGGCACGGGACAGCTATCCATAGCTCAGTGCAGATTCGGTAATTTTGGATTAATAATTAATATACAAGCACGGGCTATCTCACGCATGAAAGAAACATACAAGCCTGAACACCGAGCAAACCGAAGTCACGGTCATACATGATTCGACACCACATGCACGGAAGATGGAAGGTGCATCCATATGTGGAGGCACACTTATGCGCCGACGAATAGTATATGATGAACAGATGAAGACTTTCACACCAGCAGAATTCAATTGACATTGCAAAAGAAAAAAAACAGAACTCAATTCGATTAGGACGTGCAGGTAACACAACAGGCTCCTGTAAATGCATACATACAGTAGTCATGCATTAGTAGGAATTATTCTATTTAAAGATGGTAATTAAGTTAGCCATATGGAACACCGAGGTGCCTGTGCACCTTGCCTAGAAACCGTTGGATCACACTAAGATATGTGCATGTGTAATTAGTATTAGCACTAATAGGTAAATTCATTAGACTTTTATTAGGAGAGAATCATTACTAATTATTGCTTGATATGGGCACTTAATAACCACCCAAATTAAGCCCATGCATGTCTCATAAGTCACGTAGCCGGATGTTTTTTTGCATATAATGGAGGTCGTATTATTTTATATGCTCTCCATTATTTTTTACCGAGTATCTAATACCTTAAATAAATCACTAGGTATATACAACATAAACCAAAATATCTTAGGTATGTTTTTGTATTATAAATATGTTGGGTATAAATTAGATACCCATATGTCACCTAGCCAAGTACATACGTAGCTATATTTTAGTTTAGGCACGTATGTCGACTCGTTATATACAATATTTACCAACCTTTTTTCGTACAGCCGGGTATACAAATGTGTAGACACCTTGGGTATTTCCACTTGAGGTATATTATTGGTTGTATGATATTTTTCCATATTTTCTCACATTGCCGGATATATACGTCGACCGGATATGGACAATATTTTCCTACCCTTTTTGTATAGCCGGGTATATACATTGACCAGGTATTACAATATTTTACAAGATGTCGTATTGAGTACCCGCATTGGATAGTTAGGAAACAAAACAAAATGCAATTAGTCAATAAATCAATTTGTGTGTATATACATGCCAGCGTAGGTACATACTTCCATTATTAAGTATATGATTCCCATTTTAGATAATTAGGAAACAAAAATGTAATAGTTCAAAAATAAATTATTGAATATATACATACATGCGTATGTATATAATTTAGATTAGTAGGTATTAGATATCCGTATTACACAGTTAGGAAATAAAAATACGCGTGGTCTGTTGGTGGGTAGAGCTGTGATGCATCTGGCCCTTCAAAACTTCAGAGAATAGAGCTGGAGGGTGCAGAATAAAATGATGAGCATGATCTGTTGGTGGAGGCGTAGAGATGTGATGCATCTGACATGCTCATGCGTCGCTGCAGCACAGTAAGCAGTTCGGTCACTGACATGTGGGCCCGTCAGACGGATGGCCCCCATGTCAGTGACCCAATTGCACCCTGCCGCACGTCAGGGTAGTTGAGTCCGTAAGGCAACTGGCCGGGTAAGTATGCATGGTGCGTATATCAATTGGACTATACATTACTAGGACCTGTAAAGATCATCTCACCATCACTCATTTGTGACAATTAAATATAAAAAAATAAACAAATATCTCATAAGGAGAATCCGTCATATATGCCTACATTATACCTTGCCACGGCCGTAAAAAAAATGTAGTGTCTCTAGAAACTCCACACGCTGACGAATGTATATTTCTAGAATTCAGTGTATGTTTGTAAAGTGTTCAGCGTGTATTTATGAAGTGTTCATCTTATATTTGAAGAAAATATTTTTAGAAATCTATAAAATAAAATAAAAGGAAAAATTAGAAGATAAACCAAACGGAACTAAATATAACTGAAAAGTAAAAAGAAACTAAATATAAAATGGAATTTTTAATATAATAATAACCACTAGCAACCAAACGGAACAAAAACTCACAACTGTTCACAAGGCCAACAAAGCATTACAAGGAAGCAAACACATTAACATTTAGATACATTAAAACTGAGCATTATTCCAGCCCTCTCAGACCATTAGTGCTTTTGACCGTCGGATTTGCACTTCTAAACATTTTTGGCCGTTTGATCAAAGTCTTAGCGCTGAAATGGGCAGCTGCTCCCGCAACAAAACTGAAGGCATTTGGTTAACTGGGCCTGGCTCTGCCTTGAAGCCCATTTAGACCTCACGTGGTGGAACACGAACCACCCCTTTGTTTCGACGAGTTCTACCTCTCTCTTTCTCACCTCCCCATCCCTAACCGCGCTTGGCGGCGGTGGCGGCGAAACGCCCCCCTCCAGGCTCCAGGTGAGCTCTCTCGCCCCTCCCTCTCTCTCTCTCTCTCTCTCTCTCTCTCTCTCTCTCTCTCTCTCTCTCTCTCTCTCTCTCTCTCTCTCTCTCTCTGCGCTGGCGAACAACACCGCGGATCAGGATCACAACAGCGTGTGCCCCTTCGTCATCACGGTGGCGCGCGTTCTCCTATCATGCGTCATGACCAAGGCAAAACCAATCTTGTATGCGAGCAGGTCGTCGATTCGTCACACCACCGCATCGGAATGTCCCCGATTCCTCCATCTGGTTATTGTGTTGATAAAAAATAAAATAGCCTAAAGGTTCGGATATTAAATCCATGATTCATCAATATACTCTTAGGACGGAAGATTATGTTCTCCACCTAATATTCATCTGATTGCTATATACACGTACTGCTGAATTTTGTAGGTTGGGCAAAGTCACATACTCAAAAGATTGAAACCTTGGTTTATTCATGGTACAGGATATCAATTTGCATCATGGTACTATCTATGCATTATGGTCAGTATGTTTTCTTGATATTCCATCTCTGATGTGTACTTACTTAAATAATTTACTTGGTAAGATTTCCCTTTTCTAAGATCAGAAGTGTGCGCTTACATTAGGGGATAATATGTTTGTAGCTTTACTTTAGACAAAGCAATCTCACATGAAGTCTCCCGTTTGTTTAATTACAAACTCCAATAACATTCCTCTAATACAGTGTGCAGCAACTGGACTGAAATTGGGACAAAGAAAAGAGATATCCACTAAGAAGCCATATAGTTTAGTTATGCGAGAAGTTGAGGTAATATTATATGCATCTTCTGCCAGTTAAGGCCTTTTTACGTTGGTTTTACTTGCTTTATATAATTTCCTCAGTCTCAATTCTTAATTTCTGGTACAACTTTCAAAAGAAAAAGTAAAAATGACACATGGAAATTTTCAATGTGAAAATAAAAGGCACTGTGAAACATGAAGAACTACCAGAAAAATTATGCATGAGGACAAGGAAAACATGCTACTCCTTTATATCCAGTTAATCCATTGTGAATTCCTATCTTCGTCTAGATTTACCATGCCCTGATCGTAGACCTGTGCCAATTTGCTTCACTTCTGTATTTTATTCCATGTGGTTAATTTGTAGCGCCGCAGCCTTGTTCAGGCAGGCATTGAAGGGGCAGCTGGGCAGCAATGCGGCATGGTGGGCGATTGGAGTACATCTACCGGTATTCAAGCAAGGAGTAATGTTGCCGTTGCTAAAAATCCATTAATGCCAATGGAGGCCTGCCACTCGCCGGCCTGCTCAACCTCCATTATTCAGCACTCCCAGTGGCACCCCTCCCACATCCCCCGACCTTGAGCTTGACGGCGGCGCCCACCACTACCCACCATCATCCTACCGCACTAACATCCAAGAGGGCCGCTACACTTTTGACATAGCTCCATGCTGCCAATGGTGTTTGATTCAGTTATAGCATCATGACAGGCTGCAGGTCTTCTCCGGCCACCACGAGCCCTACCGCCACCAGATCAGACACCCCAAGGCATATATCCAGAGGGGATGCAATTCTAAAGGTATTACATACAACTCTATTTCACGCCCCCACCCTGGGTCTTTGCCCTCCTACTGCTTCATCCACCTTCTTAGAGCAGTCCACCTAAGAAGTACGTCTAGAATTTGTCTGCATAGCGAGGTGTTGTGTTTGCGAGGTTATGTTTGGTTCCTGTTTCTGCATATATCTCTTATTTTTCTCTTCTGTTACATTTACTCGATATAATTTTGTTTTCTATACATTGGGCATAAAGTATTCATGTGCTGCAGACTAAATAGAGGCCTTCATTTGTTCAGTTCTTATTCCTCATGTTTGTTGGTTCTGCAAAGATTGGGAGGATAAGAATTGCACATGTTTCAGGTTTTCTTCAGGCCTGAAACGTCGAACTAAATATCATTATGTTTGATAAACTAAATATCATTTGGAATTTGCATAAAAATCTCGCTGCATGTGACAAGTTTGAAGTCGGGCTATGCAAATGTCCGGGACATGATTTTCTTTGCATGAGCTTTTATGCCACTTCCACTCCAATCTGCACACTGAAAGCATGGTAGTAATTTTTGAGCCATAGTACACAATGGAATCGAATCAGATGTTGGAAGATTTCGTATACCCGTGCAAAAATTCGTATGGAACTTAGTAAACACAGTGCGGCGAGGAGTTGTGATGCTTAACAGAGGGTGGAGCGCGTTGCAAGAATCAGCTAAGTTCTTCCTTACAAGAAGGACCAGTCATGGAGATGGGCCCTTATATCTGGTACACGGAGTTGGAGCTTCTAAAACATTAGGAAAGGGAGTGCAATGCTCCAAACAGTCGGTTATGAATCTAAAGAGTTTTAGGATGGGGATGAACCAAGTGTTAATCCAATAGTAGTATGTATAATGAGCTTAATGATGATTATTATTGTGCCTCAAGTTATTTTCCTTGTGATACATTTACACAGGATGAGCGTATCAATTGATACCAGCAAGAAGTCCTGGTTAGGAAAAAATCACTATGCTTAATAGAATGCTTCGGCTAATTAGATTTGTAAGGCAATTAAGTACTGCCACTACTAAATTATATTTTTCTTTTTATTGTCGATGTCATTCTTCATGTAGTCACCATGGAAAACTCATTTGTTACACTTATTTACTCACATCTTTTATGTAGTTTGTATAATTACTTGAAGGCAAATTTGTAATCCTTTTCGCTGTTTTTTAGATCTTTCAGTACTTCTCCTAATTCGGAACACTACACTTAGACCTCCAAAGCCAAAAGAGGCCACGATCTATCCCAAGACATGTATAAACCATCCTAATTCAAAGCATATACATTTGAAAGCCAAGCTCAAACCAAGTATATTGACCTCATAAGAAAGAAAGAAAAAGCTCAACACACTACTTCTTGATAACCTATCAGATTCTTCTTCAATTACATACCATTATTTTTAAATGAAGGAAACAAGCACAAGCTACAATATAAGTAAGCACGATACTTCAAAGCATTCCCAACAAATATATACACTTTACTTTATATTCTTATAATAATTAAGAGAAAAAATAGACGGGTGCAGCAACGCGCGCCATCAACGATCTAGTTAAACCGTCATGACTTAATATATACTATGAAAACATCGGATACACTTCGACAGTTTCAAACATGTAGAAGACAGATGACGATATCCAACCAATCATAACATACAAACTAGCAAATTCCATCCATGTAAGTAAAAATAATATATGTGCACAGTGACGGCAGTAGATAAAAATGAGCATAATGCTGCACCTACCTCAGATTCTTATAAGAATTCATAGGTGAATATAAGTAAATATGCATTTAATATTTTCTGTAGTGTGTACAATTCTTACCACACTTTACATGTGAAATTAAAAACAAGATTAGCAATCGAACATTCATTTGATAGGCATATAGGTCACTCAAATTCAAGAATGATATGAGTGAGTGGCAAGAAATATCTCAACATTTTAAATAAACATATACAAATAATAGCATAGATATAGATGGTCAAGCAACGTAAATAATTAGCTTAATATGATCACATAAAAAATTGAGATCGAAATTCAAAATATACAAGGAGAAACAAAAAAGACAAATTTAGATGTGAATAGTCATTTCTGCTTTTGTCTTCATTTGTCACTATTCATGATGATTTTTTTTTTCTCTATGTGTATGTCGAATTTTGATCTAAAGTTTTTAGGGGTTGTGGACATATGTGTTGGTAAAATCCATGAAATTTTTTCAGAATTTGTTGACATGTTTAAATTCAAATTTTATAAGTTGGTATGATGGTAGCATGTAAGTGTTGGTATCATGGTAGCATGCATGTGTCGGCTATAGGACTAGGGCTTCCAAATTCGCCTTATTGTCGACATCACTACTACTCTCTCCGTCCGGAATTACTTGTCATAGAAATGGATGTATCTACTATTATTCAATGAGAAGAAACTCGGGATGGAGCGAGTATATGCCAAGCCATTATTGAAGGCCAAAGTCTCATCACAAACTGCTTGAGAAACCGTCAGGTCTGCTGGTTATGTGGACGTCAGCTCAAACATGCATTTATGGGTTTGCATTCAGGGCCCTCAAGCCAAGTGGGTGTCTACCAGGCTCTTGATATTGTGGAAGTAATAGCCGATGGATATGTTTTGCTTGAGACGGGCTCTTTGTCCTGCTTCTACTAGGTCGGAGACTGGTTCTGGATCCTATTTCTGCTAGGTCTTATACACATGCCCGCTTGTCGGTTTGATCAAAATGGGAATTTCGTCAATAGTCATTTGATCAGGCCCAAATGCAACAACCTGTTTCATTCCATGTCACGAATATTGTGCGTGCACTATTCATTCAAACAGAAAGGGAAACAATGTATAGGTAGCAGAAACAAATTGCGTGAATTGTCCAGTAATATACACATGACTACAAGCATGGCCATTGGATGATCTAGCTAGGCATGTGGGATGTATATATAGTCCATTCTAAATTGCATTTGTTCCTCAAGTAACAAATATTAGTAAGTCAGCAAAGCTATAGCTCTAAATGGAAGCAGGTAATAATGGACTTAGTTGACTACTTTACTATACACAATTGCTATGAGATGTTGGAGTGAAGCAAACAAGCAAGTTGTTTTTCTGTATGGGCAATGCGAAAAAGCTGATGAATCACCAGCCCAGCTAGTCGCCATCTTAATTAAATTTTGTTTGGGTTAGGTCGTCCATCAAGGGTTAGTTAAAGCGAAGTTTGTCTGGGTTTTTTTAATTAGTATAGAGTATGGAATCAGGTTGAGGCCAAGGGTGTTCATGTGGACGAGGCTCTTGGCGTGATCATCTTACCGGCAATTCTCTGGAGGATGTTGGTTTGGGTACAAATAGGCGGGCGTGGAGAAATGAGGCCCCATTGCATCGAAGGAAAATATGAACTAGGCAACAGAGTGGCCGTCAGAGGTGGACTGCTGCACAACACCATGGAGGTGGACGAAGGTGGGGCTGCAATCGTTGGTTGCCGCGCGAGGACATGCGGCGACAATGGAAAGGTACCACAAGAGGAAGTAGTGCGGATGGAGGTAGTTGGTGCATGGCACATGCATGCGGACCCATCACATAACAATGATGGTCAGCCCTGGCACGACGGTTATCTGCCTACATGTAAACCACATCGCTCCATGGTCGCGTTGAAATTTTTGTATGCCTGGACTCGAACAGAAAAACAAACACACAGAAATATGTTGGGACTGTCCCAGTTCAATCTTCAAATCCCGCAGAAAAAAATCCTGAAAACACAATGGATTCATATTTTAATTCTACGTCAATTCATAACGTGCAAGAAATCCATTAGGAGATTGGTCCTTTTTAAGAATTTAAGGATATGAAAATGACGCATTCTAAACATTGTGCATGATCAAAGGAGAGAGAAGTCATATTTAAACCCTAAGCTTGTAGAGCTGGAGTGAAACAAACCCTCACGTTCAAATCCTTGAAATTGATACCATATGCTCTGTCATTCCTGTCTAAATAAACCATTAGAGTTGATTTGGTACATGGTACCGGAAGGCTGGGGTTGCTGAAATTGAGTATATTAATGACTTCCACGTCAGCATACACTTATGGGGTGCCGGAGCTCAGTGCTTGATGGCTAGCTCTCGAGTCATCTGCTGGCCACATAAACTCCACGCCACATTTTGTAGTATTTGTTTTGTTGCTCTTCCTTCTGGCGACAACTGACTTGGCGGCATCAGGGCTCGGGGGGTGGGTAGTGCGGTCGCGGGCGAGGGCATAGGACGCTGCCGCGGAGGCTGGGTGCGAGAGCTTGTCGCTAGACATCGCGGACGTGTCCCGATGTCCGCGGTTTGCTGGGAGCGGCTCGACCTGATGGACGCGGGAGGGCTACCGCCGCGCCGTGCTTGCGGCCGCACACAGTGCCTATTCGGCTATTCCCAACTGGTGCGTGTGACCGAGGTACTCGCCTAGTTCGCGCACGAGCACCATGCCGCCTCGCCAATCGTCATCCTAGTCGCCGCTGCTCATGCTGCTCACCTCCGACCATGATGGCCCCGAGAGTGTTCGGTGAGTCACACTCACACACGACAACTTTGGAGGAGTCAGAATGTCGCCATTTTTTCCCGGCCAATAGCTAACTCCCGCTAATTCCCTTGTTTCCTCCAACGAACATGCATCGTTTGATTTCTAGTTAATAAGATGGCCGTATGCATCACCCTTGATGCAGAGGCCGGGGAGCCCCCCCTTTTCGAAAAAAAAATCGTTTAAGCTGCTGGTTGACGTCCCCGGTGCGTGTGTGTACCTGTGCGTTCCTTCCATGTTGTGTGTTCGTGAGATAAGAGAGATGCAGCACCAACACAAGTAACGGTGGAAAACGATGAAAACTGTGTTTTGAAGTTATGAAAAAATTTTCAAAATATGGAGTAGGCCAATAAGCGGTGCTCTATTAGCACTAGAGGTTCCAAGTTCATTGATTAATTCATTATGAGGTACAAAAGCACAAATTCAGCAACAAATAGAGTCGAACAATAAGCATCACTATTACTTGCCAAATAGTCGCGCATTCTCTCGTCGCCGATGATCCATGCGACGGAGATGGAACCCTGACCGCATGAACCTCGTGCGGCGCTCTGACAAACATTGAGTAGTTCCGCCGCCAGCCCCGCCAATCTCTGGCACGGGTTTAGGGCTAGCTTGATCATGGGTTTAGGGTTGATCTGAGGGTGTTCTTGGGATGAGAAAACATGTGGATATCTTCCATCAGAATGTTGTATTTTGATGTGGATATCTTCCCTGACTCTCTATGCCTGACCGTTGGACTGAAAAAGTTAGGTGGATATCTGGGCTAGAATTATTCAAAAATAATGACAAAATACCATAGCAGCCATATACCATGGATGTATCTAGAAGATTCTAGCTAATCTTTCTAACACGGGGAAGAGTACATTATGGAAACGTACATGGCCAATGTAGCCACACAATGGTGATCCTTGTCATGCGTTTTGCGTGACTGAACGAACAATTAAGCATGCATTCAGTCATGCACATGAGATGGACGTTGCGAATAGCTCTCGCATGATTAAACAGACAGAACTACTTGTTACTATATAAGAGTATATAACATATACCCTAAAACCTCTAGCATGTGATGCCAGAAAACACGAATTGAGCAAGAACGTCAAGGTTACAGTGGCTTGTTCCAATCTCCGAATGTGGAATACTGGAGGAAGACAAGTGCATAGTTCCGCAGCATTCTGCCGGCCAGTGCATTCTTTTGGGGCTCGGCAATATCGGTCACGCTCACTCTCATCCAGTCCTTGAACCTGTCGATGCACCGGAGTGATCTCTGCTCCACCCTCTATGATGCCGCCGCCATCACGGAGAAGGGTGCAAGTTCAGGCGCCAACTTGGCTCAAGCAAGGTCGACATGGATTGGCAGCAATATTCACGTTTCTAGGTCAGGAGCACCACCCTCTATGATGGGTGGCCGCCGGCGGAGGATGGCGGTACCTTATATGTCGCGCCCAGCGCTGACAGCATCACCGCCTGCATCACAAAGATAATGCGTGACAAGCGTGGCAACGAGATCCAACTAACACCTAGCCGTATGCGACAAAGTAAACTTCTGTTTACGCTAGCTAGATAGTTGATCAGTGCTTCAGATTCCTGGGATTCATGCTAGATGATCAGTGCTTTGAATCACTTTAAGTCAAGGCTCCTCTAAGAATTGCTACCACATTTACCAGGAAAATAGTGTATATGGTGCTGTTACAACCCTGTTGAGGAGATGGTGCATACATGTTCAAAACACGTAAGCCATGTAGAGTGATTTCGAGTACAAAGAATTTTTTCAACATATTTTTTTTCAATAGAAAGCCATGTAGAGGTCTTGGAAGCCCAGTCCACCCAGGGCCTGCCCTGAGAATTTGGGGGCCTGGGGCGAAAATAAAACTTAGGACCCCCTTAATATAAATACTGAAAAAATAAACAATATATGTATATATGAAACCTAGATAGAAAAATTTAGACACATACTTTCTTTGGAATCATACTGCCGCACTAATCATTGGGCGCATTGCGACCTCCTCTCGATGACTCGGCATGTCGATGTGGCACTTTGGGGGCGGCGATGGGGTGCCTCCGTCCAGGACACACAAGAGATGAATCGCTAGGGTACACATCTTAGGCAAAGTTAAGCATTCCAACCTACGTATAGCATATATGTAAATTTGTTCATTAAATACCATGTCAAACCAGCTATTCAGATGGAGTACTCACAAACAAATTTAGATTTAGCACTCCAGGTTCACGTGGTGAAAGTCCTTCAGCACCGTTTCTTTTTCTTTCGTTGTAGCATGGTTGAGCTGTATCTTGAATAACTCATGAATAAAGCATCCCAGTTTATGCCTAGGCGCATAATAAAACTCAAAATTGTCAATTGGCACACAACTTGGTTCTCCAATTGAAAATAATTTACGAATCTAAGGTGCTTTTCTTGGTTTTTGACTACACCAGGGTGACAATTTTTTTCTTTCCAAACACGAAGTAATCACCAGAATACAAGAGGGGAAGAATTAAAAATGAAGACTTACATTTTGCAAACCTTCTTTGATTTTGTTCTGGATCCACCCAGCAGAACCATCGCCGTGAAACTTTTGACCGGTAGACCTTTGATTTTGTTCTAGGTTTGCAGTTTTTGCAGTTTTGGATGGGAGAAGAATTAGAAGACTAGATACAAATTATGGTGTACCCAGAAGAATTAGAAGACCTAGATTCAGATCGGGAGAAGAAAGAATCGAGCGCTCACGGCGGCAATCTCGACGCATATGTACAGCGAGTCAGCGACTGCACCAAATCGCTTACCTAGGGAACCATTTTTTCTAGCGAATCCACCCTGCCAGGCCTGCACTTCGCTACGTACGTATGGCCTCCGGGGGCGGCCTTGGGCTTCGGGGGCCCGAGGCGGCCGCCCCTCCCACCCCCCCTCAGGGAGGTCTGAGTCCACCCACACATGTTTTCTGGGTTTAGCAACTCACCCCAACTCACACAGTCTATTCTATTTGACACTTCTAATGGGCATGCGCAAGCAGACCTTTCTAGTTTCTTCAAGTAAATCAAGCAAAGAAAGAAAAAAAGAAAAACAGGTCGGGCTCTGCAATCATTTAGCCTTAGCCTGGGGTGGGTGACGCACACAACACGGTTCACATGATCGATCGACCACAAGTTCACACGATTCATGTTAGTTTTATTCTAATGAAAGTAATCCTGGATTTCCTCACAAAAAGAGGCATGCGTGGAAAATTTAGCAAATCTAATGGAAACATTGTAACAGGAAACTTTTCCATGGAGCTTTCAACTCCCTATGCTGCATGATTCCTAGTTCATGCAACATGATCCGACGCACCTTTCCCCGTGGATAATCATCATGAGTTTTGTGGGAGTGAAGAAACAGTTACGCATGGAATCATGGATATACGATGGATGGCAACTATATAAGGCATGAATAGCCCTCGCTCGATTCAAACAACAGTACCTCCTTTGTTATACAAAACCTTTCAGCATTAGTTGCCAGAAGATAACATGAACTGTGCACTTGCGATATCAGATCATGCATTACTTACTTTCTTCTCTTTCTGTTCATATGTGGGATATTGGAGGAAGACAAATGCACAATTGATGCAGCGGCTTTGGGTACCGCAGCAGCAGGGCCGCTGGCACGGCGGACGGGCGATGTTGTGGTTCCCTCGTGACCACGAAGTTCAGTAACGCCGCGGTGCCCTCCTCCTCGCCCGGATGGCTGGCATACAGCGCATGTGCGACGGAGTGCGGGATCACCGCGTCGTCCCTGGCTCCGGTAAAGTCGATGGCGACATCGGCGATCTCCAACGATGCCACGACCAACTCCTCCATGTGCACCGGCCTGGCAAGTTACACGGAGTCGGAACCTATGAGGACGAAGAGAGGCCGCCGGAGAGCGAGGTGCGGAAGAAGCACACGGTGCTGATGTGGAGGATGTGGAAGCGGTATCGCGGCTGCCGCATGTAGGCCGGTCCCGTGCCGCTTGTGTGCCATCCCTCGTCGCGGTGGAAACGAGGCGCCACAGTATGGAGCGTGAGGATCACCGCTGCCGCTTTGGCGAAGCGGTACCCGCTGGGAAGGTCGGCCAGCATGTTGACGCGGGGGCTACGGTGAACCAAGCCATGGATGAGCGGCTGTGAAGGTCATGGTGGAATTTCTGTCCACACGCAAACGCATACAGAGTAAACAGAGTATCCTGCTCGATTGAGAACTTAGTTTAGTCCAAGTTGAACCTTCGACTGCAGCGAATTGAGCTTTAAATTGGAAAGTGCAAATTCGTAGGAGACTAGTCGATTTTCTTTTGTGCACTGGTTGAAATAATGAGGATTTTTTTTGGGTGCATGATCAGACTGAATTCTTGGTTTGCAGTCACTGCATTGGAAACAACTAGATGATGCCCCGTGCGTTGCTGCGATAATTTTATTAAAAAATGCTTAAATATTTGCTAAAAAATAACTAAATCTAATGAAAAGAAATATAAGCTTGAAATTGATAAAAGAAAGTGCCTAAAAATAGAATAAAAACTTTTAAAATACTGTTAAAATATCATTACGAACATAAATGTGAAGGATGTCTAACATGCATGTATGATGTGGCAGCATTACATGCATAGACTAATCCAAATATAATTATAATGTATAAGTTCGCTTATGTGATAGATTTTTCATGGCTTAATGGGAGAGAAGACTTAAATGCATGACTTAGTAAGAATGTTGTGATGGATACTTTGTATGTTGAGAGAATTGAGATCAACTTTTATGAATATAAGAGATGTAAGATACAACATTGACATTGGCACAAAATCCCAGCAAGAAAATAAGACTCTCTAACACTGACTCTTATCCTAATGCTGCCCAGAACGTCCCGTGGGAAAATCCAGAGGAACTTGAATGGATTCACAAGAAAGCTTTGAATTATATGTACACAGTTTCTTTTCCAAAACCACTTGAAGTTCTCATGTAACTATATAGCTATAACCCTGAATTTTGCTACGGGCAGTTTGCCAATTTTGTGTTCAAACCAAATTAACCATCGCACGAGTCCTACTTCGGTACAACCCCTTCAATAACGTATAAAGGACAATATGAACCTTTCCCACTTTCATAGGAATGATAAGTCATCCGCCGCATACGTCATACGGGGAGTTTTTTTTTAAACACATGTAACTTTATTGATATTCATAACAATTACATGTACACTGATTTGCACCTAAGATCCAAGAAAATACAAAGTAAATTCTATGACTAAGAATTGTAATGAAATCTTCTGTAAACACCTTTTTCGCGCTATCAATCTTTGCTCAAGGAAATACTCCAAAGACATTGATAAAGAAGTTGCAATTAGCATGAAGCAACGATGTTGTCACTCTTTCACCTACACGAACATTATTAATAATGGTTTTTGAAAGCGCGTTGAGTCATCCACCTAAAAAGATGAAAAGCCTTGATTGATGAATGTACTTAGGCTGGGGATGATCCCTAGAAGGGCAGGCCGTCGAATCACTATATCTTCACCATGGTGTTGTGTCACCCAAACTGGCGCACACCCATTCCATTCTGGGCCTCGCCCATTTAATTTCCTTATTCTTTTTTAACCTTCAAAAAATGGGGCGTAAAGTAGGACTTGAACTCTCAACCTTTTGGTGTAACCGACAGCGATAGCTGCCTTGCTATGATTAGTTATTTTTGTTTGTCTTCTTGTTGTGCGTCCAGGTACGCCCTCACATCGAATTGCTACGGGAAAACAACAGCTGAACAGCGCACGTAGGAAACCGAACAATGTCATGATGATGTAAAAAAAACAGAGATGTCACGTCAAAGAAAAATAAAACCAAAAACCGTACAGAGATCGATCCGTATCTATCGAGTGCCCTTTTCAGCGCGCCTTTGTGGTGGGTGGCGATGAGTGCGCGTTCATTTCGGAGGTTGCTAGCTAGGCTCCCGAGTTAAAAAAAGCTTTCATCTTGTTTTATATATAAAATAATGATCAACAACGTTCTGATACAAACGCATTCCACCACAACCCACGCACACACACAAGGCGGGATACAAAAGCGCTGAGCGCAACAATACGACCCGAAGCACTACTCAAGCAACCGAGGATTCACTAGTGAACACGCCACCATGAAGAGATGCAGCCGCATACGACGAACCGTGGGCTTCAAGACGGTGCCTTCAGGAAGGGTACAACACCGGAGCGCCGCCACCGTCCGATCCGAGGATCAAGGTTTTTTCAGGGACCACACGACATACAATAAGAGCTGCGACGACGCCTTCAAGAAGGGAACGAGCTACGCCGCCGCCGGTCTGTCCAAAGATAGAGCAGGTTTTCACCCCGGCCAATATTCACTGTCATCGAACGCCGCACCCCGACATCCATGCCGCCCACAAGGTCATGGCCACCGGGCAGCACCAAGCGACGGGCTCTGCCTTTAAGCACCACGCAACCATCACCAGGACCGCCGCCCCGGAATTCAAGACCGATGAACCACCTCACCCGACACCCACCGCTACCCCAGTGGAAGAGACGATCCGATCCCGGGGCACACAAGTCCATCGATTCGTCCTACAGCTCCGGGCGCGGATCGAGCTTGGTCCTGCTGCCGGGCGCGAGACGAGCTCGGTCCTGCTGCCGGGCGCGAGACGAGTTCCTGCTAGGCTGCCGAGTTTCTGTTCCAAAAGTCCGATGATCTAATCGGACGATGGCCCGTGGCTGCCGGCCGGTGTCCGGCTAAAAATTCTACCGGTGTTCAAGCACACTATCTGACCCAAAAAAAGAAACACCCTATCTGACCAGTATATAACGTAAGCACAAATTTCAAACGGTGGCTTGTGACACCGAATAGCACAACGTGCGTCCGCCTCTGTAGTGCATCTTGTCAGCGTGGTTTTCTCCCTTTTTTGGTTCTGTTTGGCCTTTTTTCTGTTTTATTTGTATTTTATTTGGCCGGCGCGGGCCGGCGCACGCACGATGCAGGCGTCCCTGACCGTGTGATTAAGTTCATGTGCGTCTCATGTACCTCTTCCCCGCGGCAGTATTCTTCCTTCCCCGTAGCGCCTGCTTGCTTGTCGCCCGCGCGTGGCCTCTCGCTTGCAGCTCCCGTCGCACCACTCGTTGGCTCGCCGTCGTAGCACGCCGTCCCTCTTCCCGGGTCTTTCTCCTTCCTTTCTCCCTCCCGCAACGCTCGCCATCCAGCAAAAACCAGCCATGGTTGTAGCATCTCCCGCAGCCCCTCCAGCAAAACCAGGCCGTGGTTGTAGCATCCACACAAACCGGTTCCAGCTTCTTCAGGTCACGGTTGTAGCATACCGCTCAAGCCTGTTCCAGCATATTTCAGCTGTGGTCGTAGCATTGCTGAAGACCGGTTCCAGCATCTCCAGGCCGTGGATGAAGCCCCCTCGTTCGGCGGTTGAAGCTTTTCTCGTGGCCACTTGCATATTTCATTAATGCCCGGCCATGATTTCCGTCATCATTGGTTGAAGCTTTTGCGACGCCGGTTGTAGCTTTCTTCGTCGTCCCTTGCAGCTTTTTCCTGTGGCGGTGGCCTAGGCGCCTAGCTCGAGAATGCATTGTCGTGGTTGCAGCTTTTTGTGACATCGGTTGTATCTTTTTGCGATGTAGTTCAGTAGTTGCAGCACTTTTGGTATTGGCAGTAACCAGCCCCAGCATATGTCGTCGTCGTTGAAGCTTTTTGGGACGTCGGCCGAAGCATTTTGCTACGCCGGTTGTAGCTTTTGCTATGGCGCTGGCCGGTCCCAGCATTTGGTGTCACCGGATGAGTCTTTTCGCGGCGTCCGTGGTAGCTTCTTGGAACACCAGTTGTAAAATGGAAGGTGTTGCTTCGTTGCTCGCAGCTCTGGCGAGATTTTCCCCGTAGCAAATGCTCGACGGCCTCGCCCATAGCAGCTCGTAGTCGCCCCTGTCATCGTCCGCCCCGAGCTCATAAGCCATGACACCCATAGCAGCTTGTAGCTGTCCTCGGTCCCCGTTCGCTTCGAGCTCATAAGCCATGGCCGCCATGACCTGTGAGCTCGAAGGCCATGGTGACCTGTCGTAGCAGCGCCTCAGGGTGACGATGCATGGGAGCAGCAGCCCATGGAGGAGGTGCAGCCCGAGATGCGAAGGAAGGAGTGCTCGAAGTCTCTGAGGCTATGGAGGCGGAGGCGAGGCGGAGTGCCGCGGAAGAGATAAGGTTGAGATGGGTAAACGATGTGTGACAGAGAAAGTGCGTGGTCAGTTGGATCTCGTTTCATCCAACGTGCGGCGTGCGACCGGCCGAGTGATCGTACACAAACGTTTATCTTTTTATTTTTTTTATTTCTTCTTCTCTTCCGTTAATTAATCAACACACACGTACTTTGTACGTGTTCCGGCCACATGCACGCGCTTTTTTTTTCAATGTTGCATTCTCTATGACCTTCTCCCAATGGACTTTCAATTGAACCGTCGCTTTATCTTCCCCCATTAATAGAGCTAGACGCCCAAACTAATGACTGCAAGCAATATTTCTTCCCAACTTCCCCATGAACCGAACGGCACATTCTATTCATATTCCCCATGAAGCCTACGGTGCCTAACTATGTGTATAAATACAGCTGATATAGTAGCATCTTTCGTGCATCAATTCTCTCCTTTCTCCATAGCTGATATTAGCACACAAACTCAGCATCGATGGCTCCCAAGGAGAGCAGCAAGTTAACCATGAAGCTCTTGGTGGAGTCCAAGAATCAGCGCGTTCTCTACGCGGAGGCCGGCAATGACGTCGTCGACTTCCTCTTCTCCCTCCTCGCCTTGCCGGTGGGCACGGTCGTCAAGCTTCTCACCACGGAGACCATGGTGGGCAGCGTCGGCAACCTGTATGGTAGCGTGGAGAACCTCGACGACACCTACATCAGCCGTGAGGACGCCAAGAAGGACCTGCTCACCCCTGCTGCTGGTTGCCAGAGTGGCAAGCTTCTCCAGCTTGAGGCGGCGCGACCTGAGGTCCCTGACTTCTTTGGTTGCAGCAGGCATAGCTACCAAAACTGCACAACCAACATCACCAGGTTATATGGCACAAGCTGTCAAGGTTGCGGAGGTCGTGGATCCGGCCAATGCCTCCGTTGGTGGAGCGGCGTCTCCTGCTGCTGCAGGCGCGGGGTTCGTGCAGGGGATCGTGACATACACGGTGATGGACGACCTGAATGTGTCGCCCATGTCTTCCATCTCCGGGATAACCCTCCTCAACACGTTTGGGGTCACTGACATCGGCTCGCTACAGAAGAAGACGGTGCAGCTTGGCTATGATGAGGTAACTAAACAACTCAACCCCTGGTCCAAATCAATTAGTTTTTTTTTTGTGATAAATATGAAGAGATTTTGCTGCCTCATCATCAACTTGTTGTAATCCGAATGCTCAGGGATTGGAGAGCCTGAAGGCGTCGCTTCCGTCAAAGACGGTTCTCACTGACGTCTTCCTTGCCAAGAAGGGGAAGGTGTGAAGAATTTGGAACATCCAGGCATGCATGTGCCAGTTCGCCTTTTGTATGTTGTCTTGTGGGTTGTTGGTGGCCAGCGGAGCTCCTTGGCCTCGTCGTTTATGCCTGTGGTCTTATCTTTCAATTTGTCCGTGTCCTCAGTGTTAATGTGATAGCTGTTTGTGGTGTTCATCGTTAGTGTTGTTTTGTTTCCGTTGTTTAGTTTCTGTATATCCGGTTCAAATGCCATATTTTATAAGTGAGTGCTATTTCCCTTCTCAATCAACTCCTGAACCATGGAATCTACACATTTGTGCAGTTTTTTTCTTTTTAAGATTTTAAAAAAGAAATATGTTATAGGGTAATGTTAGATAATTCAGATAAGATCTAGCCAACTCTTTGCTAGTTTTAAGAAATGCTTGGAATCGCTTTATTTTGAAGATACTAGACAATGAACTATTTTGAAATGCTAAACCCTAACCCTTGGAATTGCTTTGTTTCACTGAAATATGAACTGATGGAAACGACGTACTGGCCCTAGGTGATTGTGGTGGTACCTATGTATCTGGACCTAGGTGAATGTGGTTCTCATGCTGCGTGTTGTGGTTTGTTTCGGATCCATTTCTTGATGGTTGTTGCTTTATATATGAAGTGGGCGAAAGCCTTATTGGGTAATGCATTAAACCCCCCACCCCGAGCACTCTACAAGAAACAGGCTGCGTTGCAGGCGGGGTCTGGCGCAGAGCAAGGTAACATGTCGATGCCATCTCTTGCCGCGCTCTCACTACCTCCCCGCACTTTGCCTAACCCCACGTCACATGTTGACGCACGGACTTTGAATCACATCGATGGATGGAGGAGTTCATCAAGACCGGGGCGACCAACAAGATAGAGGCTTTGAATCAACTCCAGTCATCATGGACAGAGAAAGAATGCAACATGAAGAAGCAGCAACCAAGACGGGATCATCAAGCAGGTTTGGCACATCACACACGTCTAGGAAACAAAATCGGGGCCCACGTGGTAAAAAGGTACCTGCCTGCACTCCTGGTGCTTAAGTCAGACACGTACCACACGAAACAATCCATAGGCAATGCGGGCATGTTATTCGTTTGTATATAACGAAGTATGTCTCCATTTATCATTGCCCCAATTATTAATGTGCACATCACCTCGACGCAGCGTGCGGCCAGATATCTGCATGCAGATGCCGATGCATCCAAGACGTCCACAATCATCATTGCACATCTAAGTGACATAAGCAAATATGAAAAAGAAAACAAAAAGAGAAGAACCTACACGGACCCCCCCCCCCCCTAAAATCAATGGCATAGAACTTAGATGTGCAATACTTAGGACACATCTATATATGCTTTAGCAAAACCGTAATAGTATATAGCCATCGTCAATCATAGGAATAATACTGCTGAGATGTAAAAGTCGGGTCTTTTAATTTTGTGCGTGAGTAGGGATAGAAGGTTGCGTACTATTCTCAAACCCAAGTCGTGTGTGATGTAATTTTTAGGTTATGCTTTGATAATAGATACGATATATGTTTTAGGCTAAATACCTGAATCAAGTTTTGGAGGAAGTCATTTAAAAATCTCTAAGTTTTGGCGGAGGCTTTAGAAAACCTCTGTGTTGCGATTTTTTCGCATGGAAATTGTCTATCGGGTGAGTTGTAGTCGTTAGATTGGTTCTCACATGCAAACCGCAAGGTTCAACCCTCTATTTCATGTATATCACGTACGCGGGTGAGAGGCTACTGCTATTGAAGGTGTATTGCTCTAAAAGATCAGGCCGCAACAACAAATCAAATCTCGCCTTGAGGTTCGATCTTTATCAACGGGGCTTCCAAATTCACCTTATGCCAACTTCACTACTACATCCTAATCCATTATGATGGACAAAAATCCCATCGCAAACGGTTTGAGCGCCCGTCAGGATTATTGCTTATGTGACGTCGACTCAAACATGCATTTACGCGTCTGTGGTCAGGCCCCTCAAGCCGAGTGGGTGTTCGCCAGTTTCTTGATATTGTGGAAGTACTAGCCAATGGAGATGTTTTGTGGTCCTTCTTCTACCAGGTTAGAGATTGTCTTATACGCATGCCAGTTAGGGTGTCCCGATTTTAGAGTCATCTCCCTCGGTCCCGATGACAACCCATTTCCCGGTTGTCGGTTTGGCAAAAATGAGGCTCCCCTCAATAGACGTTTGATCAGGCCCAAATGCAACAACTTGTTTCATTCCAAGACACACATATTGTGTGTGCATTATTCATGCGAATAGAAAGAGAAATAATGTATAGCTAGCAGAAACAAATTGCATGCATATACACATGACTACATGCATGGCCATTGGATGATCGAGCTAGGCATGTGGCATGTATATATATAGTCCATTATAAATTGCATCCGATCCTCACAAGTAACAACTATTAGCAAGTCAGCAAAGGCATAGCTCTAAATGGAATCATGTATGTAATCATGAACTTAGTGGAGACCTTTACTATGTCAATTACTATGAGATGTTGGAGTGAAACAAACAAGCAACGTGTTTTTTCTATATTAGCAATGCGAAAGAGCAGATCAGTTACCGGCCCAGCTAGCCACCAGCGTATGTAATCAACTAGCCCTAAAGTATCCAAATATGAGTATTAGATTTGAGATAATTGCATCTAACCCACCCTAAAAAATATCCCACCCAAGAGGTGCTAATTGGAGCTAGTTCTCATGGGGCCCACTGAAAGATCACTTTTCTCTCTCTATCCCGCCAGCCGGGAGGTGCTAATTGGAGCTAGTTCTCGTGGGGCCCATTGAAAATCACTTTTGTCTCTTCATCAAGTGCAATTATTATCAATCTAACCCTTTCATCCAAAAACATCTTTGGCTAGAGTTAGTTCAGGGTTAGTCATGAGTTAGAAACTAACTCTAACCTCTAGCTAAGTTAGAGTATCCAAACAAAGCCATAGAGTCTGTTTGGTTTGGCATTTCGAGCAATCCAGCAAAAAATTTGACGTTGACTTCAGTGTTGGCCTCTATTTGGACCTTGTTCAAGTTTTTGGTTCGCCCTAGCCCCAACAACTTTCCCTGTTGGTTTCTTAGCCAATGACCGGTGGCAGAATCCTCCGCCAATTATTTTTGACGTGCCAATATTGACATATAGCAAGCACAAGAAGGATCCAAACTGAGTTGTCGTCTTGCTCCGCCATTGCGTTCTAGTATAGAATTTATCAATAGAATGTATGTGTAAGTTTAATTTTTGCAACAATTCTACAGTAAAAAACCCTCACAGTTAAACCTTGAAGGAAAAATCAAAATTTGAATTGAAAATGGAAATCATATTTTAAATTGGAAAATTGTGAAATCGGTGAGTTCCTGCCTCGGTGTTTAGCTCTACCTTGTGCATGCATTACTAGCCATCCGCCTCGCTGGCGCTCCTCCGCCTTATGCCTACCTAGCGCAATGTGTCATCGACTTCTGTCACGCTGAACGCTAGGGTTCACCGTCGCGGTGTAGTCTGTTGGAGACTTCGAGTGATCAAGTCTATCCTCTAGCGTATAACATATGAGGGAACGTTTCATGGGTAAAGCGTACACCTAGAACGTAGGAAGGACCGAGTGAGCTACTTATCAGATTCATAGTTTTTGGGCTTAGCCCTTAGATATGCAATGTGGCCCGATTAATTTTCTTACAGGTATACTGAAGTACCAGGCCGATGTACAGAGTGGTCCATGGACCACCCTGTCCACCCTCTAGCTACGCCACTGGAGGTGGACGAAGGTGGAGCCTCAATCGCTGGTTGCTACGCTAGGACGTGTGTCGAGAATGGAAGGGTGCAACAAGAGAAAGTGGTGCGGATGGAGGTAGTTGGTGCATGGCACATGCATGCGGACCCATTGAATAGCCACAAAATATAGTTGGCCCTGGCATGACGGCCATCTACGTACATGTAAGCCACATCGCTCCATGTTCGTGGTGAAATTTTTGTGTGCCTGGACAAAGACAGAAAAACAAACACACATATATTAACCACCTCGGTTGAGAAATATTATTGGACCGTCCAAATTCAATCTTCACACTACAAGAAGAACCCCCCTATCGATGCGTTGTTATATGCCCACATATGTGTTGCTATGGGTTTTACCAACGGATTAATATGCGTTGTCGTAGGCACCGTTGGAAGAGTCTACAACAACGTATATAAATTCGTTGGTAAACAGTGTGAAAAAGCGTTGCAGGTTAGCAACGTATAGAACTAGAGCATAGCAACAGTTCATATGTGTTGCGGCACACTGTACAAATGATATTCTAATAGACATAAATAGAACTTTGCAACGTATAGAAGCATTGCTCTATCATGAACTACTAATGGTATTTCATATATTGTGATATACAATAACATTGGCAAAGTTGACAATGCATGGAGCCACAATATAATAAACATAAAGGTCTCATATATTAAATTGACTTTGCTGCATTACAAATAACATGATCCCAAGGTTACAATAAGTGATACTACATGGTAGCCTAAGTCTGGACGTTTCAATCAACACCACAACCACTCTAAAACATAATGTTTGAAACATTGACACTAGAAATGACATCCTAAAACACTACACAAGACTAACAAATAGCAGCCCCATTGTCCACCTTGCAATCAACATCTGGGCCATACATCATCAATTTATCTTAGCGATCTACAAAAATAAAGGAATAAGATCAGTAACCATATTGTAGCGAAAATATGGTTAAGAGCAGCAAAATTAAAGGAGGAGCAACATACAAAGGTTGAAGGCCATGCAATAATTAATCCTGCTGCATGACCAATAATCAAGACCTTTTATAGTCGACGTATCAACTGATCAGATTTTGCTAATGTAGCATCAACTCGCACTGCCCAAAATTGGTTACCAAGATGAACACCCTCAACTTTATATTCTGGTTCAATGCTTTGGAGCGTACCAAGAGCAACATTCCTGTTTGGATTTCCCAAGCTCTTCAAAAATACTACAGTGCCAACCTATTTGTCCGAGAAAACAATTTCTAATATAAGCAATTTAAAACTTGCAGATAATCATGCATAACATAAACTTAATAGCCATACATCTATCGAGTCGGCACCCAGGCAATTTGTTGTACTGCATTGTTGTTTCTGTAGAATATATTTTGTGCAACATTAGTATGCAATATAATTGAAGCTTAAGAACTGAAACAGAGAAGAATAAGATTGAGAAAATTTATGTCATACATTGGCATGCTTTGTTGCATTAGCTCCTCTTGAGATCTTACTAGTGTTACGGCAACGAAGCTAATGGCAAGATGCAAAATAATCAGACCAACTTCAGAAGGAAAAACCGAATATAGATGTACACATGATGAATCAGAATCTGCCATATACGCA
Organism: Aegilops bicornis; assembly: GCA_021605145.1. Lineage (NCBI taxonomy): Eukaryota > Viridiplantae > Streptophyta > Magnoliopsida > Poales > Poaceae > Aegilops > Aegilops bicornis. The sequence continues at coordinate 33,818,672 of CM038671.1, read as the reverse complement.
GAGTATTCTCTAACCCGTTGACGCGTGTTGTTAAGTTGGAGATCAATTTACTAGGGCAAGCATATTTTTGAGTAAATGTTGGCATGTCATATTGTGCACTAGATTGTTGTGCAAGAAGACTACATCTATAATGCCACATATACACTCTGTTATGTTAAGAACTACTGCGGCTAGCAATGTATTTTTTTAGCAAATCTACACAGCAGTTTAATAATTGGCTTTTCATGTACAAGGTCTGCAACATTATGCAAACGAAAGGCTAAAATAGCAATGTGCAGAGATTTTTCAACTTGGTGAAACTAACTCAATTTTATCTCTTAGATTCAGATTCTGAGATATTTCTACTCAACATCGAAACTGTTATTTATATCAGACTTCATTTCTAGCATGAGTATGCGCTGGAAATGTGCAATAAATTTCTTGAAGCAAGAGAGCAGAGTTGCATAGTGAAAAGAAGCTTTAGAAGTTTAAAAGATACGGAGTGCCCTAACCTTATCTGCACTAGTGTTTTCTTTCTCTTGTTGCACATGTTCATCATGGATAGAAGTATCTTTGTTCTGTGACAGAAGATTTATATAAGATTCGAAAGAACTATACTAAACATTCCTACCATGAGAAGAGGAAGTAACAATTAATTGTTGCTCAACCATATTGGACACCGAACAGTATATAAATGAGCATACCTTATCCTTAGAAGGACGTTTGTTTGATGGTTGCATCTCCATGTCATAGAGAAAGTTTTCCTTGCTCTGTAATGAATGGCAAAAGATGATTAATTTCTCTAAAAGCAAACAGAAACATATTGATGCATCCATACACTATCATCACATTATTTTGCCGCCCAACAGTGCCAAGTTGTTGACTACGACTATCGCTATATACTCTCTGTTGATTGAAACCAAAAGGAAAATGATCATATTTATTTAAATGACTTCAAAATATTACTAGAACATTCTATAGATAAATACTTTTTGTTTTGAATTTGTCTTGCCAACACAAAGAGCATCTTGAGATGTAGACTCCTCACCCAAAGAACCCTGTAACGAGAACCTAACAATTAGTACATGTATTGAATAATGAAGAGCATTCTAAAGATAAATATATTTTGCTAGTTTTGAAATGGATTCAGAGCTGTGAATAAATAAGCATATATTTTCTCCGTCCCATAACGTAAGACGTTTTTTGACACTACACTAGAATAAAAAAACGTCTTACATTATGGGACGGAGGGAGTAGAAGATAAGCACCTAATGAAAAGAAGCAACAACAGCTATGCAAGGAGTATCTGTTGTTTTAGATTTGATTTCATTGGTGTATTAGCATGAAAGTTCTTATGGTAATCTTCTCATGATTCTTGATATTGCTAATAAGTTGAGAAAAGGAAGGAGTTACTAACCTTATCTGCACTAGTGTTTTCCTTCTCTTGTTGCACATTTTCATCGTGGATGAAAGACTCATTGTTCTGTGACAAAGATATATTACAAGATTGCCAAGAAAAATAATAAACATTCATACTGCAAAATGTGCGAGTAATTCTTATTGCTACTCAACCATGCTCGATTCCAAACAACATACAAATGAGCATACCTTATCCATAGCAGGACGTTTGTATGATGGTTGCATCTCCCTGTCATCGAGAAATGCTTCCTTGCTCTGTAATGAATAGCAAGAGATGATTAATTTCTATAAAAAGCAAACAGAAATATACTAATGCATCCATACACTACCTTCACATTATTCGGCTGCCCAACAGTACCAAGTTGTTGACTATGACCGTCGCCATAAATTCTCTGTTGATTGAAACCAAACAAGACTAAGAACATACTTGTAAAATGGCATCAAAAAAATTGTTAAACCTTTGTAAAGACACATACTTTTCTCTTTGAAATTGTCTTAGCAATAGAAGGAACATCTCGAGATTTAGATATCTGATCCAAAGAACCCTGTAACTAAAACCTAAAAATTAGTACATGTATTGAATAATGGAGAAATTCTTCGAATTTACCTGTTCTTCAGAGTTTTTTGTCTTCCCTTTTAGTTCCAGAATTTCGGCATCTTGGTTTTCCACTCTTTTCTCCAACTTCTCCATCTGAAGTCTGACAGCCAAAAGATCTTCATTCGATGTATCCTCCAATGAACTAAGGTGTATATTCTGAAAGTGGCGTGAAGTTGACGCATCAAAGACTTGATTTGGATTCGGAACTAGTCCGAGGCCATGTACATGTCCAGGCTTGTCCGGGCCAAGTACTGCATTCAAAACATCTCCTTTCCATGCTGTCTTTCCTCTACTAGTATCTACTAAATTTGGATTCGCCGCTATCGCTTTCTTCAAATCAACCTATATACATGAATACTGTATGTCAGAACAATGTGGTAAAAAACATTATAATTTTAATAAAAGAGAGTCAATATCATACCACTTGTTCATTCATTTTCTTGTCGCTTTTGTGCTTATGTGTATGCATGTATAAGACAGCCCTGTGTGGGTACTTCTTTTCCGGATCCTTTAATCTCTATTGGTCAAACAGTTAATTTATTAAAGACCTGCAGTACAAATGGGATGTACATGCATATAGTTCGAGTTCTTATAAACTGACCAGCTCTTCTCTAACTCGTGGAAAACTCTTAGTTCCAGCCGTGTGTTTAGACTTCCTCATCGCACAATTGTTCCTATTTGTCTCACTTATCCCCTGTCAAACAGTTGTATAATGTATGCACATATATTTTTCATAATTTCGTACCATGACTGAGCAACATGTACATAACAAATCTGGCAAGTGTATGTACCTATGCCTTTGGGGTCATCCAATTACTGACCAGAGTAATCCACTGATCCTTAATCACACCCTTTGGAACATTGGTGTTATTCGCTTCCATGTTCTTGTTTGCATCAAAATACAATGCTTTCAGATCTGACTTATGTTCCCTCCATCTATCTCCAATTTTTTTAATATATACTTTTCCAAGCGAGAAGGGTAAAGAAACCTCATCTACATTTCAAACAAAAGTATGGTTATGATAGCGCGACATAAAGCATAATGATGTTAGCAAAAGAGATTTAATGTATTCGAGGTGTACCTTTACTTGCGCTAGTATATCCCTTTTGTTTCTTTGTTCATTGGTCTTTTTTTCTCTCTCTCCTATTAGTTTTCTCCAGTCCTTGTAGCTCAAACTACACAATTTTCCATTCCTAGCAACCGTGCCAAGAAAATTCGCAAGACGTCCAGCTTCTTTTCCAATTGGCTGGTTTAGTTCATTGCACTGGACCACAATTCTCTGCCCTTTTGGAAGATTCCATATTTCTTTTAGCCTTGTCCTGCCACGCTTGGTTGTTTCTCCATTTTCATCTGATCATGGATAAATTACCAAAACACTTGTAGTTAATCACACATAAACAACTGTGTGAACAATCTTTTGGTCTGTAGTCTTGAGGAACAAGCGATAGTGTTATTCACCAGTTTACAGAGCATTAAATTGATGACACAATGGAAAAATCAGCACTAATATAAAAGAAGTGAATCTTACGGCAGTGCAAAGAAAGGATGCAGTATATCTGTTGCTTCTTGGACGCCTTTTGCCCAACAGTTAGTGTAGCTAGCCAAGTAAATAGTAGGAAGTGCAATGCTTTTATTCCATATAGTACATGGTTTAGTTTTAGTTGTTACGATGATCATGGTCCTTACAGCCACACTACACACCATCAAAACTAAAAAGTTACCATTCTGTTCTGTTACATTGTAGAAGATGGCAGTGCAATTGTTGATTCTAATTTTTCAGAATATCTAGCAGAGTATCAAAAGGTAATTACCTTGTTCATTAGCAGCACTGTCATCCTGGTCCTCTTCATCTTCACTATCAGTCAAGCCTTCTTCACCATTACAAGATGATGGTTGAACATGAGATGAATCAGCATCTTTACGCATGGCATTCTCATGTTCAATATGTTCCTCCTCCATGTATTCATCATTGCATTCAACAACATGAAGTTTACCGTGTCATATCTGCTCCATGAGAAAACCAAAACATAAAGTTAAAAACATTGTAAATTTAGTCAAACTAGCATGTAGTTGAGCATTGGTCTACATATACCACTGATCAAGTAGTAATACATTTCACAACATTGACCCACAAGCTAATGCAGATTGTCACGTGCTAGTTAGACTTGCAATTAACTACTCCTTAGACCAGCAAATCTGTCAGACCTAGCGCTCGAGCTCACACGAGGGAGACAATGGAGTTTTGTGCCGCGTTCAACTTCACAACTTTTCTGCTCTCTATTCCTTCTTTTTCAGCGATTAGAGAGACCAACTGAAAAACAAGAAACAAGGCACGTCCGGGTCGTGAGCGCTGTCATCCCAGCACTCCCCGCGATGCGGCCATGACCGCCTCCTTCGTGCCATCCCACGATCAGGTCAGGGCCGCGGAAAGTGCTAACAAACTACGCCGAGTCGCAGCTCAGCTTATTTTCTGCTAACTGAAGAAACTTGCTACTGACGAAACTGACGGAAAGGGAAAAACGACACCTAAACTGGCGAAACTGAAAAACTACTTCAGCAGCTGTTAATCGGCAAAATCGGCGGTGAACACGGCCCGAATAGGCGAAGCGTGGTATGGTGGGTTAACTAATTAATTAGTTGCCTGATTTCATGCCTTGATTCTAGTTAACCCGATTTGTATGAAGGCGAGGCAATGAATGGGAAACATGGCAGCAGCGAGCGAACGCCTGCGTTGCCTCGACGACCCAGCCCAACGCTTCAGGTTCCCCAGCTGCTGGGTGCCGCGGCTGCCCTCGATGGCTTCATCCGGTTGAAGACCCCGGAACAGAGGACGCGGCGCCGTGCGGCTATGGCAGAAGCGATTACAGGTGCGTGAACGCGGTGGCCGGACTGATCAGCCCAGTGGGAGGTCGAATGCAAGAGAGAGGCCATGCGAAGGAGGCACTGACCTGCAATCGGAGAGATGGCGGAGAATCGCCTGCCGCCGCCAGCCGGCAGAGGTGTTGGGGAAGAGAAACCCACGACTTGTGCTGTTGAGATAGATAGGGAGAGGTGAGGAGGATTTTTGGGCAGTTAGCTTATTTTGGAGGGAAATGGAAAAAATGGAGGGAAGCAACCGAGGGAAATAGAAAAATGGAGGGAGCTGAAATAGTGTCGACCTGCACTAGCATTTCGACCTGCACTAGCATTTCGTCCGACATTACTCTCAAACTCCTTTTTCTTGGGCTCTCAAACTCTTTTTTATGTATGAATAAATCAATTAAAATAAAAAGAGATTATTAAATACTGCCTCCGTTCCCAAATATTTGTCTTTCTAGACATTTTAAATGGATACAACATACAGATGTATTTAGACATATTTTAAAATGTAGATTAACTCATTTTGTTTCGTATGTAGTAACTCGTTGAAATCTCTAGAAAGACAAATATTTGGGAAAGGAGAAAGTAATATATACAACGGCGGAGCTATATACGCTCCTGGGGTGGCCGTGCCCCCCCCCCCCCCAGCACTGAAGCAACTTGTGAAGAAAAATAATTTGTGAAGGCTAATATGAGAACTTTTCTAGCTTTTGGCCTCCTCAAACATTCATATTTTACCTTTCGCCCCTCCAACTGATTCTGTCTAGCTCCATACTGAATATATACTAATTTACTACCTTCATTACTTAATATAAGACTATGGCAATGTCAAAAGTCTCATAATAAGTTGGGAGTATTTTTTTGGCATGTGGGCAAATATTATAAGTCTAAAAATACGAAAACTCTTTGGCCTCACATGGCTGATAACTGAGCGTGTGTCAACCGCTTCTGCGATTGTGCGATCAGAATTTGACCATGTGGCGCGCAGCAATCGTACCCATATACTGGTTTGCAACACCGCCCTTATTGCAAGAGTCGCAAGTGCAACATGGGTCTGTTGCAGACCAAGAAATCGGTCGGGTCTTCTTCCCCAATCCCGATGACAATCCGACTGGGTCTAGTGATGCAGGTTGGTCTTATCCGAGGGCCCACCCACATGCCCCCACACACACTTTTATTCAACACACGTGCGAACGTGTTTTGAGGATCACCACAGTCTCATGTCCTATCGAAAGAGGTCGTGCATACGCGCATGATAATTGGCATGCAACCCCTCGACCTCGCACGCGACTTAACGCTCGGTGCATAACGTCGAGACGTGGAGGCTTACTGGCACCAGAGAGGTACCCAACGCTGGGTACTCCAGGGCGATGCGAATACGGCTTACTTCCCGGCAATCTCCAATGGTCGAAGGCTCCGCAATTGCATCCCTCACGACCCCCTTTCTCGGTCGCGGACGCGTGGGCGGCGATCAAAGGCATAACCCAGCCTTGCTCTTGTGACCTCGCCCGGCTCAACTACGGGATAATAACTCTGATTCCCAAGGTGCTTGGAGCCTCGGAGAACCGCCAGTTCCGGCCGATCACGGTTATTAACATGAGAAAGTTTGATTTTCACTCACATTTCCTTCCATTTTGTAAAGTTAGTAGAAGAGCTTGAAACAAAAATACATGAAAATTAAAAAAATATGAGTCGCTCAAATTTTAATTGAATATTAACTGAACTCGGGATCGAATTACAAAATAATACAAGTATATGTGTGTTTCTGTAACTCCGTCAAGAAATGAAGGACGCTTGGTCAAGTGAAGCTCGTTGGATTTCAACTCGACATACCAAAAATTAAATAATTCGTACATAGTCTATATATAATTTAAATTGAAAGGATTTTACTGTTCACCCATATGTCAAACTAGGCATCCAAAAAATATATGAGATGTTAGATACAAAACAGAAGGAAAAAAACTTCGTTCAAATTCATGAGAAAACAAACTGTGTTCAAATTCCCGAGAAATCAAAAAATCCAGTATATTCAACATTGAATGAACAACTGTCGCATCTGATAATTTACCACTGAATCCTAAGCATGGCTGAGCAAGGAGAAATTTACATGGGGCAGTGAACCTTAACAGGTAGCAGAAATGGTGGTAAATACTAAAAAGGATGCATGCCCCTCATCTGGACTTGGACAAGTAGGTGTGCTAACAAACTGAGGTATTTCCTTGGCTACTTGTATCTGATAGATTGAAGTTCAGGAACATGCTTCGACGGCGACGTTTCAATGGCATCTCCTTTCAATGATTGTTCAGCAACATTGGCATTACTCTCAAAATAACTTCACCGCAGCATCAGCTACAGAAATATTATGTTTCATTAACAAAATTGTAGATCTTACAGTATTGTAAAGATAAGCTAGAATTTGCAAACCAAGCAGTGAAAAACAAGACATTAGAAGCAAACCTTTCATTTAGTTCCGAAGCTTCAGGATCAGAACTTGTAATAGGATCTACAGTTGTACCTTCTATATCTCTTCTAGTCCACATTTCATTCCCATGCAGTATCAAAAGCTCACCCAGATTCTTGACATGACAAGGTTCACTTTCTATATCATTCCATTCTTCACCCATGTCAAAATTGTCTCGAGGAGTCACCTTCGTCACAAATGACCATCCAGGATTTGTATGGTCTTTCGTATAGAAAACTTGGTCAACTTGATTGGCAAATACAAAAGGCTCATCCTCTATCTTGTCACCACTATGGACTTGTGAAAAATTCACAAGCGTACGACCAAATCTATCCTTTTTTACTTCTTTTTCTTTAGTACTATTAAGCCATTCACATTTGAACAGCACCACCGAAAATTTTCTATAATAATCCAACTCAATTATGTTAAGTATCTTCCCATAGTACATGACATCTCCAAGTATAGGGTTAGTATCACCTGCAGAAGCATAACTTGATGTTTTTGCGGCCAAAACAACTCCGCTGTTTTGAGTCTTCTTATCATAACGCTTGGGTCTAAATCTATATCCACGGGTACAGAAGCCTATGTATCTTCGTGCAACCTCAATTGGACCACGAGCCAACCATCTAATATCATCATCAATGCTGTCAGTACCCCTTTGCTGCTCTAGCTGCATTACCTACACCAACATGGAACTTAGATAACATAAACTCAAAATCGGAAAACTAATAACAGGGAACTTACATGATCTCTAAACCAATCAGGGAAGTTTGCATGCTGCATGCGCTCAATGGTTTTTAGTGCTAGGCGCTTGCGGTTTTTCCTTTTAGTTCAGCACCATGTGCTCTACAACACATATAAACCCAATTTTAGATAAAAAAAAGTCAACATGCTAACAAGTTAAGGGAAGACATTTACATGAGATACGGAGTGACAACATCACAGTTGTAGAGCACAAATCTATGGGCTTGTAAGGACTCCATATCATTCAAGGTGTAGGTGCGTGGTTTTCCCAATGGATTCCCTACTGGAGGAAATAATGTGGATTCATTTGCATACATGGCAGATTCATTCTCATTTGGTCTGTCATTATTCCTTGATGGTTGGTTGTGCTTAGTAGAGAAACCCTCTAAGTATCTTGAACAAAAGGCCATACACTCATCCGCCAAATATGATTCGGCAATTGAACCCTCAGGGCGAGCTTTGTTGCGAACATATGACTTCAATTTACCAAGGTACCTGCACACATGTCAAAACATAAATTCTCAGGTCATTGTCACTTATGCCAATATTGCACTTTTCTTAACATCAGATTGTTACCTTTCAATAAAGTACATCCATCGATAGCAAACTGGTCCAGCAAGTTTACATTCAGTTGCTAAATGGACAACTAAATGAACCATGACGGTGAAAAACCCAGGAGGAATATCATCTCCATTTTACAAAGTGTGATTCTAATTGATTCTTCCAAACGGTCAAGCTCATTTACATGGAGAACTTTTGAACATATTCCTCGGAAGTAAGCAGATAATTCAAATAGTACTGTTGTGACACGGTCTGGAAGAATACCCGTCAAAGCGATAGGCATGAATTGTTGCAGTAGGACATGGCAGTCATGCGTTTTTAGCCCAGAAATTTTTCCTTCAGCAGGCTTCACACATTTAGATATATTTCCACAATAGCCATCAGGAACCATTATAGACTCAAGAACTTCAAGGAACAATTTTATCTCACTTCTGGACATGGTAAATAATGCGGGTGGTAAGTAAAACTTGCCCGAAGGTTGTTGCTCTGGATGTAGGTCCTCTCTAATATTCATTTCTTTAAGATCTAGACGAGCAGAAAGATTATCTTTTGACTTCCCATCTAAACCTAAAAGTGTGCCCAAAATATTATCACACACATTCTTCTCTATATGCATCACGTCCAGATTATGTCGAACGAGATTATAGTCCCAATAGGGTAGTGTAAATAGACTACTTAATCCCTTGTAAGTTTTTGACTGCTTAAAATCACCAAGAGCCTTTATTTCTTCTTCAACCTGACGTCCATAGTAAGTTCGAGGCTCTGCTCTATGCTCCACCGTTCCATCAAAAGACTTTTCATCAAAACGAAACTTATGACCAGGAGGCAGAAATCGGTGGTGACCCATAAAGCATGATTTCTTTCCATGCTTCAATCGCTTGGACCATGCATCTGCACCGCATGGTGGACATGCAAATTCTCCATGCACCTTATGTGAAGAAACCATTCCTAAAGCTGGCAAGTCATTTATAGTCCATAACACAACTGCTTTCATAAAGTGAAGGTTTCATTTTAGACACATCATATGTGAGCATTCCATTCAGAAATAAGTCTTTCAAGTCATCCAAAAGTGGCTGGAGAAAGACATGAATATTATCTCTGGACTTTTGGACCCAGGAATTATCAAAGATAGCAAAAGATATGATTCTTTCATGCACAACCAAGGAGGCAGATTATATATTGTCAAAACAACTGGCCAACAACTATAACTAGAACTCAGCATTCCGTAAGGATTAAATCCATCAGTACCCAAGCCAAACCTTATATTACGGCAATCAGACGCAATTTTTGAGTACCTTTCATCTAAAACCTTCCATGCTGGGGAATCGGCTGGATGTCGTAGTGCGCCATCCTTAATGCGCTCTTCATCATGCCATCGCAAAAGAGGTGTTGTCTCTTTGCACATGAACAATCTTTTCAACCTATCCTTGATTGGAAAGTAACGTAAAACTTTGCTTGGTGTTGCTTTTTTCTTTCCTTCTTTGTTAACTTTGTTTCCGGTTCTTTATCTTTCCACCTAGAGGCCTTGCAGATTGAGCAAAATCATCATTTTCCGTGTCTTTCCAGAACAGCTGGCAATTATTTGGACAAGCATGAATTTTTTATAATCTAGGCCAAATTTTGAAACAATCTTCTTAGCCTCATAGAAATGCAGGGCAGCTCATTTCCGTTTGGAATTGCCATGCGTAGAGTATCAAGTAGATCTCCAAATGACTTGTCAGACCATTTGTTCATGGATTTTGTATTAAACAAAATCACAAGTAATGATAGCTGTGATAATCCACATCCCGGCCATAAAGGCTTCTTCGAATCATTGATCAGTTTGTAAAATTCCTCGGCTTCTAAATTTGGTCCATGTTGATTCGGTGGATCTGGACTCTCACTCATTGGCACATCATCATACATATTCCTGAAGGCATCATTAATCAACCCATGCATGTCAGCAAGCATTTCTTCATTGTGAGGTTGTGGTTGCTGATCATTATTGTGCTCATCTGAAGATTCGCCATGAAAAACCCATTTGTCATAACTCTGAAGAATTCCATTACAGATCAAATGATCACGGACTTCATCCTTTGACAGCACAGAAGTGTGCACGCATTCTTCACATGGACAAAGGATCGTGGTATCTTCTGTCTTATCTTTATATGCAAATTCCAAAAATCCATCTACGCCAGCCAAGTACCTGCTACTTCCTCTAGGATAACGCAAAAGTACCTTGCTGATTTGTACATCCATACCCACTCTGCAATAAAGAGTTCAATTGTCATTGCAAGGTTGAATCCTACTTAATCCAATTTTCCCTTTACTGATCAAGACAAGTTATGTCTAACAAGCATAAGCAGACCACAAAAATATCGAACTTAGACTTTGTCTAGCAAACTGCATCATCATTGACATAAATAATTTCCAAAGATTAAGTAGACAAGATCATACAAGAGACGAAAAGGGCGAAGCTTACCTATGCGGGGGCGTGTCTTTGGTGCTGGTGTAGGCGGCAATTGTCAGACAGCTGGACGGCGGTACAGATGTGACAGAAATTCTGAAAAGAGAAGAACAAAATAGCATCATGATTCTCAGAGTCATTACAGCATGATCGTACTACCCTAAGAATCAAATTTTCTCTCAAACAAAATCAGCCAAAAGGCCCAAAACACAAAGAACCCTGCCATTTTCTCCCAGCGCACAGAGCTGCTCTCAAATGATTTTCTAACAACAACAACACTACAAATTCAGACAAACATAAGTTTCTAAAATCCAGAAAGGATACTAGCGGTCTGAACCACACAAACAGAGATACACGCACGATCTCATACATGCCCTGTTAGTGTCACACGTCAAACATCTGATTTTTCAGTCTGAAGTTTGATTTTCAAACATAGAATACAAATAAAATCAGTTTGAAGAACTGCAACAAATTTCTCGTTTGAAAGAATAAGAGGAAGATACATAATTTGGCAGACTCGGTAGTTTTTTCTTACCCTGATTCCGCTTCCTCAAAGAAGAACTCCAGCCCATCCATGATGTATGGTGGCTCGCCCAGATACCACATGAAGGGGATGAATGGTCTAACCAGGGGAAAAAATTGAGCACCACGTTTTCTTTCTGAGGGGTAACTGAGCACCACGTGGAAGTTAAGCTACCTACAGCGCCAGATGGCCGCACTGAACCAGAACTCAATATCGCACCAGCCCAACAACTACTGGCAGCTACATGTGCCATTTGAAACAGCCCAGCAGGCAGTGCATGCGTAACCATGTGTACCCGAGGCCCACATTACAACGGGAGGCACCCCAGCCCATGGCACTAGTGTATTTCAACTTAACAGTCAGCGTATACACGCGAGAAAACAAGTCAGCACTCATCGTGACGCTGTATTACACGGCGCAGACACCGGCCTGCAGATAGCTCGGCCACCAAAACACCTCTCTCAGTTTCAACTTCTTATAACATTGATCATCGTTATATAGTAAGCAAAAATACGAAATTACATATAAGCTATTTTTCTTCAATAGCAGATGCACATGATTATGCTAGATATAGATATACTTAATTGACTTCAGTTGCATCGAGTTCAGTTCAGGTGTTAGTTTTCCATTGGGTACAAGGATCGATCTATACTGCTCTCCACATTTACCAAACCAGAGGAAAAATGACAGTTTCAGAAAAGATGCAGAGGGTGAGGGAAGGTCACCTATGCAGGGGCGCTTTGCTCGTACAGCTTCAGGTGAGGCGGCGATTGGCATACCACTGGTTGGCGCCGCTGCTAGGTGCAGGGATCGGGAGGGGGTTTGGACGGTCGGGAGTGGGGGGGGGGGGCTGAAGTGCAGCTTGGCTGTTTGGGGCCGGCGGCGGAAGGTGAGATGGCTCGGTGGCGGCGCAGCAAGGTGACGCAGCCTGGAGGGTGGCGGTGGAGGGGAGTTAGGCGTCCGGCCGTGCAATATGGGGGACGACAGCGTCGGTATTGAGGTGGATCTTGGGTGCTTGGGGCGACGGCGGGAGGTGGGATTGCTCGGCGGCGGCGTATTCTCACGGCAGGGAGATTCAGATTCAGGCAATTCTAGGTATTCGGTTCTTATACATTTTTTTTGACTTGGTTCTTATACATTATTATAGAGTGGCTTATTGGAAAAGAAAAGAATATAACTAAATAAACAGAAAGCATTAATTATTTTGGGGCCCACGAGTCAGAATTCTAGATGGGAAGACGATCTGATTATGAGTTCCTCCCGTCCGTTAACCCATAGCTACGCATACCTACAACACATGGTATTCGTTGTTGTCCGTACAGAAGCAATGGATGTCCTTCCAACGTATATTTGCGTTGTAGCGATGATACATTTCCAACGCATTATCGAAGCGTTGCAAACTATGCATTGCTATAGGGGGGTTCTTGCTGTAGTGTCAAATCACGGAACGAAAATCAACCTTAAACCACAACAGACTCAGTTTTTAATTCAACATCAATTCGTAACACGCAAGTAACTCGTTGGGAATCCTAAAAAAAAGGCAGTCCGTTAGGAGATTGGTCCTTCTTTTTAACATTTTACATATGTGAAAATGACACATCCCAAACATACTGTATGATCAGATGAGAGCGACAGTCTGATTTAAAACCTAAGGTTTTAGAGCTCGACTGAAACAAACCCTCACATTCAAACTCCTGAAATTGATACCATATACTCTCTCATCCTGCTCTAAATAAACTTTTGTGCATTTTTAGGAGTGGATTTGGTGACGTGGAACTGAAAAGCTGGGTTGCTGACTCTTGACAAAATAAACAACTTCCACATCAGCATACACTTAGGGTATGGTTAGTATATAGCCGGTTGATGGCTATATGAAATTGCCGCATCATCTACTGCCATCATCTATAACCACTCGTATAGTATAGTGGGCTATAATGTCAGTTTTTCCTACTTTCTCTTTTTCTCTTTCTCCACATTTATTGCATTTGTCTAGGAGTATGTGTATAGCCAAGCTTTTTCATGAGAGCCCATTCCCCTTATCTTTTCATCTCTCTCTTCAACAAAAAACAAAAATGCCAGGTAAACGGGCTTAGAGCATCTACAACCGCAAACCCCCAAATGTGCCCCAAGCGCCTCTGGCGAGATGCAGGCATGGCCACTAGAGTGCCCGAACAGTTGACCTAATATTACGAAGGCTGGATAAATTTGTGTTAAACATTTTGTACTTAAATTGCTCTCATACCCTTGTTTTGTCAGTGGTAGTGGCTCAGCTCGACCGTCGGTAATCTCCCTTCGATTGAAGGATGATTCCCATGCTAGAGTTGAAAGAATTCCAGTAGTATGACAACATTACTATCTTTGCTGCCACATGTGTGCATACAATCAACCTTTACTTTTCGAAACACATAATTATTGTCCATATCACTCTGAACAGTTTGCGTAAACGCACATCTGTTGCAATTCTGGCAACTGTGGAGGGAACACTGGAAGATTTTATGCCATCTTGTTTCCTAACCTAGGAAAAAGATTTATGCCATCATTCACTACTGCCTATGGCAATAACTTTGCAAAGGTTGGGGTTGGCATATGTTTCATTTCATCTACAGAGATGTTGGCAATGCCAGAGCAAAATCAGCCATCACTTGTAATGCATGAACCCCTAAAACTCGTATAGCATTGGAATTTATTTTCAAGTCTAGTCTAGAAGACTGCAGCTAATCTATCTAACATGGGGGAAGAGTAGATTAGAGAAACGTACAGGGCCACTCTAAGCACACGATGGCCAATCCTTGTCACGTGTTTGATGTAAGTGAACAAACAGTTGATCGTGCATTCATGACCATGAGATGGATGACTGAAAATAGATCTTGCATGACTAAACAAACAGTGGTACCACTTGTTAATATATACTCCCTCCATCCCAAAATAAGTACCTCAACATTGTACTAACTTTAGTACAAAATTGTACTAAAGTTGAGCCACTTATTTTGGAACAGAGGGAGTAACATACAAAGCCTCTAGCGTTTATTGCCGGATAAGATGAATTGTGCAAGAACGCCGAGGTTACAGTGGCTTGTTCCCTTCTTCCAGAGCGACCACATGTGATGTGATATGTGAAATGTTGTAGGAATACAAATGCATGACCGGTAGCGACATTTACTCTGCCACACGGAGCGGTGCCACTACACCCCTTGCCGCAGCGGCGTTATTCCAACGCTCAATGGTAGCGCTCGCGCTCACCCTCATCCAGTCCATGAACTCGTCAACGCAGCAGACTGATCTTTGTTCCATCGCCATGAAGAGTGACATGCGCCTGTCAAACGCCAGGTTCGTGGTTGCTGAAGTTTATCACGTCCCACAGATCCGGCGCACCCTCTCGCGGTGCCGTTCCAATGTAGATTCGTCGATGTTGGAATTGTATCGTATATTGTGGACAAGGTAGCTTAAAGTTGAACTCTGGGTTGTACAGTGTCTAGGTAAGGTAGGAGTTCTGTCCTAATAAGCACTTGTATCCTAGGACTTCTCTGTAATGTGAAGGTAGACACACGGTGTAACCTGTAATGACATAATAGAACATGTATGCTGGGGGAGCCGGCAGCATGTGCTGCCATTTGGGTGACTGGCGTGCGGTAATGTGATGGTGTCATGGGAAGGAGCGCCCATAGTCAATGTCCCGAGAATGTAGTCATGTTGTTGAAACTCGTTAACAAATCTTGGTGTCATGCCTTGTGAGATTGCTTAGTTCTAGGTAGATCGATATCCTATATACCTAAGTAGTTGATCCATGCTTAGTTCTAGGTAGATCGACTATTGCTTAGTTCTATTCATCGCAACATGCACACATGCCACCCCATCAACTCCACCACTTCTATTTCTCTCAATATCCATGCATGAAAAATGCTACCTATACTAATTCTCTCAACTTGTACACATCCCACTTTATCAATCCCACAACTTTTATTTCTCTCCATGCATGAAAAATACTATTTATATTCTATAAATATTGTAGTACAACTATATAATAAACCATGTGTTTTAAATCCTTAACCTCATATTCAAATTTAAGAAAACCAAATCTCTAAAAATCATATACTGAAAGAAATTCCCGTAGCTAGGTTCCCGCTGCAACGCGTGGGGTAGCATCTTATAATTCTAACAAGTGCTATCAAAGCAAATTTTCAAGACTGCGTAAGTTGAGGAGAACCAGAGGAGATTGTTAGCCGGAAAGCTGGGTCAGCGTGAACGGCAACGA
This sequence comes from Aegilops bicornis, assembly GCA_021605145.1. NCBI lineage: Eukaryota > Viridiplantae > Streptophyta > Magnoliopsida > Poales > Poaceae > Aegilops > Aegilops bicornis. The sequence goes on along the minus strand of CM038671.1, from coordinate 33,802,829 downwards.
GCCAACGATGCATCGGATGAGACGATCTTGGCTGGTTCAGGAGAGCAGTCGAGAATACGACTAATGCAAGCTGTCAACGAGATGGATTCAGCAGATTGCATGCACGCATCGACGGAATCATGCAGCATTGGAAGTCTCAGCGAGGTGACCGAGAGCAAGGTATGCCCACCGCAAGCCAGGGCCTGCCCAGTCACCCACCCAGCGCCACCACCACCACTACCACCACCCATCACCACCGCTCGCCTCGCCGTAGCCCAGCCACGACCCTCGCCGTCAACCCCGCAGCCACATCAACCTCTAGCACCCCTACCCGCGGTGCACCGCGCAGATGCCAACGGCCCCCATCCACCCACCGAACCTCTCGCATCTCGAGCACATCTGCGGGCGGTCTGGATGCCGCGGGATCTGAGGCAAGAGGAGGAGGCGGAGGTAGCGAGGCAGCGCGCGGATGGTGAGGACGATGAGGGAGAGATTTGAGCACTCCGGCCCGTCAATCTCAACACCTACATCAACAGTTGGGTATTCCCCGGATTCGAGCAATGGTGTGGTGATTAGTTCTGTAATTTTTGTGTGGATTGATGCGAGTGGGGAACGGTAGCAGATCAAGTTGCCCCCTCCCCGCACCCCGTCGGCAAGGCGAGCGTTGTTCAGGTCGGCGATCCCCTCCCCGTTGCTTCACTGTGAGGATGCTCTACCTTCCAGACCACTGGATTTGGTCGGCGGCCGCTGTGACTTGGTTTGTCGACATCGCGGAAAGAGGGGATTTGAAATTTGTGTGACGTCAGCTCTCTGGTTTCTGCTTTCGGACCGCAAAGCAATTACGAAGGCGTATTTGGAGTTAACGCCTTCTATGCACAGCTCACTATCCCACCCACCCCTAGGGTTAAGAACCATTGTTCGCGCCTCTGTCCTGGGGGAGCTCGGCGGCAGAGAACCACTTCCTAGCCATCACCGAAACACCACAGCAGGAGAGGTCATGTACGATTGATCTGCAGCGACTGCACCCGAGTTCTTCTGCAAGTGAGGCCATGGGCGAGGGAGGGCGAGGGAGAGGTCGTGGAAGGGGAGGATGAGGAAGGTGGACATCTGCGGATCCCAACATCAACAAATTGCATGCATTATTCATGCGAATAAAAAGAGAACTAATGTATACCTAGCCGAAACAAATTGCATGCATGTCCACATGACTACATGCATGATCATTGGATGATCGAGCTAGGCATGTGGCATGTATATATATAGTCCATTATCAATTGCATCCGATCCTCACAAGTAACAAATATTAGTAAGTCAGCAAAGGCATAGCTCTAAATGGAAGCATGCGGCGTGATCATGGACTTAGTGGACAACTTTACTATGTCAATTGCTATGAGGTGTTGGAGTGAAACAAACACGCAAGTTGTTTTTCTGTGTGGGCAATGCGAAAAAGCTGATGAATCACCGGCCCAGCTTGCTGTCAGCTTAATTATATTTTGTTTGGTTTAGGTCGTCTATAGAGAATTGGTTAAAGTGAAGTTTGTCAGGTTTTATTAATTAGTATAGAGGATGCTATAATGCTAAGACAGAGGTTGTTCATGCTGGTGAGGCTCATGGCGTGATCATGGTACCGGCAATTACCCAGAGGCTGTTGGTTTGGGTTCGATTACACGGCTATGGAGAAATGAGGCCCCGTGGCATCGAAGGGAAATATGAACTAGGCAACGGACTGGCCGTAGGAGCTGGACTGTTGCACATCACCGTGGATGTTAGCGAAGGTGGGGCCGCAATCGCTGGTTGCTACGCCAGGACGTGCGGCCACAATGGAAAGGTGCCACGTAGTTGATGGATGGCACATGCATGCGGACCAATCGCTTGGCAATGATGGTCGGTCCTGGCACGATGGTTATCTGCCTACATGTAAACCGCATTGCTCCATGGTCGAGTTCAAATTTTTGTACTCCTGGACATAAACAGACAAACAAACACGCAGAAATATGCTTGGGACTGTCCAAGTTCAATCTTCAAATCCCGCAAAAAAAACAACCTTAAAACACAATGGATTCAATTTTCGATTCTGCATCAATTCATAACGCTCAAGAATTTTTTAGGAGATTGGTCCTTTTTAAGAATTTACGGATATGAAAATGACACATTCCATACATTTTGTATGATCGAAGGAGAGCGAAGTCCTATTTAAACCCTAAGGTTGTAGAGCTCGATTAAAACAAACCCTCACATTTAAATCCTTGAAATCGATACCATATGCTCTCTCATCTTGGTCTACATAAACCTTTAAGTATTTTTGGAAGTGGATTTGGTGACGTGGCACCGAAAGGCTGAGGTTGCTGTCACTGAGAAAATTAATGACTTTGTCAGCATACACTAAATATCAAAGAACTGAGTTGGAAGTGCTTGATGGCTAGCTCTCGAGTCGTCTGCTGGCCACCTACACTCCACACCACATTTTGTAGTATTTGTTTTTTTGCTCTTCCTCCCGGCAACAACTGACTTGGAGGCGTCAGGGCTCGGGGGTGGGCAGTGCCGTCGTGGGCGAGGGCGTAGGATGCTGCCGTGGAGGCTGGGTGCCAGAGCTTCTCGCTAGACATGGTGGACATGTTTCGATGTCTGCGGTTTGCTGAGAGTGGCTTGACCTGAGGCCAACTCCAACGCATGACCCTAAAGAAACGTCTGTTTTGTCCGGATTTTATACGTTTGGATAGGGCAATTGGGTGGCGTCCGGCCGTCTACCCGGATGCGCTAACCGTGTGTGCAACGCGCAGACACATCTGGTCCGCCACGGCGGGCCGAAGTCCCTATGTGTACAATTTATGAAGTATAAATATTGTAAATAGTTCTACAACCAAATAAATCAAATATTGCAAATAGTCTTACAAATAATTAGGTCCACATTAAAATAAAAACACAATCAAATAGTTTTACAACCCAATCAAAATTAGCTTGAATAGATGGAAAGAAAATAAACCGATACATCTACTGATTGCCAATGTGACATATGAGTATGCCAATCACGCCTTCTATGCACAGCTCTCTATCCCACCCACCCCTAGGGTTAAGAACCATCGTCCGCGCCTCTATCCTGGGGGGAGCTCGGTGGCGGAGAACCACTTCCTGGCCACCACCGAAACACCCCAGCAGGAGAGGTCAAGAACGATTGATCAGCACCGACTGCACCCGAGTTCTTCTGCAAGTGAGGCCATCGGCAAGGGAGGCGAGGGAGAGGTCTCACGGATCCCAACATCAACAAATTGCATGCATTATTCATGCGAATAAAAAGAGAACTAATGTATACCTAGCCGAAACAAATTGCATGCATGTCCACTTGACTACATGCATGATCATTGGATGATCGAGCTAGGCATGTGGCATGTATATATATAGTCCATTATCAATTGCATCTGATCCTGACAAGTAACAAATATTAGTAAGTCAGCAAAGGCATAGCTCTAAATGGAAGCATGCGGCGTGATCATGGACTTAGTGGACAACTTTACTATGTCAATTGCTATGAGGTGTTGGAGTGAAACAAACACGCAAGTTGTTTTTCTGTGTGGGCAATGCGAAAAAGCTGATGAATCACCGGCCCAGCTTGCTGTCAGCTTAATTATATTTTGTTTGGTTTAGGTCGTCTATTGAGAATTGGTTAAAGTGAAGTTTGTCAGGTTTTATTAATTAGTATAGAGGATGCTATAATGCTAAGACAGAGGTTGTTCATGCTGGTGAGGCTCATGGCGTGATCATGGTACCGGCAATTACCCAGAGGCTGTTGGTTTGGGTTCGATTACACGGCTATGGAGAAATGAGGCCCGTGGCATCGAAGGGAAATATGAACTAGGCAACAGACTGGCCGTGGGAGCTGGACTGTTGCACAACACCGTGGATGTTAACGAAGGTGGGGCCGCAATTGCTGGTTGCTACGCCAGGACGGCGCCCACAATGGAAAGGTGCCACGTAGTTGATGGATGGCACATGCATGCGGACCAATCGCTTGGCAATGATGGTTGGTCCTGGCACGATGGTTATCTGCCTACATGTAAACCACATTGCTCCATGGTCGAGTTGAAATTTTTGTATTCCTGGACATAAACAGACAAACAAACACGCAGAAATATGCTTGGGACTGTCCAAGTTCAATCTTCAAATCCCGCAAAAAAAACAACCTTAAAACACAATGGATTCAATTTTCGATTCTGCATCAATTCATAACGCTCAAGAATTTTTTTAGGAGATTGGTCCTTTTTAAGAATTTACGGATATGAAAAATGACACATTCCATACATTTTGTATGATCGAAGGAGAGCGAAGTCCTATTTAAACCCTAAGGTTGTAGAGCTCGATTAAAACAAACCCTCACATTTAAATCCTTGAAATCGATACCATATGCTCTCTCATCTTGGTCTACATAAACCTTTAAGTATTTTTGGAAGTGGATTTGGTGACGTGGCACCGAAAGGCTGAGGTTGCTGTCACTGAGAAAATTAATGACTTTGTCGGCATACACTAAATATCAAAGAACTGAGTTGGAAGTGCTTGATGGCTAGCTCTCGAGTCGTCTGCTGGCCACCTACACTCCACACCACATTTTGTAGTATTTGTTTTTGCTCTTCCTCCGGCAACAACTGACTTGGAGGCGTCAGGGCTCGGGGTGTGCAGTGCCGTCGTGGGCGAGGGCGTAGGATGCTGCCGTGGAGGCTGGGTGCCAGAGCTTCTCGCTAGACATGGTGGACATGTTTCGATGTCTGCGGTTTGCTGAGAGTGGCTTGACCTGAGGCCAACTCAACGCATGACCCTAAAGAAACGTCTGTTTTGTCCGGATTTTATACGTTTGGATAGGGCAATTGGGTGGCGTCCGCCGTCTACCCGGATGCGCTAACCGTGTGTCCAACGCGCAGACACATCTGGTCCGCCACGGCGGGCCGAAGTCCCTATGTGTACAATTTATGAAGTATAAATATTGTAAATAGTTCTACAACCAAATAAATCAAATATTGCAAATAGTCTTACAAATAATTAGGTCCACATTAAAATAAAAACACAATCAAATAGTTTTACAACCCAATCAAAATTAGCTTGAATAGATGGAAAGAAAATAAACCGATACATCTATTGATTGCCAATGTGACATATGAGTATGCCAATCACGCCTTCTATGCACAGCTCTCTATCCCACCCACCCCTAGGGTTAAGAACCATCGTCCGGCGCCTCTATCCTGGGGAGCTCGGTGGCGGAGAACCACTTCCTGGCCACCACCGAAACACCCCAGCAGGAGAGGTCAAGGCACGATTGATCAGCAACGACTGCACCCGAGTTCTTCTGCAAGTGAGGCCATCGGCAAGGGAGGGCGAGGGAGAGGTCTGCGGATCCCAACATCAACAAATTGCATGCATTATTCATGCGAATAAAAAGAGAACTAATGTATACCTAGCCGAAACAAATTGCATGCATGTCCACTTGACTACATGCATGATCATTGGATGATCGAGCTAGGCATGTGGCATGTATATATATAGTCCATTATCAATTGCATCTGATCCTGACAAGTAACAAATATTAGTAAGTCAGCAAAGGCATAGCTCTAAATGGAAGCATGCGCGTGATCATGGACTTAGTGGACAACTTTACTATGTCAATTGCTATGAGGTGTTGGAGTGAAACAAACACGCAAGTTGTTTTTCTGTGTGGGCAATGCGAAAAAGCTGATGAATCACCGGCCCAGCTTGCTGTCAGCTTAATTATATTTTGTTTGGTTTAGGTCGTCTATCGAGAATTGGTTAAAGAGAAGTTTGTCAGGTTTTATTATTTAGTATAGAGGATGCTATAATGCTAAGACAGAGGTTGTTCATGCTGGTGAGGCTCATGGCGTGATCATGGTACCGGCAATTACCCAGAGGCTGTTGGTTTGGGTTCGATTACACGGCTATGGAGAAATGAGGCCCCGTGGCATCGAAGGGAAATATGAACTAGGCAACAGACTGGCCGTAGGAGCTGGACTGTTGCACAACACCGTGGATGTTAACAAAGGTGGGGCCGCAATTGCTGGTTGCTACGCCAGGACGTGCGCCCACAATGGAAAGGTGCCACGTAGTTGATGGATGGCACATGCATGCGGACCAATCGCTTGGCAATGATGGTCGGTGCTGGCACGATGGTTATCTGCCTACATGTAAACCACATTGCTTCATGGTCGAGTTGAAATTTTTGTACTCCTGGACATAAACAGACAAACAAACACGCAGAAATATGCTTGGGACTGTCCAAGTTCGATCTTCAAATCCCGCAAAAAAAACAACCTTAAAACACAATGGATTCAATTTTCGATTCTGCATCAATTCATAACGCTCAAGAATTTTTTTAGGAGATTTGTCCTTTTTAAGAATTTACGGATATGAAAAATGACACATTCCATACATTTTGTATGATCGAAGGAGAGCGAAGTCCTATTTAAACCCTAAGGTTGTAGAGCTCGATTAAAACAAACCCTCACATTTAAATCCTTGCAATCGATACCATATGCTCTCTCATCTTGGTCTACATAAACCTCTAAGTATTTTTGGAAGTGGATTTGGTGACGTGGCACCGAAAGGCTGAGGTTGCTGTCACTGAGAAAATTAATGACTTTGTCGGCATACACTAAATATCAAAGAACTGAGTTGGAAGTGCTTGATGGCTAGCTCTCGAGTCGCCTGCTGGCCACCTACACTCCACACCACATTTTGTAGTATTTGTTTTTGCTCTTCCTCCGGCAACAACTGACTTGAGGCGTCAGGGCTCGGGGTGGGCAGTGCCGTCGTGGGCGAGGCGTGAGGATGCTGCCGTGGAGGCTGGGTGCCGAGCTTCTCGCTAGACATGGTGGACATGTTTGATGTCTGCGGTTTGCTGAGAGTGGCTTGACCTGAGGCCAACTCCAACGCATGACCCTAAAGAAGCGTCTGTTTTGTCCGGATTTTATACGTTTGGATAGGGCAATTGGGTGGCGTCCGCCGTCTATCCGGATGCGCTAACCGTGTGTCCAACGCCATGAGACACATCTGGTCCGCCACGGCGGGCCGAAGTCCCTATGTGTACAATTTATGAAGTATAAATATTGTAAATAGTTCTACAACCAAATAAATCAAATATTGCAAATAGTCTTACAAATAATTAGGTCCACATTAAAATAAAAACACAATCAAATAGTTTTACAACCCAATCAAAATTAGCTTGAATAGATGGAAAGAAAATAAACCGATACATCTACTGATTGCCAATGTGACATATGAGTATGCCAATCACGCCTTCTATGCACAGCTCTCTATCCCACCCACCCCTAGGGTTAAGAACCATCGTCCGCACCTCTATCCTGGGGGGAGCTCGGTGGCGGAGAACCACTTCCTGGCCACCACGAAACACCCCAGCAGGAGAGGTCAAATGCGATTGATCAGCAACGACTGCACCCGAGTTCTTCTGCAAGTGAGGCCATCGGCAAGGGAGGGCGAGGGAGAGGTCTGCGGATCCCAACATCAACAAATTGCATGCATTATTCATGCGAATAAAAAGAGAACTAATGTATACCTAGCGAAACAAATTGCATGCATGTCCACTTGACTACATGCATGATCATTGGATGATCGAGCTAGGCATGTGGCATGTATATATATAGTCCATTATCAATTGCATCTGATCCTGACAAGTAACAAATATTAGTAAGTCAGCAAAGGCATGGCTCTAAATGGAAGCATGCGCGTGATCATGGACTTAGTGGACAACTTTACTATGTCAATTGCTATGAGGTGTTGGAGTGAAACAAACACGCAAGTTGTTTTTCTGTGTGGGCAATGCGAAAAAGCTGATGAATCACCCGCCCAGCTTGCTGTCAGCTTAATTATATTTTGTTTGGTTTAGGTCGTCTATCGAGAATTGGTTAAAGTGAAGTTTGTCAGGTTTTATTAATTAGTATAGAGGATGCTATAATGCTAAGACAGAGGTTGTTCATGCTGGTGAGGCTCATGGCGTGATCATGGTACCGGCAATTACCCAGAGGCTGTTGGTTTGGGTTCGATTACGGCTATGGAGAAATGAGGCCCCGTGGCATCGAAGGGAAATATGAACTAGGCAACAGACTGGCCGTAGGAGCTGGACTGTTGCACAACACCGTGGATGTTAACGAAGGTGGGGCCGCAATTGCTGGTTGCTACGCCAGGACGTGCGCCCACAATGGAAAGGTGCCACGTAGTTGATGGATGGCACATGCATGCGGACCAATAAACAGCAATGATGGTCGGTCCTGGCACGATGGTTATCTGCCTACATGTAAACCACATTGCTCCATGGTCGAGTTGAAATTTTTGTACTCCTGGACATAAACAGACAAACAAACACGCAAAAATATGCTTGGGACTGTCCAAGTTCAATCTTCAAATCCATAAAAAAACAACCTTAAAACACAATGGATTCAATTTTCGATTCTGCATCAATTCATAACGCTCAAGAATTTTTTAGGAGATTGGTCCTTTTTAAGAATTTACGGATATGAAAATGACACATTCCATACATTTTGTATGATCGAAGGAGAGCGAAGTCCTATTTAAACCCTAAGGTTGTAGAGCTCGATTAAAACAAACCCTCACATTTAAATCCTTGAAATCGATACCATATGCTCTCTCATCTTGGTCTACATAAACCTTTAAGTATTTTTGGAAGTGGATTTGGTGACGTGGCACCGAAAGGCTGAGGTTGCTGTCACTGAGAAAATTAATGACTTTGTCGGCATACACTAAATATCAAAGAACTGAGTTGGAAGTGCTTGATGGCTAGCTCTCGAGTCGTCTGCTGGCCACCTACACTCCACACCACATTTTGTAGTATTTGTTTTTTTGCTCTTCCTCCCGGCAACAACTGACTTGGGCGTCAGGGCTCGGGGTGGGCAGTGCCGTCGTGGGCGAGGCGTGGGATGCTGCCGTGGAGGCTGGGTGCGAGCTTCTCGCTAGACATGGTGGACATGTTTCGATGTCTGCGGTTTGCTGAGAGTGGCTTGACCTGAGGCCAACTCCAACGCATGACCCTAAAGAAACGTCTGTTTTGTCCGGATTTTATCCGTTTGGATAGGGCAATTGGGTGGCGTCCGGCCGTCTACCCGGATGCGCTAACCGTGTGTCCAACGCGCAGACACATCTGGTCCGCCACGGCGGGCCGAAGTCCCTATGTGTACAATTTATGAAGTATAAATATTGTAAATAGTTCTACAACCAAATAAATCAAATATTGCAAATAGTCTTACAAATAATTAGGTCCACATTAAAATAAAAACACAATCAAATAGTTTTACAACCCAATCAAAATTAGCTTGAATAGATGGAAAGAAAATAAACCGATACATCTACTGATTGCCAATGTGACATATGAGTATGCCAATCACGCCTTCTATGCACAGCTCTCTATCCCACCCACCCCTAGGGTTAAGAACCATCGTCCGTGCCTCTATCCTGGGGGGAGCTCGGTGGCGGAGAACCACTTCCTGGCCACCACCGAAACACCCCAGCAGGAGAGGTCAAGTACGATTGATCAGCAATGACTGCACCCGAGTTCTTCTGCAAGTGTGGCCATCGGGAAGGGATGGCGAGGGAGAGGTTTGCGGATCCAAAAATCATCATATTGCATTCATTATTCATGCGAATATAAAGAGAACTATTGTATACCTAGCGAAACAAATTGCATGCATGTCCACTTGACTACATGCATGATCATTGGATGATCGAGCTAGGCATGTGGCATGTATATATATAGTCCATTATCAATTGCATCTGATCCTGACAAGTAACAAATATTAGTAAGTCAGCAAAGGCATAGCTCTAAATGGAAGCATGCGCGTGATCATGGACTTAGTGGACAACTTTACTATGTCAATTGCTATGAGGTGTTGGAGTGAAACAAACACGCAAGTTGTTTTTCTGTGTGGGCAATGCGAAAAAGCTGATGAATCACCGGCCCAGCTTGCTGTCAGCTTAATTATATTTTGTTTGGTTTAGGTCGTCTATCGAGAATTGGTTAAAGTGAAGTTTGTCAGGTTTTATTAATTAGTATAGAGGATGCTATAATGCTAAGACAGAGGTTGTTCATGCTGGTGAGGCTCATGGCGTGATCATGGTACCGGCAATTACCCAGAGGCTGTTGGTTTGGGTTCGATTACACGGCTATGGAGAAATGAGGCCCCGTGGCATCGAAGGAAATATGAACTAGGCAACAGACTGGCCGTGGAGCTGGACTGTTGCACAACACCGTGGATGTTAACGAAGGTGGGGCCGCAATTGCTGGTTGCTACGCCAGGGGCGATGCGCCCACAATGGAAAGGTGCCACGTAGTTGATGGATGGCACATGCATGCGGACCAATCGCTTGGCAATGATGGTCGGTCCTGTACGATGGTTATCTGCCTACATGTAAACCACATTGCTCCATGGTCGAGTTGAAATTTTTGTACTCCTGGACATAAACAGACAAACAAACACGCAGAAATATGCTTGGGACTGTCCAAGTTCGATCTTCAAATCCCGCAAAAAAAACAACCTTAAAACACAATGGATTCAATTTTCGATTCTGCATCAATTCATAACGCTCAAGAATTTTTTTAGGAGATTGGCCCTTTTTAAGAATTTACGGATATGAAAAATGACACATTCCATACATTTTGTATGATCGAAGGAGAGCGAAGTCCTATTTAAACCCTAAGGTTGTAGAGCTCGATTAAAACAAACCCTCACATTTAAATCCTTGCAATCGATACCATATGCTCTCTCATCTTGGTCTACATAAACCTCTAAGTATTTTTGGAAGTGGATTTGGTGACGTGGCACCGAAAGGCTGAGGTTGCTGTCACTGAGAAAATTAATGACTTTGTCGGCATACACTAAATATCAAAGAACTGAGTTGGGAGTGCTTGATGGCTAGCTCTCGAGTCGTCTGCTGGCCACCTACATTCCACACCACATTTTGTAGTATTTGTTTTTCGCTCTTCCTCCGGCAACAACTGACTTGGAGGCGTCAGGGCTCGGGGGTGGGCAGTGCCATCGTGGGCGAGGGCGTAGGATGCTGCCGTGGAGGCTGGGTGCCAGAGCTTGTCGCTAGACATGGTGGACATGTTCCGATGTCTGCGGTTTGCTGAGAGCGGCTTGACCTGAGGCCAACTCCAACGCATGACCCTAAAGAAACGTCTGTTTTGTCCGGATTTTATCGGTTTGGATAGGGCAATTGGGTGGCGTCCGACCGTCTACCCGGATGCGCTAACCGTGTGTCCAACGCGCAGACACATCTGGTCCGCCATGGCGGGTCAGAAGTCCCTATGTGTACAATTAATGAAGTATAGATATTGTAAATAGTTCTACAACCAAATAAATCAAACATTGCAAATAGTCTTACAAATAATTAGGTCCACATTAAAATAAAAACACAATCAAATAGTTTTACAACCCAATCAAAATTAGCTTGAATAGATGGAAAGAAAATAAACCGATACATCTACTGATTGCCAATGTGACATATGAGTATGCCAATCACGCCTTCTATGCACAGCTCTCTATCCCACCCACCCCTAGGGTTAAGAACCATCGTCCGCGCCTCTATCCTGGGGGGAGCTCGGTGGCGGAGAACCACTTCCTGGCCACCACCGAAACACCCCAGCAGGAGAGGTCAAGTACGATTGATCAGCAACGACTGCACCCGAGTTCTTCTGCAAGTGAGGCCATCGGCAAGGGAGGCGAGGAGAGGTCTGCGGATCCCAACATCAACAAATTGCATGCATTATTCATGCGAATAAAAAGAGAACTAATGTATACCTAGCCGAAACAAATTGCATGCATGTCCACTTGACTACATGCATGATCATTGGATGATCGAGCTAGGCATGTGGCATGTATATATATAGTCCATTATCAATTGCATCTGATCCTGACAAGTAACAAATATTAGTAAGTCAGCAAAGGCATAGCTCTAAATGGAAGCATGCGCGTGATCATGGACTTAGTGGACAACTTTACTATGTCAATTGCTATGAGGTGTTGGAGTGAAACAAACACGCAAGTTGTTTTTCTGTGTGGGCAATGCGAAAAAGCTGATGAATCACCGGCCCAGCTTGCTGTCAGCTTAATTATATTTTGTTTGGTTTAGGTCGTCTATCGAGAATTGGTTAAAGTGAAGTTTGTCAGGTTTTATTAATTAGTATAGAGGATGCTATAATGCTAAGACAGAGGTTGTTCATGCTGGTGAGGCTCATGGCGTGATCATGGTACCGGCAATTACCCAGAGGCTGTTGGTTTGGGTTCGATTACGGCTATGGAGAAATGAGGCCCGTGGCATCGAAGGAAATATGAACTAGGCAACAGACTGGCCGTAGGAGCTGGACTGTTGCACAACACCGTGGATGTTAACGAAGGTGGGGCCGCAATTGCTGGTTGCTACGCCAGGGGCGTGCGCCCACAATGGAAAGGTGCCACGTAGTTGATGGATGGCACATGCATACGGACCAATCGCTTGGCAATGATGGTCGGTCCTGGCACGATGGTTATCTGCCTACATGTAAACCACATTGCTCCATGGTCGAGTTGAAATTTTTGTACTCCTGGACATAAACAGACAAACAAACACGCAGAAATATGCTTGGGACTGTCCAAGTTCGATCTTCAAATCCATAAAAAAACAACCTTAAAACACAATGGATTCAATTTTCGATTCTGCATCAATTCATAACGCTCAAGAATTTTTTAGGAGATTGGTCCTTTTAAGAATTTACGGATAAGAAAAATGACACATTCCATACATTTTGTATGATCGAAGGAGAGCGAAGTCCTATTTAAACCCTAAGGTTGTAGAGCTCGATTAAAACAAACCCTCACATTTAAATCCTTGCAATCGATACCATATGCTCTCTCATCTTGGTCTACATAAACCTCTAAGTATTTTTGGAAGTGGATTTGGTGACGTGGCACCGAAAGGCTGAGGTTGCTGTCACTGAGAAAATTAATGACTTTGTCGGCATACACTAAATATCAAAGAACTGAGTTGGGAGTGCTTGATGGCTAGCTCTCGAGTCGTCTGCTGGCCACCTACATTCCACACCACATTTTGTAGTATTTGTTTTTCGCTCTTCCTCCGGCAACAACTGACTTGGAGGCGTCAGGGCTCGGGGGTGGGCAGTGCCATCGTGGGCGAGGGCGTAGGATGCTGCCGTGGAGGCTGGGTGCCAGAGCTTGTCGCTAGACATGGTGGACATGTTCCGATGTCTGCGGTTTGCTGAGAGCGGCTTGACCTGAGGCCAACTCCAACGCATGACCCTAAAGAAACGTCTGTTTTGTCCGGATTTTATCGGTTTGGATAGGGCAATTGGGTGGCGTCCGGCCGTCTACCCGGATGCGCTAACCGTGTGTCCAACGCGCAGACACATCTGGTCCGCCATGGCGGGCCGAAGTCCCTATGTGTACAATTTATGAAGTATACATATTGTAAATAGTTCTACAACCAAATAAATCAAACATTGCAAATAGTCTTACAAATAATTAGGTCCACATTAAAATAAAAACACAATCAAATAGTTTTACAACCCAATCAAAATTAGCTTGAATAGATGGAAAGAAAATAAACCGATACATCTACTGATTGCCAATGTGACATATGAGTATGCCAATCACGCCTTCTATGCACAGCTCTCTATCCCACCCACCCCTAGGGTTAAGAACCATCGTCCGCGCCTCTATCCTGGGGGGAGCTCGGTGGCGGAGAACCACTTCCTGGCCACCACGAAACACCCCAGCAGGAGAGGTCAAGGACGATTGATCAGCAACGACTGCACCCGAGTTCTTCTGCAAGTGAGGCCATCGGCAAGGGAGGGCGAGGGAGAGGTCTGCGGATCCCAACATCAACAAATTGCATGCATTATTCATGCGAATAAAAAGAGAACTAATGTATACCTAGCCGAAACAAATTGCATGCATGTCCACTTGACTACATGCATGATCATTGGATGATCGAGCTAGGCATGTGGCATGTATATATATAGTCCATTATCAATTGCATCTGATCCTGACAAGTAACAAATATTAGTAAGTCAGCAAAGGCATAGCTCTAAATGGAAGCATGCGTGATCATGGACTTAGTGGACAACTTTACTATGTCAATTGCTATGAGGTGTTGGAGTGAAACAAACACGCAAGTTGTTTTTCTGTGTGGGCAATGCGAAAAAGCTGATGAATCACTGGCCCAGCTTGCTGTCAGCTTAATTATATTTTGTTTGGTTTAGGTCGTCTATCGAGAATTGGTTAAAGTGAAGTTTGTCAGGTTTTATTAATTAGTATAGAGGATGCTATAATGCTAAGACAGAGGTTGTTCATGCTGGTGAGGCTCATGGGCGTGATCATGGTACCGGCAATTACCCAGAGGCTGTTGGTTTGGGTTCGATTACACGGCTATGGAGAAATGAGGCCCCGTGGCATCGAAGGGAAATATGAACTAGGCAACAGACTGGCCGTAGGAGCTGGACTGTTGCACAACACCGTGGATGTTAACGAAGGTGGGGCCGCAATTGCTGGTTGCTACGCCAGGACGTGCGCCCACAATGGAAAGGTGCCACGTAGTTGATGGATGGCACATGCATGCGGACCAATCGCTTGGCAATGATGGTCGGTCCTGGCATGATGGTTATCTGCCTACATGTAAACCACATTGCTCCATGGTCGAGTTGAAATTTTTGTACTCCTGGACATAAACAGACAAACAAACACGCAGAAATATGCTTGGGACTGTCCAAGTTCGATCTTCAAATCCATAAAAAAACAACCTTAAAACACAATGGATTCAATTTTCGATTCTGCATCAATTCATAACGCTCAAGAATTTTTTAGGAGATTGGTCCTTTTAAGAATTTACGGATATGAAAAATGACACATTCCATACATTTTGTATGATCGAAGGAGAGCGAAGTCCTATTTAAACCCTAAGGTTGTAGAGCTCGATTAAAACAAACCCTCACATTTAAATCCTTGCAATCGATACCATATGCTCTCTCATCTTGGTCTAAATAAACCTCTAAGTATTTTTGGAAGTGGATTTGGTGACGTGGCACCGAAAGGCTGAGGTTGCTGTCACTGAGAAAATTAATGACTTTGTCGGCATACACTAAATATCAAAGAACTGAGTTGGGAGTGCTTGATGGCTAGCTCTCGAGTCGTCTGCTGGCCACCTACATTCCACACCACATTTTGTAGTATTTGTTTTTTCGCTCTTCCTCCCGGCAACAACTGACTTGGAGGCGTCAGGGCTCGGGGGTGGGCAGTGCCATCGTGGGCGAGGGCGTAGGATGCTGCCGTGGAGGCTGGGTGCCAGAGCTTGTCGCTAGACATGGTGGACATGTTCCGATGTCTGCGGTTTGCTGAGAGCGGCTTGACCTGAGGCCAACTCCAACGCATGACCCTAAAGAAACGTCTGTTTTGTCCGGATTTTATCCGTTTGGATAGGGCAACTGGGTGGTGTCCGGCCGTCTACCCGGATGCGCTAACCGTGTGTCCAACGCAGACACATCTGGTCCGCCATGGCGGGTCAAGTCCCTATGTGTACAATTTATGAAGTATACATATTGTAAATAGTTCTACAACCAAATAAATCAAACATTGCAAATAGTCTTACAAATAATTAGGTCCACATTAAAATAAAAACACAATCAAATAGTTTTACAACCCAATCAAAATTAGCTTGAATAGATGGAAAGAAAATAAACCGATACATCTACTGATTGCCAATGTGACATATGAGTATGCCAATCACGCCTTCTATGCACAGCTCTCTATCCCACCCACCCCTAGGGTTAAGAACCATCGTCTGCGCCTCTATCCTGGGGAGCTCGGTGGCGGAGAACCACTTCCTGGCCACCACGAAACACCCCAGCAGGAGAGGTCAAGTACGATTGATCAGCAACGACTGCACCGAGTTCTTCTGCAAGTGAGGCCATCGGCAAGGGAGGCGAGGGAGAGGTCTGCGGATCCCAACATCAACAAATTGCATGCATTATTCATGCGAATAAAAAGAGAACTAATGTATACCTAGCCGAAACAAATTGCATGCATGTCCACTGGACTACATGCATGATCATTGGATGATCGAGCTAGGCATGTGGCATGTATATATATAGTCCATTATCAATTGCATCTGATCCTGACAAGTAAAAAATATTAGTAAGTCAGCAAAGGCATGGCTCTAAATGGAAGCATGCGCGTGATCATGGACTTAGTGGACAACTTTACTATGTCAATTGCTATAAGGTGTTGGAGTGAAACAAACACGCAAGTTGTTTTTCTGTGTGGGCAATGCGAAAAAGCTGATGAATCACCGGCCCAGCTTGCTGTCAGCTTAATTATATTTTGTTTGGTTTAGGTCGTCTATCGAGAATTGGTTAAAGTGAAGTTTGTCAGGTTTTATTAATTAGTATAGAGGATGCTATTGTCAGGACCCCGATCCTAAGTCACACCGATCTAGCATGTAACCCATCATATCACTTTGCGGCCTCACGCACGGTATTCCCACGGGTGTCGCCTTACCATGTCCCGGGACCGTTTGCGTCTTTTGGCTCACGTATATGATAGTGTCGCTAGCATGCATATGACAAAGAACCCGGGCCGACATGGCTAGTCGTGAACCCAAAGCGGCACAATCCTATGGGGACAGGCATACATGAATCACATCGAGCATGTCGGTCATCAACGTATATATTCAGGCTGTAGCACTGGGCTAACAGGACTCCGGTATCCCGGGCTGTAGCAGGCTAGGCAGGACTCCGAATAACACCGCGTGACATTTCCCCGAGGGGACAGACATAGGAACGAAATGAAACACATGCCGGCCAGTCAAGTGTCCAAGCAGTAGTGCTGGGCTAGCAGGACTCCGGTGAACCGGGCTGTAGCGGACTACTATCGCTCAGAATCACGAGACTACATTTCCCCATATGAGAGGCTGCCAAGGATAAACAACTAGTTTGTCGGATCCCACACATACCAAGCATGTCAAACATACACACATTATGCTCAATATGCGTAGATACAACATGGCATCACAACATAACTCTACGACTCAAATATTATTCATTAGGCTCCGAAGAGCGAGATATTACAAACATGGGTCTCATGACCCAACACTCAGAGCATACAAGTCAAAGCACAAGCGGAAGCTAATCATGTCTGAGTACAGACAACTATAAATGAAAAGGGCTGAGAAGCCGACTATCTACCAGATCCTGCCGAAGGCACAAGATCGTAGCTGAGGTAACAAGCTAAACGTCGAAGTCCACGTGGAACTACTAGCGAGACTGACGTCTCTCTGCAAAACATAAAATAAGCAAACGTGAGTACAATTGTACTCAGCAAGACTTACATCAGAACTAACTACATATGCATCATTATCAAAAAGGGGGGTGGTGGAGTTTGACTGCAGCAAGCCAGCTTTGACTCGGTGGCTATCCTGAACTACGACTGCAAGTAACTCTTTGAGGTGGCGCACACGAGTCCACATATTCACCATATCAATACACCACTATGGACCCGCTCCCGTCTCCCTACGAGAACGCCATCCATAGCACTCACGCTTATCTTGCGCATTTTAGAGTATCCACTTTCACTTGTCTATGAACTGATATAGGCAACCCGGAAGTCCTTTTCCGCGGACACGGCTATTTGAATAGATCATATTAAACCCTGCAGGGTGTACTTCTTCACACACGCTCTCACCACTTACCGCCGTTTACCACGACATGTACTCGGCAACCTTCAAGCGGAAGCCCAACGTGGGTGTCGGCCACGGCCTACCTAAACACTCAAGTCCTTAGTCCAGGTTTATCGCCTATTCGGGTTCCATCCGCAGGGAGTCCGCCGAGGTTTCCATACAGCCCCGAACGATGTGTGCAGGGTTCCCGAGATACCAAACGGGCACTTTCGGTACACGGGCCACGGTGCCTACCGCAACACAACCCACCCCTAAGGACAGCGTTATGCGGCCCCTAGCATACTACAAACACCAGAAACTACTTGCAACTCCCGGACCAGGAACAAGGGTGGTTAAGAAGCCGAGAGGGTCAATTAAGGATCCCAATGCGTGGTAGTAACTGTTTCATGGATCACAAATACAGATCTCAGTTCCTGTGGACGGTTTCAATGAGACAACCCACCATGTACTCCTACATGGCCTCTCACCGCTACCTTTACCAAATCGTGTTCACACACTTAGCTCATACACAATAGGACATGTTCATAACAATTCCAATTCATTCCCAATGAATCAGACCCGACTCAACTCTAAGCAGTAGCAGGCATGACAAACAAGCATAGATGAGTAGGCACAACATGGCTCAAACAATTCCTACTCATGCTAGTGGGTTTCATCTAATTACTGTGGAATGACAGGTCATGCAAAGGATCAAGGGGTTCAGCTACCGCAGCAAGTAACACATGAGTCGTTGTTGTCCTAATGCAGTAAAATAGAGCAGGATGAGAGAGTGGGATTATATCGGAATGAACAAGGGGTTTTGCTTGCCTGGCACTTCTGAAGATAATATAGTTCTTCATCGGTGTCATCGAACAATCGTCGGAACATCGCTCTAGGGAGGGACAATTACCGCAAACAAGAGAGAACACAATCAATGCAATGCACATTCACATGAATGACATGTCATATTAAGGTACTGAATTCACCTAATGCAATAATAACCCAAGTTAGTTGAAGTGGAATTCAAACAAGGTTGAACTCCAACTCCAAATGCTATTTCATAAATTATCCTAATCATGATTCATCCTATTCAGTGAGGTTAACTTGTTCAAACATGCATGATCATGGCATAAACAGATTCTTCATATTTTTCTGATCATTTTCATATATAAATTATTTCCATCCGAGTTACGGTTGAATTTATATGTTTTTAGAAGTTTAGAGTATTTTCTGGAATTTCCTGAATATAAATAAATCCAGAAAATTAGTTATTGCGTCGACTGACGTCGATGTGACGTCAGCGGTCAACTGGGTCGCTGTCCAGGTCAACTCGACGCTGGGACCCACTGGTCGATAGTTAGTTTAACTAACTAGTTTGATTAGTGTTAACCCGGTTAGTTAGTGGCCGGGCCCACTCGTCAGTGACCCAGGGGGGTCAAATCCCTGGTCAACCCGGGGCTAATCCACCGGCGTCGAGTCGCCGGCGAGGCCAGGCGCGGCGGAGCAAAGTGCTTTTGCACGTTCCGGCCACCAAATGGGGCGGAAAGCATCTAGGAGGAGCTGGGAGGAGCCAAGCTCTTGGTGGGGTTAGCCGGGTCGGGTGGCAGGATCGACGCCTTGGCGTGTTTGGCGGCGGCCGGAGCTCGGGCGAGCTCGGGCTCGGCAGCTGCGCGCACTAGAGGGAAGCGGAGGGCGCTGGGGTTCTGGTGCTGCGGTGAGCCCAGAGGTGGGGTTGGCTTGAGCCACTGGGGCTCTAGCCACGCCCGGCTGACGAGGCATGGCGTGGCGGGCTTCGCCATGGTGGAATCGGTGGCTAGAGGAGGGAACGAGTCGGGAAGAGGCGAGGCGCAGGAGCTCACCGCGGTTCCGCAGGGTGGTCACTGGCTCGGGAGGGGCCGGAGCAAGCGGGACGGCGATGGAAATCTCCGGCGACCGAGGAATGAAGTGTCGGGAGGGTGCTTGAGGCGTCTGGCGGGCGCGGCTCGGTGGGGAGGAAGAGGAGGTCGAGGCGGAGCTCGTGGGCATGTCGGGAGGAGAGAGGTGGCGGTGGCATGTGCAGCGATCGGCGTCGGCGGCCGCGTTCGGTGGCGTCGTGGGGAGAGAGAGCAGGGGAGGGAGATGGTCCAGGGAGAGAGGAAAGAGGACGAGGGGGTTCGGGGCGGCGCCGAGGAGAACGCGCGAGGCGTCTCGGTGAGGCAGGCGAGCAGGGAGGAGGCGTGGCGTGCTCGGGCGCGGTCGCCGTGTCCCTCCTCTCGCCTCTTGGGCAGAGGTAGGCGACAGCGGCGTGGCGGTTGGGGGGCGGGCCCACCAACCGGGCCAGCGAGCGAGAGAGGGGGGGAAAAGGTTGGGCCGGTTGGGGCGCCAGGTAGGTTGGCTTCTCTCCCTCTCTTTTTTATTATTTCTGTTTTCTATTTTCTGTTTTGTTTTAGTTTAGTAAAATACCAAACCATTTAAATAAATCCTGAAAATAATTGTGGGCATTAACTAAATTATTACAGAGGCCCTTAACTATTTTCAGAATTGTTGGAGCATTTAAAAATAATATTAATAGTATTTAAATGCCCCAATTCAAATACAATATGGTTTATTCAAAAATCCAGAAATGTCTTGGAAAAATATCCATCACCTCTGGATATGGTTTTCACCTTTTCCATTAATCATGAATATTTTTGCAAACCACTTTGGGTTCTTTGAAGATATTTTGAAGTTGAACCTATTTGAATTGCTTTAGTGCTAGGGCTTGATCATCCCCATTTCAAATTTCATGGAAATTAAACATGATGCATGGATGCAATGCTACTAGTTACAAGCAAGCTCTAGGGCTGATCTGGGCTATGACAGCTCACCCCCACTAAACAAGAATCTCGCCCCGAGATTCAAGACGTGAGGTAAGAGGAAAAGGGAAGTCACAGACTATCACAATCTTCATGATCCATTTGCCCTCCTCGAAGATGTTGATTCATTCCATCATCTTGGTCTTGACGTCTTTGCTTTCAAGATCTTCACTCGACACGGCAATAGAAAGAAGGGGGAAACCCTACGTGATTCGATCTTCATGAAGATCAGGTAACATGATCAACTCACGGACTGAGACGGGGACATATCTCGAGTTGAGACACAGAACACATCGAGAGGGATGGAAGAACAAAGGACGGGGTTTGATTGGTGGCAACAATTCCACGCTTAGGGAGATGGTGGATGGTGTCAAGGTGGCGATGAAATATTTATCATGATCCCGTAACGGGACACCTCGAGAAAGGTGACGCAAGAATTATTCCCTTAAGTGGCAAAAAGAATTACTTTTGATCCATAGATCATTGGAGCTCTTTATACCAGCCTGAGGCAATCACAAACGATTATTTGGTGGAATGCAAAGGAATTGTACACCCGGACTAGAATGGATGATGTGGACTACCTTGTTGAAGACAACGCAGTGGATGATTTTTGCTTATCATCGGAGGTGGAGGAGCCTAGGGTAAGTCCACTTTTGAGGATGATCTTGAACAGAAATTACTACGAAGGCCGCCCATAGAAATTGGCACAATGGGGTACAAGCTGGGAACGAAATGCAACTGTTGGAATGTTCCAACCATCATATCTGCCTGAGATTCAGATCCGATTGGTAGTAGGATACTTCAGACTCAGCATGTCTGAAAAGAAAGTTTGCAACACAATTCGACGAGATGGCGTTGCGAGAATCTCGGGATATGAACTACGATAGCAAGCTCCAAAACATGAGCTGGTTTTGCTACAAACATGTGAACACGTTGTCCTAGACAAGCATGACCACATGGTAGTCTTATAATAAAACACTACCGAGTTCAGGTGGGGAACCATAATCGAGGATATTGAAGTCCTTGCATAAGGCATGCTCTTAAGAAGGAACTTCCTTTCCTTGAACAAATCAATCAGTGGCTTGGTGTGCTAGGGATACATACGGAATGAAGATGATCAGTCTATCAAACCATAGAATACTTTGCACATGCATGACGGACTTGGGATGATTCCACAGGAGGCAAAACAAACCTTTCTCAAGTTCATGGCGGCAACTTACATCAGATGCACATGAACTAGAGGAAGTCACTACTTTCATCCAAACATATGCTTCATGAATGAAACACGAAGAAATGCTTACACAAGTTTTCAATACTAGGTTGATGCTCAACATGACTCATGGGGAGACAAAATGCTCTGATGGGCTCAACAGCAATTTATCGAAATTTCCATATCACTTTGGACTTCCACCATCATGTGAACACGGTGATAGCATAGGCAGACCAAAAGACATAATGGTGTATGCTCGAGGGATCAACCACGAGTAAGACAACATTACGAATATCGTTGGTTCTGATTTGACTTGACAATGGCCCATACTCAAATCAAAGAATTGGTAGGACAATAGATCCAACAACTGATCACGAGGAACGATCGATGAAGATATCATCTTTCTTCAACACACACTACACAAGAATATCCCTTTGGATCGAACTAAGTTAGGCAAGCTTTTATCTTCCAACTCTCCAAGTTATTGTCTAGCTTAACCAACTAGCTCAGGGATATTCAACACAGATTCTTGGAGAAGGGGTGGTTTACAGGAAAACCAACTTGATCACGAGCCCAACACATCAGTCGGAAAACAACCCGGTAACACTTCCAAAAAGATATTTGGAAAGTCACGAACCACCGGTATGTTACTAAGCTCAAGAGCAATCTTGCTTTTGAGGGCAAGACGATATTATCAAATGAGTGAGGACTTGACAAGATCCTAACTCATTAATCGAAGAGTGCACCGAAAATAAGGACTAGGTAGCACAATCTATCTTAGGATGATGATTTAATAACCAACATGCTAAGAATGAGGATAATGTCCATTACCACCAAGCAACGAGTGGCTCGGAGTATTGATTTCGCACATCACAATTCACTTGCCGGCATTCCGGTTGCAACAACACGGAACCGAGGAATGAATAATGATAGCGAGAGTATCACTGCGTCAAGAATTTCTAAGAGGTTGTGCAATTCCCATGACAATCTTGACATAAGATGGCAATACTTCAGGGTAGAACAGATTCAAAAGCTGAATTGGCATTTTGATCTGCGGAATACAACTGCTTTGACCTAATCCTAGAAATGGACAAGGTACTGGAGTTTGTTTCTCCTAGTCATTCTGGAATAGAATGGCTTGACGGCCACAAGGACAAAATGCATCGATGAACATAAATGCACACATACCCTTGGCTATCAATTGATAGATGAAGGTCAGAATGCAACTGAAGAGAGCAACTCAGAGGAACATATAATTTTACGAGTTGTGGATGCACAGATTAGTATGTCGAACGAAGCTCAACATTTCTTAGGATAATCCATGCAAAGAAGTAGAAATGGCAGAGTCACAATATGGAGGAGTACTCCTCAAGAGCACTCTTATTGTGATGTTTTGATTCAACAAGGAACTTCTGCCATAAGCGGTTCGTAGTATTTGGAAGAAGGAAATACCACGGACCTCGAGGACTATCGCAAAGGTTACTAATATCCTAATGGCACTAGCAAATACTAACAACATGAAGTAGGATGAACCTCGGGTTCAGAAACCCAGGAGTAGAATGCCTACTACTAAATGGCATCACAGGATGCTTTCGAAAGTGATGGCCAGAATCATCACACTGGGGATACAAAAGCATTGCTAAGTTACTAGGTGACTTCCTAAACACCTAGGGTCATAATAATAGTTCCAACATATATGTCGAGGCAACAGAGTACCTCAACTTACCGATTGGTGTGCTTATTCTGACCAAAAGGTCATCTGAACGGAAGGAAAGGATTTGCAAATGCATCAGACTATTTAGAGACCTGGGATGACTCGGACAGCATAACGGCTGTAAATGCTCAAAATGATTTGAGACATCCTGCAAAATGGTGGCATAACCACTCAACAACATCATAGCAAGATTCTGGGATCAACAGTTATCATACAGCAATAGTAGGAACTGAACTGGGAATTAAAACCAACAATCTTAAAAGTCTAGGGATTAGTAACACGTCATCCTGATAGATAGATGAGAAGCCTAGTTCTTAAACCCCGTAGAAGAGAAGAGGATGACTTAGATCAGAAGGCCATGAGGTATAAGGAGTAAAAAGAGCCTTACGTTCCCTTCCACAATCAATTCCCTTACATAACTAAAGCATTTCTAGACACAACTTCGACCAGTTTGGCTTGGTAATCCTCTAGGCAGTCAGGCCTGATACCAAAGCTGTCAGGACCCGATCCTAAGTCACACCGATCTAGCATGTAACCCATCATATCACTTTGCGGCCTCACGCCGGTATTCCCACGGGTGTCGCCTTACCATGTCCCGGGACCGTTTGCGTCTTTTGGCTCACGTATATGATAGTGTCGCTAGCATCCATATGACAAAGAACCCGGGCCGACATGGCTAGTCGTGAACCCAAAGCGGCACAATCCTATGGGGACAGGCATACATGAATCACATCGAGCATGTCGGTCATCAACGTATATATTCGGGCTGTAGCACTGGGCTAACAGGACTCGGTATCCCGGCTGTAGCAGGCTAGGCAGGACTCGAATAACACCGCGTGACATTTCCCGAGGGGACAGACATAGAACGAAATGAAACACATGCCGCCAGTCAAGTGTCCAAGCAGTAGTCTTTGGGCTAGCAGGACTCAGTGAACCGGCTGTAGCGGACTACTATCGCTCAAAATCACGAGACTACATTTCCCCATATGAGAGGCTGCCAAGGATAAACAACTAGTTTGTCGGATCCCACACATACCAAGCATTTCAAACATACACACATTATGCTCAATATGCGTAGATACAACATGGCATCACAACATAACTCTACGACTCAAATATTATTCATTAGGCTCCGAAGAGCGAGATATTACAAACATGGGTCTCATGACCCAACACTCAGAGCATACAAGTCAAAGCACAAGCGGAAGCTAATCATGTCTGAGTACAGACAACTATAAATGAAAAGGGCTGAGAAGCCTGACTATCTACCAGATCCTGCCGAAGGCACAAGATCGTAGCTGAGGTAACAAGCTAAACGTCGAAGTCCACGTGGAACTACTAGCGAGACTGACGTCTCTCTGCAAAACATAAAATAAGCAAACGTGAGTACAATTGTACTCAGCAAGACTTACATCAGAACTAACTACATATGCATCAGTATCAAAGGGGGGGTGGTGGAGTTTGACTGACAAGCCAGCTTTGACTCGGTGGCTATCACGAACTAATCGCAAGTAACTCTTTGAGGTGGCGCACGAGTCCACATATTAACAATATCAATACACTACTAATGACCCGCTCACGTCTAACTACCAGAAAGCCATACATACAACTCACACTTATCAAGCGCATTATAGAGTATCCAATTACACTATTCTATGAACTGAAATATTCAAACAAGAAGTCCTTTTCCGTGGACACGGCTATTCGAATAGATCATATTAAACCCTGCAGGGGTGTACTTCTTCACACACGCTCTCACCACTTACCTCCGTTTACACGACATGTACTCGGCAACCTTCAAGCGGAAGCCCAACGTGGGTGTCGGCCACGGCCTACCTAAACACTCAAGTCCCTAGTCCAGGTTTATCGCCTATTCGGGTTCCATCCGCAGGAGTCCGCCGAGGTTTCCCATACAGCCCCGAACGATGTGTGCAGGGTTCCCGAGATACCAAACGGCACTTTCGGTACACGGGCCACGGTGCCTACCGCAACACAACCCACCCCTAAGGACAGCGTTGCGTGGCCCCAAAGATACTACAAACACGAAACTACTTGCAACTCCCGGACCAGGAACAAGGGTGGTTAAGAAGCCGAGAGGGTCAATTAAGGATCCCAATGCGTGGTAGTAACTGTTTCATGGATCACAAATACAGATCTCAGTTCACGAGGACGGTTTCAATGAGACAACCCACCATGTACTCCTACATGGCCTCTCACCGCTACCTTTACCAAATCGTGTTCACACACTTAGCTCATACACAATAGGACATGTTCATAACAATTCCAATTCATTCCCAATGAATCAGACCCGACTCAACTCTAAGCGATGGCAGGCATGACAAACAAGCATAGATGAGTAGGCACAACATGGCTCAAACAATTCCTACTCATGCTAGTGGGTTTCATCTAATTCTTGTGGAATGACAGGTCATGCAAAGGATCAAGGGGTTCAGCTACCGCAGCAAGTAACACATGAGTCGTTGTTGTCCTAATGCAGTAAAATAGAGCAGGAGGCGAGAGAGTGGGATTATATCGGAATGAACAAGGGGTTTTGCTTGCACGGCACTACGAAGATAATATAGTTCTTCATCGGTGTCATCGAACAATCGTCGGAACATCGTCTCACCGGAGGAGGGACAATTACCGGCACACAAGAGAGAACACAATCAATGCAATGCACATTCACATGAATGACATGTCATATTAAGGTACTGAATTCACCTAATGCAATAATAACCCAAGTTAGTTGAAGTGGAATTCAAACAAGGTTGAACTCCAACTCCAAATGCTATTTCATAAATTATCCTAATCATGATTCATCCTATTCAGTGAGGTTAACTTGTTCAAACATGCATGATCATGGCATAAACAGATTCTTCATATTTTTCTGATCATTTTTCATATATAAATTATTTCCATCCGAGTTACGGTTGAATTTATATGATTTTTAGAAGTTTAGAGTATTTTCTGGAATTTCCTGAATATAAATAAATCCAGAAAACTAGTTATTGCGTCAGCCTGACGTCGATGTGACGTCAGCGGGTCAACTGGGTCGCTGTCCAGGTCAACTCTGACGCTGGGACCCACTGGTCAGTAGTTAGTTTAACTAACTAGTTTCGGTTAGTGTTAACCCGGTTAGTTAGTGGCCGGGCCCACTCGTCAGTGACCCAGGGGGGTCAAATCCCTGGTCAACCGGGGCTAACCCACCGGCGTCGAGTCGCCAAGAGGCCAGCGCGGAGCAAAGTGCTTTTACGTTCCGGCCACCAAATGGGGCGGAAAGCATCTAGGAGGAGCTGGGGAGGAGCCGAAGCTCTTGGTGGGGTTAGCCGGGGTCGGGGTGGCCGGGATCGACGCCGGCGGCGTGTTTGGCGGCGGCCGGAGCTCGGGCGAGCTCGGGCTCGACGCTGCGGCGCACTAGAGGGGAAGCGGAGGGGCGCTGCGGGTTCCTGGTGCTGCGGTGAGCCCAGAGGTGGGGTTGGCTTCGAGCCACTGGGGCTCTAGCCACGCCCGGCTGACGAGGCACGGGCGGCGGGCTTCGGCAGCATGATGGAATCGGTGGCTAGAGGAGGGGAACGAGTCGGGAAGAGGGGCGAGGCGCAGGAGCTCACCGCGGTTCCGCAGGGGTGGTCACTGGGCTCGGGAGGGGCCGGAGCAAGGGCGGCGATGGAAATCTCCGGCGACCGAGGGAATGAAGGGTCGGGAGGGTGCTTGAGGCGTCTGGCGGGCGCGGCTCGGTGGGGAGGAAGAGGAGGTCGAGGCGGAGCTCGTGGGCATGTCGGGGAGGAGAGAGGGTGGCGGTGGCATGGGTGCAGCGATCGGCGTCGGCCGCGTTCGGTGGCGTCGTGGGGAGAGAGAGCAGGGGAGGGAGATGGTCCAGGGAGAGAGGAAAGAGGACGAGGGGGTTCGGGGCGGCGCCGAGGAGAACGCGCGAGGCGTCTCGGTGAGGCAGGCGAGCAGGGAGGAGGCGTGGCGTGCTCGGGCGCGGTCGCCGTGTCCCTCCTCTGCCTACTGGCAGAGGTAGGCGACGAGCGGCGTGGCGGTTGGTGGGCTGGGCCACCAACTGGGCCAGCGAGCGAGAGAGGGGGGGGGGAAGGTTGGGCCGGTTGGGGCGCCAGGTAGGTTGGCTTCTCTCCCTCTCTTTTTTATTATTTCTGTTTTCTATTTTCTGTTTTGTTTTAGTTTAGTAAAATACCAAACCATTTAAATAAATCCTGAAAATAATTGTGGGCATTAACTAAATTATTACAGAGGCCCTTAACTATTTTCAGAATTGTTGGAGCATTTAAAAATAATATTAATAGTATTTAAATGCCCCAATTCAAATACAATATGGTTTATTCAAAAATCCAGAAATGTCTTGGAAAAATATCCATCACCTCTGGATATGGTTTTCACCTTTTTCCATTAATCATGAATATTTTTGCAAACCACTTTGGGTTCTTTGAAGATATTTTGAAGTTGAACCTATTTGAATTGCTTTAGTGCTAGGGCTTGATCATCCCCATTTCAAATTTCATGGAAATTAAACATGATGCATGGATGCAATGCTACTAGTTACAAGCAAGCTCTAGGGCTGATCTGGGGCTGTGACAGCTATAATGCTAAGACAGAGGTTGTTCATGCTGGTGAGGCTCATGGCGTGATCATGGTACCGACAATTACCCAGAGGCTGTTGGTTTGGGTTCGATTACACGGCTATGGAGAAATGAGGCCCCGTGGCATCGAAGGAAATATGAACTAGGCAGCGGACTGGCCGTAGGGAGCTGGACTGTTGCACAACACCGTGGATGTTAACGAAGGTGGGGCCGCAATCGCTGGTTGCTACGCCAGGACGATGCGGCCACAATGGAAAGGTGCCACGTAGTTGATGGATGGCACATGCATGCGGACCAATCGCTTGGCAATGATGGTCGGTCCTGGCACGATGGTTATCTGCCTACATGTAAACCACATTGCTCCATGGTCGAGTTGAAATTTTTGTACTCCTGGACATAAACAGACAAACAAACACGCAGAAATATGCTTGGGACTGTCCAAGTTCAATCTTCAAATCCATAAAAAAACAACCTTAAAACACTATGGATTCAATTTTCGATTCTGCATCAATTCATAACGCTCAAGAATTTTTTAGGAGATTGGTCCTTTTAAGAATTTACGGATATGAAAAATGACACATTCCATACATTTCGTATGATCGAAGGAGAGCGAAGTCCTATTTAAACCCTAAGGTTGTAGAGCTCGATTAAAACAAACCCTCACATTTAAATCCTTGAAATCCATACCATATGCTCTCTCATCTTGGTCTACATAAACCTTTAAGTATTTTTGGAAGTGGATTTGGTGACGTGGCACCGAAAGGCTGAGGTTGCTGTCACTGAGAAAATTAATAACTTTGTCGGCATACACTAAATATCAAAGAACTGAGTTGGAAGTGCTTGATGGCTAGCTCTCCAGTCGTCTGCTGGCCACCTACATTCCACACCACATTTTGTAGTATTTGTTTTGTCGCTCTCCCTCCCGGCAACAACTGACTTGGAGGCGTCAGGCCTCGGGGGTGGGCAGTGCCGTCGCGGGCGAGGGGTTAGGATGCTGCCGTGGAGGCTGGGTGCCAGAGCTTCTCGCTAGACATGGTGGACATGTTCCGATGTCTGCGGTTTGCTGAGAGCGGCTTGACCTGAGGCCAACTCCAACGCATGACCCTAAAGAAACGTCTGTTTTGTCCGGATTTTATCCGTTTGGATAGGGCAATTGGGTGGCGTCCGGCCGTCTACCCGGATGCGCTAACCGAGTGTCCAACGCGCAGACACATCTGGTCCGCCACGGCGGGCCGAAGTCCCTATGTGTACAATTTATGAAGTATAAATATTGTAAATAGTTCTACAACCAAATAAATCAAATATTGCAAATAGTCTTACAAATAATTAGGTCCACATTAAAATAAAAACACAATCAAATAGTTTTACAACCCAATCAAAATTAGCTTGAATAGATGGAAAGAAAATAAACCGATACATCTACTGATTGCCAACGTCACATATGAGTATGCCAATCACGCCTTCTATGCACAGCTCTCTATCCCACCCACCCCTAGGGTTAAGAACCATCGTCCGCGCCTCTATCCTGGGGGGAGCTCGGTGGCGGAGAACCACTTCCTGGCCACCACCGAAACACCCCAGCAGGAGAGGTCAAGTACGATTGATCAGCAACGACTG
Organism: Aegilops bicornis; assembly: GCA_021605145.1. Taxonomy (NCBI): domain Eukaryota; kingdom Viridiplantae; phylum Streptophyta; class Magnoliopsida; order Poales; family Poaceae; genus Aegilops; species Aegilops bicornis. Next base: position 33,773,153 of record CM038671.1, on the reverse strand, counting down.
CACCCGAGTTCTTCTGCAAGTGAGGCCATCGGCAAGGGAGGGCGAGGGAGAGGTCTGCGGATCCCAACATCAACAAATTGCATGCATTATTCATGCGAATAAAAAGAGAACTAATGTATACCTAGCCGAAACAAATTGCATGCATGTCCACTTGACTACATGCATGATCATTGGATGATCGAGCTAGGCATGTGGCATGTATATATATAGTCCATTATCAATTGCATCTGATCCTGACAAGTAACAAATATTAGTAAGTCAGCAAAGGCATAGCTCTAAATGGAAGCATGCGCGTGATCATGGACTTAGTGGACAACTTTACTATGTCAATTGCTATGAGGTGTTGGAGTGAAACAAACACGCAAGTTGTTTTTCTGTGTGGGCAATGCGAAAAAGCTGATGAATCACCGGCCCAGCTTGCTGTCAGCTTAATTATATTTTGTTTGGTTTAGGTCGTCTATCGAGAATTGGTTAAAGTGAAGTTTGTCAGGTTTTATTAATTAGTATAGAGGATGCTATAATGCTAAGACAGAGGTTGTTCATGCTGGTGAGGCTCATGGCGTGATCATGGTACCGGCAATTACCCAGAGGCTGTTGGTTTGGGTTCGATTACACGGCTATGGAGAAATGAGGCCCCGTGGCATCGAAGGGAAATATGAACTAGGCAACGGACTGGCCGTAGGAGCTGGACTGTTGCACAGCACCGTGGATGTTAACGAAGGTGGGGCCGCAATCGCTGGTTGCTACGCCAGGACGTGCGGCCACAATGGAAAGGTGCCACGTAGTTGATGGATGGCACATGCATGCGGACCAATCGCTTGGCAATGATGGTCGGTCCTGGCACGATGGTTATCTGCCTACATGTAAACCACATTGCTCCATGGTCGAGTTGAAATTTTTGTACTCCTGGACATAAACAGACAAACAAACACGCATAAATATGCTTGGGACTGTCCAAGTTCAATCTTCAAATCCATAAAAAAACAACCTTAAAACACTATGGATTCAATTTTCGATTCTGCATCAATTCATAACGCTCAAGAATTTTTTAGGAGATTGGTCCTTTTAAGAATTTACGGATATGAAAAATGACACATTCCATACATTTTGTATGATCGAAAGGAGAGCGAAGTCCTATTTAAACCCTAAGGTTGTAGAGCTCGATTAAAACAAACCCTCACATTTAAATCCTTGAAATCCATACCATATGCTCTCTCATCTTGGTCTACATAAACCTTTAAGTATTTTTGGAAGTGGATTTGGTGACGTGGCACCGAAAGGCTGAGGTTGCTGTCACTGAGAAAATTAATGACTTTGTCGGCATACACTAAATATCAAAGAACTGAGTTGGAAGTGCTTGATGGCTAGCTCTCGAGTCGTCTGCTGGCCACCTACATTCCACACCACATTTTGTAGTATTTGTTTTTTCGCTCTTCCTCCCGGCAACAACTGACTTGGAGGCGTCAGGGCTCGGGGGTGGGCAGTGCCGTCGTGGGCGAGGGCGTAGGATGCTGCCGTGGAGGCTGGGTGCCAGAGCTTCTCGCTACACATGGTGGACATGTTCCGATGTCTGCGGTTTGCTGAGAACGGCTTGACCTGAGGCCAACTCCAACGCATGACCCTAAAGAAACGTCTGTTTTGTCCGGATTTTTTCCGTTTGGATAGGGCAATTGGGTGGCGTCCGGCCGTCTACCCGGATGCGCTAACCGTGTGTCCAATGCGCAGACACATCTGGTCCGCCACGGCGGGCCGAAGTCCCTATGTGTACAATTTATGAAGTATAAATATTGTAAATAGTTCTACAACCAAATAAATCAAATATTGCAAATAGTCTTACAAATAATTAGGTCCACATTAAAATAAAAACACAATCAAATAGTTTTACAACCCAATCAAAATTAGCTTGAATAGATGGAAAGAAAATAAACCGATACATCTACTGATTGCCAATGTCACATATGAGTATGCCAATCACGCCTTCTATGCACAGCTCTCTATCCCACCCACCCCTAGGGTTAAGAACCATCGTCGCGCCTCTATCCTGGGGGAGCTCGGTGGCGGAGAACCACTTCCTGGCCACCACGAAACACCCCAGCAGGAGAGGTCAAATGCGATTGATCAGCAACGACTGCACCCGAGTTCTTCTGCAAGTGAGGCCATCGGCAAGGGAGGGCGAGGGAGAGGTCTGCGGATCCCAACATCAACAAATTGCATGCATTATTCATGCGAATAAAAAGAGAACTAATGTATACCTAGCCGAAACAAATTGCATGCATGTCCACTTGACTACATGCATGATCATTGGATGATCGAGCTAGGCATGTGGCATGTATATATATAGTCCATTATCAATTGCATCTGATCCTGACAAGTAACAAATATTAGTAAGTCAGCAAAGGCATAGCTCTAAATGGAAGCATGCGCGTGATCATGGACTTAGTGGACAACTTTACTATGTCAATTGCTATGAGGTGTTGGAGTGAAACAAACACGCAAGTTGTTTTTCTGTGTGGGCAATGCGAAAAAGCTGATGAATCACCGGCCCAGCTTGCTGTCAGCTTAATTATATTTTGTTTGGTTTATGTCGTCTATCGAGAATTGGTTAAAGTGAAGTTTGTCAGGTTTTATTAATTAGTATAGAGGATGCTATAATGCTAAGACAGAGGTTGTTCATGCTGGTGAGGCTCATGGCGTGATCATGGTACCGGCAATTACCCAGAGGCTGTTGGTTTGGGTTCGATTACACGGCTATGGAGAAATGAGGCCCCGTGGCATCGAAGGGAAATATGAACTAGGCAACGGACTGGCCGTAGGAGCTGGACTGTTGCACAGCACCGTGGATGTTAACGAAGGTGGGGCCGCAATCGCTGGTTGCTACGCCAGGACGTGCGGCCACAATGGAAAGGTGCCACGTAGTTGATGGATGGCACATGCATGCGGACCAATCGCTTGGCAATGATGGTCGGTCCTGGCACGATGGTTATCTGCCTACATGTAAACCACATTGCTCCATGGTCGAGTTGAAATTTTTGTACTCCTGGACATAAACAGACAAACAAACACGCATAAATATGCTTGGGACTGTCCAAGTTCAATCTTCAAATCCCGCAAAAAAAACAACCTTAAAACACTATGGATTCAATTTTCGATTCTGCATCAATTCATAACGCTCAAGAATTTTTTTAGGAGATTGGTCCTTTTTAAGAATTTACGGATATGAAAAATGACACATTCCATACATTTTGTATGATCGAAGGAGAGCGAAGTCCTATTTAAACCCTAAGGTTGTAGAGCTCGATTAAAACAAACCCTCACATTTAAATCCTTGAAATCCATACCATATGCTCTCTCATCTTGGTCTACATAAACCTTTAAGTATTTTTGGAAGTGGATTTGGTGACGTGGCACCGAAAGGCTGAGGTTGCTGTCACTGAGAAAATTAATGACTTTGTCGGCATACACTAAATATCAAAGAACTAAGTTGGAAGTGCTTGATGGCTAGCTCTCGAGTCGTCTGCTGGCCACCTACATTCCACACCACATTTTGTAGTATTTGTCTTTTCGCTCTTCCTCCCGGCAACAACTGACTTGAAGGCGTCAGGGCTCGGGGGTGGGCAGTGCCGTCGTGGGCGAGGGCGTAGGATGCTGCCGTGGAGGCTGGGTGCCAGAGCTTCTCGCTAGACATGGTGGACATGTTCCGATGTCTGCGGTTTGCTGAGAGCGGCTTGACCTGAGGCCAACTCCAACGCATGACCCTAAAGAAACGTCTGTTTTGTCCGGATTTTATCCGCTTGGATAGGGCAATTGGGTGGCGTCCGCCATCTACCGGATGCGCTAACCGTGTGTCCAATGCGCAGACACATCTGGTCCGCCACGGCGGGCCGAAGTCCCTATGTGTACAATTTATGAAGTATAAATATTGTAAATAGTTCTACAACCAAATAAATCAAATATTGCAAATAGTCTTACAAATAATTAGGTCCACATTAAAATAAAAACACAATCAAATATTTTTACAACCCAATCAAAATTAGCTTGAATAGATGGAAAGAAAATAAACCGATACATCTACTGATTGCCAATGTCACATATGAGTATGCCAATCACGCCTTCTATGCACAGCTCTCTATCCCACCCACCCCTAGGGTTAAGAACCATCGTCCGCGCCTCTATCCTGGGGGGAGCTCGGTGGCGGAGAACCACTTCCTGGCCACCACGAAACACCCCAGCAGGAGAGGACAAGTACGATTGATCAGCAACGACTGCACCCGAGTTCTTCTGCAAGTGAGGCCATCGGCAAGGGAGGGCGAGGGAGAGGTCTGCGGATCCCAACATCAACAAATTGCATGCATTATTCATGCGAATAAAAAGAGAACTAATGTATACCTAGCGAAACAAATTGCATGCATGTCCACTTGACTACATGCATGATCATTGGATGATCGAGCTAGGCATGTGGCATGTATATATATAGTCCATTATCAATTGCATCTGATCCTGACAAGTAACAAATATTAGTAAGTCAGCAAAGGCATAGCTCTAAATGGAAGCATGCGGCGTGATCATGGACTTAGTGGACAACTTTACTATGTCAATTGCTATGAGGTGTTGGAGTGAAACAAACACGCAAGTTGTTTTTCTGTGTGGGCAATGCGAAAAAGCTGATGAATCACCGGCCCAGCTTGCTGTCAGCTTAATTATATTTTGTTTGGTTTAGGTCGTCTATCGAGAATTGGTTAAAGTGAAGTTTGTCAGGTTTTATTAATTAGTATAGAGGATGCTATAATGCTAAGACAGAGGTTGTTCATGCTGGTGAGGCTCATGGCGTGATCATGGTACCGGCAATTACCCAGAGGCTGTTGGTTTGGGTTCGATTACACGGCTATGGAGAAATGAGGCCCGTGGCATCGAAGGGAAATATGAACTAGGCAGCGGACTGGCCGTAGGAGCTGGACTGTTGCACAGCACCGTGGATGTTAACGAAGGTGGGGCCGCAATCGCTGGTTGCTACGCCAGGACGTGCGCCCACAATGGAAAGGTGCCACGTAGTTGATGGATGGCACATGCATGCGGACCAATCGCTTGGCAATGATGGTCGGTCCTGGCACGATGGTTATCTGCCTACATGTAAACCACATTGCTCCATGGTCGAGTTGAAATTTTTGTACTCCTGGACATAAACAGACAAACAAACACGCATAAATATGCTTGGGACTGTCCAAGTTCAATCTTCAAATCCATAAAAAAACAACCTTAAAACACTATGGATTCAATTTTCGATTCTGCATCAATTCATAACGCTCAAGAATTTTTTAGGAGATTGGTCCTTTTAAGAATTTACGGATATGAAAATGACACATTCCATACATTTTGTATGATCGAAGGAGAGCGAAGTCCTATTTAAACCCTAAGGTTGTAGAGCTCGATTAAAACAAACCCTCACATTTAAATCCTTGAAATCCATACCATATGCTCTCTCATCTTGGTCTACATAAACCTTTAAGTATTTTTGGAAGTGGATTTGGTGACGTGGCACCGAAAGGCTGAGGTTGCTGTCACTGAGAAAATTAATGACTTTGTCGGCATACACTAAATATCAAAGAACTAAGTTGGAAGTGCTTGATGGCTAGCTCTCGAGTCGTCTGCTGGCCACCTACATTCCACACCACATTTTGTAGTATTTGTTTTGTCGCTCTCCCTCCCGGCAACAACTGACTTGGAGGCGTCAGGCCTCGGGGGTGGGCAGTGCCGTCGCGGGCGAGGGGTTAGGATGCTGCCGTGGAGGCTGGGTGCCAGAGCTTGTCACTAGACATGGTGGACATGTTCCGATGTCTGCGGTTTGCTGAGAGCGGCTTGACCTGAGGCCAACTCCAACGCATGACCCTAAAGAAACGTCTGTTTTGTCCGGATTTTATCCGCTTGGATAGGGCAATTGGGTGGCGTCCGGCCGTCTACCCGGATGCGCTAACCGTGTGTCCAATGCGCAGACACATCTGGTCCGCCACGGCGGGCCGAAGTCCCTATGTGTACAATTTATGAAGTATAAATATTGTAAATAGTTCTACAACCAAATAAATCAAATATTGCAAATAGTCTTACAAATAATTAGGTCCACATTAAAATAAAAACACAATCAAATAGTTTTACAACCCAATCAAAATTAGCTTGAATAGATGGAAAGAAAATAAACCGATACATCTACTGATTGCCAGTGTCACATATGAGTATGCCAATCACGCCTTCTATGCACAGCTCTCTATCCCACCCACCCCTAGGGTTAAGAACCATCGTCCGCGCCTCTATCCTGGGGGGGAGCTCGGTGGCGGAGAACCACTTCCTGGCCACCACCGAAACACCCCAGCAGGAGAGGTCAAGTACGATTGATCAGCAACGACTGCACCCGAGTTCTTCTGCAAGTGAGGCCATCGGCAAGGGAGGGCGAGGGAGGTCTGCGGATCCCAACATCAACAAATTGCATGCATTATTCATGCGAATAAAAAGAGAACTAATGTATACCTAGCCGAAACAAATTGCATGCATGTCCACTTGACTACATGCATGATCATTGGATGATCGAGCTAGGCATGTGGCATGTATATATATAGTCCATTATCAATTGCATCTGATCCTGACAAGTAACAAATATTAGTAAGTCAGCAAAGGCATAGCTCTAAATGGAAGCATGCGCGTGATCATGGACTTAGTGGACAACTTTACTATGTCAATTGCTATGAGGTGTTGGAGTGAAACAAACACGCAAGTTGTTTTTCTGTGTGGGCAATGCGAAAAAGCTGATGAATCACCGCCCAGCTTGCTTTCAGCTTAATTATATTTTGTTTGGTTTAGGTCGTCTATCGAGAATTGGTTAAAGTGAAGTTTGTCAGGTTTTATTAATTAGTATAGAGGATGCTATAATGCTAAGACAGAGGTTGTTCATGCTGGTGAGGCTCATGGCGTGATCATGGTACCGGCAATTACCCAGAGGCTGTTGGTTTGGGTTCGATTACACGGCTATGGAGAAATGAGGCCCCGTGGCATCGAAGGGAAATATGAACTAGGCAACGGACTGGCCGTAGGAGCTGGACTGTTGCACAGCACCGTGGATGTTAACGAAGGTGGGGCCGCAATCGCTGGTTGCTACGCCAGGACGTGCGGCCACAATGGAAAGGTGCCACGTAGTTGATGGATGGCACATGCATGCGGACCAATCGCTTGGCAATGATGGTCGGTCCTGGCATGATGGTTATCTGCCTACATGTAAACCACATTGCTCCATGGTCGAGTTGAAATTTTTGTACTCCTGGACATAAACAGACAAACAAACACGCAGAAATATGCTTGGGACTGTCCAAGTTCAATCTTCAAATCCCGCAAAAAAAACAACCTTAAAACACAATGGATTCAATTTTCGATTCTGCATCAATTCATAACGCTCAAGAATTTTTTTAGGTGATTGGTCGTTTTTAAGAATTTACGGATATGAAAAATGACACATTCCATACATTTGTATGATCGAAGGAGAGCGAAGTCCTATTTAAACCCTAAGGTTGTAGAGCTCGATTAAAACAAACCCTCACATTTAAATCCTTGAAATCGATACCATATGCTCTCTCATCTTGGTCTACATAAACCTTTAAGTATTTCTGGAAGTGGATTTGGTGACGTGGCACCGAAAGGATGAGGTTGCTGTCACTGAGAAAATTAATGACTTTGTCGGCATACACTAAATATCAAAGAACTGAGTTGGGAGTGCTTGATGGCTAGCTCTCGAGTCGTCTGCTGGCCACCTACATTCCACACCACATTTTGTAGTATTTGTTTTTTCGCTCTTCCTCCCGGCAACAACTGACTTGGAGGCGTCAGGGCTCGGGGGTGGGCAGTGCCGTCGTGGGCGAGGGCGTAGGATGCTGCCGTGGAGGCTGGGTGCCAGAGCTTGTCGCTAGACATGGTGGACATGTTCCGATGTCTGCGGTTTGCTGAGAGCGGCTTGACCTGAGGCCAACTCCTATGCATGACCCTAAAGAAACGTCTGTTTTGTCCGGATTTTATCGGTTTGGATAGGGCAATTGGGTGGCGTCCGGCCGTCTACCCGGATGCGCTAACCGTGTGTCCAACGCGCAGACACATCTGGTCCGCCACGGCGGGCCGAAGTCCCTATGTGTACAATTTATGAAGTATACATATTGTAAATAGTTCTACAACCAAATAAATCAAATATTACAAATAGTCTTACAAATAATTAGGTCCACATCAAAATAAAAACACAATCAAATAGTTTTACAACCCAATCAAAATTAGCTTGAATAGATGGAAAGAAAATAAACCGATACATCTACTGATTGCCAATGTGACATATGAGTATGCCAATCACGCCTTCTATGCACAGCTCTCTATCCCACCCACCCCTAGGGTTAAGAACCATCGTCCGCGCCTCTATCCTGGGGGAGCTCGGTGGCGGAGAACCACTTCCTGGCCACCACCGAAACACCCCAGCAGGAGAGGTCAAGTACGATTGATCAGCAACGACTGCACCCGAGTTCTTCTGCAAGTGAGGCCATCGGCAAGGGAGGGCGAGGGAGAGGTCTGCGGATCCCAACATCAACAAATTGCATGCATTATTCATGCGAATAAAAAGAGAACTAATGTATACCTAGCCGAAACAAATTGCATGCATGTCCACTTGACTACATGCATGATCATTGGATGATCGAGCTAGGCATGTGGCATGTATATATATAGTCCATTATCAATTGCATCCGATCCTCACAAGTAACAAATATTAGTAAGTCAGCAAAGGCATAGCTCTAAATGGAAGCATGCGCGTGATCATGGACTTAGTGGACAACTTTACTATGTCAATTGCTATGAGGTGTTGGAGTGAAACAAACACGCAAGTTGTTTTTCTGTGTGGGCAATGCGAAAAAGCTGATGAATCACCGGCCCAGCTTGCTGTCAGCTTAATTATATTTTGTTTGGTTTAGGTCGTCTATCGAGAATTGGTTAAAGTGAAGTTTGTCAGGTTTTATTAATTAGTATAGAGGATGCTATAATGCTAAGACAGAGGTTGTTCATGCTGGTGAGGCTCATGGCGTGATCATGGTACCGGCAATTACCCAGAGGCTGTTGGTTTGGGTTCGATTACACGGCTATGGAGAAATGAGGCCCCGTGGCATCGAAGGGAAATATGAACTAGGCAACAGACTGGCCGTAGGAGCTGGACTGTTGCACAGCACCGTGGACGTTAACGAAGGTGGGGCCGCAATCGCTGGTTGCTACGCCAGGACGTGCGCCCACAATGGAAAGGTGCCACGTAGTTGATGGATGGCACATGCATGCGGACCAATCGCTTGGCAATGATGGTCGGTCCTGGCACGATGGTTATCTGCCTACATGTAAACCACATTGCTCCATCGTCGAGTTGAAATTTTTGTACTCCTGGACATAAACAGACAAACAAACACGCAGAAATATGCTTGGGACTGTCCAAGTTCAATCTTCAAATCCATAAAAAAACAACCTTAAAACACAATGGATTCAATTTTCGATTCTGCATCAATTCATAACGCTCAAGAATTTTTTAGGAGATTGGTCCTTTTAAGAATTTACGGATATGAAAAATGACACATTCCATACATTTTGTATGATCGAAGGAGAGCGAAGTCCTATTTAAACCCTAAGGTTGTAGAGCTCGATTAAAACAAACCCTCACATTTAAATCCTTGAAATCGATACCATATGCTCTCTCATCTTGGTCTACATAAACCTTTAAGTATTTTGGAAGTGGATTTGGTGACGTGGCACCGAAAGGCTGAGGTTGCTGTCACTGAGAAAATTAATGACTTTGTCGGCATACACTAAATATCAAAGAACTGAGTTGGAAGTGCTTGATGGCTAGCTCTCGAGTCGTCTGCTGGCCACCTACATTCCACACCACATTTTGTAGTATTTGTTTTTTCGCTCTTCCTCCCGGCAACAACTGACTTGGAGGCGTCAGGGCTCGGGGGTGGGCAGTGCCGTCGTGGGCGAGGCGTGGGATGCTGCCGTGGAGGCTGGGTGCAGAGCTTCTCGCTGAACATGGTGGACATGTTCCGATGTCTGCGGTTTGCTGAGCGGCTTGACCTGAGGCCAACTCCAACGCATGACCCTAAAGAAACGTCTGTTTTGTCCGGATTTTATCCGTTTGGATAGGGCAATTGGGTGGCGTCCGGCCGTCTACCCGGATGCTCTAACCGTGTGTCCAACGCGCAGACACATCTGGTCCTCCACGGCGGGCCGAAGTCCCTATGTGTACAATTTATGAAGTATAAATATTGTAAATAGTTCTACAACCAAATAAATCAAATATTGCAAATAGTCTTACAAATAATTAGGTCCACATTAAAATAAAAACACAATCAAATAGTTTTACAACCCAATCAAAATTAGCTTGAATAGATGGAAAGAAAATAAACCGATACATCTACTGATTGCCAATGTGACATATGAGTATGCCAATCACGCCTTCTATGCACAGCTCTCTATCCCACCCACCCCTAGGGTTAAGAACCATCGTCCGTGCCTCTATCCTGGGGGGAGCTCGGTGGCGGAGAACCACTTCCTGGCCACCACGAAACACCCCAGCAGGAGAGGTCAAGTACGATTGATCAGCAACGACTGCACCCGAGTTCTTCTGCAAGTGAGGCCATCGGCAAGGGAGGGCGAGGGAGAGGTCTGCGGATCCCAACATCAACAAATTGCATGCATTATTCATGCGAATAAAAAGAGAACTAATGTATACCTAGCCGAAACAAATTGCATGCATGTCCACTTGACTACATGCATGATCATTGGATGATCGAGCTAGGCATGTGGCATGTATATATATAGTCCATTATCAATTGCATCTGATCCTGAGAAGTAACAAATATTAGTAAGTCAACAAAGGCATAGCTCTAAATGGAAGCATGCGCGTGATCATGGACTTAGTGGACAACTTTACTATGTCAATTGCTATGAGGTGTTGGAGTGAAACAAACACGCAAGTTGTTTTTCTGTGTGGGCAATGCGAAAAAGCTGATGAATCACCGGCCCAGCTTGCTATCAGCTTAATTATATTTTGTTTGGTTTAGGTCGTCTATCGAGAATTGGTTAAAGTGAAGTTTGTCAGGTTTTATTAATTAGTATAGAGGATGCTATAATGCTAAGACAGAGGTTGTTCATGCTGGTGAGGCTCATGGCGTGATCATGGTACCGGCAATTACCCAGAGGCTGTTGGTTTGGGTTCGATTACACGGCTATGGAGAAATGAGGCCCCGTGGCATCGAAGGGAAATATGAACTAGGCAACGGACTGGCTGTAGGAGCTGGACTGTTGCACAGCACCGTGGATGTTAACGAAGGTGGGGCCGCAATCGCTGGTTGCTACGCCAGGACGATGCGGCCACAATGGAAAGGTGCCACGTAGTTGATGGATGGCACATGCATGCGGACCAATCGCTTGGCAATGATGGTCGGTCCTGGCACGATGGTTATCTGCCTACATGTAAACCACATTGCTCCATGGTCGAGTTGAAATTTTTGTACTCCTGGACATAAACAGACAAACAAACACGCAGAAATATGCTTGGGACTGTCCAAGTTCAATCTTCAAATCCCGCAAAAAAAACAACCTTAAAACACAATGGATTCAATTTTCGATTCTGCATCAATTCATAATTTTCAAGAATTTTTTTAGGAGATTGGTCCTTTTTAAGAATTTACGGATATGAAAAATGACACAATCCATACATTTTGTATGATCGAAGGAGAGCGAAGTCCTATTTAAACCCTAAGGTTGTAGAGCTCGATTAAAACAAACCCTCACATTTAAATCCTTGAAATCGATACCATATGCTCTCTCATCTTGGTCTACATAAACCTTTAAGTATTTTTGGAAGTGGATTTGGTGACGTGGCACCGGAAGGCTGAGGTTGCTGTCACTGAGAAAATTAATGACTTTGTCGGCATACACTAAATATCAAAGAACTGAGTTGGAAGTTCTTGATGGCTAGCTCTCGAGTCGTCTGCTGGCCACCTACATTCCACACCACATTTTGTAGTATTTGTTTTTTCGCTCTTCCTCCCGGCAACAACTGACTTGAAGGCGTCAGGGCTCGGGGGTGGGCAGTGCCGTGGGCGAGGCGAGGATGCTGCCGTGGAGGCTGGGTGCAGAGCTTGTCGCTAGACATGGTGGACATGTTCCGATGTCTGCGGTTTGCTGAGAGCGGCTTGACCTGAGGCCAACTCCAACGCATGACCCTAAAGAAACGTCTGTTTTATCCGGATTTTATCCGTTTGGATAGGGCAATTGGGTGGCGTCTGGCCGTCTACCCGGATGCGCTAACCGTGTGTCCAACGCGCAGACGCATCTGGTCCGCCATGGCAGGCCGAAGTCCCTATGTGTACAATTTATGAAGTATACATATTGTAAATAGTTCTACAACCAAATAAATCAAATATTGCAAATAGTCTTACAAATAATTAGGTCCACATCAAAATAAGAACACAATCAAATAGTTTTACAACCCAATCAAAATTAGCTTGAATAGATGGAAAGAAAATAAACCGATACATCTACTGATTGCCAATGTGACATATGAGTATGCCAATCACGCCTTCTATGCATAGCTCTCTATCCCACCCACCCCTAGGGTTAAGAACCATCGTCCGCCTCTATCCTGGGGAGCTCGGTGGCGGAGAACCACTTCCTGGCCACCACCGAAACACCCCAGCAGGAGAGGTCAAGTACGATTGATCAGCAATGACTGCACCCGAGTTCTTCTGCAAGTGAGGCCATCGGCAAGGGAGGGCGAGGGAGAGGTCTGCGGATCCCAACATCAACAAATTGCATGCATTATTCATGCGAATAAAAAGAGAACTAATGTATACCTAGCCGAAACAAATTGCATGCATGTCCACTTGACTACATGCATGATCATTGGATGATCGAGCTAGGCATGTGGCATGTATATATATAGTCCATTATCAATTGCATCCGATCCTCACAAGTAACAAATATTAGTAAGTCAGCAAAGGCATAGCTCTAAATGGAAGCATGCGCGTGATCATGGACTTAGTGGACAACTTTACTATGTCAATTGCTATGAGATGTTGGAGTGAAACAAACACACAAGTTGTTTTTCTGTGTGGGCAATGCGAAAAAGCTGATGAATCACCGGCCCAGCTTGCTGTCAGCTTAATTATATTTTGTTTGGTTTAGGTCGTCTATCGAGAATTGGTTAAAGTGAAGTTTGTCAGGTTTTATTAATTAGTATAGAGGATGCTATAATGCTAAGACAGAGGTTGTTCATGCTGGTGAGGCTCATGGCGTGATCATGGTACCGGCAATTACCCAGAGGCTGTTGGTTTGGGTTCGATTACACCGCTATGGAGAAATGAGGCCCCGTGGCAGCGAAGGGAAATATGAACTAGGCAACGGACTGGCCGTCGGAGGTGGACTGCCGCACACCACCGTGGATGTTAACGAAGGTGGGGCCGCAATCGCTGGTTGCTACACCAGGACGTGAGGCCACAATGGAAAGGTGCCACGTAGTTGATGGATGGCACATGCATGCGGACCAATCGCTTGGCAATGATGGTCGGTCCTGGCACGATGGTTATCTGCCTACATTTAAAACCACATTGCTCCATGGTCGAGTTGAAATTTTTGTACTCCTGGACATAAACAAACAAACAAACACACAGAAATATGCTTGGGACTGTCCAAGTTCAATCTTCAAATCCCGCAAAAAAAACAACCTTAAAACACAATGGATTCAATTTTCGATTCTGCATCAATTCATAACGCTCAAGAAATTTTTTAGGAGATTGGTCCTTTTAAGAATTTACGGATATGAAAAATGACACATTCCATACATTTTGTATGATCAAAGGAGAGCGAAGTCCTATTTAAACCCTAAGGTTGTAGAGCTCGATTAAAACAAACCCTCACATTTAAATCCTTGAAATCGATACCATATGCTCTCTCATCTTGGTCTACATAAACCTTTAAGTATTTTTGGAAGTGGATTTGGTGACGTGGCACCGAAAGGCTGAGGTTGCTGTCACTGAGAAAATTAATGACTTTGTCGGCATACACTAAATATCAAAGAACTGAGTTGGGAGTGCTTGATGGCTAGCTCTCGAGTCGTCTGCTGGCCACCTACATTCCACACCACATTTTGTAGTATTTGTCTTTTCGCTCTTCCTCCCGGCAACAACTGACTTGCAGACGTCAGGGCTCGGGGGTGGGCAGTGCCGTCGTGGGCGAGGGCGTAGGATGCTGCCGTGGAGGCTGGGTGCCAGAGCTTGTCGCTAGACATGGTGGACATGTTCCGATGTCTGCGGTTTGCTGAGAGCGGCTTGACCTGAGGCCAACTCCAACGCATGACCCTAAAGAAACATCTGTTTTGTCCGGATTTTATCCGTTTGGATAGGGCAATTGGGTGGCGTCCGGCCATCTACCCGGATGCGCTAACCGTGTGTCCAACGCGCAGACACATCTGGTCCACCACGGCGGGCCGAAGTCCCTATGTGTACAATTTATGAAGTATACATATTGTAAATAGTTCTACAACCAAATAAATCAAATATTGCAAATAGTCTTACAAATAATTAGGTCCACATCAAAATAAAAACACAATCAAATAGTTTTACAACCCAATCAAAATTAGCTTGAATAGATGGAAAGAAAATAAACCGATACATCTACTGATTGCCAATGTCACATATGAGTATGCCAATCACGCCTTCTATGCACAGCTCTCTATCCCACCCACCCCTATGGTTAAGAACCATCGTCCCGCCTCTATCCTGGGGAGCTCGGTGGCGGAGAACCACTTCCTGGCCACCACCGAAACACCCCAGCAGGAGAGGTCAAGTACGATTGATCAGCAACGACTGCACCCGAGTTCTTCTGCAAGTGAGGCCATCGGCAAGGGAGGGCGAGGGAGAGGTCTGTGGATCCCAACATCAACAAATTGCATGCATTATTCATGCGAATAAAAGAGAACTAATGTATACCTAGCCGAAACAAATTGCATGCATGTCCACTTGACTACATGCATGATCATTGGATGATCGAGCTAGGCATGTGGCATGTATATATATAGTACATTATCAATTGCATCCGATCCTCACAAGTAACAAATATTAGTAAGTCAGCAAAGGCATAGCTCTAAATGGAAGCATGCGCGTGATCATGGACTTAGTGGACAACTTTACTATGTCAATTGCTATGAGGTGTTGGAGTGAAACAAACACGCAAGTTGTTTTTCTGTGTGGGCAATGCGAAATAGCTGATGAATCACCGGCCAAGCTTGCTGTCAGCTTAATTATATCTTGTTTGGTTTAGGTCGTCTATCGAGAATTGGTTAAAGTGAAGTTTGTCAGGTTTTATTAATTAGTATAGAGGATGCTATAATGCTAAGACAGAGGTTGTTCATGCTGGTGAGGCTCATGGCGTGATCATGGTACCGGCAATTACCCAGAGGCTGTTGGTTTGGGCTCGATTACACGGCCATGGAGAAATGAGGACCCGTGGCATCGAAGGGAAATATGAACTAGGCAACGGACTGGCCGTAGGAGCTGGACTGTTGCACAACACCATGGATGTTAACGAAGGTGGGGCCGCAATCGCTGGTTGCTACGCCAGGGCGATGCGGCCACAATGGAAAGGTGCCACGTAGTTGATGGATGGCACATGCATGCGGACCAATCGCTTGGCAATGATGGTCGGTCCTGGCACGATGGTTATCTGCCTGCATGTAAACCACATTGCTCCATGGTCGAGATGAAATTTTTGTACTCCTGGACATAAACAAACAAACAAACACACAGAAATATGCTTGGGACTGTCCAAGTTCAATCTTCAAATCCCGCAAAAAAAACAACCTTAAAACACAATGGATTCAATTTTCGATTCTGCATCAATTCATAACGCTCAAGAAATTTTTAGGAGATTGGTCCTTTTTAAGAATTTACGGATATGAAAAATGACACATTCCATACATTTTGTATGATCAAAGGAGAGCGAAGTCCTATTTAAACCCTAAGGTTGTAGAGCTCGATTAAAACAAACCCTCACATTTAAATCCTTGAAATCGATACCATATGCTCTCTCATCTTGGTCTACATAAACCTTTAAGTATTTTTGGAAGTGGATTTGGTGACGTGGCACCGAAAGGCTGAGGTTGCTGTCACTGAGAAAATTAATGACTTTGTCGGCATACACTAAATATCAAAGAACTGAGTTGGGAGTGCTTGATGGCCAGCTCTCGAGTCGTCTGCTGGCCACCTACATTCCACACCACATTTTGTAGTATTTGTTTTTTCGCTCTTCCTCCCGGCAACAACTGACTTGGAGGTGTCAGGGCTCGGGGATGGGCAGTGCCGTCGTGGGCGAGGGCGTAGGATGCTGCCGTGGAGGCTGGGTGCCAGAGCTTGTCGCTAGACATGGTGGACATGTTCCGATGTCTGCGGTTTGCTGAGATTGGCTTGACCTGAGGCCAACTCCAACGCATGACCCTAAAGAAACGTCTGTTTTGTCCGGATTTTATCCGTTTGGATAGGGCAACTGGGTGGCGTCCGGCCGTCTACCCGGATACGCTAACCGTGTGTCCAACGCGCAGACACATCTGGTCCGCCACGGCGGGCCGAAGTCCCTATGTGTACAATTTATGAAGTATACATATTGTAAATAATTCTACAACCAAATAAATCAAATATTGCAAATAGTCTTACAAATAATTAGGTCCACATCAAAATAAAACACAATCAAATAGTTTTACAACCCAATCAAAATTAGCTTGAATAGATGGAAAGAAAATAAACCGATACATCTACTGATTGCCAATGTCACATATGAGTATGCCAATCACGCCTTCTATGCACAGCTCTCTATCCCACCCACCCCTATGGTTAAGAACCATCGTCCGCGCCTCTATCCTGGGGAGCTGGGTGGCGGAGAACCACTTCCTGGCCACCACCGAAACACCCCAGCAGGAGAGGTCAAGTACGATTGATCAGCAACGACTGCACCCGAGTTCTTCTGGAAGTGAGGCCATCGGCAAGGGAGGGCGAGGGAGAGGTCTGCGGATACCCAACATCAACAAATTGCATGCATTATTCATGCGAATAAAAAGAGAACTAATGTATACCTAGCCGAAACAAATTGCATGCATGTCCACTTGACTACATGCATGACCATTGGATGATCGAGCTGACCATGTGGCATGTATATATATAGTCCATTATAAATTGCATCCGATCCTCACAAGTAACAAATATTAGTAAGTCAGCAAAGGCATAGCTCTAAATGGAAGCATGCGCGTAATCATGGACTTAGTGGACAACTTTACTATGTCAATTGCTATGAGTTGTTGGAGTGAAACAAACACGCAAGTTTTTTTTCTGTGTGGGCAATGCGAAAAAGCTGATGAATCACCGGCCCAGCTTGCTGTCAGCTTAATTATATTTTGTTTGGTTTAGGTCGTCTATCGAGAATTGGTTAAAGTGAAGTTTGTCAGGTTTTATTAATTAGTATAGAGGATGTTATAATGATGAGACAGAGGTTGTTCATGCTGGTGAGGCTCATGGCGTGATCATGGTACCGGCAATTCCCTGAAGGCTGTTGGTTTGGGCTCGATTACACGGCCATGGAGAAATGAGGCGCCGTGGCATCGAAGGGAAATATGAACTAGGCAACGGACTGGCCGTCGGAGGTGGACTGCCGCACACCACCGTGGATGTTAACGAAGGTGGGGCCGCAATCGCTGGTTGCTACGCCAGGACATGAGGCCACAATGGAAAGGTGCCACGTAGTTGATGGATGGCACATGCATGCGGACCAATCGCTTGGCAATGATGGTCGGTCCTGGCACGATGGTTATCTGCCTACATGTAAACCACATTGCTCCATGGTCGAGTTGAAATTTTTGTACTCCTGGACATAAACAGACAAACAAACACACAGAAATATGCTTGGGACTGTCCAAGTTCAATCTTCAAATCCCGCAAAAAAAAACAACCTTAAAACACAATGGATTCAATTTTCGATTCTGCATCAATTCATAACGCTCAAGAAATTTTTTAGGAGATTGGTCCTTTTTAAGAATTTACGGATATGAAAAATGACACATTCCATACATTTTGTATGATCAAAGGAGAGCGAAGTCCTATTTAAACCCTAAGGTTGTAGAGCTCGATTAAAACAAACCCTCACATTTAAATCCTTGAAATCGATACCATATGCTCTCTCATCTTGGTCTACATAAACCTTTAAGTATTTTGGAAGTGGATTTGGTGACGTGGCACCGAAAGGCTGAGGTTGCTGTCACTGAGAAAATTAATGACTTTGTCGGCATACACTAAATATCAAAGAACTGAGTTGGGAGTGCTTGATGGCCAGCTCTCGAGTCGTCTGCTGGCCACCTACATTCCACACCACATTTTGTAGTATTTGTTTTTTCGCTCTTCCTCCCGGCAACAACTGACTTGGAGGTGTCAGGGCTCGGGGATGGGCAGTGCCGTCGTGGGCGAGGGCGTAGGATGCTGCCGTGGAGGCTGGGTGCCAGAGCTTGTCGCTAGACATGGTGGACATGTTCCGATGTCTGTGGTTTGCTGAGATTGGCTTGACCTGAGGCCAACTCCAACGCATGACCCTGAAGAAACGTTTGTTTTGTCCGGATTTTATCCGTTTGGATAGGGCAACTAGGTGGCGTCCGGCCGTCTACCCGGATACGCTAACCGTGTGTCCAACGCGCAGACACATCTGGTCCGCCACGGCGGGCCGAAGTCCCTATGTGTACAATTTATGAAGTATACATATTGTAAATAATTCTACAACCAAATAAATCAAATATTGCAAATAGTCTTACAAATAATTAGGTCCACATCAAAATAAAAACACAATCAAATAGTTTTACAACCCAATCAAAATTAGCTTGAATAGATGGAAAGAAAATAAACCGATACATCTACTGATTGCCAATGTCACATATGAGTATGCCAATCACGCCTTCTATGCACAGCTCTCTATCCCACCCACCCCTATGGTTAAGAACCATCGTCCGGCGCCTCTATCCTGGGGAGCTGGGTGGCGGAGAACCACTTCCTGGCCACCACCGAAACACCCCAGCAGGAGAGGTCAAGTACGATTGATCAGCAACGACTGCACCCGAGTTCTTCTGCAAGTGAGGCCATCGGCAAGGGAGGGCGAGGGAGAGGTCTGCGGATCCCCAACATCAACAAATTGCATGCATTATTCATGCGAATAAAAAGAGAACTAATGTATACCTAGCCGAAACAAATTGCATGCATGTCCACTTGACTACATGCATGACCATTCGATGATCGAGCTGAGCATGTGGCATGTATATATATAGTCCATTATAAATTGCATCCGATCCTCACAAGTAACAAATATTAGTAAGTCAGCAAAGGCATAGCTCTAAATGGAAGCATGCGCGTAATCATGGACTTAGTGGACAACTTTACTATGTCAATTGCTATGAGTTGTTGGAGTGAAACAAACACGCAAGTTTTTTTTCTGTGTGGGCAATGCGAAAAAGCTGATGAATCACCGGCCCAGCTTGCTGTCAGCTTAATTATATTTTGTTTGGTTTAGGTCGTCTATCGAGAATTGGTTAAAGTGAAGTTTGTCAGGTTTTATTAATTAGTATAGAGGATGTTATAATGATGAGACAGAGGTTGTTCATGCTGGTGAGGCTCATGGCGTGATCATGGTACCGGCAATTCCCTGGAGGCTGTTGGTTTGGGCTCGATTACGCGGGCGTGGAGAAATGAGGCCCCGTGGCATCGAAGGGAAATATGAACTAGGCAACGGACTGGCCGTCGGAGGTGGACTGCCGCACAACACCGTGGAGGTGGACGAGTAGGGCCGCAATCGTTGGTTGTCGCGCTAGGACGTGCGGCAACAATGGAAAGGTGCCACAAGAGGAAGTAGTAGTGCGGATGGAGGTAGTTGGTGCATATCACATGCATGCGGACCCATTGCATGGCAACGATGGTCGGCCCTGGCACGACGGTTAATTATGTGCTAACATGTAAACTACATCGCTCCATGGCGCGGTGAAATTTTTGTATGCCTGAACACAAACAGAAAAACAAACACACAGAAATATTTTGGGGCAGCATCTTCAAATCCCGCAAAGAAAACAAACTATAAACTGCAGTGGATTCAGTTTTTAATTCTACGTCAATTCATAACGTGCAAGAAATTTGTTAGGAGATTGGTCCTTTTTAAGAATTTGAGGATGTGAAAATGACGCATTCCAAACATAGTGTATGATCAAAGGAGAGTAAAATCCAATTTAAACCTTGAAGTTATAGAGCTCGATTGATACAAACTCTCACCTTTAAATCCTTGAAATCGATACCATATGCTTTCTCATCCTTGTCTAAACAAACCTTCACTTATTTTTAGGAGTGGATTTGGTGACGTGGCACCGAAAGGCTGAGGTTGCTACCACTGAGAAAACTAATGACTTTGTCAGCATACACTTATGGTGTGCCAGAGCTCAGTGCTTGATAGCTAGCTCTCGAGTCGGCTGCTGACCA
The DNA here is from genome assembly GCA_021605145.1 of Aegilops bicornis. NCBI lineage: Eukaryota > Viridiplantae > Streptophyta > Magnoliopsida > Poales > Poaceae > Aegilops > Aegilops bicornis. The sequence goes on along the minus strand of CM038671.1, from coordinate 33,752,559 downwards.
TCTACACTCCACACCACATTTTGTAGTACTGTATTTATTTTGTTGCTCTTCCTTTTGGTAACAACTGACTTGGTGCCGTCAGGGCTCAGGGGTAGGCAGTGCCATCGCGGGCGAGGGCGTAGGATGCTGCCACGGAGACTGGGTGCCAGAGCTTGTCGCTAGACTTGGTGGGCGTGTCCCAATGTCCGCGGTTTGTTGAGAGCAGCTTGACGTCAGGCAAACTCCAACGCATGACCTGTCGTGATTTTATCTGTTTGGATAGTGCCATGGGGTGGCGTTCGGCCGTTTTCTTGGATGCACTGGCCATGCGTCCAACACGCACACATCTGGTGCGTCACGGCCGGCCGAAGTCCTTATGTGTACATTTTATGAAGTATATACATTGTAAATAAATATACAACCAAATAAATCAAACATTGCAAATAGTTTTACAAATAAATAGTTTCACATTCGAATAAAAACACAATTAAATAGTTTTACGATTCAATCAAAATTGTCTTCAATAGATAGAAAGAAAATGAACCGATACATCTACTGGTTGCCAATGTGGCATATGAGTATGCCAATCATGCATTTCACGATGAAATCGGGTGAACTGTTCAAACATTGCCCGTTCTTGGTGCTCAAGCTCAACATTTTCACCCTAAAAATCAAACCCTTGGCCATAGATGTTGTCATCACGCTCATTCTCCACGATCATGTCGCGCATGACTACACAAGCAGACATCACCGTCCAAACCTTCACGGTGCTCCATGTCAGTGTAGGGCTTCGAACGATACTCCATCGAGATTGAAGCACACCAAAAGCACGCTCCACATCCTTCCTAGCACTCTCTTGCATTTGGGCAAATCTCTATCTCCTCTTCTTGCGGATTGGATATTTTCTTCACAAGAGTTGACCACTGAGGATAGATACCACCAGCTAGGTAGTATCCATTGCTGTAATGGTGGCCATTGGTCTTAAAGTTCACCTCTAGGGTGTGGCCTTCTGCAAGCCTTGTGAACACTGGAGAGAGCTGAAGCACGTTAATATCATTGTGAGAACTGGTCATGCCAAAGAAACAGTGTCATATCCAAAGAACTTGTGAAGGCACCGCTTATTGTATGACAGTGGCAACTTTCACTTGCCCATTGTGATGTCCCTACCAAGCAAATGGATAATTCTTTCACTTCCAGTGCATACAATCTATGCTACCAAGCATGCCTGGATCGAAAGCACCTATCGGCATTGATCGCCAACAATCTTTCTGTATCAGCGGCAAATGGCTCTCTCAGATACCCAGGGCCCCGACGGGCAGGCAATGGGAGGACAAGGGTGTGCGTCCCGCTAGTCTGCGCGCTATCCATTTCGACACAAACGCGGCCCAAATTTTGACCGGGATTGCATCGAAAGCGGACAAAAACAGACGTTTGTCCATTTGCTCCACGTGTTATGCCCTGATTTCTGTCAGTTTAACCCCAAACAGATGGTCGGGCGTTGGAGTTGGCCTAATGTACGCTGGTGGGCTACTGTCGCGCGTGCTTGCGTCCGCATAGTGCCTATTTGGCTATTCCCAACTGATGCGTGTGGCCGAGGTACTTGCCTAGTTAGCGCGCGAGCACCATGCCGCTTCGCGGATCGCCATCCTGGTCGCCGCTGCTTATGCTGCTCCCCTCCGACGGTGACGACCCTGAGAGTGTTCGGTCAGTGAGACCCACACACAACCTTCAACTTTGGAGGAGTCAGAATGTCGAGCTAATTCCCTTGTTTCCTGCATTGAACATGCATCGTCAAAGCTGGTTGACGTCCCTGTGCGTCCCTTGTGCGTGAGTGTACCTGTGTGTTGCTTTCATGGTTTGCGAGATACTCAGGTACAGCACCAACACAAGTAATAATGGAAACCGATGAAAACATGTTTTGAAGCTTTGAAAAAATTATCAAAACATGGTAGGTCAATAAGCGGTGCTCTATTTTCCAAGCTGAAACATTAATTCATTTATGAGGTATGAAAACACAAATTGAGCACAAATAGAGTCAAACAATAAACATCACTAATAATTGCCAAATAGTCGCGCGTTCTCTGGCCGCCGATGATCAATGCGATGCAGATGGAACCCTGACCGCATGAACCTGGCGGCGGCACTCTCACGAACATTGAGTAATTCCGCCGCCATCCCTGCGAATCTCTGGCAAGGTTTTAGGGCTAGCTTGATCATGGGTTTACGGTCGATCTACGGGTGTTCTTGGTATGAGAAAAAAAATTGTCTATGTCGCAATGTGGATATCTTCCATCAGAATGCCATATTTTGATGTGGATACCTTCCCTGAATTTCTATGCCTGCACGTTGGACTGAAAAAGTTAGGCGGATATTTCGGCCAAAATTTTCAAAAATAATGACGAAATACGGTAGCATCCATATACCATGGATGTATCTAGAAGATTCTAGCTATCTTTCTAACATGGGGAAGAGTAGATTAGGGAAACGTACATGGCCAAGGTAACCACATAATGGTTGATCCTTGTCACGCGTTTTGCGTGAGTGAACGAACAATTAAGCATGCATTCAGTCATGCACATGAGATGGACGTTGTAAATAGCTCTCGTATGATTAAACGCACATGAGATGCACACTTGTTACTATATAAGTATATAAAATATACCCTAAAACCTCTAGCATGTGTTGCCTGAAAACACCAATTGTGCAAGAACGCCAAGGTTACAGTGGCATGTTCCCATCTCCATATGTGGAATATTGGAGGAAAACAGATGCATAGTTCCGCAGCATTCCGCCCGCCCGGCCATTGTTTTGGTGCTCGGCAATGTCGGTCACGCTCACTCTCATCCAGTTCTTGAACCTGTCGATGCACCGGAGTGATCTCTGCTCCACCACCATGAAGACCGCCGAGTGCATGTTGAGCTGGTGGTCTGTCGATAATGAGGCTGATCACCACAAACAGGTCACATAAACCCTCCAAAGGGCGTCTTTTCATTGGGTCCATGTACACCGCCCCGTCCAACTGCAGATTGATCGGCTCATCAGTGCTACCCTTGGTGAACTTGTACATAACGATGTCCGCCATCTCCATTGCGTGATGTGCGTCCAGCTTCGGCTCCCAGTCATGAGCGTTGCTGGCGTGGTGGACAGGTCATGCTGAGGTTCCATGGCGGCCACCAATATCATAACTGCTATCTTTATTGGGTCGGTGACATGGTACACGCCGACCAGGCAAGGGAAGAAGTTGACTTGGGTGTGGCGCAGGACCTGGTCCGATTTGGTTTTTGTTTATGCTATATATGTTTACAGAACATGTTAACAAACTCGTTTGTGGTTTACTACATACATGTCGGTAACACGATGCAAGGAGTTTGGGTTTTTTTTTTTACAAATGATGCGGCGCCATGCTACGAACTGTGTTCGCGTTGTTTTGAACAAACAACGTTTGGCTTGCAGATTGTATATATCGCAATATTTCCTCATGGGTGTGTTAATGTCAGCTACGCAAACTGCGGGAGGAAGACACAATTGAACGCAGTCTGGTGCAGTGCGTGGTGTCTAGAGAAGCTTGGCACAGGTTCTTCTCCGTGCAACAGATTAATGTCATGAGGCCATCCTGCCAGATGAACCAATGCAACCAATGGTGCCAGGTTGATGAGGCTTTCGGTCTTGCCATAGTCCACAAATCCTACAAGATGCCTTGGTTTGGCTTGGGATTGGTTGCCTATAACCAATGCAAGCTCTCTACGTCGTTTCTGCCTTCAATTAAAATATAGCATTGGATGTACGCATCATGTGATGTAGTGGGCGGGGTCATCCTCTTTTCTTTTCTTTTTCTTTTTTTGTCATCCCCTTTTTGAAAAGGTAAAAAATAAAAATATAGCATGTCATTGATTTGTTTCAAAACTATGACATATTTTATAGCATTTTCGGAAACTATAGCATGATTTGGATAAAAATCAAAAGTAGCAGCCCGCCGGCCACGCGCTGGCCGAAATGGGACTTTTCGGCCACCTCTAGGCCGAAGTAGCCTTTTCGGCCTTCCCTTGGCCGAAATTGTGGGGACCTGGCCGAAAAGTAACATTTTGGTCAAGTGTTGGCCGAAATAGACTTTTTGGTCAAGTTTAGGCCGAAAAGTCCTTTTTGGTCTCGTGTAGGCCGAAGTTGCATGGCTCATACATTAGGCTGAAATGTATTTTCCCGCCACCCGTTTCCCGCCAACCCCTTCCCGCCATATGTTCCCGCCACCCGTTTCCCGCCAACCCTTTCCCGCCATACCGCAATCATTCTTTCCCGCCATTTTATCCTCTCTATCTATAAAACCCCCTTCAGGCGGCGGTGGATAAGCATTCCAGTTTAGTGTAGTCGAGATGTCCCATTATCCATTCGATCGTAGTTTTCACCCTGGGATGAGCAGGACTCTTCTGAGTCTAGTTACCGATTTCAGGATGGACAATAGGATAGTTCCATGGTACGAACTCACCGGTAGTGACACCATAATGAATGAGTTGGCTCACCAATTACATAGGTCTGTGTGGCCTGAAAGGACCTATGAGGAGGTACATAAAGAACTTCTTAGGTTGCATGAAAGGTGGAAAAAGGTGGTGGTGCCGAAGAGTGAAACTTTCAGAAGGATTTCAGCAAATAATCCATCTTTATGGATTGAGGAGAGCGAGGACGAAGATGATATCTTCATGCCGCCACTTCCGGATTCTGCATCATCGAAGGGCAAGAGTTCTTCATCGTCCAAGGGCAAGAGTTTTGCATCCTCGAAGGGCAATAGTTCTGCATCGACGGATGGCAAAAGGACCGCATCATCGAAGGGCAAGAGGGTTGCATCAACGGAGGATGACAATGATGACTTCATGTAGTATGTATGTATTCCAGTTGTGCCGTTTCATTCAGATGTACTTGCATTATTAGTTTGTACTGTATTATTGTAGGGCATTATGTTCTATCTTAATTTCATTTTGTAGTATGTAAGATGTATTGCACAAGTTCAGCTGCACCGTTTAATTCAGATGTACTTCTATCTTAATTATCGGTTGTAGTCTCTTTCGAAATGTAACTGGAATAAGAATGCGAATTAATACTAATATGTCTCTTGCATACATAAAACAATATATGTCTCCTGATCAGATAGAAGCAAGTGCGATAGTAACACATACATGAAGCATGTCTCATACATAAATACTGACTCACAGCTGCAAATAGTCTGAAACTAACATAGATAATGACTCATACAAGATAGATAAGCATATCACTGCAGGGGACGACGACGAGTCTGGGTCTTCCTCGGGCGAGGACCGGAAGGCGATAAGCGCTGAGGTGGTGGACGAGGCTCGCGATAACCACGACCATAGTTAACCTCGTCTCTCACGGTTTGTGTCTCCTGTGTTGGTGGCGGTGGTGGAGTGTGAAACACTGTCTGCGAGAAGTCAAAAATGATTGTAGCTTGGTCATCACCCTCGCCGTCGCCCTCAAAGTACGAAGCTCCACCACTAAGCATCGGTGACTGCATTGAATGCATGAACGGTTGTGACTGGTTGCCGCCTGCGGTAAAGTAAAACATGTAAAATTGATACAAATGCTTGAACGAAGCACCACCACTAAGTATCAATGACGGCTGAGAATGCAGGAACGATTAGTACACTGTTGAGAAGAATGTAGTGAGTAGTGTTACCTAGTTCCATCTGCTGATGCCAGTAAGCGCTCCCTAGCTGTGAAGGAGGTGGCTGATGCCAGGAAGAGCTCCCTGGCTGTGAAGGAGGTGGCTCATGCCAGGAAGAGCTCCCTGGCTGTGAAGGATGAGGTTCTGCACGGTGCACAGAGGGTCGTGGTTCTGAACGGTGCACAGAGGGTCGTGGTTCTGAATGCTGTACAGAGGGACGTGGCGGACGATGTGCTGGAGGAGGAAGTGCAACATCCGAAGACCGTCTACACGTAACAGCTACGTAAATCCCGCGTAGCTTGTCATCAAGACGCCTCAACCATGAGACACTCTCTCGCGGTGGGATATTTTCTCCCCTCTAAAAGCGCTGCATTAAGGCGGAAAGCTCCTCTCGCGCATGTATTGTCAAGTCACCCTGTACACAAAGAGTTAACCAATTATATCCTCGTTGTATGATATATACCACGAATAGATAACCAAGCGAATATGTCTAGGTGAACAAAAGAATTAACATATGAGAATCTAGGCACGTACCGCATGGTGTCTGCTTCCCACAACAGAGGCAGGTGGGTACATATCGCTGGTGAAAGGGGCTTCGATCTGATCAGGAGTAGCTGATGGAACCAAGTAGATCCTCGTTGTATGCCGGTAATGCTGCAGATACAACCCGAATATTTCCCTATTAAAGGGCCGAACCTCACCCCAGATATTTGTCGCAGCGGTAGTCCATTCGTCAACGTAAGGGGTAATGCTCTTAAGCAAATAAGCCATGGACTTGTTTCCTCCTAGGCGACTGTCCCTAAGATTGACATGCGCGATACATGATTAGGTATATTATGAATGCAGAGATGACATCTAAAATAGTATTAGTACTTACTTGTGCACGTGTTCTGGCAAGTGTGGAATATCTGGAATCTCAGGCTCTTGATATAGACTGAACTCTCGCATCACCCTATGAAGAGCCATCTCCTCAACCGTCACGTCGAACACCAACTTGGCCTTGGTCATCCAAAAGTGCCGATCTCTAGTGCACAATCCAGAAATCCCAACTGGGTACCTCGATGATATAGCCTGAGGCGAGTATGGCTCCCAGATAACTTGATCCTCGTGCAAACTATCAAACTGCACCGTGAAGGACGGGTAGCATCCCCTAACCCGGCTATGCGCAAACTGTCTCTGTGCATGACAACAAATAAGCATTAGTAATACTATTGAATGGCAAGAAGTAACTGAACTAATTGTTACTTAATATAAAAGTACCTCTCGTCGTGCCCAAACAGATCCCATAGTAGGCAATTCGCCAATAGCAGGCACATAAGCCCCAGCTAAGTCCTCCAAACCAAAAGGTTTATCAACGTAGACATAGGGTCGTCCAATAGGGAATCTCTCGTATGACCAGAGCTGCAACAATAATGGACATCCAACAAGACTAGATTTTCTAGACTTCAACAAGCAAGCTTTGCACAGGCCTCTGTACGTAGCCGCTAACACAGCAGAACCAAAACTCCTCTGTAGAATATCCGCAGGGCAACGTGCGTCAGCTATCTCTCGTGCAATACCGATGAGTCATGCATCGACAGTGTGTAGGGAACGCAACGGAAAACAAAAAATTTCGGTATAGCGAGCACACCTAGGACCACTATGGAGACTACATACAAGGTTTGATCTGATCCGTACCGACTCGAAGCGCAGCGGAAGAAGAGTCGGTGTAGATCGTCGGTGCAGATCCCCGCAGCTAGGATTTACAACCTCCCAACCGCGAGGATGTACTCCCTCTCCGGACAGCCCTTCGGGAGGCGGTCGGACAGTCCCCCGGACGATGTCGCGGACAGCCCTTCGGGAGGACCCTCGAAACTCGGACAAAGACTCGGACAGCCCTTTGGGTGGACACTCAAACAGCCCCTCGGGCAAAAGATCGAAACTACAATCTCTCTACGGGGTTGCACACATACGGTGTTAGCTATTCGGCAGGGCTTCGCCGTCCAGAACTAGTTCCTGCCGGAACCTAGACAGCCTTACGGCTCTACGAAACTCTTTTCGTGGGAGGGAGAGAAGAAGCCAGATAATGCATGGCATGTGTATGAGAGAAAGGGATGAAGACATGGCAGCCCTCACCCCCTCTATTTATAGGAAAACCAAGGGGTAGTGTGCCTCCAGAAATTACCAAAAAACCCCATGCTTTAGGTCACATATGAGGTTTTATATGCAAAATGGGATGCCATGTGGAGCTCCATGGAGCTCCACCATGCTTGGCCGTCCACCCCCTTGGGGGCCCCCCATGAGGGGCTTCCTTGGCCCCCAAGCCCTTCTAGAAGCCTTTTTGCAAAAGCCCAAAAAGGTGGCTTTCCAAAAAATATCCATAAAGTGATTTTCACTATTCACGACGACTTTTTTCAGTGTGCGTTCGAACTGAAAATATTTATGTGGGCTTAGAACATTTCTAGTACCCACTAAAATGATTTTAAATGCGTTCCGAAACAATTCCGGTTTAGTGATTTTCATCTGCGAAACGCATCTGAAGTGGCTCCGGCAGCTCCGGAACATTTCCGGGTTTTATCTCAGAAAATTCCAAAAAGCTTCCAGAATGATTCTAGCACCCTCCAAGAATTATCAGGCATGTGCCGAAACCAATTTGACTTAATAGTATATCCCGAAACAACTTTTCGGTATCATTCAAAACTTATCCAATGACCTCTCTGTGCGGTACGATTCCGCTGTCCGAAACCTTTCCGGTGTCCGAAACTTTTTCGGTGATTTTCTCTCAAACTCCCTGTCTAGTATTCAGCAGATAGATGACCCTTAAGCGTGTGACCCTATAGGTTCGGTGAAGTATAGACATGAACCGGAACACCTTCGGATCAATGATCAACATCGGAGCCGTGGACACCCATATTGACCCCTATACCCACACGAATAAATATCCGAGTGAACCTCCAGTTGCAGTGTGCTATTCCTGTTGCTTCGCGATATGTCACAAACACCCGAGGTGAGATTTATTGCATGCCCGTGGACGAACAATTTGTGTATCATGCAAGTTACCTCGTTACCGGTTTTGTTCTCTTTTCTCGTTTCCGTGTTCCGGCATCCCAGTGATCAAATCACAATGTGTCTGGCCAGACAATGATGGATACCGTTACACTGAGAGGGCCCGAGTATATCTCTCCATCGTCGGCGGAGCAAATCCCAATCTTGAGCTATCTCATTACTTGCCATACTTTTCCGTGAACACGTAAGCCGCCGTAATAGCCACCCAGTTACGGATGACGTTTAACAAACCCCAAAGTTCAGAAAGCAAGTATGAAGGAACTCGATACTCTCAATGTCTATGGAACTATGCAAACATTAACTTCTCTGTGTTAGTAACCTTTAACTTGTGACGAATGTATCTCATAGCGTAACATCAAAATGGGTCGATTCAATAGAAGTGTTCTACTAACAATTGTGCCCTCAAAATTGCTGGCATAGTCATGCCCATGATCAGGAAAACAGGATCATCATGCAATACTTGAGCCAGTCATAGAGGCTTGACTAGGAATACATTTTACCGTTTATTATTCCACACGTGCACATGAGTTTCCCTCCAAGCCTCGTTTTATTTGCAGACTCGAGAATCATTGCAGTTATAGCATGGAACATAAACTTTCATTACAAACCAGGAGATACAAAATAACTGATATTACTGCCTCTAGGGCATATCTCCTACAGACTCCCACTTGTACTAGAGTCATAATCCAGTTACATGGCTTCCCTAACACCAATGGCTATCTGGTGTTGCTCATGCTTTGCTCGTGGTAGAGGCTTTGTCATCGGGTCTGACACATTCAGATCCGTGTGAACTTTGCGTACTTTCACTAAACCCTCTTCGACATGATGTCGAATGAGTTTATATTTGCGTTGAATATGTCTTGTCTTATGGTGCGAACTTGGCTCCCTTGCCTGAGCCACGGCGCCACTATTATCACAATAGATCTCCACCGGGTCCAGAGCACTTGGAACCACACCAAGGTCTTCAAGAAATTGCTTGATCCATACCGCCTCCTTGGAGGCTTCTGAAGCGGCAACATACTCCGCCTCCGTCGTAGAATCTGCCACAGTCTTTTTTTTGGAACTTTTCCAATCAACTGCGCCACTGTTCAATATGAAAACATAGCTTGATTGAGATTTGAAGTCATCTGGGTCAGTCATGAAGCCTGCATTCAGTGTAACCACTTACAATGAGCTCTTAATCACCTCCATACACAAGGAGTAAATCCTTGGTCCTTCTGAGGTACTTAAGAATACCCTTAACCGCAGCCCAGTGTTCCAACCCTGGATCACGTTGGTACCAGCTGCTAACACTTAGCGCATAGGAAACATCCGGTCTTGTACATAGCATGGCATACATAATAGAACCAACTGCCGAGGCATATGGAACATCATTCATTTGTACTCGCTCATCCAGAGTCTGAGGACTCTGATTCTTGCAAAGCACTGTGCCAGGTGACATGGGGAGTAGGCCTTTCTTGGAGTTCTCCATGTTGAACCTTTTCAACACCTTGTCAATGTACGTGCTTTGGCTATGCGCTATCAGGCGTTTTGATCTATCTCTATAGATTCTGATGCCCAATACATATGCCGCTTTGCCTAAGTCTTTCATTGAAAACCTCTTTTTCAATGAGTCTTTTATTTCGTTAGTAAAATTCACGTCATTTCCATTCAACAATATGTCATCCACATACAAGATTAGAAATGCTTTTGTGCTCCCACTAAATTTCTTGTAAACACAAGATTCTTCGTCATTCCTGATGAAGCCAAACTCTTTGACCACTTCATCAAAATGAATGTTCCAGTTCCTTGATGTTGCTTCTGACCATAAATGGCTTTCTGAAGTTTGCATACCTTTCCAGCATCCTCATGAATGACAAAACCTTCTCGCTGTATCATGTATACATCCTCTTTGAGGTTTCCATTTAGGAAAGCCGTTTTGACATCCATCTGCCATATTTCAAAGTCGAAATAAGCAGCAATTGCTAGCAATATCTGAACAGACGTAAGCATAGCTACGGGCGAGAAAGTATCGTCGTAGTCCACTCCTGGAACTTGCTTGAACCCTTTCGCGACAAGTCTAGCTTTGTGGATAGTACTGTTACCATCTGCGTCCGTCTTTCTTTTGAAAATCCTTTTACAACCAATCGGCTTTACGCCTTCTGGAAGTTCTTCCAAGTTCCAAACTTGGTTTTCGTACATGGATTCCATTTCGGATCTCATGGCTTTGTGCCATTCTTTTGAGCTGGGCTCCGCCATCGCTTCCTTGAAGTGCGCAGGTTCATCGTCTTCAAGAATGAAGATTTCGTTATGAAACCACTCAGGTGGCTGGATAGCCCTACCTGATCTGCGAGGTTCAGTTATAACATTGTCTGATGTCTCCGCATCACATGCGACAACTTCCGGCTCGGTTGTAGGGATAATTAGCGGAATTTCTTCCGGTTCCTTAGCCATATCAACGGTTGCCGAAGACTCACTAATCTCATTAAGTTGTACTGTCCTCCCACTCACTTCTTTGGCGAGAAACTCTTTCTCGAGAAAGCGTCCATCTTTTGCGACAAAAATTTTGCCCTCGGACTGATTGTAGAAGGAATACCCAATGGTGTTTTTGGGATAACCTTAAAGGAACATTTGACTGATCTGGGGTCGAGTTTGTTTGGTTGTAAACATTTTACATAAGCTTCACAACCCCAAACCTTGAGATGCGACACATTGGGTTTCTTCCCATACCATAATTCAAATGGCGTCGTCTCAACAGACTTAGACGGTGCTCTGTTTAATGTATAACCGGCAGTTTCTAGTGCGTGACCCCAAAAACATATCGGTAGATCTATAAGAGACATCATCGACCTTACTATGTCCAACAAGGTTCGATTACGTCGTTCTTATACTCCGTTTCTCTGTGGAGTTCTGGGAGGCGTAAGCTGTGAAACGATTCCACGGTCACTCAGATGTTGGCCAAACTCATGACTAAGATACTCGCCTCCGCGATCAGACCGCAGAAACTTAATCTTTTTGTTACGACGATTTTCTACCTCATTCTGAAATTCTTTGAACTTCTCAAAGGTTTCCGATTTATGCTTCATTAAGTAGATATAGCCATACCTACTCAAATCATCAGCAAAAGTCACGAAGTAAAAATATCCACCCCGTGCGCCTGTGTTCATTGGACCACATACATCACTATGTATTATTTCCAATAATTCACCCGCCCGTTCAGGATGACCCGTGAACGGTGTCTTGGTCATTTTCCCCATCAGGCAAGCTTCACGTGTGTCAAATGATTCAAAATCAAAGGACGGTAAAACTCCATCTTATGGAGTCTTTGCATGCATTTCTTACCGATGTGGCCAAGCCGACAGTGCCACATGAAAGTGGTGGTGGTATCAGCCTTCTTAAGGTGTTTAGCATTCACGTTAAAGACATCATTTCCACATTCAAGATTTAGTATGAAAAGGCCCCCAACAATGGGTGCAAATCCATAAAACATATCCTTACAATAAAGTGAACAACCATTGTTCTCAGACTTGTACGAATACCCATCGTGTACCAAACATGATCCGGAGATAATGTTTCTACACAATAGTGGAACAAAATAAGAGTAATTTAGTTCTAAGATAAATCGTGAAGGGAGACGTAGAGGCATAATGCAGACGGCTTGAGCGGCGATCCCAGCGCCGTTCCCGACACGCATCACGACTTCATTCTTTGCTAGCTTGCACACCTTCTGAAGTCCCTGTATCGAGTTGCAAATGTGAGCAACCGATCCGGTATCAAATACCCAAGACTTAGAGTTTTTTCTCGCAAGCAAAACGTCAATGACATTAACTTGTATAACAATTATACCTTTTCCGGTTTTCCCGGTCTTCTTATCTTCCAGATACTTCTTGCAGTTTCTCTTCCAGTGTCATGTGCCCTTGCAGAAGAAGCACTCAGTTTCATTCTTGGCTCCACCCTTAGAGTTGCTTTGGGAGCCGGTCTTACTGGTGCCCTTGCCCTTCTTTGGCTTGCCTTTCTTCCTTTTGAAACTAGCGGTTTTATTCACAAGCAACACTTGCTTGTGATTTTTCCGCAGTCCTTCTGTAGTTTTCAGCATGGCGAGCACCTCTTCCGGTGTCTTCTCCATCCCTGTCATGTTGTAGTTCATGAAAAAACCGTCGTAAGACGGGGGGGAGTAAGGAAAGCAACATGTCCATCATATGGCCAGGTGGAAGTGGGAATTCCAGGGTTTTAAGCCTTTCAGCATAGCCAATCATTTTGACCACGTGTTCGCCAACTGAACTACCCTCAGCCATCTTGCAATCCATCAAAGCCTTCATGATATCATATCTTTCAGACTTTGCGGTTTCCCTATACAGAGCATCCAATACCCGGATCATACCAAGGGGTTTATGGAATTCAAAACGTTTTTGAAGCTCTGGGCTCATGCAAGCTAGCATGAGGCACTGCACTAAGTTGTGATCATCATCCTTAGTGGCCCAGACATTTTGTACATCTTCCGGGGCCTCTGTCGCGGGTTTAGCTGGAAGATCATACTCTAGCACATACAATTTCTTAGCGTTCCTGAGGACAATCCTCAGGTTGCGGACCCAGTCCGCATAGTTGTTTCCAGTTGCAGCTAACTTCTCTTTCTCTAACATCGGGCCTAAGTTGAACGCGGTGTTGCGAGCCATTTGATCTACAACGAAAAACACAAGTTTCACTTTACACTTTGTTTATAATGAAATTTGCACTAGTGAATAAACAGTTTTATTCTAAATAGTGCTCCCACTCAAATCAATATCTCTCAAAATTGATTATGAGTGACACAAGACCCATATATCCATTCAACGCCATTGAACGAGATGAACACTGATGGCGCGAAATTCAATCGGTAGGCAAACTTGCCGATCACATCTCTATGTGACTCTTGTTCATCTTTTGATGGGTGTGTTCCAAGCTCAGGGAGATCCTTCCAGAACGTCAAGACAACCAAAGTGATCTTGCTGCGAGGTCTCAACTCACCCGCCTCACACTTCCCTAAGCGTTCGTACCTAGGGAGATCCTGCGATACCTCGAAAAGTTAGGTGTTGTGATGGTGCTACACTTGGGAGAACACTAACTACTTGATGTTTTTTGAGAGATCACCCTAATAAAACCGACTACCGCGCAATCAAGAAGGGTGCATCAAGAGGGATAAACATCTCAGGAAATTCATAATAGCATGATATGTTATAGCCTCTTCTGACGGAGAAGTCAAGTATTTCTTCGTCTCCGGCATTCGCGTCGGTGTTCACCTTTGCGAAGATTGCCACCATCTTGTCGACGCACCAGATAACATTGCTATCTCCATAGCGGATAAAATAAATGCTTTACTTAAGGTTGACATGCAGGTCATTAAAGTGCAATCAGATGGCTCCAGCCATCATGCCGAATCATGACACGCAGGTCATGTTAATTACATCATATAGTCATATCATACATAATGAAATTGAATATGAGCATTGCTATACCACATCACATGCTTATCCTACAAAACCAAGTTAGACGCCTCTAATCGGTTTATGCAAAAATTTATTTTACGTGGCTTCTAAGGTTTTGACTTAAACCGCAGCTACCAATGTTTTATCATCAAGTATGATTATTCAAGTTGCTAGATTAACATCTCGGGGTGTATGAAACACGAGATCATTAAATCTCGAGCCCCATACTAAACTTCGTCATACGCATGACCCCCGTGCAGATCATATATGCAATGCCCTTTCATCTGCGAATTTCATCTTTCTTTTGACTGTGGCAGAACCCAAAGAACTGATAGCACTTCCATGATCAATCAGGATCACGGATTGCTTTGTCAAATTCCACCATGTTGTCTTGAGATTGAGCAAACGAAAATTCTAGGGAAGCAACAAGAATGTCGGGTAACAGATTTCATCTATCACCCACATAAATAATTTTCGGCAATAGATCTCATCTACTCCAAATTATATAATGCAATACCCATACATCTCCATGTAGTCTAGATCGTAACCTGCATCTACAAATAGCACGGCTCTTGATGCCACTGTAGGGAACGCAACGGAAAACAAAAATTTTCGGTATAGCGAGCACGCCCAGGACCACTATGGAGACTGCATACAAGGTTTGATCTGATCCGTACCGACTCGAAGCGCAGCGGAAGAAGAGTCGGTGGAGATCGTCGGTGCAGATCCCCGCAGCTAGGATTTACAACCTCCCAACCGCGAGGATGTACTCCCTCTCCGGACAGCCCTTCGGGAGGCGGTCGGACAGTCCCCCGGACGATGTCGCGGACAGCCCTTTGGCAGGACCCTTGAAACTCAGACGAAGACTCGGACAGCCCTTCGGGAGGACACTCGAACAGCCCCTCGGGCAAAAGATCAAAACTACAATCTCTCTACGGGGTTGCACACATACGGTGTCAGCTATCCGGCAGGGCTTCGCCGTCCAGAACTAGTTCCTGCCGGAACCCAGACAGCCTTACGGCTCTACGAAACTCTTTTCGTGGGAGGGAGAGAAGAAGCCAGATAATGCATGGCATGTGTATGAGAGCAAGGGATGAAGATATGGCAGCCCTCACCCCCTCTATTTATAGGAAAACCAAGGGGTAGTGTGCCTCCAGAAATTACCAAAAAACCCCATGCTTTAGGTCACATATGAGGGTTTTATGGGCAAAATGGGATGCCATGTGGAGCTCCATGGAGCTCCACCATGCTTGGCCGACCACCCCCTTGGGGGGCCCCATGAGGGGCTTCCTTGGCCCCCAAGCCCTTTGATGACCCACAAGTATAGGGGATCTATCGTAGTCCTTTGGATAAGTAAGAGTGTAGAACCCAACGAGGAGCAGAAGGAAATGATAAGCGGTTTTCAGTAAGGTTTTCTCTGCAAGCACTGAAATAGTAGGTGATAGATAGTTTTGTGATAATGTAAATAGTAGTGAGCAAAAAGTAAATAAAGTAAATAAAGTGCAGCAAGGTGGCCCAATCCTTTATGTAGCAAAGGATAAGCCTAGACAAATTCTAATAATGTAGCAAACCCACATTGGAAATTATCGTCAAGCTAGTTTTCATCACGTTCATAAGATTCGCGTTCGGTACTTTGATAATTTGATATGTGGGTGGACCGTTACTTGGGTACTGCCCTAACTTGGACAAGCATCCCACGTATGATTAACCCCTATTGCAAGCGTCCGCAACTACAAAAAGTAGTATTAAGGTAAACCTAACCACATCATTAAACATATGGGTCCATATCAACCCCTAACGAAGCAACGCATAAACTAGGGTTTAAGCTTCTATCACTCTAGCAGCCCATCATCTACTTATTACTTCCCCATGCCTTCCTCTAGGCCCAAATAATGGTGAAGTGTCATGTAGTCGACGTTCACATAACACCACTAGAGGAAAACACAACATACATCTCATCAAAATATCGAACGAATACCAAATTCACATGACTACTAATAGCAAGACTTCACCCATGTCCTCAGGAAAAAACATAACTACTCACAAAGAATATTCATGTTCATAATCAGAGGGGTAATAATATGCATAAAGGATATGAACTTATGATCTTCCACCAAGTAAACCAAATAGCATCAACTACAAGGAGTAATCAACACTACCCTACTGGAATCAGCTACTTTGCCATCTGGCAGCTCTTTGTCGTCTGCTAGCGGATGGCAAAGAAGCTCTTTGCCATCAGCTACCGAAAAGCAGACGACAATGAAAGGGCAGACGACAACAGAGGCCTTTGCCATCTGCCCACTCTTTGCCGTCCGCTGGCTGACGGCAAAGAATCTTTGTCGTCTGCTGGCTGACGGCAAAGAGGGAGGTGGCACCCACTAACGGAAACACTTAACGTCCTCCCTCTTTACCGTCCGCAGCGGACGGCAAAGATTCCAAAAAGCGGACGGGAAAAGCTGGACCTAACTAACCTAACTAGCCGAGCCCCCCCCCCCCCCCCGCCCGTTACTCTCTCCGTTCTCCCTCTCTCCTCCCTGACGCCCACATCCACCCACCGCGTCGCCCCCGCCGCCCGGCGCCACCCCCGCCACCGCCCCGCCCCGCCGCGCCCCGCCCGCCGCTGGCGCCCGCCCGGGCCGCCCTGCCACCGCCCCTCCCCATTACGCCCCTCCATCCCGCTTCCTGGCGCCTCGCCAGCGCCGCCCCATCGCCGCCGCCGCCGCGCCCGCCCCGCCCCTTGCCCCCTCCCCGACGCCCCACCATCCCGCCGCCCCGCCACTGCCCCTCCCCACACGCCAACTCCCCACCATCCGCCTCGGCCGCCTCGCCACCCGGCCGTCCCTGCCGAGCCCCGCCGCCCCGCCACCGCCCACCACCCCGGCGCCAGCGTCGCCCCCGACTCCGGTGAGTATATTTTTTTCTGTTTTTTTTTTGTTGTTTAATTGTTAGTGTTAGTGTTAGATTTAGTGTTAGAAAACAAGAAGATTTAGTGTTAGTGTTAGAAAAAAGAATATGTAGAAGAAAAGAAGAAGAAGAAGAAGAAAAGAAGTAGAAGTAGAAGAAGAAGAAAAGAAGAAAAGAAAAGAAGTAAAAGAAGTAGAAAAAAGATGAAAAAGAAGAAGAAGAAAAGAAGTAGAAGAAGTAGAAGAAGAAGAAAAGAAGAAAAGAAAAAAGTGATATACATTTTATTATTCATGTCGGTATTTTTTTATGTTGTACTAATTTCGTTTACTCTTTGTCATGGCATGTGTTGAAAGATGGTGGGCGCTGGTCGGGAGCGCTCCGAGGACCCTTCTTCGTCGGCGCGTGGTACAAGGTCTTCCATTCCACACGCACCTCTCCGCCGGGCGTTGCTGGACAGTATGGCGACACCGTCGGGCCCTTCTTCATCGACTGTGGTGCCGAGCAGGGGATGAGGTAAGAAGAAGAGAGGAGCTGGAGCACGTGGTCGCGGGAGAGGAGGTTGGGTGACTGCGAGGGCGCCTTCCTTGCCGCCACCCCCAGCTATTTCACCCGAGCACATGACTGCTAGGGTGGACTCATCCGAGGAGGAGGCTACACGGACTCCGGTCCACGAGCCTCCGGTCCACGGGCCTTCAGCCCACGAGCCTCGGGTTGACGGGCCTTCGGGCCACGAGAGTTCGGCCCACGAGACCCCGGAGGAACACACGTCTGGATGGGGTACCTGGCCGGATCAGCCTGAGGGGCCGAGTGGCCATGCTGATGATGGCGGGGAGCCGACTGATATTGAGGAAGAGGGGGCACCGTCTACCAGCGTGGTTGTACACGGCTCCCGGACGTGCCGGCGACCCGCAAGCAGAGGTGGTTGATTTTCCCTGATGGGGAGAGGTAAGTGCATTTAATCTTTTTGTACCCTTCTGCATTCACGTTTCTTCAAATATCTAATGCGTTGGCCTTGTCATGCTGCAGGGGTTGGGACCACCATCATAGTGTCCGCCGGCCCAACTCCGTCCTTGGAATTCTTTGTCGGCAAAACTTCCCAGGGTTTGTTACGTTGCCTGGTGAGGGTCGGCTTCCAGAGCTTGGATTGAGTTGGGAGCACTACTTGGCTGCCTCGGCCTTGGGTGAGATTATCGACAGTGTCTTGTGCAAGGCGAGGGCAGACGTGGTGATTAGAAAGTTCTGGGTAATTTCTCCTTTACACAATTAAAAATCTTCAACTAGCTAGTTATTAATTGTACTAATCAATATTGTCTCATTTGATTGCGGATATTCTATAGGTGTGAGGAGGGATACGAGGAGGAGGCGGCAAATGTTATCGATAACGTCTGCAAGCGCCTACTACAGAACTTACGGCACGAGGCTCGGGTGCAGGCCGTTCGAGACTACTACGCCGCGCGTGGTATCAAGAAGACCAAGCCGGCGTGCCGCGAGAAGTTCTTGAGTAAGGAGGAGTACATGAAGGTAATTCTTAAGGCCTTGTACTTTACTTCCTTCATTTAGTAATTCATAGTCATAGCGCTCAAGTTTCTATTTCCTAACTTAGGCCCCTCCGAGATGGTGTGCGGATCGGATGGATTGTTGGGAGGTGTTGGTCAATGAGTGGTGCTCAAAAGAATGGTGAGCCCTCCACAACGAGGCCAAGGACAAATTAGCTTAGTTAGCTCATAAACGATCCATTTCACCTAAATTAGCTCTTAACTGATCCATTTTACCCAAGTTAGCTCTAAAATGACCTATTTTAACTAGATTAGCTCCTAAATGATCCATTTTACCTACGTTAGCTCTAAAATGACCCATTTTACCTAGGTTAGCTCCAAAATGACCCATCTTACCTAGGTTAGCTCTAAAATGATGCATTTTACCCAAGTTGGCTCTAAAATGACCCATTTTACCTAGATTAGCTCATAAACGATCCATTTCACCTAGGTTAGCTCTAAAATGACCCATCTTACCTAGGTTAGCTCCAAAATGACCCGTCTTACCTAGGTTAGCTCCAAAATGACCCATCTTACCTAGGTTAGCTAAAAAACGATCCATTTCACCGAAGTTAGCTCAAAATGATCCATTTCACCTAAATTAGCTCTTAAATGATCCATTTCACCTTAGTTAGCTCAAAAACGATCCATTTCACCTTAGTTAGCTAAAAACGATCCATTTCACCTTACTTAGCTCATAAACGACCCATTTCAACTAAGTTAGCTCATAAATTATCCATTTCACCTAAGTTAGCTCAAAACTATCCATTTCAACTTAGTTAGCTCAAAAACGATCCATTTCACCTTAGTTAGCTCATAAACGACCCATTTCAACTAAGTTAGCTCATAGATGATCCATTTCACCTTAGTTAGCTCATAAACGGCCCATTTCAACTTAGCTCATATATGATCCATTTCAACTTAGCTCATATATGATCCATTTCACCTAAGTTAGCTAAAAAAGATCCATTTCAACTTAGTTAGCTCAAAAATGATCCATCTCAGCTTAGTTAGCTCATAAACGATCCATTTCAACTAAGTTAGCTCATAGATGATCCATTTCACCTTAGTTAGCTCGTAAACAACCCATTTCAACTTAGTTAGCTCATATATGATCCATTTCACCTAAGTTAGCTCATAAATGACATATACTTCTTGTTCTAGTCTTCTTCTTCTAGTCACCTATTTCTAACTTTCTTATTTGCCATTTTGCAGATTTCATTCACTTCATGAAAGCTAGCTTGCTATGATGGAGTGCTTGTTTTTTCTTTTATGAAACTTTGCATTGTATCTAGCTTGCTATGATGGAACTTGCTATCTTGATCAAACTTTGCATTGTAATATGTATCTGGATGGAATAATGTGTATGGATGGAACTTGCTTATGTATGAATGGATGAAACTTAATTATGTGCTGGATATATATGTGATATGTTTGCTGTTAAATAGCCCTGTGAAATATATCTATATATGTCATATATATTTGCTGTGAAAATTGTTGGATTCAGAAAAAACAAAAAAAAGAGCCAATATACAGGCTCTTTGCCGTCTGCCACAAGCAGCGGCCTCTTCCCGTCGACCAGCGGATGACAAACAAGACACGTGGCAGCCAAACCGTGCTTCACAGGGAGCTGACCCATTTGGCGGTTGCCTACGATGGCGAGCGACAAAGAGTAGTGACGTCTAACTGACATCATACGGCGGACGGCAAAGGCAGGACAAATTTTGCCGTCAGCGGCGGACGGCAAAGGTCTGCCGTTAGCCACCTAACGGACTAACAGCGCAATTTTTGTCGTCTGCTTTCTTTGTCGTCCGCTGCTGAAGGCAAAGGACCCTTTGCCGTCAGCCGCGTAAAGCAGACGGCAAAGTAGCTGATTCTTGTAGTGCTACTAGCAACCCACAGGTACCAATTTGTGGTTTTGATACAAGATTGGATAGAAGAGATGAACTAGGGTTTTGAGAGGAGATGGTGCTGGTGAAGATGTTGATGGAGATTGACCCCATCCCGATGAGAGGATCGTTGGTGATGACGTTGGTGATGATTTCCCCCTCCCGGAGGGAAGTGTCCCCGGCAGAACAGCTCATGAGCCCTAGATTGATTCCGCCAAGGTTCCGCCTCGTGGCGGCGGAGTTTCGTCCCGTAAGCTTGCCCATGATTTTTTCCAGGGTAAAAGTGATGATATAGCAGAAGATGGACGCCGGAGGCCCACCAGGGGGCCCAGGAGATAGGAGGTCGCGCCCTACAAGGGGGGCGCGCCCCCTGTCTCCTGGACAAGGTGTGGGCCCCCTGGCCTATTTCTTTCGCTCATAAATTCTTATTAAATCCAAAAAGTTGTTTTGTGGAGTTTTAGGACTTTTGGAGTTGTGTAGAATAGGTTTCCAACGTTTGCTCCTTTTCGGCCAGATTCGGTGTCGGCATTCCCCTCTTCATGGTAAACCTTGTAAAATAAGAGAGAATAGCCATAAGTATTGAGATATAATGTGTAATAACAGCCCATAATGCAATAAATATTGATATAAAAGCATGATGCAAAATGGACGTATCAACTCCCCCAAGCTTAGACCTTGCTTGTCCTCAAGCGGAAGCCGAAACCGAAAAATATGTCCACATGTTTAGAGATAGAGGTGTCGATAAAAAATAAAATACGGACATGAGGGCATCATGATCATTCTAATAACAGCAACATATATAGATTTTGTCATATGATTTCCTATGCTCAAGTAATAAACAATTCACAATGTCAAGTATGGTTCAAAAACTTCATTGGGAACTAACAAACTATAATCTCAGTCATTGAAGCAATTGCAATTTATCGTAACATCAGAAAGAGTCAATAATAGAGTTTTTCAACAAGCTCACATACTCAACTATCTCGTAGTCTCCCATAATTGTTAACACTCACGCAATACTTGTGGTTATAGAGTTTCAGCCGGACACTGAGAAAGATAGGGGCTTCTTGTGTTGCCTCCCAATGTATTCACCTTTAGGTGATGTCAACAATAATAGCCTATGCCAACTTACATCCAATTGTATATATGTATCATGATCTTTCAAACACAAAGAGCTTGCCAAAGGATAAAATGAAAAAGGGAAAGGTGAAGATCACCTTGACTCAAGCATAAAGTAAAAACATAAAGTAAAAGATAGGCCCTTCGCAGAGGGAAGCAGAGGTTGTCTTGCGCTTTTAGGGTTGGATACACAAAATCTTAATGCAAAAGAACGTCACTTTATATTGCCCCTTGTATGTGGACCTTTATTATGCAATCCGTTGCTTTTATTACTTCCACAACAAGTTCCTACAAAGCTTATTTTCTCTGCACTAATAAGTCATCCATATTTAGAGAGCAATTTTTATTGCTTGCACCGATGGCAACTTACTTGAAGGATCTTACTCAATCCATAGGTAGGTATGGTGGACTCTCATGGCAAAACTGGGTTTAAGGATATTTGGAAGCACAAGCAGTATTTCTACTTGGTGCAAGGTATTTGGCTAGCATGAGGGGGAAAGGCAAGCACAAAATGTTTGCAAGGTCAATGACAATATACTTTAACTGAGATGTCGGGAAACATAAACCATTACATTTTCTTCCTTGTCCAACATCAACTCTTTTAGCATGTCATACTTAATGAGTGCTTCACAATCATAAAAGATGTCCAAGATAATATATTTATATGTGAACCCCTCTTTCCTTATCACTTCCTATTAATTGCAACGATGACCAAGGCTACGTTTATCAACTCTCAACAATTTTTATGCCTCATACTTTCTATGTGTGAAGTTATCACTATCCATAAGATCAATATGAACTCTTTTATTCTTTCTACTTTCTCAAGACCATAGCAACAAAGCAAAGCCCTTGACTCAACACTAATCTTTATTATAGATAGCACACGGACTCGATTACATAAAGGGATCACAATGCAAAACTCGAAACTACTTGATATCAAAAACTTCAAACTACTAGATCAAGATACTACTAAAAGGATCGAGCTAAATAAAGCGGTAAAAATAAGAGTGTGATAGTGCTACGATACCGGGGCACCTCCCCCAAGCTTGGCAGTTGCCAAGGGGAGTGCCCATACCCATGTGATTATTTCTCCTTCTTCACGGTTGGTGTTATGATCTTCTTGGCGATTATACCCTTCAAGATACGGTTCTCCTCCTCGAGCTTGTTGACTTGTTGTTTGAGGTCAAAAATTTCTTTACGGAGCTTGCCCGTAACGGACAAGGCTCCTTTTACCCAAGGATGCTACATAGCTTCTGGAGAACAAGTGAAACTCTTTTTCATATTTTCATAAGAAAGAAATCTAGAGTTGGAAGGAGTGACCGAAGTAGGGACAGCCAGGCTAGGTAGTTCCCCCATAGTGAATTCGGCTCGAAGACGAGAGGTAACTTCTTGATCCTCCTCCATGGCATCTATTCTTTTCAAATCAGCCTCCATCTTATCCTCCGTTGATGGTCCAAAGTGATAGGCGTCGTTATTTGCTCCTGGACCTGGCGTTGGGTGAGACACCCGGCTCTCCCCAACTGACTCCTGAGAAGACATCTTGCTTTATTCTGCAACAAGAACAACTCGAAACAAAACAGAGGATATTTGTGTGATACGGTGGTCAAAACCTTCGGGAGTATATATAATGAATTTTTACCGATCAAAATGCGTAACATACAAGAAAACGGAGTCCGGGAGGCACACGAGATGCCCACCAGACAGGGGGCGCGGCCTCCTCTCTCGTGGGAGCCTCGTGTCCCTATCGGACTACTTCTTTCTTCCTAAAATTCTTAAATAATCCAAAACTGATAAAAATTGCCTTTAGATTTGTTTTGGAGTCGGTTTACTTACCGTACCACATACCTATGCCTTTTCGAGATGCAGGCGTTCTGGAAAGTGTCTCTTATGTATTCCTCAGGGGTTATGGCTTCAATAATATTAGTTTCAACATTGATAGGATTACCTGAAATATAATGTTTAATTTCTTTGACCGTTTACCACCCTCGGATTTGTGCCTTCGAAGTTGTTGATTTTTATAGCACCAGAACGATAGACCTCCTCGATAACGTAGGGACCTTCCCATTTTGAGAGAAGTTTTCCTGCAAAAAATCTTAGACGAGAGTTGAATAATAACACATAATCTCCTACGTTAAACTCACGCTTTTGTATCCTCTTATCATGCCATCGTTTGACTTTTTCTTTGAAAAGCTTGGCATTCTCATATGCTTGGGTTCTCCATTCATCAAGTGAGCTAATATCAAACAACCTCTTCTCACCGGCAAGTTTGAAGTCATAATTGAGCTCCTTAATAGCCCAACATGCTTTATGTTCAAGTTCAAGAGGTAAATGACATGCTTTTCCATAAACCATCTTATATGGAGACATACCCATAGGATTTTTGTATGCAGTTCTATAGGCCCATAATGCATCATCAAGTTTTTTGGACCAGTTCTTTCTAGATCTATTCACAGTATTTTGCAAAATTAATTTGAGCGCTCTATTGCTCAACTCTACTTGACCACTAGACTGCGGGCGATAAGGAGATGCGATTCTATGATTGACATCATACTTAGCAAGCATCTTGCGGAAAGCACCATGAATAAAATGTGAACCACCATCAGTCATAAGATATCTAGGGACTCCAAACCTCAGAAAAATAACTTCTTTAAGCATTTTAATAGAAGTGTTATGATCAGCACTACTAGTTGGAATAGCTTCTACCCACTTAGTAACGTAATCAACAACAACTAAAATATGTGTATAACCATTGGAGGCAGGAAAAGGTCCCATATAATCAAAGCCCCAAACATCAAACGGTTCAATAACAAGAGAATAATTCATAGGCATTTCTTGACGTCTACTAATGTTACCTATTCTTTGACATTCATCACAAGATAAAACAAACTTACGAGCATCTTTGAAGAGAGTAGGCCAATAAAAACCAGATTGTAGTACCTTGTGTGCAGTTCTATCTCCAGCGTGGTGCCCTCCATAGGATTCAGAGTGACACTTGCGTAGGATTTGTTCATGTTCATGCTCACGCACACAACGTCTAATAACACCATCTACTCCTTCTTTATAAAGATGTGGGTCATCCCAGAAGTAATGTCTTAAATCATAAAAGAACCTTTTCTTTTGCTGGTATGTGAAACTAGGCGGTATATATTTAGCAACAATGTAATTAGCATAATCAGCATACCAAGGAGCAGTACGGGAAGCATTGACAACCGCTAATTTTTCATCAGGAAAGCTATCATTAATAGGCAGTGGGTCATCAAGAACATTCTCTAACCTAGACAAGTTATGCGCAGCGGGTTCTCAGCTCCCTTTCTATCAATAATATGCAAATCAAATTCTTGGAGCAAGAGAACCCATCTAATGAGTCTAGGCTTAGTATCTTTCTTTTCCATAAGATATTTAATAGCAGCATGATCAGTGTGAATAGTAACTTTGGAATCAACAATATAAGTTCTAAACTTATCACATGCAAACACAACTGCTAAGAACTCTTTTTCAGTAGTAGCATAATTTCTCTGGGCAGTATCAAGAGTCTTACTAGCATATTGGATAACATTCAATTTCTTATCGACTCTTTGCCCTAAAACAGCACCTACAGCATAATCACTAGCATCGCACATAATTTCAAAAGGTAAATTCCAATCAGGTGGCTGAACAATAGGTGCAGTGATCAAAGCTTTCTTAGGTGTTTCAAATGCTTCTACACAATCATCATCAAAGACAAAAGGAATATCTTTTTGCAATAAATTAGTCAAAGGCCTAGAGATTTTAGAAAAGTCCTAAATGAACCTCCTATAAAAAGCGGCGTGACCAAGGAAACTTCTTATACCTTTTATGTCCTTGGGACATGCCATCTTTTCAATAGCATCAACTTTGGCTTTATCAACTTCAATACCTCTCTCGGAAATCTTGTGCCCCAAGACAATGCCTTCATTAACCATAAAGTGACACTTTCCCCAATTCAGGACGAGACTAGTGTCTTCGCATGTCTGCAAAACTCGATCAAGGTTGCTCAAACAATCATCAAAAGAGGATCCATAGACGGAGAAGTCATCCATGAATACCTCACAAATCTTTTCACAAAAATCAGAAAATATAGCCATCATGCATCTTTGAAAGGTAGCAGGTGCATTACATAAACCAAAAGGAATACGTCTATAAGCAAAAGTACCAAAAGGGCAAGTAAAGGTAGTTTTAGATTGATCCTTTGCTGACACAGGTATTTGAGAGAAGCCAGAATAACCATCTAGAAAGAAAAAATGTGTGCGTTTGGATAGCCTATCTAGCATTTGATCAATAAAAGGTAAAGGGTAATGATCTTTCTTAGTAGCTGTATTTAACTTACGGAAATCAATTACCATCCTATAACTTGTAATAATTCTTTGCGGGATCAATTCATCCTTATCATTAGGAACAACGGTAATACCTCCCTTTTTAGGGACACAATGGACAGGGCTTACCCATTCACTATCAGCAACGGGATAAATAATACCTGCCTCAAGGAGCTTTAGGATCTCCTTTCTTACCACTTCCTTCATTTTGGGATTTAATCATCTTTGAGGATCTCTAACTGGTTTGGCATCTTTCTCCACTGAAATTTTGTGTTGACATAATGTGGGACTAATGCCCTTAAGATCATCCAGAGTATATCCAATAGCGGCTCGGTGCTTCTTTAGAGTTTTCAATAATCTTTCTTCTTATTTCTCTGAAAGGTTAGCACTAATAATAACAGGTTATATTTATTTTTCATCAAGATAAGCATACTTAAGATTATCAGGTAATGGTCTGAGTTCAAAAACGGGATCGCCCTTGGGTGGAGGGGGATCCCCAAGAATTTCAACGGGAAGGTTATGTTTCAGCATAGGTTCCTGTTTAAGGAACACTTCATCTATTTCTTCCCTTTCCTTCATAAATATATCGTTTTCATGGTCTAGCAAATATTGTTCTAACGGATCTGTTGGAGGAACAACAATGGAAGCAAGACCGATAATTTCATCCTTACTAGATGGTTCCCTTTCACGAGGTTGTCCACTAAACTTGGCAAAATTAAACTCATGAGACATACCATCTATGCCAACAGTGACAATATTCCTTTCACAATTAATCTTAGCACTAGCCGTATTCAAGAAGGGTCTACCAAAAATAATGGGACAAAAATCATCTTGTGGGGAGGCAAGAACAAGAAAATCAGCAGGGTATTTAACCTTCCCGCACAAAACTTCAACATCTCTAACAATCCCAATAGGTTTAATGGTATCCCTATTAGCAAGCTTAATAGTAACATCAATGTCTTCTAATTCAACATATGCAATATCATGAATAATTTCTTTATAAATATCATAAGGTATTGCACTAGCACTTGTTGGAAATATGCCCTAGAGGCAATAATAAATTAGTTATTATTATATTTCCTTGTTCATGATAATCGTTTATTATCCATGCTATAATTGTATTGATAGGAAACTCAGATACATGTGTGGGTATATAGACAACACCATGTCCCTAGTAAGCCTCTAGTTGACTAGCTCGTTAATCAATAGATGGTTACGGTTTCCTGACCATGGACATTGGATGTCATTGATAACGGGATCACATCATAAGGAGAATGATGTGATGCACAAGACCCAATCCTAAGCCTAGCACAGATCGTGTAGTTCGTATGCTAAAGCTTTTCTAAAATGTCAAGTATCATTTCCTTAGACCATGAGATTGTGCAACTCCCGGATACCGTAGGGAATGCTTTGGGTGTACCAAACGTCACAACGTAATCGGGTGGCTATAAAGGTGCATTACAGGTATCTCCGAAAGTGTACATTGGGTTGGCACGAATCGAGACTGGGATTTGTCACTCCGTGTGACGGAGAGGTATCTCTGGGCCCACTCGGTAGGACATCATCATAATGTGCACAATGTGATCAAGGAGTTGATCACGGGATGATGTGTTACGGAACGAGTAAAGGGACTTGCCGGTTACGAGATTGAACAAGGTATCGGTATACCGACGATCGAATCTCGGGCAAGTACAATACCGCTAGACAAAGGGAATTGTATACGGGATCGATTGAGTCCTTGACATCGTGGTTCATCCGATGAGATCATCGTGGAAGATGTGGGAGCCATTATGGGTATCCAGATCCCGCTGTTGGTTATTGACCGGAGGACGTCTCGGTCATGTCTACATGTCTCCCGAACCCGTAGGGTCTACACTTAAGGTCTGGCGACGCTAGGGTTATAAAGGAAGTTTGTATGTGGTTACCGAATGTTTTTCGGAGTCCCGGATGAGATCCCGGACGTCACGAGGAGTTCCGGAATGGTCCGGAGGTAAAGATTTATATATGGGAAGTCCTGTTTTGGTCACCGGAAAAGTTTCGGGTTTTCCCGGTAACGTACCGGGTCCACCGGGAGGGTCCCGGGGGTCCACCAAGTGGGGACACCAATCCCAGAAGGCTGCGTGGGCCAAGTGTGGGAGGGGACTTGACCCAGGTGGGCTGGTGCGCCCCCCCACAGGGGGCCCAAGGCGCAGGGAAGTGGGGAAAGGCGGCAAACCCTAGGGCAGATGGGCCCTAAGGCCCACCTAGTGGGTGCCCTCCTCTCCCCCCCCCCCCCTTGGCCGCCCCCCTAGATGGGATCTAGGGCTGGCCACACCCCTTGCGGTGGGAAACCCTAAAGGGGGCATAGCCCCCTTCCCCCCTATATATACTTGAGGTTTTGGGGCTGCCAGACACATGAGAACTTCTCCCTCTTGGCGCAGCCCTACCTCTCTCCCTTCTCCTCTCTCACGGTGCTTGGCGGAGCCCTGCAGGATTGCCACGCTCCTCCACCACCACCACGCCGTTGTGCTGCTGCTGGACAGAGTCTTCCTCAACCTCTCCCTCTCTCCTTGCTGGATCAAGGCGTGGGAGACGTCACCGGGCTGTACGTGTGTTGAACGCGGAGGTGCCGTCCGTTCGGCTCTAGGATCTCCGGTGATTTGGATCACGACGAGTACGACTCCTTCAACCCCGTTCTCTTGAACGCTTCCGCTTAGCGATCTACAAGGGTATGTAGATGCACTCTCCTTCCCCTCGTTGCTGGTTTCTCCATAGATAGATCTTGGTGACACGTAGGAAAATTTTGAATTTCTACTACGTTCCCCAAAAGTGGCATCATGAGCTAGGTCTATTGCGTAGATTCTTTCCACGAGTAGAACACAAAGTAGTTGTGGGCGTTGATGATGTTCAATATGCTTACCGTTACTAGTCCAATCTTGTTTCGACGGTATTGTGGGATGAAGCGGCCCGGACCGACCTTACACGTACACTTACGTGAGACAGGTTCCACCGACTGACATGCACTTGGTGCATAAGGTGGCTAGCGGGTGCCAGTCTCTCCCACTTTAGTCGTAACGGATTCGATGAAAAGGGTCCTTATGAAGGGTAAATAGCAATTGGCATATCACACTGTGGTTTTGCGTAGGTAAGAAACGTTCTTGCTAGAAACCCATAGAAGCCACGTAAAACATGCAAACAACAATTAGAGGACGTATAACTTGTTTTTGCAGGGTATGCTATGTGATGTGATATGGCCAAAAGTATGTGATGAATGATATATGTGATGTATGAGATTGATCATGTTCTTGTAATAGGAATCACGACTTGCATGTCGATGAGTATGACAACCGGCAGGAGCCATAGGAGTTGTCCTTATTTATTGTATGACCTGCGTGTCATTGAGCAACGCAATGTAATTACTTTACTTTATTGCTAACCGGTAGCCATAGTAGTAGAAGTAATAAGTTGGCGAGACAACTTCATGGAGACACGATGATGGAGATCATGATGATGGAGATCATGATGTCATGCCGGTGACGATGATGATCATGGAGCCCCGAAGATGCAGATCAAAAGGAGCAATATGATATTGGCCATATCATGTCACTATTTGATTGCATGTGATGTTTATCATGTTTATGCATCTTATTTGCTTAGAACAATGGTAGTAAATAAGATGATCCCTCATTAAAATTTCAAGAAGTGTCTCCCCTAACTATGCACCGTTGCTAAAGTTCGTCGCTTCTAAGCACCACGTGATGATCGGGTGTGATGGATTCTTATGTTCACATACAACGGGTGTAAGACAGATTTACACACGTGAAACACTTAGGGTTAACTTGACGAGCCTAGCATGTAAAGACATGGCCTCGGAACACAGAGACCGAAAGGTCGAGCATGAGTCGTATAGTAGATACGATCAACATGAAGATGTTCACCGATGATGACTAGTCCGTCTCACGTGATGATCGGACACGGCCTAGTTGACTCGGATCATGTAATCACTTAGATGACTAGAGGGATGTCTATCTGAGTGGGAGTTCATGAGATGAACTTAATTATCCTGAACATAGTAAAAAGATCTTTGCAAATTATATCGTAAGCTCGCGCTTTAGTTCCACTGTTTAGATATGTTCCTAGAGAAAATATAGTTGAAAGTTGACAGTAGCAATTATGCGGACAGTAGAAAGCTTATGTCCTTAATGCACCGCTCAGTGTGCTGAACCCCAAACGTCGTTTGTGGATGTTACGAACATCGGACATACACGTTTTGATAACTACGTGATAGTTCAGTTAAACGGTTTAGAGTTGAGGCACCAAAGACGTTTTTCGAAACGTCGCGAAACATATGAGATGTTTCGAGGGCTGAAATTGGGATTTCAGGCTCGTGCCCACGTCAAGAGGTATAAGACCTCCGACGATTTTCTTAGCCTGCAAACTAAGGGAGAAAAGCTCAATCGTTGAGCTTGTGCTCAGATTGTCCGAGTGCAACAATCACTTGAATCGAGTGGGAGTTGATCTTCCAGATGAGATAGTGATGTTTCTCCAAAGTCATTGCCACCAAGCTGCTAGAGCTTCGTGATGAACTATAACATGTCAGGGATAGATATGATGATCCTTGAGGTATTCACGATGTTTAACACCGCGAAAGTAGAAATCAAGAAGGAGCATCAATTGTTGATGGTTGGTGAAACCACTAGTTTCAAGAAGGGCAAGGGCAAGAAGGGACACTTCATGAAATGGCAAATCAGTTGCTGCTCCAGTGAAGAAACCCAAGGTTGAACCCAAACCCGAGACTAAGTGCTTCTGTAATAAGGGGAACAGCCACTGGAGCAGAATTACCCTAGATACTTGGTAGATAAGATGGCTGGCAAGGTCGATAAAAGTATATTGGATATACGTTATGTTAATGTGTACTTTACTAGTACTCCTAGTAGCACCAGGGTATTAGATACCGGTTCGGTTGCTAAGTGTTAGTAACTCGAAACAAAAGCTACGAAATAAACGGAGACTAGCTAAAGGTGAGCTGACGATACGTGTTGGAAGTGTTTCCAAGGTTGATATGATCAAGCATCGCACGCTCCCTCTACCATCGAGATTGGTGTTAAACCTAAAATTGCTATTTGGTGTTTGCGTTGAGCATAGACATGATTGGATTATGTCTAGCATACGGTTATTCATTTAAGGAGAATAATGGTTACTCTATTTATTTGAATAAATACCTTCAATGGTCTTGCACCTAAAAGAATGGTTTATTGAATCTCGATCGTAGTGATACACATTTCCATGCCAAAAGATATAAGATAGTAATGATAGTACCACTTACTTGTGGCACTGCCATGTAAGTCATATTGGTGTGAAACGCATGAAGAAGCTCCATGTTGATGGATCTTTGGACTCACTCGCTTTTTGAAAAGTTTGAGACATGCGAACCATGTCTATTGGTGTATACGCATGAAGAAACTCCATGCAGATGGATCGCTTTGGACTCACTTGAATTTGAATCACTTGAGATATGCAAATCATACCACATGGGCAAGATGACTGAAAAGCCTCGGTTTCAGTAAGATGGAACAAGATAGCAACTTGTTGGAAGTAACACATTTTGATGTGTGCAGTCCAATGAGTGCTGAGGCATGCAGTGAATATCGTTATGTTCTTACTTCACGGATGATTTGAGTAGATACTGAGTGTATTTACTTGATGAAACACAAGTCTGAATTATTGAATGGTTCAAGTAATTTCAGAGTAAAGTTGAAGATCATCGTGATAAGAGGATAAAATGTCTATGATATGAACATAGAGATGAGTATCTGAGTTACGAGCTTTGGCACGCAATTAAGACATTGTGGAAATTGTTTCACAATAAATACCGCCTGGAACACCATAGTGTGATGGTGTGTCCGAACATCATAGTTGCACCCTATTAAATATGGTGCGTACCATGATGTCTCTTATCGAATTACCACTATCGTTCATGGGTTAGGCATTAGAGATAACCGCACTCACTATAATAGGGCACCACGTAATTCCGTTGAGACGACACCGTTTGAACTATGGTTTGGAGAAACCTAAGTTGTCGTTTCTTAAAGGTTTGGGGCTGCGATGCTTATGTGAAAAAGTTTCAGGTTGATAAGCTCGAACCCAAAGCGGATAAAATGCATCTTCATAGGACACCCAAAATGGTTGGGTATACCTCCTAATTCAGATCCGAAAGCAATAGGGGTTGTTTCTAGAAACGGGTCCTTTCTCGAGGAAAAGTTTATCTCGAAAGAATTGAGTGGGAGGATGGTGGAGACTTGATGAGGTTATTGAACCATCACTTCAACCAGTGTGTAGCAGGGCACAGAAAGTTCCTGTGGCACCTACATCAATTGAAATAGAAGCTTATGATAGTGATCATGAAGCTTCAGATCAAGTCACTACCGAACCTCGTAGGACGACAAGGACGCGTACTGCTTCGGAGTGGTACGGTGATCATGTCTTGAATGTCATGTTGCTAGACAACAATGAACCTACGAGCTATGGAGAAGCAATGGTGGGCCCATATTCCAACAAATGGTTAGAAGCCATGAAATCCGAGATAGGATCCATGTATCAGAACAAAGCATGGACTTTGGTGGACTTGCCCGATAGGCAAGCCATTGAGATAAATGGATCTTTAAGAAGAAGACGGACGTGGACGGTAATGTCACCGTCTATGAAGCTCGACTTGTGGCGAAGAGTTTTTCACAAGTTCAAGGAGTTGACTACGATGAGATTTTCTCATCCGTAGCGATGCTTAAGTCCGTCGAAATCATGTTAGCATTAGCTGCATTTATGAAATTTGGCAGATGGATGTCAAAACGAGTTTCCTTACCAGTCTTCATAAGGAAAGGTTGTATGTGATACAATCAGAAAGTTTTTGTCGATCCTAAGGATGCTAAAAGGTATGCTTTGGCTCCAAATGATCCTTCTAAGGACTGGAGTAAGCATCTCGGAGTTGGAATGTGTGCTTTGATGAGATGATCAAAGATTTTGGGTTTATACAAAGTTTATGAGAAACTTGTATTTCCAAAGAAGTGAGTGGGAGAACTATAGAATTTCTGATGAGTATATGTTGTTGACATATTGTTGATCAGAAATGATGTAGAATTTCTGGAAAGCATACAGGGTTATTTGAAAGGTGTTTTTCAAGTGAAAACCTGGATTAAGCTGCTTAAACATTGAGCATCAAGATCTATGAGAATAGATCAAAAACGCTAAATGATACTTTCAAATGAGCACATACCTTGACATGATCTTGAAGGTGTTCAAGATGGATCAGTCAAAGAAGGAGTTCTTGCCTGAGGTGTAAGGTATGAAGTTAAGACTTAAAGCTCGACCACGGCAGAAAAGAGAGAAAGGACGAAGGTCGTCCCCTATGCTTAGACGTAGGCTCTATAGTATGTTATGTTGTGTACCGCACCGGAAGTGTGCCTTGCCATGAGTCAGTCAAGGGGTACAAGAATGATCCAGGAATGGGGATCATTGGACAGCGGTCAAAATTTTCCTTGGAGTAAATAAGGACATGTTTCTCGATTATGGAGGTGATAAAGAGTTCGGCGTTAAGGGTTACGTCGATGCAAGCTTTGAAACCTATCCGAATGACTCTGAATAGCAAACCGGATATGTATAGTGGAGCAACCATTTGGAATAGTTTCAAATGGAGCGTGGAAGCAGCATTTATAATATGACCTAGAAATTTGCAAAGCACACACGGATTTGAAACGTTCAGATCCGTTGACTAAAACCTCTCTCACAAGCAAAACATCATCAAACCCCAGAACTCATTGAGTCTTAATCACATGATGATGTGAACTAGTTTAATGACACTAGTAAACTCTTTGGATGTTGGTCACATGGCGATGTGACCTATGAGTGTTAATCACATGGCGATGTGAACTAGATTATTGACTCTAGTGCAAGTGGGAGACTGTTGGAAATATGCCCTAGAGGCAATAATAAATTAGTTATTATTATATTTCCTTGTTCATGATAATCGTTTATTATCCATGCTATAATTGTATTGATAGGAAACTCAGATACATGTGTGGGTATATAGACAACACCATGTCCCTAGTAAGCCTCTAGTTGACTAGCTCGTTAATCAATAGATGGTTACGGTTTCCTGACCATGGACATTGGATGTCATTGATAACGGGATCACATCATTAGGAGAATGATGTGATGGACAAGACCCAATCCTAAGCCTAGCTATGATCGTGTAGTTCGTATGCTAAAGCTTTTCTAAAATGTCAAGTATCATTTCCTTAGACCATGAGATTGTGCAACTCCGGATACCGTAGGAATGCTTTGGGTGTACCAAACGTCACAACGAATCGGGTGGCTATAAAGGTGCATTACAGGTATCTCCGAAAGTGTCTGTTGGGTTGGCACGAATCGAGACTGGGATTTGTCACTCCGTGTGACGGAGAGGTATCTCTGGGCCCACTCGGTAGGACATCATCATAATGTGCACAATGTGATCAAGGAGTTGATCACGGGATGATGTGTTATGGAACGAGTAAAGAGACTTGCCGGTTACGAGATTGAACAAGGTATCGGTATACCGACGATCGAATCTCGGGCAAGTACAATACCGCTAGACAAAGGGAATTGTATACGGGATCGATTGAGTCCTTGACATCGTGGTTCATCCGATGAGACCATCGTGGAACATGTGGGAGCCAACATGGGTATCCAAATCCCGCAGTTGGTTATTGACCGGAGAACGTCTCGGTCATGTCTACATGTCTCCCGAACCCGTAGGGTCTACACACTTAAGGTTCGATGACGCTAGGGTTATAAAGGAAGTTTGTATGTGGTTACCGAATGTTGTTCGGAGTCCCGGATGAGATCCTGGACATCACGAGGAGTTCCGGAATGGTTCGGAGGTAAATATTTATATAAGGGAAGTCCTATTTTGGTCACCGGAAAAGTTTCGGGTTTTTCCGGTAACGTACCGGGACCACCGGGACGGTCCCGGGGGTCCACCAAGTGGGGCTACCAACCCCAGAAGGCTGCATGGGCCAAGTGTGGGAGGAGACCAGCCCCAGGTGGGCTGGTTCCCCCCCCCCCCCACAGGGTCCAAGGCGCAGGGAAGTGGGGAAAGGGGGCAAACCCTAGGGCAGATGGGCCCTAAGGCCCACCTAGTGGGCGCCGTCCTCTCCCCCCCCCCTTGGCCGCCCCCCTAGATGGGATCTAGGGCTGGCCGCACCCGTTGGGGTGGGAAACCCTAAAGGGGGCGCAGCCCCCTTCCCCCCTATATATACTTGAGGTTTTGGGGCTGCCAGACACATGAGAACTTCTCCCTCTTGGCGCAGCCCTACCTCTCTCCCTTCTCCTCTCTCGCGGTGCTTGGCGAAGCCCTGCAGGATTGCCACGCTCCTCCACCACCACCACGCCGTTGTGCTGCTGCTGGACGGAGTCTTCCCCAACCTCTCCCTCTCTCCTTGCTGGATCAAGGCATGTGAGACGTCACCGGGCTGTACGTGTGTTGAACGCGGAGGTGCCGTCCGTTCGGCACCAGGATCTCCGGTGATTTGGATCACGACGAGTACAACTCCTTCAACCCCGTTCTCTTGAACGCTTCCGCTTAGCGATCTACAAGGGTATGTAGATGCACTCTCCTTCCCCTCGTTGCTGGTTTCTCCATAGATAGATCTTGGTGACACGTAGGAAAATTTTGAATTTCTGCTACGTTCCCCAACAGCACTAGCACCCATATCACATAAGACATGATAACAATGATCTCCTATTGTCGGTGTCAAAACCGGCGGATCTCGGGTAGGGGGTCCCGAACTGTGCGTCTAGGCGGATGGTAACAGGAGACAAGGGACACGATGTTTTTACCCAGGTTCGGGCCCTCTCGATGGAGGTAATACCCTACCCCGCTTGATTAATATTGATGATATGGGTAGTACAAGAGTAGATCTACCACGAGATCAAGGAGGCTAAACCCTAGAAGCTAGCCTATGGTACGATTGTTGTTCGTCCCACGGACTAAAACCCTCCGGTTTATATAGACACCGGATAGGTTAGGGTTACACAGAGTCGGTTACAATGGTAGGAGATCTACATATCCAGACGCCAAGCTTGCCTTCCACGCCAAGGAAAGTCCCATCCGGACACGGGACGAAGTCTTCAATCTTGTATCTTCATAGTCCTGGAGTCCGCCGTGATGATAGTTCGGCTATCCGGACACCCCCTAGTCCAGGACTCCCTCAGTAGCCCCTGAACCAGGCTTCAATGACGACGAGTCCGGCGCGCATATTGTCTTCGGCATTGCAAGGCGGGTTCCTCCTCCGAATAGTTCATGGAAGGTGTTGAACACCAGGATAGTGTCCGGCTCTGCAAAACAAGTTCCACATACCACCGTAGAGAGAATAACTTTTGCATAGATCTGCTGACATATTCCGCGGCGTGACATCACACCACGGCCAGGCCTTTATATGAATCGTTTTACTGTCCCACCTCAGGGCGTTTAGCGAGCCGGTTTCCTTGGCACGTCTTATCAAAGCATAGATCTTGCCCCTTATTCCGGGATTCTCATCAATACGGACGTGGGTAACCCATCCGCGCCATTGATTACGGTGCTTGGGAGATAAGCGAGTTTTACCAGGCTGGTGGGGGACGCAGAGCTTCGTCCGTCCATATAAGGGGATAAGGGTCCACCTTTTCACCTACGCCTGCTTCCTCCTTTGCTCATCCATTTTCGCGCACTCGAGCTCCAGCGCCCAAGTCCGCACATCCCACCTCAACCTTCTCCAACCATGTCCGGAGCGGGAGGCAGGTGGATGGCCTCCTCCGTCACGGTGGGGCACATAACAAAGCTGTGGGAGGCCGGATACTTGTCCAGCAACATCGCGCACAGGCTGCCCGACGCGGGCAGCTCATTCCAACCCCCAGGCCCCATGAGAGGGTGGTGTTTCTCCCCCACTTCCTCCACGGACTAGGTTTTCCACTTCACCCATTTGTCCGGGGGCTCATGTTCTACTACGGCCTGGACTTCCACGACCTGGCCCCGAATTTCATCCTCAACATCTCGGCGTTCATCCTCGTGTGCGAGGCCTTCCTCTGCATCCAGCCCCACTTCGGCTTATGGCTGAAGTGTTGGGGTAGCAGAAATTCAAAATTTTCCTACGTGTCACCAAGATCTATCTATGGAGAAACCAGCAACGAGGGGAAGGAGAGTGCATCTACATACCCTTGTAGATCGCTAAGCGGAAGCGTTCAAGATAACGGGGTTGAAGGATTCAGATTGCCGTCGTGATCCAAATCACCGGAGATCCTAGTGCCGAACGGACGGCAACTCCGTGTTCAACACACGTACAGCCCGGTGACGTCTCCCATGCCTTGATCCAGCAAGGTGAGAGGGAGAGGTTGAGGAAGAGTCCATCCAGCAGCAGCACAACGGCGTGGTGATGATGGAGGAGCGTGGCAATCCAGCAGGGCTTCGCCAAGCACCCCGAGAGAGGAGAAGGGAGAGAGGTAGGGCTGCGCCAAGAGGGAGATCAACTCGTGTGTTGGGCAGCCCCTAGACCTCAACTATATATAGGGGGAAGTGGAGGGGCTGCGCCCCCTCTAGGGTTCCCTCCCCAGGGGTGGCGGCAGCCCCCAGATCCCATCTGGGTGGCGGCCAGAGGGGAAGAGAGGGGAGGCGCGCCTGCGGTAGGCCTTAGGGCCCATCTGCACTAGGGTTTGCCCCCTCCCACTCTTCCTGCGCCTTGGGCTCCTTGTGGGGGGCGCACCAGCCCACCTGGGTCTGGTCCCCTCCCACACTTGGCCCACGCAGCCCTCCGGGGTTGGTGGCCCCACTTGGTGGACCCCCGGGACCCTCCCGGTGGTCCCAGACGCTTCTGAAAAACCCAAACTTTTCCGGTGACCAAAACAAGACTTCCCATATATAAATCTTTACCTCCGGACCATTCCGAACTCCTCGTGACGTCCGGGATCTCATCCGGACTCAACAACATTCGGTAACCACATACAAACTTCCTTTATAACCCTAGCGCCATCGAACCTTATGTGTAGACCCGCCGGGTTCGGGAGCCATGCCGACATGACCGAGACGTTCTCCGGTCAATAACCAACAGCGGGATCTGGATACCCATGTTGGCTCCTACATGTTCCACGATGATCTCATCGGATGAACCACGATGTCAAGGACTCAATCAATCCCGTATACAATTCCCTTTGTCCAGCGGTATTGTACTTGCCCGAGATTCGATCGTCGGTATACCGATGCCTTGTTCAATCTCGTTACCGGCAAGTCTCTTTACTTGTTCCGTAACACATCATCCCGTGATCAACCCCTTGGTCACATTGTGCACATTATGATGATGTCCTACCGAGTGGGCCCAGAGATACCTCTCCGTTTACACAGAGTGACAAATCCCAGTCTCAATTCGTGCCAACCCAACAGACACTTTCGGAGATACCTGTAGTGCACCTTTATAGCCACCCAGTTACGTTGTGACGTTTGGTACACCCAAAGCATTCCTACGGTATCCGGGAGTTGCACAATCTAATGTTCTAAGGTAATGATACTTGACTTTAGAAAAGCTTTAGCATACTAACTACGATCTTTGTGCTAGGCTTAGGATTGTCTTGTCCATCACATCATTCTCCTAATGATGTGATCCCGTTATCAATGACATCCAATGTCCATGGTCAGGAAACCGTAACCATCTATTGATCAACGAGCTAGTCAATTAGAGGCTTACTAGGGACATGGTGTTGTCTATGTATCCACACATGTATCTGTGTTTCCTATCAATACAATTATAGCATGGATAATAAACGATTATCATGAACAAGGAAATATAATAATAACTAATTTATTATTGCCTCTAGGGCATATTTCCAACATGAAGATCTTCAATGTCAGGCCGAAGGTAGTGGGCGGCCGTCAAGCGGAGTGCGGAGGCGCCATTGTTGGCAAGATGGCCAAAGTCCTATGGCTCGAGGACTCCTTCGTGGAGATAATAAAGGGGTGGCAATCGGGGTGGTTCTATATCACCGAGCCGCGCGACTCCAAATGGCGGCGGCCCCCGAATTCAGATCTGGCTTCCCCACACGGCTCTCGTCATGGAAAGAGACGGGCCTGACGTGGGGGAATTCGGACGAGCTATCCGAACTCCAAACATGCGTCCGAAACCTGGTGGAGAAGAATTTCAGGCTTGTCAACGTAATCCAGGTGATGCTCATCCGCCGGATTCTCCCATGCCAACAACGGGCCTTCAAATTGTGGGAGTTCGATCCGGCACAGCACCCAACTCTGACAAGGCTCTTCGACACTACATACGAAGATGCCTGGAAGGTGCTGTTCAAGGGCGCCGAGGCTCTACATCCGCCATCAAGATCATGGATTCAGCTCGCAGCGTCAAGCCAGCGAGGCGAAGTTATTTTACCCTTTATGGGACTCTTTTTCATAGTTTGACTCTATGCGGGATCTAAAACTCCCTAACCTTTAACGGGACTGGCTGAAGACGCCCGGACAGGTTAATCGTCCGCCTTTGCCGAAGACCCATGGACGCCCGATTGACGGGCTGCTGGCTCCGGTACCTCATGTGGTGCCGGAGAAGAAGGTTAAGAAGGAGGCAACGGAACTCAAGGAGCTCCCGACGCCTTTGGTCTTGTCGATTCTGAAGCAGAATCTTCTCCGAGAACGAGGAGGAGGAAGAAGCCTCTCCCAGCGGGGAGGAGAGGAAAAGGAAGGCCGCCTAACCGGGAGGCCGGAGGGTCCAAGAAGGGAAGAACCCTTCCTCCGGACTTCTCCACCAACGTCGACAACGACGAGGAGGATTGGCCAACAAGGGCCAAGCCCCTGGCGAGATCGTAAGTGTCCGGACACCCATGGATTTTTTATTGCATAGTGTTCTCTAATGCCGAACAATCATGCAGCCCGCCCAAGGGCGAGTTCGCCGCTTCGTCGAGCGAGTCCCTGGGTTCATCGAAAATGGAGAGTACTTCACTTCCGGCCGCCTCATCGCCTCACACTGCGGACGACGCCGAGGTGGTGCCCCAAGGGGGGCCTGGTCAAGAGGAGGTGGCGCAGGAGGCGCCGCAAGGCAACCTCCGGACTCTGTGCACGAGGGGCGAGACCCCAGGGGCTCTAAGCCCGACCTCGTCCGGACTCCATGCCGTAACCTTCAGCGTTCCGAGTCCGCAAGCGGTCCTTCAGAAGAAGGGTAAGACGCCGTGTCTTCCGGCCCAACCGAGGCACCGGATAGCATCGGAGGCGTTAACAACGCCTCCATCGAGGAGGAGCACCGCCTTTGTTATGAGTGTGGTGATCCAGAAGGTTCAGTCCGCCAAGAGCAGGCTGACTGAAGCCTGTATCAGCCTTCTAACAGGCTTTGAGGTAAGTTTAGAATATGTAAAAATATTACCGCATAGACAGTAGCCCCTGATGCTTAGTTCGGTGTTCGGAAAGAAAAGCCAGACTAAGGATCTAAAAAGATATACGCAGGAGTCTAACATAAGTGTGTCAATATGGGAATGCAAAGGCTGCCGACCTCTATCGTGACCGATCATGCGGAGGTCAATGCATTGAAGCAGAGCCTCGAGCGGTCCGAGAACGAGCTCGGCCTTGCCAAGAAGCACCTCGAGGACAAGGAAGGTAAGTAATACCTTATTAAAGAAATACCTTATAAAAAGGTTTCGGTTGCGAAAAATAACAGGAATAACATGGGTACCGCAGGGGCCATGAACGAGGTGGCGACCCTGAAGGAAGCGGTGTTCGTGGCCGAAAGAAAAGCACATGGAGCGCACCGAAGCGAGAGAAGGGGAGGCGCAGCTGGCGGAGGTGCGGAAAGAGCTCTGTGCTCGTGAAAAAACACGAGGGTTTGGAGCGTGACTCAAAGACCCGAGAGTCCGAGCTTGCCTCGGCTCTTGAGAGTGCCAAAGCTGCTAAGGCCGAGGCCCAAAAAGCCCTCCAAGAAATTGAATCATTAAAGAAGATAGCGGCTGGTAAGGCATTATTTATGCAAAGCAAGCATGTGAAAGTGAATTACCTATTACTTACCCGGATTCGGAGCTCTCCAGGAGCATTCGCAGATCTGCCCCGTAGTGTGTCTGATGCTGCCGCATTCTACCGCGCCAAGGAGGGGAGCTCGACGGAAAAGGTGTTCTGGTCTCAGTATGCTGAGGCCGGACATCCGGTGCCCCTAAGCGATCAGCTGAAGCAGCTGGTCGAGCTCCACAAGGTCGCCGAACAGGCCATGAAGGGCCTCATAGTTCGGCTGTGGCCATTGGAAGCCATGCCTGGGAGCTACTTTGGGCTAGTGCGGCGGCTGGTGGACGCCTGTCCCCGGGTTGAAGTCATCAAGCGCTCCGTCTGCATTGAAGGTGCCCATCGGGCCCTTGCCCGTGCTAAAGTGCACTGGGGCAAGCTGGATGCAGAGAAGCTAGTGACGGACGGGCCACCAAAGGGCAAGGAGCATCGCACGCCCGAAATGTACTATGAGGGCCTCCTGAAGGGTGCCCGCCGAATAGCGGATGAGTGCTCCAAAGATATAATTTTTTAATAGACTCGCATTTGTTATCCTCAGACGCTGAAAACTTGTTCATATGCGCTAAGCAACGCTTGTTAATTTAAAATATTACCTTCTGTGCGGCCATTTATCAAATTTGAGAGATGGCAAGTCGTTGGCTTCAGCCCCCATGCCACGAGTGCTGGGGTGTTCGGGATAAACTTGAGCACTCTTGTTCCCATTCTTGGGTCCATCTAGGGAGGTGCTCAACGCATATCTAACAAGGCAACCGGACTTATAATGCTTGAACACTCTCACTTAGCCATAGAATTCTATAATTTTAAATTTCGTGAAGCCCCTAGTATTCGGAAGACCGAGTTCGGGCGCTATCCACGCCTTTGGTCGGACAATTCCGGTTCCTCGCCTAAGCGGCATAAGTATTTAGGGACCCGAAAAAACCTCTCGAACAGCGATCGCTCTCGCCTCTATCATGACGGTCTGTTTTAGCTTTCTCCACTGAGGTGCTCAACCCAGCTCAACCGGGGCACAATCGCAGTGGTTCTCCTAGTGATACCTTAGCCGATATAACGGAACATGAGGTACCAAAACATAGGAGCCGGGCAAACCCAACTATTGACCCAAGACATGATTCGGAGCCGATGCATATAATGCTATTAGTTCGGGGTGCCGCACTTGTTAAAGTGTTCGGACTTATCACACCATACTTTTGGGGTACTTGAGCCCCTGGTGTATTGGCCGTACCAAAGTGTACGGGTGCAACATGTCATGAGATGAACATATATATAGATAAAGAAAGGAGTGCAATAATAGGCAAAAGCTATGTATTGTTTATTCAAAAAGGTACTGCAATGAAGGCAGAACGATACAAATAGTGCGATAAGCAAGGGATGGGACTATCTAACATGTCCCCCTCCAGGGGTAAGCTGCGGGATGGTATGTAAAACAGGTATAATGCTCGTAATAGAGACCACCTGAACACTCGACGTGGCTTTCTGCTTCCCTGGCTGTTGCATCGTGAGTTCGGCGATTCTAGTGCCGGACAGGTCTTCTGGAAAACGGAGTCCTGAAAGTAAGAAAAAGGAAGAAAAAAAAAGAATGACACAATCGGGAGCCCCTGGTGCGGTTGAGCCGCATTCCGGGCGTGCCGTGGTCGTGCCCCTCCCCTTATGCCCATGGTATCTCCAGAGCGTAGTTATGTACGCGTAGTACTGGCTTCGCAATTTCGCGAGGGCTGGGGTTGGGGCCGGATTGCTACGCGTGCTTGAATCGTGCCAGGCGGTCTTGTTGTAGGTTACTCCGGGCGCGCTTGACAGTGTCCGGACGCTTAGTGGCCGGACTCGAGAATTGCTGTGAGAGGCTGCTTTGCACTTCCGCCGTGAGGGCCGCCGTGTGCTCCTCCGTTCGGAGAGAGCGTTCAGTGTTTCCATTGACTGTGATTACTCCTCGAGGGCCTGGCATCTTGAGCTTGAGGTATGCGTAGTGCGGCACCGCATTGAACTTTGCAAATGCGGTTCGTCCGAGCAGTGCATGATAGCCGCTGCGGACGGGACGATGTCGAAGATTAACTCTTCGC
The DNA here is from genome assembly GCA_021605145.1 of Aegilops bicornis. NCBI lineage: Eukaryota > Viridiplantae > Streptophyta > Magnoliopsida > Poales > Poaceae > Aegilops > Aegilops bicornis. The sequence goes on along the minus strand of CM038671.1, from coordinate 33,709,578 downwards.
TTCGGAAGTTATCCGGGGATCCGAAGACCACTTCGAGTGTAACTGAGCCTGTACAATTGGCCTCTACACCCGGTATGACGCCTTTAAAGGTCGTCTTTGTAGGTTTAATCCTTGAGGGGTCTATGCCCATTTTGCGCATTGTATCCTCGACAAAGCAGGTTCAGTTGCTACCGCCGTCCATCAGGACTCTAGTGAGGTGAAATCCACAATAATTGGGTCAAGGACCAATGCGGCGAAACCGCCGTGACGGATGCTAGTGGGTGGTCCTTCGATCGAAGGTGATCGGGCAGGAAGACCATGGGTTGAACTTCGGGGCGACTGGCTCCATCGCATATACGTCCCTTAGTATGCGCTTCCGCTCCCTTTTGGGTATGTGGGTTGCGTATATCATGTTCACCTTCCGCACTTGTGTGGGAAAGCCTTTCTGTCCTCTGTTGTTCGGCGGCCAGGGCTCTTCCTCGTCATCGCTATGCAGCCCCTTGTCATTGAGTTCGGCACTTAACTTGCCTGCTTGCTTGAACACCCAACAATCCCTGTTGGTGTGATTGGCTGGTTTTTCGGGGGTGCCATGTATCTGGCACAAGCGATCGAGTATTCGGTCCAAGTTGGACTGGCCCTGGGTATTTCTTTTGAATGGCTTCTTCCGCTGACCGGGTTTAGAGCCTCTGAATCCGGCATTGACAGCCGTATCTTCAAAGCATTATCGCCAGCACGCGGCGCTTGTTCTTGTTGCGACGCGACCTGCCATTGATGTCCTTGGCATCCGAACTATCAGGGTGTTTGGCCAAGTTGTTGCTTCGAGCTAGCCAGCTGTCCTCTCCCACACAAAAGCGGGTCATGAGTGTTGTGAGGGCTGCCATGGATTTCGGCTTTTCCTGTCCTAGGTGCCGGGCAAGCCATTCGCCGCGGATGTTATGTCTGAAGGCTGCAAGGGCCTCTGCATCCGGACAGTCAACGATTTGATTTTTCTTTGTTAGGAACCGTGTCCAGAATTGTCTAGCCGATTCTTCTGGATGCTGAATTATATGGCTGAGGTCATCAGCGTCTGGTGGTCGCACATATGTGCCCTGGAAGTTATCAAGGAATGCGGCTTCCAGGTCCTCCCAACAACCAATTGATTCTGCTGGCAAGCTGTTGAGCCAATGTCGAGCTGGTCCTTTAAGCTTGAGTGGGAGGTATTTGATGGCATGTAGATCATCACCGCGGGCCATGTGGATATGGAGGAGATAGTCCTCGATCCATACCGTAGGATCTGTGGTACCATCGTATGATTCGATGTTTACGGGTTTGAAGCCCTCAGGGATTTGATGATCCATTACTTCATCTGTGTAGCATAGTGGGTGTGCGGCGCCTCTGTATTAGGCTATATCACGACGTAGCTCATATGAGCTTTGTTCATCGTGTTCGCCCGGCCGGGTTTGTTGTATCCGCGCGACGGTAATCATCCCGAGTCGTTACGCCCACGCGATCCGTAGATCGATCTTGTATGTTTTGCCTTATCCTCCAATACATCTCGCAAGTCCGCACGCTTCCCGTGCCTTGGTACTTTTTGAGCGGGCCGGGTGTGGCTTGAGCGGAGGGCCGAGAGGCTTCTCTGTCGCGGCCACGGGGTGGCCGGTCTGCCATGTCGTGCGCTGGTGACTTGGGTGCTTCCTCCTCTGATCGAGGCAACGGCCTGCGTTCATACTCTTCGGCTGCAAGGACTTCAGTCCATCTGTCAGCTAGCAGGTCTTGGTCAGCTCTAAGCTGTTGCTGCTTTTTCTTGAGGCTGCTTGCCGTGGCTGTAAGCCTGCGTTTGAAACGCTCCTGTTCGGCGGGATCCTCAGGCACGACAAATTCGTCGTTGCCGAGGCTTGCCTCATCTTCGGAGGGAGGCGATAATTATCGCCCTCGACCTCTCTTTCTGCAGACCGTCAGGCGGACTTGCTTCTCCCTCCTCCCGCGCCGAGTCCTGCTGGAGGGGTTGTCTTCGCACCGTCCGGGTGTTATTATCTCCGTGCCGGAATCACCGCTTTTGCTGTGGCGGGATTTAGAGCAGCGCCACGGCCAGCGTCGGTGCTTGCTTTATACAGGAGGGGTCATCCTCCGTTGTTCCATCGTCGTTCCCATCTTTTGGGATGTCCACCATGTATATGTTGTATGACGAGGTGGCCTTCCAAGCCCTCGTAGGCGCTGGGTTTTGTCGTCTCCGCATCGTCGTCCATACCGTCGATGTCTTGGAGTCGAAGTCGAGCATGTCGGTTAAATCATCGACAAGGGCTACAAAGTGGGTGGTGGGTGGGCGTTGAATTTCTTCGTCGTCCAGATCCCAACCTTCCTGTCCGTAGTCCGCCAGGGCTCTCCGGATAAAGAGAGACTTTAGTGAATTCAGGATGTCGCCAAAGGGCGAGTGCCGAAAGATGTCCGCGAAGTGAACTCCATGACCGGGCGCCCAATCGGATTCGATTGGCGGTGGGCGCGGAGGGTTCGGAGTCCGGAGAGGAGTCCGCACCGGAGTCAAGGTCTTCGCAGCGACAGGGATGGAGTTCAGCTCAATCGCCAGAGATCGTAGGCCCCCGAGGCGGCGTCCAACCACTCGTCCTCGATCGGGGAATCCGGCTCCGGATTAAGGGTCGGAGCGGATGCTGGTGCGGCCTCCAGGGCACTGTTCGGCTGCAGAGCTAGATCATACCCATCGAGACAGTGCGGCACACTCGGCTGTGGCTCGAATCCGTCGAAGATCAAGTCTCCACGGACATCGGCCGTATAGTTCAAACTTCCTAATCTGACCTGATGGCCAGGGGCGTAGCTTTTGATCTGCTCCAGATGGCCAAGCGAATTAGCCCGCAGTGCAAAGCCGCCGAATACGAAGATCTGTCCGGGGAGAAAAGTCTCACCCTGGACCGCGTCGTTGTTGATGATCGAAGGAGCCATCGGGCCTATAGGTGACGCATACGTAGGAACTCTCAATGAAAGCACCAATGTCGGTGTCAAAACCGGCGGATCTCGGATAGGGGGTCCCGAACTGTGCGTCTAGGCGGATGGTAACAGGAGACAAGGGACACGAATTTTTTACCCAGGTTCGGGCCCTCTCGATGGAGGTAATACCCTACTCCTGATTGATTAATATTGATGATATGGGTAGTACAAGAGTAGATCTACCACGAGATCAAGGAGGCTAAACCCTAGAAGCTATCCTATGGTATGATTGTTGTTCGTCCCCACGGACTAAAACCCTCCGGTTTATATAGACACCGATAGGTTAGGGTTACACAGAGTCGGTTACAATGGTAGGAGATCTACATATCCATATCGCCAAGCTTGCCTTCCACGCCAAGGAAAGTCCCATCCGGACACGGGACGAAGTCTTCAATCTTGTATCTTCATAGTCTTGGAGTCCGGCCGTGATGATAGTTCGGCTATCCGGACACCCCCTAGTCCAGGACTCCCTCACCTATTTTAACAGAAATAGTAGGCGTGCCTATAACAGGTCTACGTGTCTTAGTATCAGGACTAGCAATATTTGCAGTCTCACCCAAGAAAGAAATAACATGCCCATCTAAATCCTCGTCGAAGAGATCTTTAACCATAGCAATACTAGGTTCAACATTAATTTTTTCAGGAGGTGTATAGGTCCTAGTATTACTCTTACGAACAACAGTCGAAGCTTTAGCATGATCTTTTATCCTAACAAGAAAAGGAGGTTTTTCAACATAAGCAGTAGGAACAATGGGATCACTATATGTAATAATCTTTTCTTCGACTGTAATAGGTGCAACTACTTCACTTCAACGGGAGGATTATATTTAAACCACTTCTCTTTAGAGAGATCAACGTGAGTAGCAAAAGTTTCACAAAAAGTAGCTACTATCTCAGAGTCAAGTCCATACTTAGAGCTAAATCCACGAAAAGCATCGGTATCCATAAAAGATTTAACACAATCGAACTTAGGTGTCATACCTGACTCCGTACCATCATCGGAACCCCAATCTTCAGAGTTGCGTTTAATTCTTTCCAATAAGTCCAATTTGAAATCAATAGTCTTCAGCATATAGGAACCAGCACAGGAAGTATAAGAGCAGGTTGCGATTATCAAGAGAAAGCCGAGCATAAAAATTATGAATAATCATTTCCCGAGAGAGCTCATGATTGGGGCATGAATATAACTTTGACTTAAGCCTCCCCCAAGCTTTAGCGATGCTTTCTCCTTCGCAAGGCCAGAAATTATATATGTAATTACGATCACGATGAACAAGATGCATAGGATAGAACTTCTGGTGAAATTCCAACTTCAATCACTTATAATTCCAAGATCTCTATCATCACATAGCCTATACCATGTCATTGCATCTCCCTTCAAAGATAAAGGGAAGACCTTCCTTTTGACAACATCATCGGGAATACCTGCCAGCTTAAATAATCCACAAACTTCATCCACAAAGATAAGGTGTAAATCGGGATGCAATGTTCCGTCTCCTGCAAAAGGATTAGCTAGCAGTTTTTCTATCATACCCGAAGGAATCTCAAAGTGAATATTTTCATAAAGTTCAGTAGGTTGGGGAGCATCTCTTTGCTCTTCTGGTTAGGGTGAAGATACCCCAAACAAGCCCCTCAAATGATTAGTTTCCATAGTGACAAGTAACAGAAAATTTCAGCACACTATATAAATGTTTCCTTACCAAGTTCCACTCACCAAAAGTGCTACGCTCCCCGGCAACGGTGCCAGAAAAGAGTCTTGATGACCCACAAGTATTGGGGATCTATCGTAGTCCTTTCGATAAGTAAGAGTGTCGAACCCAACGAGGAGCAGAAGGAAATGATAAGCGGTTTTCAGTAAGGTTTTCTCTGCAAGCACTGAAATAGTAGGTGATAGATAGTTTTATGATAAGATAAATAGTAGCGAGCAAAAAGTAAATAAAGTAAATAAAGTACAGCAAGGTGGCCCAATCCTTTATGTAGCAAAGGATAAGCCTGGACAAATTCTAATAATGAAGAAGGAGCTCCCGAGGACACATTGGGAATTATCGTCAAGCTAGTTTTCATCATGTTCATAAGATTCGCGTTCGGTACTTTGATAATTTGATATGTGGGTGGACCGTTACTTGGGTACTGCCCTAACTTGGACAAGCATCACACTTATGATTAACCCCTATTGCAAGCATCCGCAACTACAAAAAGGAGTATTAAGGTAAACCTAACCACAGCATTAAACATATGGGTCCATATAAACGGGTCTGCTAGCCATGGTGGGGTGGAGGAGGTGCGGTTGGGAAGGAGGTGGTGGTGAGGAGGAGCAGCAGCTGTGGAGGAGGAGGTGCGGCTTGGGGGTGACCGGAGTTGAGCCTCCGGTCATCGAGGGGGCGGCGCTGCCGTTGTCCGTGGTGCAAGTACTCATGAGGTGGCCGGTGCCACTGAGTGAAAGAGAGGAGCAAGAAGCTAGGGACACACGCTTCGAAGGTATAACCATGCCGTCACAAATTTTCTCTGAATTGTATATTTTAATTAGTTTAGATAAGTCATATTGCGAATTGCAGTGTTAATATATTTGTGGAGGCAGTTTAGTGCATAGTTAGTGTAACGGGTAATATTAGTGTTCGTTGTGATTAATGAGAGGATGATAATGTCTGACAGGTGAAAATGTTTGAATCAGTAAATCTGACTGTTTGCTATGGCGCTGGTAATGTTCGATATAATGATTTGAGGGTTGATCTTAGCGAGTTTAAAAATGACGTCATGACACTAGCAGATCCGGACAGATTGGACATTAGACAGTTGAAGTACTAGTTGACAAACGCAGAAAAAAGTTATAGTTTTCGCGTTAAGTCCTATAGTGTCCGAATTTGCTGCACAAAAAGTTATAGTTTTGAAAAAAAAATCCATGTCATTGGCGTGCACTTGCGAAAATATGTTACGGCATTTTTACTATTTAAGATGATTTTACTAGTCACACCCAGAAACCCGGATGCAGAATAGCCACGTCATCACCTTTCTGGGGCAACCCAGATAAAAATGTACGACCAAAAAGTACAGGAAAACCGAAACCGAGATGAAAAAGCCGGGAGCATGAGCATCACCGTCGATTTCAAAACCAAAAAAGGAACAGCTAGCTAGATGGTATAGCCTAGTACTGGCCTCCTCTGCCCTGCCCTGCCCCCTGCCGCTGCCTCGTCGCATCGCGTCAATACACACAACGGCTAGTTCGTACACCCTGCACTCACGCTGCATCGTATGGGGCAAGCCACGGATTTCTTCACCGCTAAGGGCTCCTTTGATTCAAAGGATTTCTGGAGGATTCAAATCCTTAAGAATTTTTTCTGTGTTGGTCTTTTGATTCATAGGATTGAATTTCATAGAAATTTTGCCTATGGAATCTTTTGTACTACATTTCATAGGAAATCTAACATCCACTTCAACCTCTTTTTACAATTCCTTTGCTTTTCCTGTGCCATCAAACACTCCATGTTAATCTTGTAGGATTCATGTATGCATGCCACTCCAACCCTATACTTTTCTTATTCCTACGTTTTAAAAATCCTGTGAATCAAAGAGGGCCTAAAGTCGTGGTGGCGGACTAGTCGACTAGTCGTGCAGCTGCCTGTCAGCAATGGGGGGGAGCTGCAGCGGCAACAAGAGGAGTAATGGAGATCACCGTCACGGCCGGACCAAATTCCATGCCAAATCTGTTTAAAAACAGAAGGATTTATTTCTCATTTATTCATCGCCAAATCTCGATTACACAGGAAAGGAAGGCACTACAGAGATGTCTCATCAGACTCCGCAAGACCAAAGACACAACTATAGCATAATTTTAGGTTGCAGAACTCTCTCACACACACACATATCAACCAAACTGGCTCTGGCCTGAAAGATCATCATACGTCGACACGCGTCCACTCAAGCTATGTTCGGTTTGCAGGATCAGAAAACATAGGAACAAAAAAATGTAAAGGAATAGGGGAAACAAGCACCTATAAAACTGAGGATTTTAAAAGAGAGGAATAGCTGGGAGTGAAGCGTTCGTCGGTAATGAATGGAAGGTGGACATCAACGGAGCAGCGAACTGTAGCTTTGAAATTTTTTATTTGGCTGCAGACCTTTCTTTTGGGCATGTGATGCAATATTATATTGGATTACAAGACTGTTTCAGCTCTGTACAAAGTTAGACCAGTGCGTTGCCTTGGCCAACCGCGAGAAACAAGAGCTCCGACTAGATGTTTCTTTTTCCGTGAAATATATAGGAGTCCCACGAAAACCAAAGACTTTCCCTAGTTTTACTGTTCACGTTTCCTTCACTCCGAAGGCACCAAAGGTAGAAAATACCACGGGGTCAGGTTCCTTTGTGTTTTCCTCCAACCGAACGCACCCTCAGCTAGAAATCTCGATGTCCTTCACCTGGGGCTTTTTGACCTCGGCCTTGGGCACGGTTACGATGAGCACACCGTTCTCCAGCCCGGCCTTCACCTCCTCCACCTTGGCGTCCTCCGGCAGGCGGAAGCGCCGCACGAACTTGCCGCTGCTGTGCTACACGCGGTGCCACTTGTCATTCTTGTCCTCCTTCTCCTTTGTGCGCTCACAGCTGACGACGAGCACGTTGCCGTCCTCCACCTCCACCTTGACCTCCTCCTTCCTCACGCCAGGGAGGTCGGCCTTGAAGACGTGCGCCTCGGGAGTCTCCTTCCAGTCCATGCGAGCGTTCGCGAATGCGGCCGTCTCGCTGCCACCTGAGATCGCCGGGACGATGGAGCGGAAGGTGTCGACGAGGTCAGCCCAGATGTCGGCGAACGGATCGAAGACGTTGCTCCGCCTCATGATCGACATTGTCGGTGCTGATTGCTTAGTCTTGTGCGCTCAAAAAATTATGTATCGTATCGTAGGTAGGAATAGGATGTTGTTTACTTTTGCTTGACACCGATTTGAGTTGGAATGGAGGGCGATGGGAGGCGGTACTTATAGCGTGGCAGGTGCTGCTCTTGAAGCATCTCGAGTACTCTGCAATCGATGAGAGTTTGGTTATGTTTCGCTTTTCAGCTCGGCTCCACGAGCTTCTCTTTGTTTCTATTTTTGGCCTATGGAGGTGCTACCGTGTTCTAGAGTACTCCCCTGCCTTGGTGTTAGTGGGCCTTTTCTCTTTCGTCCAGCTCCAGCACCCCGACGAGTACTCTGGACTATTGACGGGCCCTTTTCTAGAAGACCTTGAGAACTCGAGATGACTCATGAGCGCACCCATGTATTAATTAAATTAAAAATTTCATACAATCATTTATTACAGCATTTGTCATACAGGACGGAACATTATTAATAAGAATATCATCAGATCTATTTATAAAATTAAATTTCGCAATCTCGTGTACCACCATATTAGCAATGTTGGAGACCTTTAAATTCGCCAGCATCTTGAGATACTCAAAACTTCGTTCTTAATGTCAACAAGGGTGATTGTCAAAACTGTCTTTTCCAAGACAAGAAGCCGCAAAGAAACAATCAATATCTAAAACGATGGGTTTATGAAGAATGATGCCGATATACAAGTCAAAGAGTGCCGCTCTAAGTTCCGCTTCCGTAATGCTAGAGCAAGCTCCAATTTAATGCCAAGAGGAAGTGACAACTTCTTCAAAATGGTTTCTGACAACCACCCCCACACTCGCATCTTTGTTTGCTTCCACAAAACTGCATCGACAATAATTTTAAAGAACTTTACGGTGGGAGGTTGCCAACCAGCAGAAATCCTCTCCGTATTACTTGGAGCCTGAATGACATCCCCCACTTCCTTGCCTTTGTTAGAGCAACTCTAGCAAACTCCGCATAAAACGCAAACCCGCAAAATTCCGGCGAATATGCGGGCTCGGCCTATTTTTTCTGCCAGAACACAGCCCGCATACTCGCCCGGCCCGCAAAATTTTTTGCCGCGGCACGCAAACCGCACGCCCCGACCGCTATAACTGCGTTTCCGCAACTCGTTTGCGGGTCCAACCCCTATCCCTCGTCGCCGCCGAGCCACGCGATTCCCATTCCCCTCTCCACATTTCTCGCCGCTGGCGACCACCCGCCCCGCCTCCAGCCGCCATGTGGGGCCGAATGTGGAGCTTCGAACGCGGCTCCAGCAGCAGATCCGGCGGCGGAAGGGACCCGGAGTGCGAGTGGCGCGTCCGGTCCGACGGCGCGCGGAAGCGCAGGGCCCCGAGGTGGACCAACCGCGGCATGTCGCCGCCGGCGAGCTTCCGGCGGAGTGAGACGGAGGAGTACGACCGCCGACGCGCGTCCTTCTCCTCCGCAAGTTTTTCATATGCCGGGAGCTCCTCCTCCTCCTCCAGCGCGGGCCTTCTCCCCGTGAAGAGGGAGTGGTCGGAGGACGAGGAGGAGCCGGAGGAGCCGGACGCGTTCGCCTTCGTCCCCGTGAAGGAGGAGCCCGAGGAGCCCACTTCGCTCGGCCGTCACGGAGTCATCGGGCCGGAACACTACGTTGCCGACGTCGACGCTGTTGCGGCCGCCATCACCGAGCGGAGCGCCAGCGCCACGCCGAGGAGCTCGAAGCCCTCCAGTGGCGGGAGGCGGTCGCCGCCAACCTCGCCGCCAAGGAGAAGGTCGAGGAGTGCTGTCGCATCCGCGCGGAGCAGGCGGCTGTGTACGTCGACCTGTGCAGCTCCGGCAAGGAGGATTGAGCGTCCGGCTCCTCCACGGCGTCGTCCATTTTGCCGCGACCTCGCCCCGTCAGATCCGACCCCTCTAGTACTAGTTTAACTTAGTATGTAGTATAACTATGCTTGTAGTTTGTTGATCATGTGATGAACTATGTAGTATGTGATAAACTGTGTTTGTGCAATTTCTCCCGCGGAAGTGTTTTTTCAAATTATGCAGGTATAGATACGGGGTCTGTTCAGGCGCGCTAGTTTTCGAGCCGCAAACGCGATTTTTGTGGAACCGCAAACGCGTTTTGCGGGTCAAATTTATGCGGGGTCTGCTAGAGTTGCTCTTACTCACCTCAACTTGCACTTCTGCAAGATAGATGAAAAGGAAGACCAGTAAGTTTAAACAAAATCCAGGGAGGCTGAGATGGATTATTTTCCCTTACCAAAGATCAGATCATCCCTCAAGTGACAAGCTCTCCAAAACATGAAAATAGATTACTCACACGCGAAGTGAATCCGAACTTGTATTTTTTAAAATCTCTTCGGCCGGTAAATTCCATACCACCCCTCCCCCAAAAAAAGCCATATGAAGTGCACAAGCCTTTGGACAACTCACCAATGCATGAAAGTACATTCATCTTCAACACCATAGATTGTACACGTACCTAGGATAGCTTGATGGTGCTTTACCCTGTTAACTTGAACCGCCAAAATATACTGAAGCAACCCGCCATGCAAAGATTATAATCTTTGCATGGGAAATTAGGATTCCAAATAATATTCCAGGTCGTCCTTCCCCATTTACTGCTACACTAGAATTCCCCAGGTTAACCTTCGAATCCATGAGATTCAGCGCACTCTTCACCGAAAACATGCCACTTTTCTCATGGTGCCAAGCAATAAGATCTCCCTCCCCAAATTCAGCGTATGTAGCTTTAAGATTTCCTATGCGTCATGAGGGCAAAACAGATGCCTGATCAGATTCTCATCCCACCTCCTAGAACCAGTCATGGATAACTCGGACACCCAATTGATCCTAGTTCTGTTTTTCTTAGCAGTAATCTTTAGGCCAGACTCCCTAGGAATCCAATTATCCCTCTAAATATTTATACTGGCCCCATCGCTCCATATGACGCCTTGTTTCAATAGATCAAGGCCATGCATAATACATTGCTACGGAAGCAACGTTGATTGAGGGAAGAAAGTATCAATAAGATGTCCATGAGGATAATATTTTGCTTTCATCACCTTAGCCCACAAAGAGTCCAAAAAAACAAGAAACACCACGCTTGTTTGGCCAAAAGAGCTTGATTAAGTAGTCTAAGATCACGAAAGCCCATACCCCCTTCACGTTTTGGTCTTGTCATCTTATGCCAAGCCAGCCAGTGAGTTCCCCTTCAATTCTCCCCATCACCTCACCAAAAACTCCTGATGATCTGGGATAACTCATACGGAGGCACTACAAGAAATATGTCAACTTGTGACCATCAGTATTGGTCACTGAAAGGTCATGGTTTTTCATTTGCGACCTTTTTGTGACCAAAAAGAGAAGGTCAACAGCTGGCGGTCGTAAACTGACTATAGCGACCTTTCTTCCGGAATGGTCGGAGACGTTTATGTCCAAAATATGTCCATTGTAGCGTTTTGGTCACTAGCAACCTCCCCAGGCCACGTAGGCGTCCAGCGTGGCAAGCTGATGTGGCAGAAGATTCAGCCCGGTCCAATTCGGTTTTCTACATGGGTCTAGCCCAACAATTCAGCCCATTTAATTTATTTTTTCCCTGTGCTTTCATTAGCTAAATAGGCCTGGCCCAACAATTAGGACTTTTTTTTTCTGAGATGCAGTCTTTTACAATCCATTTTTTGGGGGGGCTCAACCTTTTTAGAATCTGAAATTTATATTGCTCTTTTTAGAAACAAGTCCAACATAGTTTGGGCCATGGCCTTTTTAGAGCCCAAGTATTGATTGCAATATAAATTCTGGACAAGGCCTTTTTACAGTCCAATAGTGGGCCAAGCCCTCTTTTATTTACAGCCAATATTCTCAAATCAGTATAGTAACAATACTACTTTCCCACAGTAATAACACAAGTATAGAAAACTTTCTCACACAACTTTATCTCGCATAACATTAGACAGACCAACACATATCAATAACTTACCTCCTATGTTTACAAGTACATAACTCTTATCTCACACAACAATATACAGAATTGTATCTTGCAGGTTCAAATCACATAAACTTTATCTAACAGGTTCCCCGCAAGAAAAGATGATCACCATCATCTCCTAATCAAGATGCAAATAACCTGCACATTCAAAAAGAAAAAGAAAATATGTCAAAGAGAGACAAACAAAAAATAGAGACTTGCATCAAGTAGACCTGATGATGTACAGATAGTAATCAAACTAGCATCTACTTTGCCCGAGAGATAGCATGAAGCAGTTTTGATGTCATTCATGCATTATTTCTGAGACACTACTAGAAAAAGGCCTACTAATGGTATACTAATGGCGCACCACATAGAAGTGCGCCATTAGTAACATTTTTTTTCAAATTTTTTTTTAAAATTTTTTCTCTTAATCTCAGTTCACTATGGCTTAATCTCGGGTCAATATGCTTAATCTCAGGTCAAATCGCACTCCGTGGTCAAACTTCCCGAAAGGTCACCCATCCTCACACTACTCCAGCCCAAGCACGCTTGACTTCAGAGTTCTATCCAACCCCAGCAACAGCTCACTTCACAGACACTTGTTGATATATCTAGCATATCAATCCTGTTATACCTTATTGATGTCTAGTACTTTGTTCATGTTCATGACTATGATGAAATTTTGAAAAATATTACAAACTTCTCGATCATATTACGTATCATTTTTTGAAAAAAAATTCAAAACCAATTTTTTTTCTGTTACTAGTGGCGCACCACATCCACGGTGCGCCACTAGTAAGTTTGAAATTTTTTGAATTTTTTTGCCGCTAGATCTTGAAAGCCCTGTAACATTTTTGAATTTTGAAGGCGGGAAGATACTAATGGCGCACCATGGGCCGGTGCGCCATTAGTAACTTTTTTTTATTTTTTTGACTTATTGAATTGTGAAGGCGGGAAGATACTAATGGTGCACCATGGGCAGGTGCGCCATTAGTAACTTTATTTTTATTTTTTTGACTTATTTTAAATTTTGAAGGCGGGAAGATACTAATGGCGCACCATGGGCAGGTGCGCCATTAGTGAGTTTGAATTTTTTTGAATTTTTTTGCCTCTCCAGATCTTAAAAGCCCCGTATCTTTTTTTCTGTTAGGTTTTGAGGATTTTTTTTGAAAATGTTAAATTCGGATGTAACTTTTCGAGTAGATGATTTTTCATATAAAAAACTTTTTCATCCGAGTTAGTATGCAAAAGTTATGCCCATTTTTACAAATTCTCGAGAGATTTTGCAAATGAAGTCGAAACTCATATTTGTAAATTTTCCCAACAACTAGACCACATATCACATGGGAAACCTATTTTCTTTTATTTTTTTATCATTTTCTTTTATCTTTTTTTTAACTGAAAAGGCGATCCAAGGGGGGGTGCATTCGGTGGAAGGTGGCCAAGTTACTAATGGCGCACCGTGGGGTGGTGCACCATTACTAGTTCAACTAGTAATGGCGCACCACTCCCACGGTGCGCCATTAGTAGTTTTGAAAAAAAAATGATATTCTTTTGATTTTTTTTTTTGAAAAAAACTTAGTAATGGCGCTCGAGTGGAAAGTGCGCCATTACTAACTAGTAATGGCGCACCGAGACATGGTGCGCCATTAGTAACAAAAAAAAATTATTTATTTTTTACATTTTTTTTCAAAACTACTAATGGCGCACGACGGATGTGGTGCGCCATTACTATATCAATTAGTAATGGCGCACTATGCATCGGTGCGCCATTAGTAACAAAAAAAAAATTATGTTTTTTTTAAACTACTAATGGCGCACCACACACCAGGTGCGCCATTAGTAATATAGTAATGACGCACCACATCACAGTTGCGCCATTAGTAGCCATTCCATCTATAGCCCTTTTTGTAGTAGTGAGACTAGCAGCAAAAAATACATAGGATGCCAAACAGCTGGCAGCAGCTAAGATCGGTTAGTTGTTGGCTACCACCGATGGCGAGAACTAAACGAGCAACTTAGATTCATTGGGCTGGGTTGGATTGGATTAATGCTGACAAAGTGACAACAGGAAGGTAATGAGCACATACAACTAGCTCTAGTATACCGGCATGCATGAGCACTTGTTAATATTTATATTCATCACAGCAACCTATAACCACCTACACATACAAATCAGAAAGCACACATATATACTGAACAAAAGCAACGGCCATGAATAGATGACTTAACAGTTCATGTTTGTTAACAAAACAAGAGTGGACATCTCATAGTGAGTCTAATACAGCTACACTAAGCAGAGAACCACATCAAGACATCAAGAGTAAGCCATCACAGTATAGGAGGATTGGACTGCATACCTAGTCGTCCTTGAGGTAGAGGACCATCTTGGTACCCCTGCCAAGCTACTCCCCAAACGTATCATGAGTGACGGTGAAGGAGCTACCGGCCTGGGACTCCCACACGTACTTCCCGTCGTTGTTGTGCTTCGTGGTGACGACGACCGTCTCGGCAACAAGGTAGGTGGAGTAGAAGCCAACACCAAACTGCCCAATCATGGACACATCGGCGCCGGCGGCGAGGGCCTCCATCGGCACCGTACTGATCTTGTCCAAGGCCTGCGAAAATCACACCGGCAAACACACCACATCAGCCCAGGAACAAATCTCGCACGCCACGAATCAAACCGCGGGTCAACGGATCTGGCTCGGCAGAATCTAAAGCCTAGCGTAAAATGGCCAGTGTAATTAATGGCCAGTGCTGCCAGTATTGAATGTACCACATCGTCAAGCATTATATAGTACTACTATGTAATTGATATGCAAAAGAAGATGCATCTCCCATGTTCAGCAATCAGGATCAACCATGAAGTTTCTACTACTCCTACATCATTTTAGCTAATCATTTAAGATGATCAATTAAGATGCTAATGTTTACTTGTCAAGTACAGTTATTGTTACTCTAAGATTTTAGCAAAGCAAATATAAAGATAAGAAGACAGTTTGCCACCAATATTTTGTGACATCTGTAGAATTCTTACCTCATAAACATGCATGAAATGTCTATCTCAAAGAAGTATACATACTGATCATGTTTAATTAGGCCAGCAGCACAAAACAACCAATTATATTGCCTTACAAGAAGTACTAGCAGAAAAAACCTCTAATAACCAGGCATACAACTCAATGCGTCATAGCAACAGAACTAAGAAGATGACCAGAGTGAAGAGGGTAGCCCCAAGAGTTCACCAGAGATTTGTGGTGCAGAGGCAGGAGCCAAGGAGGTAGTCAAACTGTTGAAGTCAAGGGCCAGCCTAGCCTCCTACCACGCATGAGGCCACAACCAGCCCAGCACCACCTCCACCGTCGGAGCCCTCACCAACGTCCAAGCTTCATCGAGCTCCCTGCAAATTGCATTTAGCATCAAAGCATCAATAGTTTGCAAAGTGAATATATTAGGGGAAGCTACAATTAGCATATACACAGGCAGGGCAGGGTTTAAATAACCAAGTCATGTTTAAAAGAGTTAATTGAATGAGTACAATTAGCATGTAACCTGGAAAACATATAGCTAGTATCTATCTATCAACACATGTCATCACATAGAAGCTAGATACTATTAACTTCATGATTCAGAAGCAGGAGCAGTGGCTACATATAATATGGCCAAGTAATCCCAAACAGGAAGGGACAGGCTTCGGAGCTATGTCGCGTTGTGATGCTCTGCGGCATGTTCCCAGGCTTCCAGCAGGAACACATGGCGTGCCTCGGCACACCAGAATACAAGCCAGCGCCTCCAATGGATGCACATGACCTGATGCATGCGGCTCAAATCAACTAGGCGTACGCGAACACCTCGTCCTGCACAAGTACCTGCAATCCTATTACCTGGAACGACAAACCACAGAGCTAGCGCCACCAATGGATGCACTTGACCTTTTACCTACCGCGCAGTGCTTAAAACAAGGAGGCGAGAATTTTGCACGCTTCCCAAATCCCTCGTACTGCACGAGTAGCTGAAATTCTACCTGGAAGCGAGCTAGCTAGCTAGCGACTCGTCGCCAAAAACTAGGGAGCAGACCCGTGCAGTATCTAGTAAGAAGAGGAACGCGAAACTATGCCGCCTTGAGGCGAGTCGAGCGGGGCCGTACCTTGGAGGCGCTCACGGGGCTTCTCGAGGGCCTCGCGGAGGAACTGGTCGACCTGCGCGACGGGATCGTCGGCCTGCTGTCCTGCGGCGCAGCGGCCTGGCGGTCGTCGGCGAGGTCGGGCGAGGAGGAGACCCTTCGCGCCGCGCCACCGAAGGAGGAGGAGGAGAGGAGCAGGCGGCTCATGGCCCCATCGAGGTAGGTCGTCTCCCACGAGTCGGGCGCCGTGGCAGCAGCAGCCGCGAACGCAGCCGCCACGTCCTCCTCCATGCCCGCTGTCACGCGGCCTGATCTGCTCTGCTCGCGGTGGGAGGAGGCAAGGTGGTGGCGGGAGGAGGCTCCTCCTCCTCTGCCGGCGGATCTGGGCGCGGCCTGTGTGGGTCGAGTCGATCCGGCGGATTTTGCTGGAGAGAAGGGGAGGGAAGATGCAGATGGTGGGGGTCGCCGGCGTTGGGGTAGAAGGCGGAGGTCGCGGGGGGTCCGGCGATGGGTAGTGGGCGGAGTCGGGTGCTCGGCGGCGGGGCTGGATTTGGGGGAGAAGAGCAGCAGGCAGAGACGGGTCTGGATCGGGGAGAGGGAGACGGCAGCGCTTGACCTAGGGTTTCTCGGGAAGGAGGGGGTGAGGGAGGAAGGGAGAGACGTTGGATCAGTAGGAGGCGGACGGCTCAGATCGAATACAGTGGGGTGATCCGTGTGCTGCGTCCTGATTGGTTCGGAAATGAGCTATTAAAATTTCCTCTTCTTAGTGTTAAAAACAAGGGAGGTTTGTGAGGCAGCTACCAAAAATATTTTGCAAAATGGCATCACTAAAATTTTCACTTAAGTTAGACCACCTTTCATCGATGATCATCAATTTAATTGCATTTTCTATCTTTCTAGGTATTTTGGGAAACAGCCAATTCGGCAAGAAACGAGTCAAATTTGAACTACAAGTATCTTATAGTTTGCTACTTATTTTCTAAAAAAAATCATTTTTAGATACAAAAGTAGCTATTTCATCATAGACAAACCAATAGTTTTGCATTATTAACCACCTAACTAAGAAAGGTCATGCGGGCAAATTTGATCACATTTTGAAATCGGCATAGGAAATTCAAAAAAAAAATGAAAAACCTTCGCATTGTGTGATTTTACATCTACGAGGATGCATCTTGGAATGGCAAACAATGTTGCCTAAGGAAGTTGTAACGCCCGGATAATCGTGCTACAGTAATCCCACGCTAATCGTGCCATGACACCTCGGTTACTCTTGCTATCATCGCAATAATTCGAAACCGTTCGAAATTCAGATTGAAATTATTGTCAAACGGCAAAAGTTTCAAAATTTGAAACAAAAATGTTTGGTGGTTGCCAAATATTACAAAGGTAATTGTGGTGAAGTAAACACATTTTTAGAAAATGTCTAAATAATTTAAACTGATTTAAAACAGAAAAGAAAATAAATAAAAATAAAACAGAAAAACTAAAACCTAAAACTAACAGAAAAAAAGGAAGAAGAGAAACCCCCCTGGGCTTCGGCCCAGCTGACCACAGGCCCCACTGGGCCACCACCAGGCCCCGGCCGGCCCCCCACTCTCTCCTTATCCCCCCCACCGGTGAGACCCCGAAACCCTAACCACCCCGTCACCCACTCGCCCCCCCACTCGCTCCCCCTCCCGATCCAGATCGGATCGGGACCGAACCACCCCGACCCCCTGCCGTCGCCGCCACACGCCTCGCCGGCGTCGCCTGTCCCCGCCGCCACCAGACGCCACCGCGTCGCCCCCCCCCCCCTGCGCCCCTCGCCGGCGCCCGGAGCTCCTCCCCACCGGACTGCTTCGCCCTCCCCCGCCGGACTGCCCCCCTACGCACGTCGTCCCCGTCGTCCCCCCCGACCGTCCCCGAGCCCGCTGCCAGTTTCCCTACCCCCCCCGACGTGAGCTCCCTCCTCTCCCCCTTTCCCTCTGTCGCCGGCGCCGTCCGCACCCAGCCGCGGCGTGATCGCCACGCCGACGGCGCGTGCGCCCTCGCGTCCGGCCACCGCACTTTCGCCCGCGCAGCGCGCCATCGTGCACGCACCCGCCTCCCCTGCGTCGGCCGCGCTCACTTCGACCCAGGGCCGCCCTGGCCACGTCCCTTTGCTCGCCCACAGCCCGCGACGCACGCTGCGTCGGCCGCGTCCATGGAGCGCCCCCCCCCCCCCCGCGCTCCCTCTCGTCCTCTCCCCGCGCCCGACCACGCCTCCCGTCGCCGTTGGTCACCGCGCCCGGCCCCGGGGCGCCCTGTCCGCCCTCCACCGTACCCCCTCGCCGCTGGCCCGGCCTCCTACCACGGCCCGTCGTGCCGCTGCTCGCCACGGTCGCCGTGCCAGCGCGCACCCACAGGGAGCCGCGCATCCACGCCAGCGCCTGCTCGGGCGACAACCGTCACCTGCGCCCAAGCACATGAAGCATTCTATAAAGCCATACTCAAAAGATATAAGTGAAGTGCATAGAGAATTCTATAAATCAACCAAGGACCATCTCATACCAGCATGGTGCATAAAATAAAAATAAAACTAAATGCAAAAGACGCTCCAAGATTTGCACATATCACATGAACGAAACGAATCCGAAAACATACCGATACTTGTTGAAGAAAGAGGGGATGCCTCCCCAGCATCCCCAAGCTTAGACGCTTGAGTCTCCTTGAATATTTACTTGGGGTGCCTCGGGCATCCCCAAGCTTGAGCTCTTGCCTCTCTTCCTTCTTCTCACATTGAGACCTTCTCAATCATCGAACACTTCATCCACACAAAACTCCAACAGAAAACTCGGTAAGATCCGTTAGTATAATAAAGCAAATCACCACTCTAAGTACTGTTGCAAACCAATTCATATTTTGTTTTTGCATTGTGTCTACTGTAATATAGCTTTTTCATGGCTTAATCCACTAATATAAATTGATAGATTCATCAAAACAAGCAAACTATGCATCAAAAACAGAATCTGTCAAAAACAGAACAATCTGTAGCAATCTGAACATTCAGCATACTTCTGATACTTGAAAGATTCTGCCAAAATTAGGAAAAATAAAAAATTTGTACAGAAATACAGTTCAAGAAGAATCAGAACCATTTGACGTTCCAGTAAAAAACTAAAAATCACGCACTACAGCCAAATTTTCTGTCCTGCACCGTACAAACCAACAAGTATTGTAAACATCCTAAAGGCAAACCTTGGCATATTATTTTTATAATACAATGGAATTGTACAAGGGGATAATTATTTTTGTTGAAAAGTTTCTGTAATCAAGATTCACAAAGTTGCCGTGAGCATGAACAAAGTTCAAGGAGCTCTCCCAGTTCAACGATGCTTGTCTTTCTTACTTTCACTTTCCTTTTGAAAAGTTTTTAGGTTCCCTCTTTATTTTTTGTTTTTAAACTATATAAAAGCACTCAACAAAAATAAATGACTCTCTAAAACTTTCGGGTTGTCTCCCTGGCAGCGCTTTCTTTAAAGCCATTAAGATAGGCATTTAGTGCTCAAGTAATGAATCCACCCGGATCCCAAGGTATATCAAAGCCATTTTTAATTAACAATGATTTGTAATTTAGTAGTGAGCACAAAGTAACATATATCATGTAACAACCAAGTCTAACTCTATTTCTATGCATCGGCATGTCATAAAAGAACAATTCATGCACACCAAGTAAAGGCCAATGCGTAGTATAAGCAGATTCTTGCAATTCTATCGTGTTGGAAACATAAAGAGGCGGAGATGTAGTTCCTCTCTCATAATAATTGCAAGTAGGAGCAGCAAGCACATGCATATTATATTCATCAAAATCATCATGTGCAATGGTTAAAGGCAACCCATCAATATAATCCTTAATAAGAACAAACTTCTCCGATAAAGTGTAGTAGGGAGAATTCAAAAAGATAATAGGACTATCATGCGTGGGTGCAATAGCAACAATTTCATGTTTAACATAAGGAACTATAGCAAGTTCACCTCCATAAGCAAAATTCATATTGGCATCTTGGCCACAAGCATAGCAAGCATCATCAAAAGGAATATTTCAAAAATTCAAGGGATCATAGCAGTCATCATAGCAATCATCCTTCGGTAAGCACGAAGGGGAATTAAATAATGTATGAGTTGGAGGGTTACTCTCATTAGAAGGTGGGCATACGTAGCTAATCCGCTCTTCCTCCTTTTGTTCTTCGCTCTCCTCATCATCTTTTTCATCCAATGAGCTCACAGTTTCATCAATTTCTTCTTCCATAGCTTCCTGCAAAATATTATTCTCTTCTTGGACATCGTTGACTTTCTTCATAAAAGCATTAATATAGTAATTGTATTCATAATTTTCATAGCAATATCTAAGTATAGCAAGATTTTCAGGCCTATAAGCATCATCATCTAAAGCTTCATACTTTTCAAACAAAGATTCAATTTCATAAGCAGCCTTAAAAGCAAAAATCTTCTATTTGTTCCACATGATAGTAATCATATATACCATTTGAAAGAAATATGCCCTAGAGGCAATAATAAAGTTATTATTGATTTCCTTATATCATGATAAATGTTTATTATTCATGCAAGAATTGTATTAACCGGAAATATAATACATGTGTGAATACATAGACAAACATAGTGTCACTAGTATGCCTCTACTTGACTAGCACGTTAAATCAAAGATGGTTAAGTTTCCTAGCCATAGACATGAGTTGTCATTTGATTAACGGGATCACATCATTAGGAGAATGATGTGATTGACTTGACCCATTCCATTAGCCTAGCACTTGATCGTTTAGTATGTTGCTATTGCTTTCTTCATGACTTATACATGTTCCTGTAACTATGAGATTATGCAACTCCCATTTACCAGAGGAACACTTTGGGTGCTACCAAACGTCACAACGTAACTGGGTGATTATAAAGGAGTACTACAGGTGTCTCCAAAGGTACATGTTGGGTTGGCATATTTCCAGATTAGGATTTGTCACTCCGATTGTCGGAGAGGTATCTCTGGGCCCTCTCGGTAATGCACATCACTATAAGCCTTGCAAGCAATGTAGCTAATGAGTTAGTTACGGAATGATGCATTACGTAACGAGTAAAGAGACTTGCCGGTAACGAGATTGAACTAGGTATTGGATACCGACGATCGAATCTCAGGCAAGTAACATACCGATGACAAAGGGAACAACGTATGTTGTTATGCGGTTTGACCCATAAAGATCTTCGTAGAATATGTAGGAGCCAATATGAGCATCCAGGGTCCGCTTATTGGTTATTGACCAAGAATAGTTCTAGGTCATGTCTACATAGTTCTCGAACCCGTAGGGTCCGCACGCTTAAGGTTTCGATGGCGATGCTTATATTATGAGTTTATGAGTTTTGATGTACTGAAGGAGTTCGGAGTCCCAGATGTGATCGGGGACATGACAAGGAGCCTCGAAATGGTGGAGACGTAAAGATCGATATATTGGACGACTATATTCGGAGTTCGGAAAGGTTCCGAGTGATTCGGTATTTTCAAGTACCGGGAGAGTTACGGAATTCGCCGGGAGTATATGGGCCTTATTGGGCCTTAGGGAAAGAGAGAGGAGAGGTTGGGCGCCCCCAAAGCCTAGTCCGAATTGGACTAGGGGGAGGGGCTGCAGCCCCTCCTTCCTTCTCAACTCTTCCCCCTTTCCTTGACTCTTACTCCTACTACTTGGAAGGGGGGGAATCCTACTCCCGGTGGGAGTAGGACTCCTCCTTGGTGCGCCCCCTCCTAGGCCGGCCGCCCCCTCCCTTGCTCCTTTATATACGGGGGCAGGGGGACACCCCATAACACACAAGTTGATCTTCGTGATCGTTCCTTAGCCGTGTGCGGTCCCCCTCCACCATATTCCACCTCGGTCATATCGTCATGGAGTTTAGGCGAAGCCTGCGCCGTAGAACATCATCATCGTCACCACGCCGTCGTCTTGTGGAACTCATCCCGACACTTTGCTGGATCAGAGTCCGGGATCGCCATCGAGCTGAACGTGTGCTGAACTCGGAGGTGCCGTGACGCTCGGTACTTGGATCGGTCGGATCGTGAAGACGACGACTACATCAACCGCGTTGTCATAACGCTTCTGCCGGTGTCAAAACCGGCGGATCTCGGTAGGGGGTCCCGAACTGCGTCTAGGCGGATGGTAACAGGAGACAAGGGACACGATGTTTTACCCAGGTTCGGGCCCTCTTGATGGAGGTAAAACCCTACGCCCTGCTCGATTGATATTGATATTTTGGATGTTTACAAGAGTGGATCTACCACGAGATCAAGGAGGCTAAACCCTAGAAGCTAGCCTATGGTATGATAGTAAGGTTTGTTGTTGTGTCATACGGACTAGAGCCATCCGTTTTATATAGACACCGGAGAGGGCTAGGGTTACATAGAGTCGGTTACAATGGTAGGAGATCTACATATCCGTATCGCCAAGCTTGCCTTCCACGCCAAGGAAAGTCCCATCCGGACACGGGCGAAGTCTTCAATCTTGTATCTTCATAGTCTTGGAGTCCGGTTGATGATGATAGTCCGGCCGATGATAGTCCGCCGATGATGGTAGTCCGCTATCCGGACACCCCTAATCCGGGACTCCTCAAGAGCCCCTGAACCAGGCTTCAATGATGATAAGTCCGGCGCCAGATATTGCTTGGCATTGCAAGGCGGGTTCCTCCTCCGAATGATAGAAGATTGTGAACACCAGGATAGTGTCCGGCTCTGCAAAATAAATTCCACATTCCACCGTAGAGAGAATAACATATACACAAGTTCAATCTGCTGACGTTTTCTGCGGCATGACGTCACGCCACTACCAAGCCATTATTTAAATTGTTTTTTACTCTACCACCTCAGCGCATTTAGCGAAGCGGTTTCCTTGGCACGTCTTGTCGAAGCAGAGATCGTGTTTCCCCTTAATCCGGGATTCTCATTAATACGGACGTGGGTAACCCAACCGCGCCATTGATGGTGACGCTTGGGAGATAAGCGAGTTTTACCAGGCGGTGGGGACGCGTGAGACTTCGCCCGCCCATATAAGGGATAAGGATTCACCTTCTCACCCACGCCTTCTTCCTCCTTTGCTTATCCATCTCCACAAGACTCGAGCTCCAGCGCCCAAGTTCACAAGATCTCGTCTTCAACCTTCTCCGACCATGTCCGGAGCGGGAGGTGAATGGTTGGCCTCCACCGCTAAGGAGGAGCACATCGCCAAACCGCGCGGGCGCCGGATACCTCTCCGGCGACATCACAGACCGGCCCGACGAGGGGCAACTCATCCCCACCCCCGGGCCCCATGAGAGGGTCGTTTTCCTTCCCCACTTCCTCCGCGGACTAGGCTTTCCACTTCACCCCTTTGTCCGGGGGCTCATGTTCTACTACGGCCTGGATTTCCATGATCTGGCGCCGAACTTCATCCTCAACATCTCGGTGTTTATCGTCGTGTGCGAGGCCTTCCTCTGCATCCAGCCCCACTTCGGCTTGTGGCTCAAGACCTTCAATGTCAAGCCGAAGGTAGTGAAGGGCACTCAAGCGGAGTGCGGAGGCACCATGTTGGGCAAGATGCCCAATGTCCTTTGGTTCGAAGGGGCCTTCGTGGAATCCGTCAAGGGGTGGCAATCGGGGTGGTTCTATATCACCGAGCCGCGTGGCCCTACATGGGCGGCGGCCCCCGAGTTCAGATCTGGTATCCCTACGCAGCTCACCTCCTGGAAAAAGAAGGGCTTGTTGTGGGGTAGTTCGGAGGAGCTGACGGGACTCCAAGCCTGTATCCAGAAGCTGGTGAAGAAGCTCAGGCTGGTTAACATGGTCCAAGTCATGCTCGTCCGCCGGATTCTCCCATGCCAAGAGCGGGCATTCAATCTGTGGGAGTTCGATCCGGAACAGCACCAGGCGCTGAGCGGGCTCTTCGACACGACGTACGAAGGCGCCTGGAGGGTGCTGTTCAAGGGCGCCGAAGCCCCCGCATCCGCGACTGAAGATCGCAGATTTCGCTCGCAGCGCCAAGCCGGCGAGGTAAGTGATTCTACCCCTTTATGGGACACTTGCTTTTCATAGTTTGACTCTATGCGGGTTTTAATTTCCCCTTTTCCTTTGACAGGACTGGATGAGGAAGGCGGAGCAGATTATCTGCCCAGCTCCTATGCCAGAAAATCCAGTAGACGCCCATCTAGCGAGGCTGCTGGTTCCGGCACCGCACGTGGTGCCGGAGAAGAAGGCCAAGAAGGAGGCCACGGGTGCTTGAAAGAGTTCCCGTTTTCAGGTGTCCGACGACTCCGGGGCGAACTCCTCCCCCGAAAACGAGGAGGAGAAAGAGGACTCTCTCCCAGAGGAGGGAGAGAGGAAGAGGAAGGCTTCCCCAACAGGGGAGGCCGAAGGGTCCAAGAGGGGAAGGACTATTCCCCCGGACAGCTCCGCCAACATTAACGTTGGCGAGGAAGAATGGCCTTCAAGGGCCAGGCCTCCGGCGAGATCGTAAGTATCCAGATTCCTGAATGATTTATAATTTCTTTTTCTGCATCACAT
The DNA here is from genome assembly GCA_021605145.1 of Aegilops bicornis. NCBI lineage: Eukaryota > Viridiplantae > Streptophyta > Magnoliopsida > Poales > Poaceae > Aegilops > Aegilops bicornis. The sequence goes on along the minus strand of CM038671.1, from coordinate 33,685,149 downwards.
AGTGTCATTCTGATGCCGCATGCTGCCTGTAGTCCGGCCAATGATGATCTCCCCGCTTCATCGAGCGGGTCGTTGGCTCCGTCGGATGTAGACTCCATCCCGACCGCCTCCACCCCTCGCGACATCGAGGACGCCAAGGTGGGATACCAAGAAGGGACCCATCAGGGGGAGGCTCCGGAGGCGCCACAAGGCGTCCTCCCAGACTTTGCGCCGGACTCCATATCAGAACCCGCAGTGGTTCCGGGGTCCGGCCGGCGGCCCCTTCGAATGAAGGGCAAGACCGTGACGCCGGCGGCTTCCGTCCAACCGGAGGCGCCGGGCAATTTGTTGGAGGCGCTGCAGAGCGCTTCCATCGAGGAAGAACACCGCACTATTATGAGTGCGGTGATTCAGAAGGTGCAGCTTGCTAAGAGCGGGCTGACCGAAGCCTGCAGTAGCCTTCTATCAGGCTTTGAGGTAAGAAGTTAAAAATATGCAATGTAATACCGCATAGACAGTAGCCCCTGATGCTCGGTTCGGTGTTCGGGAAGAAAAGCCGGACTGAGGATCTGAAAAAAAAAAGATATACGCAGGGTTGCTAAAAAATTCTGTCAATATGGTTTGCAGGCTGCGCTGCTGACCTCTGCCAGACCGATCATGCGGAGGTCGGTGCTTTGAAGCAGAGCTCGAGCGGTCCGAGCAAGAGCTCGGCAGCGCCAGAAGCAGCTCAGGACAAAGAAGGTGAGTAACACCTCTTTGAACTTGTACCTTACAGTAAAAGGATTTAGGTTGCAACAGAAAATAACAAGGATAACATGGGTACTGCAGGGGCACGAACGAGGTGGCGACTGAAGGAGGCCGTGTCATGTCAACGCATAATGCGCCACGGAACGGGCAGAGCGAGAAAAGCAGGAGGCGCGGGTGGCGGTGGTTCAGCAAGAGCTCCAGGCTCTCATGGAAAAGCATGAGAGTTTGGAGCGTGACTCAAAGACTCGAGAGTCTGAGCTTGCCTCGGCTCTCGAAAGTGCCAAAGCTGCCAAGGCCGATGCCCATAAGTCCCTTCAGGAGATTGAGTTGGTGAGGAAGATAGCGGCGGGTAAGGCATTTTTCATGCAAAGCAAGCATGTGAATGTAAATTACGTGTTACTTACCCGAATTCGGAGCTCTCCAGGGGCGTTTGCAGATCTTCCTCGCAGCGTGTCTGATGCTGCCGCATTCTACCGAGCCGAGGAGGGGAGCTCAACGGAGAAGGTCTTCTGGTCTCAAGATGTCGAGGCCGCCATCCGGTTTTCTAGCGACCAGCTGAAGCAGCTGGTCGAGGTCCACAAGGTGGCTGAGCAGGCCATGAAGGGCCTCATAGTCCGGCTGTGGCTCGGAGAGGCCATGCCCGAAGCTACTTCGCCTCGCGACGGTTGGTGGATGCGTGCCTCGGGTGGAGGTTATCAAGCGCTCACTTTGTATTGAAGGTGCTCGTCGGGCCCTTGCCCGCGCAAAGGTGCATTGGGGCAAGCTGGATACGGAGAAGCTAATCACTGACGCGCCACCAACGGGCAAGGAATATCGTACGCCCGAAATGTACTATAAGACTGTCCTCAAGGGTGCCCGCAAGATTGCAGATGAGTGCCCTAGGGATGTAATTATTTAGTAAATTCGCAATGTGTTATCATGTGCGCTGAAAACTTTGTTCATATGCGCTAAGCAACGCTTGTTAATTTAAAATATTACCTTCTGTGCGGCCATTTATTAAATCTGAGAGATGGCAAGTCGTCGGCTTCAGCCCCCATGCCACGAGTGCTGGGGTGTTCGGGATAAACTTGAGCAGCCTTGTTCCCATTTTTGGGTCCATCTAGGGAGGCGCTCAACACAACGAACAAGGCAACCGGACTTATAGTGCTTGAACACTCTCACTTAGCCATAGAATTCTATAATTTTAAATTTCATGAAGCCCCTAGTATTCGGAGGACCGAATTGGGGCGCTATCCACGCCTTCGTCGGACATTATCCGGAACTTCGCTCGAAGCGGCGTAGGTCTTTAAGGACACGAAAGGACCTCTCGAACAGCGACCAGTCTCTCGCCTTATCATGACAGTCAGTTTTAGCTTTCTCCACTGAGGCGTTAACCCGGCTCAACCGGGGCGCAATCGCAGTGGTTCTCCCAGTGCTACCTTAGCCGATAGAACGGAACGTAAGGTGCCAAACATGGGAGCCGGGCAAACCCAACTATTGACCCAAGACATGATTCGGAGCCGATTCATATAATGCTATAAGTTCGGGGTGCCGCACTTGTGAAAGTGTTCGGACTTTATCACACCATAATGCGGAGAACATAAGCCCCTGGTGTATTTGGCCGTACCAAAATGTACGGGTGCAACATGTCGTAAATGAACATATATATATATATATATATATATATATATATATATATATATATAAAAGGTAATGAGATTATGGGCAAAAAGTGCTACATTTTATTCGAGAAGATATGCTATGAGTGTGGAATGATACAAATAGTGCGGAAAGCAAGGGATTGGACGAATTAAAAGCGTCTCCCTCCAGGGTAGGCCGCGGAATGTTGTATTTAACAAATTTAACGCTCGTGATGGAGACCACCTGAGTGTTCGTCGCGGCCTTTGTCCTTCCCTGGCTGTTGCATCATGAGTTCGGCAGGTTCGCCGTCGGACAGAGTTCTGTATATAAAAAAGAGAGAAATAAAAGAAAAAAAGAGCGACACACTTGGGAGCCCCTGGTGTGGTCGAACTGCACTGGGTCTGTTGTGGTTGTGCCTTTCCCCTATGCCCATGGTATCTCCAGTATGTAATTATGTACGCGGAGATTTTGTCTTACAATTTTGCGAGGGCTGGGGTTGAGGCCGCATTGCTACGCGTGCTCGGAATGTGCCAGGTGGTCTTGGTTGATGTTGCTCCGGGCGCGTTTGGCCGTGTTCGGTCGTTTAACGGCCGGACTCGAAAATTGCCTTAAAAGGTTGCTCTGTACTTCTGCCGCGAGAGCCGCTGTATGTTCCTCCGTTCGGAGGGAGCGTTCCGTGTTTCCATTGACCGTGATGACTCCACGAGGGCCTGGCATCTTGAGCTTAAGGTATGCATAATGTGGCACCGCGTTGAATTTTGCGAACGCGGTTCGTCCGAGCAGAGCGTGATAGCCGCTGCGGAACGGGACTATGTCGAAGATTAACTCCTCGCTTCGGAAATTATCCGGGGATCCGAAGACCACTTCCAGTGTAACTGAGCCTGAACAATAGGCCTCGACACCTGGAATGACGCCTTTGAAGGTTGTCTTTGTAGGTATAATCCTTGAAGGGTCTATGCCCATCTTGCGCACTGTATCCAGATAAAGCAGGTTCAGGCTACTGCCGCCGTCCATCAGGACTCTCGTGAGGTGAAATCCATCGACGATTGGGTCTAAAACCAATGCGGCGAATCCGCCATGGCGGATACTGGTCGGATGGTCTCTTCGATCGAAAGTGATCGGGCAAGAGGACCATGGGTTGAATTTTGGGCGGCGGCTCCATCGGTATACGCCCCTTAGTGCACGCTTCCGCTCCCTCTTGGGAAGATGCGGTGCGTATAGCATGTTGACCGTCCGAACTTGAGGGGGGCATCCCTTGTGTCCTCTGTTGTTCGGCGGCCGGGTCTCTTCCTCGTCATCGCTGTGTAGCCCCTTGTCACTGTTTTCGGTGATTAATTTGCCTGCCTGCTTGAATACCCAACAATCTCTGTTGGTGTGGTTAGCTGGCTTTTCGGGGGTTCCATGTATTTGACAGGAGCGGTCGAGTATTCGGTCCAAATTGGACGGGCCCGGAGTGGTTCTTGTGAATGGCTTCTTCCGTTGACCGGGCTTCGAGCCTCGAATCCGGGCGTTGACTGCCAGATCCTCATTGCCGCCGCCAGCACGCGGGCGTTTGTTTTTGTTTCGACGCAACCTGCCATTGCGGTCCTTGGTATCCGGACTGCCAAAGCATTTTTCCTGAGGTTGTTGCTGCGAGCTAGCCAGCTATCCTCTCCCGCACAGAAGCGGGTCATGAGTGATGTGAGGGCTGCCATGGATTTCGACTTCTCCTGTCCTAGGTGCCGGGCCAGCCACTCGTCGCGGATGTTATGTTTGAAGGCAGCGAATGCCTCTGTATCCGGACAGTCGACGATTTGATTTTTCTTTGTTAAGAACCGTGTCCAGAATTTCCTGGCCGATTCGTCTGGCTGCTGGATTATGTGGCTTAGGTCATCTGCGTCTGGTGGTCGCACATACGTGCCCTGGAAGTTGTCGAGGAATGCGGCTTCCAGGTCTTCCCAGCATCCAATTGACTCTGCGGCAGGCTGTTAAGCCAATGCCGAGCTGGTCCTTTAAGCTTGAGCGGGAGATATTTGATGGCGTGAAGATTGCCGCCATGGGCCGTATGTATATGGAGGAGATAATCCTCAATCCAAACCGCTGGGTCTGTTTTGCCATCGTGAGATTCGATATTAACGGGTTTAAACCCTTCAGGGATTTGATGATCCATTACTTCATCAGTGAAGCATAGTGGGTGTGCAGCGCCTCTGTATTGAGCAATATCGCGACGTAGCTCGAGAGAGCATTGTCTGCTGTGTTCGGCCCGGCCGGAGTAGTTGTATCCGGCGCGACGGTATTCGTCGTGGGTCTTGGGGCGCTCGCGTGATCCATAGATAGATCTGGATTGTCTTGCTTTGTCCTCCAATATATCCCGCATAAGTCCGCGCGTTCCCCGTAGCTTCATGCTTTTGAGCGATGCCGGGTACGGTTTTGGTGGAGGGCTTGCACGCCTCTCGCCGCGCCACGAGGTGGTCGGTCTGCCAGACAGCGCTGGTGATGCAGGTTTGTACGCTTCCTCCTCTAGTCGGGGAGCAACTTGCGTTTTGGGTAACTTTTGGAGGGGCATTCATACTCTTCGCCGCAAGGACCTCGGTCCATCTGTCGCCAAGAGGGTCTTGATCAGCTTGAAGTTGTTGCTGCTTTTTCTTTAGGCTGTTTGTCGTGGCCATTAGCCTGCGTCTGAAACGCTCTTGTTTGACGGGATCCTCAGGCACGACGAATCGTCGCCGAGGCTTGCCTCGTCTCCGGAGGGAGGTAAGTAATTGTCATCCTCGACCTCTTCGTCTGCCGCCCTCTCGTGAGGGCTTGCTTCTGCCTCCTCCTACGCTGGATCGTGCTGGAGGGGGTTGTCTTCGGCACTTTCTGGGGTGTTATTATCTCCTGTGCCGGAATCTCCATTCTTGCCGTGGCGGGATTTAGAGCGGCGCCGCTGACGTCGGCGCTTGGGCTGTTTCTTTAAGGAATCGGCCTCCGTTGCTTCTTCGCCGTCCCCATCTTTTGGAGTGTCCACCATGTATATGTCGATGACGAGGTGGTCTTCCAAAGGTCCTGTAGGCACCGGTTCTTGGTAGTCTCCGCATCGCCGCCCATACCGTCGATGTCTTCGGAGTCGTAGTCGAGTACGCCGGTTAAATCGCCGATGGTGGCTACGAAGTGTGTGGTGGGTGGGCTCAATTTCTTCGTCGTCTGCTGTCCCAACCATCCGGCCGTAGTCCGGCCAGGGCTCTCCGGATAGTGAGAGATGCTTCAGTGAATTTACGATATCGCCGAAAGGCGAGTGCTGAAAGATGTCCGCAACGGTGAATTCCATGATCGGCGCCCAATCGGATTCGACTGGTAGGGGCGCAGGAGGTTCGGAGTCCGGCAGAGAGTCCGGCACCTCGGAGTCATGAGCTTTATGCGGGACAAGGTAAGTGTTCGCTCCATCGCCGTAGAAGTTGCAGCTCCCAAGGCGGTGTCCAGCCATCCGTCCTCGATCCGAGCGATCAGCTCCGGACTATGGGTCGGAGCGGATTCGTGTGCGGCCTCCAAGGTGCTGTTCGGCGGCAGAGTTAGGTCATGCCCATCGTGACAGCGCGGCACGCTCGGCTGTGGCTCAGATCCATCGAAGATCAAGTCCCCGCGGATATCGGCCGTGAAGTTTAGGCTTCCAAACCTGACCTGACGGCCAGGGGCGTAGCTTTCGATCTGCTCCAGATGGCCAAGTGAGTTGGCCCGCAGTGCTAAGCCGCCGAATACGAAGATCTGTCCAGGGAGAAAAGTCTCACCCAGGATGGCGTCGTTGTCGATTGAAGAGGCCATCAAGCCTATCGGTGACGGCTACGTAGGAACTCTCAATGAAAGCACCAATGTCGGTGTCAAAACCGGCGGATCTCGGTAGGGGGTCCCGAACTGTGCGTCTAGGCGGATGGTAACAGGAGACAAGGGACACGATGTTTTACCCAGGTTCGGGCCCTCTTGATGGAGGTAAAACCCTACGCATCGCTTGATTGATATTGATATTGTGGATGTTTACAAGAGTGGATCTACCACGAGATCAAGGAGGCTAAACCCTAGAAGCTAGCCTATGGTATGATTGTAAGGGTTGTTGTTCTGTCCTACGGACTAGAGCCATCCGGTTTAAATAGACACCGGAGAGGGCTAGGGTTACATAGAGTCGGTTACAATGGTAGGAGATCTACATATCTGTATCGCCAAGCTTGCCTTCCACGCCAAGGAAAGTCCCATCCGGACACGTGACGAAGTATTCAATCTTGTATCTTCATAGTCTTGGAGTCCGGTTGATGATGATAGTCCGGCCGATGATAGTCCGCCGATGATGGTAGTCCGCTATCCGGACACCCCTAATCCGGGACTCCTCACTTCCGCTTAGCGATCTTCAAGGGTATGAAGATACACTCCTCTCGCTGCTATACATCACCATGATCTTGCGTGTGCGTAGGAATTTTTTGAAATTACTACGCTCACCAACAAAGGGCATCCGAGCCTGGTTTTATGCGTAGATGTCATATGGACGAGTAGAACACAAGTGAGTTGTGGGCGATATAAGTCATACTGCTTACCAACATGTCACACTTTGGTTCGGCGGTATTGTTGGATGAAGCGGCCCGGACCGACATTACGCCAGACGCCACGCGAAGTCTGGTCCTACCGACGTGCTTTGCACATGTGTGGCTGGCGGTGTCGCTTTCTCCAACTTTAGTTGAACTGAGTGTGGCTACGCCAAGGTTAAAACAGCACCAACTTGACAAACTATCGCTGTGGTTTTGATGCGTAGGTAAGAACGGTTCTTGCTAAGCCCGTAGCAGCCACGTAAAACTTGCAACAACAAAGTAGAGGACGCCTAACTTGTTTTTGCAGGGCATGTTGTGATGTGATATGGTCAAGACGTGATGCTATATTTTATTGTATGAGATGATCATGTTTTGTAACCGAGTTATCGGCAATCGGCAGGAGCCATATGGTTGTCGCTTTATTGTATGAAATGCAATCGCCTGCAATGCTTTACTTTATCACTAAGCGGTAGCGATAGTCGAGAAGCATAAGATTGGCGAGACGACAATGATGCTACGATGGAGATCAAGGTGTCGCGCCAAAGGATTTATGGTGTTCACGACGGTGCTTCGAAGATGGAGCTCACAAGCACAAGATGATGATGGTCATATCATATCACTTATATTGATTGCATGTGATGTTTATCTTTTATGCATCTTATCTTGCTTTGATTCACGGTAGCACTATAAGATGATCCCTCACTAAATTATCATAGTAAAAGTGTTCTCCCTGAGTATGCACCGCTATGAAAGTTCTTCGTGCTGAGACACCACGTGATGATCGGGTGTGATAGGCTCTACGCTCAAATACAACGGGTGCAAAACAGTTGCACACGCCGAATACTCGAGTTAAACTTGACGAGCCTAGCATATAACAGATATGGCCTCGGAACACGGAGACCGAAAGGTCGAGCGTGAATCATATATTAGATATGATCAACATATTGATGTTCACTGCTGAAACTACTCCATCTCACGTGACGATAGGACATGGTGTAGTTAATATGGATCACGTAATCACTTAGAAGATTAGAGGGATGTCTATCTAAGTGGGAGTTCTTAAGTAATATGATTAATTGAACTTAAATTTATCATGAACTTAGTCCTGGTAATATTTTGCAAATTATGTTGTAGATCAATAGCTCGCATTGTTGCTTTCATATGTTTATTTTGATATGTTCCTAGAGAAAAATTATGTTGAAAAATGTTAGTAGCAATGATGCGGATTGGATCAGTGATCTGAGGTTTATCCTCATTGCTGCACAGAAGAATTATGTCCTTGATGCACCGCTAGGTGACAGACCTATTGCAGGAGCAGATGCAGACGTTATGAACGTTTGGCTAGCTCAATATGATGACTACTTGATAGTTTAGTGCACCATGCTCAACAGCTTAGAATCGGGACTTCAAAGATGTTTTGAACGTCATGGACCATATGAGATGTTCCAGGAATTGAAGTTAATATTTCAAGCAAATACCCGAGTTGAGAGATATGAAGTCTCCAACAAGTTCTATAGATAAAAGATGGAGGAGAATCGTCAACTAGTGAGCATGTGCTCAAATTGTCTGGGTACTTCAATCGCTTGAATCAAGTGGTAGTTAATCTTCCAGATAAGATAGTGATTGACAGAATTCTCTAGTCACCATCACTAAGTTACTAGAACTTCGTGATGAACTATAGTATGCAAGGGATGACGAAAAAGATTCCCGAGCTCTTCGTGATGTTGAAATCTACGAAGGTAGAAATCAAGAAAGAGCATCAAGTGTTGATGATTGACAAGACCACTAGTTTCAAGAAAGGGGAAAAGGGAAAGAAAGGGAAACTTCAAGTAGAATGGCAAATAAGTTGTCACTCCCGTGAAGAAGACCAAAGCTGGACCAAAGCCAGAAAAAGAGTGCTTACACTGCAAAGGAAATGGTCACTGGATGCGGAAATGCCCTGAATATTTGGTGGATAAGAAGGATGGCAAAGTGAACAAGAGTATATTTGATATACAGGCTATTGATGTGTGCCTTACTAGTGTTTATAGTAGCCCCTGAGTATTTGCTACTTGTTCGGTTTCTAAGATTAGTAACTCGAAACAGGAGTTACAGAATCAAACAGAGACTAGTTGAAGGGAAGTGACGATGAGTGTTGGAAGTAGTTCCAAGATTGATATGATCATCATCGCACACTCCCTATACTTTCGGGATTAGTGTTAAACCTAAATAAATGTTATTTGGTGTTTGCGTTGAGCATGAATATGATTTGATCATGTTTATTGCAAAACGGTTATTCATTTAAAGTCAGAGAATAATTGATTGTTCTGTTTACATGAATAAAACCTTCAATGGTCATACACCCAATGAAAATAGTTTGTTGGATCTCGATCGTAGTAATACACATATTCATAATATTGATGCCAAAAGATGCAAAGTTGATAATGATAGTGCAACTTATTTGTGGCACTGCCGCTTTGGTCATATCGGTGTAAAGCGCGTGAAGAAACTCCATAAAGATGGACTTTTAGAATCACTTGGTTATGAATCATTTGATGCTTGTGAACCGTGCCTTTTGGGCAAGATGACTAAAACTCCATTCTCCGGAACAATGGAATCAGCTACTGACTTGTTGGAAATAATACATACCGATGTATGCGATCCAATGAGTGTTGATGCTCGTGGCAAGTATCATTATTTTTTGACCTTCACAGATGATTTTAGCAGATATGTGTATATCTACTTGATGAAACATAAGTCTGAAATAGTTGAAAAGTTCAAAGAATTTCAGAGTGAAGTGGAAAATCATCGTAACAAGAAAATAAAGTTTCGTGGATCTGATCGCAGAGATGAATATTTGAGTTACGAGTTTGGCCTTCAGTTAAAATAATGTGGAATAGTTTCGCAAACTCATGCCACCTGGAACACCACAGCGTAACGGTGTGTCCGAACGTCATAAACCGCACTTTATTTGATATGGTGCGATCAATGATGTCTCTTACTGATTTACCAATATCGTTTTGGGGTTATGCATTAGAGACAGCTGCATTCACATTTAATAGGGCACCATCTAAATCTGCTTGAGACGACATCGTATGAACTATGGTTTAGCAGTAAACCTAAGCTATCGTTTCTTAAAGTTTGGGTCTGCGATGCTTATGTGAAGAAACTTCAACCAGATAAGCTCGAACCCAAATCGGAGAAATGTGTCTTCATAGGATACCCAAAAGAGACTATTGGGTACACCTTCTATCACAGATCTGAGGGCAAGATTTTTGTTGCTAAATTCGGATCCTTTCTAGAGAAGGAGTTTCTCTCGAAACAAGTGAGTGGGAGGAAAGTAGAACTTTATGAGGTAATAGTACCTACTCCCTTATTGAAAGTAGTTCATCACGTAAATCTGTTCCTGTGATTCCTATACCAATTAGTGAGGAAGCTAATGATGATGATCATGTAACTTCAGATCAAGTTATTATCGAACCTCGTAGGTCTTCCGTAATAAGATCCGCACCAAAGTGTACGATAATCCTATTCTAGAAGTCATGTTACTAGACCATGATGAACCTACGAACTATGAGGAAGCGATGATGAGCCCAGATTCCATGAAATGGCTTGAGGCCATAAAATCTGAGATAGGATCCATATATAAGAACAAAGTGTGGACTTTGGTTGACCTGCTCGATGATCAGCAAGTCAAGTTAAATAAATGGATCTTCAAGAGGAAGATGGACACTGATAGTAGTGTTACTATCTACAAAGCTCGACTTGTTGCAAAAGGTTTTCGACAAGTTCAAGGTGTTGAATACGATGAGATTTTCTCACTCGTAACGATGCTTAAGTCTGTCCGAATCATGTTAGCAATTGCCACATTTTATGAAATCTGGCAAATGGATGTCAAAACTGCATTCCTTAATGGATTTATTAAAGAAGAGTTGCATATGATGCAACCAGAAGGTTTTGTCAATCCTAAAGATGCTAACAAAATGTGCAAGCTCCAGCGATCCATCTATGGACTGGTGCAAGCATCTCAGAGTTGGAATACACGCTTTGATAAGTTGATCATAGCATATAGTTTTATACAGACTTGCGGTGAAGCCTGTATTTACAATAAAGTGAGTGGGAGCACTACCGCCTTTCTGATAAATATATGTGAGTAACATATTGTTGATCAGAAATGATGTAGAATTTTTCTGGAAAGCATAAAGGAGTATTTAAAAGGAGTTCTTTAAAAGAAAGACCTCAGTAAAGCTACTTACATATTGAGCATCAAGATCTATTGAGATAGGTCAAGACGCTTGATAAGTTTTTTCAATAAGTAAATACCTTGTCAAGATTTTGAAGTAGTTCAAAATGTAACATTCAAATAAAAGTTCTTGACTGTGTTGCAATGGTGTGAAATTGAGTAAGACTCAATTCCAGAACACGGCAGAAAATAGAAAATAGAATGAAAGTCATTCCCTATGCCTCGCTTATAGGTTCTATAAAGTATGATATGCTATGTACCAGACCTATTGTATACCTTGCTCTGAATTTGGCAAGGAGTACAATAGTGATCTAGGAGTAGATCATTGGACATTGGTCAAGAACATCCTTAGTGAGGACTAAGGAAATATTTCTCGATTATGGAGGTGATAAAAGAGCCCGTCGTAAAGAGTTACATCGATGCAAGCTTTTTACACCGATCCAGATGACTCTAAGTCTCAATCTGGATACATATTGAAAGTGGGAGAAATTAGCTATAGTAGCTCCGTGCAGAGCATTGTAGACATAGAATATTTGCAAAATACATACGGCTCTGAATATGACAAACCCGTTGACTAAGCCTCTCTCACGAGCAAAACATGATCACACCTTAGTACTCTTTTGGGTGTTAATCACATAGCGATGTGAAGTAGATTATTGACTCTAGTAAACTCTTTGGGTGTTGGTCACATGACGATGTGAACTATGGGTGTTAATCATATACAGATATGAATATTGGTGTTAAATCACATGGCGATGTAACTAGATTATTGACTCTAGTGCAAGTGGGAGACTGAAGGAAATATGCCCTAGAGGCAATATTAAAGTTATTATTTATTTCCTTATATCATGATAAATGTTTATTATTCATGCTAGAATTGTATTAACCGGAAACATAATACATGTGTGAATACATAGACAAACATAGTGTCACTAGTATGCCTCTACTTGACTAGCTCGTTAAATCAAAGATGGTTAAGTTTCCTAGCCATAGACATGAGTTGTCATTTGATTAACGGGATCACATCATTAGGAGAATGATGTGATTGACTTGACCCATTCCGTTAGCCTAGCACTTGATCGCTTAGTATGTTGCTATTGCTTTCTTCATGACTTATACATGTTCTTGTAACTATGAGATTATGCAACTCCTGTTTACGGAGGAACACTTTGGTGCTACCAAACGTCACAACGAATCGGGTGATTATAAAGGAGTACTACAGGTGTCTCCAAAGGTACATGTTGGGTTGGCGATTTCGAGATTAGGTTTTGTCACTCCGATTGCTCGGAGAGGTATCTCTGGGCCCTCTCGGTAATGCACATCACTATAAGCCTTGCAAGCAATGTAGTTAATGAGTTAGTTACGGAATGATGCATTACGTAACAAGTAAAGAGACTTGCCGGTAACGAGATTGAACTAGGTATTGGATACCGACAATCGAATCTCGGGCAAGTAACATACCGATGACAAAGGAAACAACGATGTTGTTATGCGGTTTGACCGATAAAGATCTTCGTAGAATATGTAGGAGCCAATATGAGCATCCAGATTCCGCTTATTGGTTATTGACCAAGAATAGTTCTAGGTCATGTCTACATAGTTCTCGAACCCGTAGGGTCCGCACGCTTAAGGTTTCGATGACAGCTTATATTATGAGTTTATGAGTTTTGATGTATCGAAGGAGTTTGGAGTCCCGGATGAGATCGGGACATGACGAGGAGTCTCAAAATGGTCGAGACGTAAAGATCGATATATTGGACGACTATATTCGGAGTTCGGAAAGGTTCCAAGTGATTCGGTATTTTTCGAGTACCGGAGAGTTACGGGAATTCGCCGGGAGTATATGGGCCTTATTGGGCTTTAGGGAAAGAGAGAGGAGAGGTTGGGCGCTTCAAAGCCTAGTCCGAATTGGACTAGGGGAGGGGCTGCCCCTCCTTCCTTCTTCTCTTCCCCTTTCCTTGACTCCTACTCCTACTACTTGAAGGAGGGGGGAATCCTACTCCCGGTGGGAGTAGGACTCCTCCTTGCGCGCCTCCTAGGCCGGCTGCCCCTCCCTTGCTCCTTTATATACGGGGCAGGGGGCACCCCATAACACACAAGTTGATCTTCGTGATCATTCCTTAGCCGTGCGGTGCCCCTCCACCATATTCCACCTCGGTCATATCGTCATGGAGTTTAGGCGAAGCCCCGCGCGGTAGAACATCATCATCGCCACCACGCCGTGTCGTGGAACTCATCCCGACACTTTGCTGGATCAGAGTCCGGGATCGTCATCGAGCTGAACGTGTGCTGAACTCGGAGGTGCCGTAAATTCGGTACTTGGATCGGTCGGATCGTGAAGACGTACGACTACATCAACCGCGTTGTCATAACGCTTCCGCTTAGCGATCTTCAAGGGTATGAAGATACACTACCCTCTCGTTGCTATACATCACCATGATCTTGCGTGTGCGTAGGAAATTTTTTGAAATTAGTATCGCTCCCCAACACCATTAGCATAAGAAGCTAAGGTTTCATTATCATTAAATTCACATGAAAAGGGAAGGTGTGGAGCCTCCATCCTAGAGCAATAAGTAATATCATATTTCAAGCATAGATTCCAGGCATACCAACGCAACATAATAAATTGATCCCATAATAGTTTCCCTTTTGTGTCGAGCGATAATCCCTAAAGTATTCACGTTGATCCAACGTGTCTCCCATTATAAAGTTGAATGGGGTTTTAACAGGATTAACAAAGTAGTACATAATATCTCTCACATAATGAGAATCGGGGTTTTAGGAGTTACCCCATCCTCATGAGTAGCAAGTACACCTAATTTTTTGGTATTTCGTGTTCCATATCCATAACTAAAGATAGAGAACAACTAAGAACAGCAAATAAAAATTACTTAGTGATAAAGAAAACAAGCACACACGAGAATATTCACCCCACGCTATTGCTCCTAAGAACGGCGCCGTAAAAAAGGTCTTGATAACCCAAAAGTATAGGGGATCAATTGTAGCCTCTTTCGATAAGTAAGAGCGTCGAACGCAACAAGGAGCTAAAGGTAGAACAAATATTCCCTAAAGTAGGGAGCAGACCCGTGCAGTATCTAGTAAGAAGAGGAACGCGAAACTATGCCGCCTTGAGGCGAGTCGAGCGGGCCGCACCTTGGAGGCGCCACGGGCTTCTCGAGGGCCTCATGGAGGAACTGGTCGACCTGGCTGACGGGATCGCCGGCCTGCTGTCCTGGCGGCGCAGCGGCCTGGCGGTCGCCGGGCGCAGGTCGGGCGAGGAGGAGACCCTCGCCAAGGCCACCGAAGGAGGAGGAGGAGAGGAGCAGGCGGCTCATGGCCCCATCGAGGTAGGTCGCCTCCCACGAGTCGGGCGCCGTGGCAGCAGCAGTCATGAACGCAGCCGCCACGCCCTCCTCCATGCCCGCTGTCACGCTGCCTGATCTGCTTCGCCATGGTGGGAGGAGGCAAGGTGGTGGCGGGAGGAGGCTCCTCCTCCTCGCCGGGCGGATCTGGGCGCGGCCTGTGTGGGTCGAGTCGATCCGGCGGATTTTGCTGGAGAGAAGGGGAGGGAAGATGCAGATGGTGGGGGTCGCCGGCGTTGGGGTAGAAGGCGGAGGTCGCGGGGGGTCCGGCGATGGGTAGTGGGCGGAGTCGGGTGCTCGGCGGGGCTGGATTTGGGGGAGAAGAGCAGCAGGCAGAGACGGGTCTGGATCGGGGAGAGGGAGACGGCAGCGCTTGACCTAGGGTTTCTCGGGAAGGAGGGGGTGAGGGAGGAAGGGAGAGACGTTGGATCAGTAGGAGGCGGACGGCTCAGATCGAATACAGTGGGGTGATCCGTGTGCTGCGTCCCGATTGGTTCGGAAATGAGCTATTAAAATTTCCTCTTCTTAGTGTTAAAAACAAGGGAGGTTTGTGAGGCAGCTACCAAAAATATTTTGCAAAATGGCATCACTAAAATTTTCACTTAAGTTAGACCACCTTTCATCGATGATCATCAATTTAATTGCATTTTCTATCTTTCTAGGTATTTTGGGAAACAGCCAATTCGGCAAGAAACGAGTCAAATTTGAACTACAGGTATCTTATAGTTTGCTACTTATTTTCTAAAAAAAATCATTTTTAGATACAAAAGTAGCTATTTCATCATAGACAAACCAATAGTTTTGCATTATTAACCACCTAACTAAGAAAGGTCATGCGGGCAAATTTGATCACATTTTGAAATCGGCATAGGAAATTCAAAAAAAAATGAAAAACCTTCGCATTGTGTGATTTTACATCTATGAGGATGCATCTTGGAATGGCAAACAATGTTGCCTAAGGAAGTTGTAACGCCCGGATAATCGTGCTACAGTAATCCCACGCTAATCGTGCCATGACACCTCGGTTACTCTTGCTATCATCGCAATAATTCGAAACCGTTCGAAATTCAGATTGAAATTATTGTCAAACGGCAAAAGTTTCAAAATTTGAAACAAAAATGTTCGGTGGTTGCCAAATATTACAAAGGTAATTGTGGTGAAGTAAACACATTTTTAGAAAATGTCTAAATAATTTAAACTGATTTAAAACAGAAAAGAAAATAAATAAAAATAAAACAGAAAAACTAAAACCTAAAACTAACAGAAAAAAATGGAAGAAGAGAAACCCCCAAGCTTCGCCCGTGACCACAGGCCCCACTGGGCCACCACCAGGCCCCGGCCGCCCCCCCCCCCACTCTCTCCTTATCCCCCCCCCCCACCGGTGAGACCCTGAAACCCTAACCACCCCGTCACCCACTCGCCCCCCCTCCCGATCCAGATCGGATCGGGACCGAACCACCCCGACCCCTTGCCGTTGCCGCCACACGCCTCGCCGGCGTCGCCTGTCCCCGCCGCCACCAGACGCCACTGCCGCGCCGCGCCGAGCTCCTCCCCACCGGACCGCTTCGCCCTCCCGCCGGACTGCCCCCACGCACGTCGCCCGTCGTCCCCCGACCGGCCCCCGAGCCCGCTGCCGCTTTCCCTACCCCGATGTGAGCTTCGCCTTCCCTTTCCTCTGCCGCTGGCGCCGTTCGCACCCAGCCGCTGCTTCAAGACAGCGTCGCCACGCCGACGGCGCTACAGCGCGCCAAGGTCTGCCACCGCAGATTTCGCTTCAAGAACGCCATCGCGGCGCGAGCACGCGCCGCCTTCGCCGGCGGCCATCACGCGACCTGTGGCCGCCCACGCCCATCGCCGCTTCACGACGCACGCTGTCGCCGCGGCCCATGGAGCGCCCCGCGCTCCCTCTCGCTCCTCTCGCGCTCACCACGCCTCCTGCCGTTGGTCATCAAGGCCGCCCTGCGCTTCTGTCCGCCCTCCACCGTACCCCTCGCCGCTGGCCCGGCCTCCTACCACGGCCCGTCGTGCCGCTGCTCAGCCCGCCACGGTCGCTGCGGCGCCGCACTTCGAGCTTCGCCCGCATCCACGCCTAGCCTGCTCGGGCGACAACCGTCACCTACCAAGCACATGAAGCATTCTATAAAGCCATACTCAAAAGATATAAGTGAAGTGCATAGAGCATTCTATAAATCAACCAAGGACCATCTCATACCAGCATGGTGCATAAAATAAAAAAGAAAACTAAATGCAAAAGACGCCCAAGATTTGCACATATCACATGAACGAAACGAATCCGAAAACATACCGATACTTGTTGAAGAAAGAGGGGATGCCTCCCCAGCATCCCCAAGCTTAGACGCTTGAGTCTCCTTGAATATTTACTTGGGGTGCCTCGGACATCCCCAAGCTTGAGCTCTTGCCTCTCTTCCTTCTTCTCACATTGAGACCTTCTCAATCATCGAACACTTCATCCACACAAAACTCCAACAGAAAACTCGGTAAGATCCGTTAGTATAATAAAGCAAATCACCACTCTAAGTACTGTTGCAAACCAATTCATATTTTGTTTTTGCATTGTGTCTACTGTAATATAGCTTTTTCATGGCTTAATCCACTAATATAAATTGATAGATTCATCAAAACAAGCAAACTATGCATCAAAAACAGAATCTGTCAAAAACAGAACAATCTGTAGCAATCTGAACATTCAGCATACTTCTGATACTTGAAAGATTCTGCCAAAATTAGGAAAAATAAAAATTTGTACATAAATACAGTTCAAGAAGAATCAGAACCATTTGACGCTCCAGTAAAAACTAAAAATCACGCACTACAGCCAAATTTTCTGTCCTGCACCTGCATACAAACCAACAAGTATTGTAAACATCCTAAAGGCAAACCTTGGCATATTATTTTATAATACAATGGAATTGTACAAGGGATAATTATTTTTGTTGAAAAGTTTCTGTAATCAAGATTCACAAAGTTGCCGTGAGCATGAACAAAGTTCAAGGAGCTCTCCCAGTTCAACGATGCTTGTCTTTCTTACTTTCACTTTCCTTTTTGAAAAGTTTTTAGGTTCCCCTTATTTTTTTTTGTTTTTAAACTATATAAAAGCACTCAACAAAAATAAATGACTCTCTAAAACTTTCGGGTTGTCTCCCTGGCAGCGCTTTCTTTAAAGCCATTAAGATAGGCATTTAGTGCTCAAGTAATGAATCCACCCGGATCCCAAGGTATATCAAAGCCAATTTTAATCAACAATGATTTGTAATTTAGTAGTGAGCACAAAGTAACATATATCATGTAACAACGAAGTCTAACTCTATTTCTATGCATCGGCATGTCATAAAAGAACAATTCATGCACACCAAGTAAAGGCCAATGCATAGTATAAGCAGATTCTTGCAATTCTATCGTGTTGGAAACATAAAGAGGCGGAGATGTAGTTCCTCTCTCATAATAATTGCAAGTAGGAGCAGCAAGCACATGCATATTATATTCATCAAAATCATCATGTGCAATGGTTAAAGGCAACCCATCAATATAATCCTTAATAAGAACAAACTTCTCCGATAAAGTGTAGTAGGGAGAATTCAAAAAGATAATAGGACTATCATGCGTGGGTGCAATAGCAACAATTTCATGTTTAACATAAGGAACTATAGCAAGTTCACCTCCATAAGCATAATTCATATTGGCATCTTGGCCACAAGCATAGCAAGCATCATCAAAAAGGAATATTTCAAAAAAATTCAAGGGATCATAGCAGTCATCATAGCAATCATCCTTCGGTAAGCACGAAGGGGAATTAAATAATGTATGAGTTGGAGGGTTACTCTCATTAGAAGGTGGGCATACGTAGCTAATCCGCTCTTCCTCCTTTTGTTCTTCGCTCTCCTCATCATCTTTTTCATCCAATGAGCTCACAGTTTCATCAATTTCTTCTTCCATAGCTTCCTGCAAAATATTATTCTCTTCTTGGACATCGTTGACTTTCTTCATAAAAGCATTAATATAGTAATTGTATTCATAATTTTCATAGCAATATCTAAGTATAGCAAGATTTTCAGGCCTATAAGCATCATCATCTAAAGCTTCATACTTTTCAAACAAAGATTCAATTTCATAAGCAGCCTTAAAAGCAAAAAATCTTCTATTTGTTCCACATGATAGTAATCATATATACCATTTGAAAGAAATATGCCCTAGAGGCAATAATAAAGTTATTATTGATTTCCTTATATCATGATAAATGTTTATTATTCATGCAAGAATTGTATTAACCGGAAATATAATACATGTGTGAATACATAGACAAACATAGTGTCACTAGTATGCCTCTACTTGACTAGCACGTTAAATCAAAGATGGTTAAGTTTCCTAGCCATAGACATGAGTTGTCATTTGATTAACGGGATCACATCATTAGGAGAATGATGTGATTGACTTGACCCATTCCGTTAGCCTAGCACTTGATCGTTTAGTATGTTGCTATTGCTTTCTTCAAGACTTATACATGTTCCTGTAACTATGAGATTATGCAACTCCCGTTTACCAGAGGAACACTTTGGGTGCTACCAAACGTCACAACGTGAATCGGGTGATTATAAAGGAGTACTACAGGTGTCTCCAAAGGTACATGTTGGGTTGGCGATTTCGAGATTAGGTTTTGTCACTCCGATTGTCGGAGAGGAATCTCTGGGCCCTCTCGGTAATGCACATCACTATAAGCCTTGCAAGCAATGTAGCTAATGAGTTAGTTACGGAATGATGCATTACGTAACGAGTAAAGAGACTTGCCGGTAACGAGATTGAACTAGGTATTGGATACCGACGATCGAATCTCAGGCAAGTAACATACCGATGACAAAGGGAACAACGTATGTTGTTATGCGGTTTGACCCATAAAGATCTTCGTAGAATATGTAGGAGCCAATATGAGCATCCAGGTTCCGCTTATTGGTTATTGACCAAGAATAGTTCTAGGTCATGTCTACATAGTTCTCGAACCCGTAGGGTCCGCACGCTTAAGGTTTCGATGACAGTTATATTATGAGTTTATGAGTTTTGATGTACTGAAGGAGTTCGGAGTCCCAGATGTGATCGGGGACATGACAAGGAGTCTCGAAATGGTCGAGACGTAAAGATCGATATATTGGACGACTATATTCGGAGTTCGGAAAGGTTCCGAGTGATTCGGGTATTTTTCGAAGTACCGGAGAGTTACGGGAATTCGCCGGGGAGTATATGGGCCTTATTGGGCCTTAGGGAAAGAGAGAGGAGAGGTTACGCTTCAAAGCCTAGTCCGAATTGGACTAGGGGGAGGGGCTGCAGCCCCTCCTTCCTTCTCAACTCTTCCCCCTTTCCTTGACTCTTACTCCTACTACTTGGAAGGGGGGGAATCCTACTCCCGGTGGGAGTAGGACTCCTCCTTGGTGCGCCCCCTCCTAGGCCGGCCGCCCCCTCCCTTTCTCCTTTATATACGGGGGCAGGGGGACACCCCATAACACACAAGTTGATCTTCGTGATCGTTCCTTAGCCGTGTGCGGTGCCCCCCTCCACCATATTCCACCTCGGTAATATCGTCGCGGAGTTTAGGCGAAGCCCTGCGCCGTAGAACATCATCATCGCCACCACGCCTCGTCTTGTGGAACTCATCCCGACACTTTGCTGGATCAGAGTCCGGGATCGCCATCGAGCTGAACGTGTGCTGAACTCGGAGGTGCCAGTGACGCTCGGTACTTGGATCGGTCGGATCGTGAAGACGACGACTACATCAACCGCGTTGTCATAACGCTTCTGTCGGTGTCAAAACCGGCGGATCTCGGGTAGGGGGTCCCGAACTGTGCGTCTAGGCGGATGGTAACAGGAGACAAGGGACACGATGTTTTACCCAGGTTCGGGCCCTCTTGATGGAGGTAAAACCCTACGTCCTGCTTGATTGATATTGATATTGTGGATGTTTACAAGAGTGGATCTACCACGAGATCAAGGAGGCTAAACCCTAGAAGCTAGCCTATGGTATGATTGTAAGGGTTGTTGTTCTGTCCTCTGGACTCAGAGCCATCCGGTTTATATAGACACCGGAGAGGGCTAGGGTTACATAGAGTCGGGTACACTGGTAGGAGATCTACCTATCCGTATCGCCCAGCTTGCCTTCCACGACAAGGAAAGTGCCATCCGGACACGGGCGAAGTCTTCAATCTTGTATCTTCATAGTCTTGGAGTCCGGTTGATGATGATAGTCCGGCCGATGATAGTCCGGCCGATGATGGTAGTCCGCTATCCGGACACCCCTAATCCGGGACTCCTCGGTAGCCCACGAACCAGGCTTCAATGATGATAAGTCCGGCGCGTATATTGCTTGGCATTGCAAGGCGGGTTCCTCCTCCGAATGATAGAAGATTGTGAACACCAGGATAGTGTCCGGCTCTGCAAAATAAATTCCACATTCCACCGTAGAGAGAATAACATATACACAAGTTCAATCACGACGTTTTACTGCGGCATGACGCCACGCCACTACCAAGCCATTATTTAAATCGTTTTACTCTACCACCTCGGCGCATTTAGCGAAGCGGTTTCCTGGCACGTCTTGTCGGGCAGAGATCGTGGTTTCCCCTTAATCCGGGATTCTCATTAATACGGACGTGGGTAACCCAACCGCGCCATTGATGGTGACGCTTGGGAGATAAGCGAGTTTTACCAGGCGGTGGGGACGCGAGACTTCGCCCGCCCATATAAGGGATAAGGATTCACCTTCTCACCCACGCCTTCTTCCTCCTTTGCTTATCCATCTCCGGCACTTTTCGAGCTCCAGCGCCCAAGTTCGCAGATCTCGTCTCAACCTTCTCCGACCATGTCCGAGCGGGAGGTGAATGGTTGGCCTCCACCGTTAAGGAGGAGCACATCGCCAAACTGCTTGGCGCGGATACCTCTCCGGCGACATCGCGACCGCACCGGCTGCCCGATGAGGGGCAGCTCATCCCCACCCAGTGCCCCATGAGAGGGTCGTTTCCTTCCCCACTTCCTCCATGGACTGGGCTTTCCACTTCACCCCTTTATGCAGGGGCTCGTGGTTCTACTACGGCCTGGATTTCCATGATCTGGCGCCAACTTCATCCTCAACATCTCGGCGTTTATCGTTGCGAGGCCTTCCTCTGCATCCAGCCCCACTTCGGCTTGTGGCTCAAGACCTTCAATGTCAAGCCGAAGGTAGTGAAGGGCACTCAAGCCGGAGTGCGGAGGCACCATGTTGGGCAAGATGCCCAATGTCCTTTAGTTGAAGGGGCCTTCGTGGAATCCATCAAGGGGTGGCAATCGGGTGGTTCTATATCACCGAGCCGCGTGGCCCTACATGGGCGGCGGCCCCGAGTTCAGATCTGGTATCCCTACGCAGCTCACCTCCTGGAAAAAGAAGGGCTTGTTGTGGGGTAGTTCGGAGGAGCTGACGGGACTCCAAGCCTGTATCCAGAAGCTGGTGAAGAAGCTCAGGCTGGTTAACATGGTCCAAGTCATGCTCGTCCGCCGGATTCTCCCATGCCAAGAGCGGGCATTCAATCTGTGGGAGTTCGATCCGGAACAGCACCAGGCGCTGAGCGGGCTCTTCGACACGACGTCTGCGGCGCCTGGAGGGTGCTGTTCAAGGGCGCCGAAGCCCCTGCATCCGCGACTGAAGATCGCAGATTTCGCTCGCAGCGCCAAGCCGGCGAGGTAAGTGATTCTACCCCTTTATGGGACACTTGCTTTTCATAGTTTGACTCTATGCGGGTTTTAATTTCCCCTTTTCCTTTGACAGGACTGGATGAGGAAGGCGGAGCAGATTATCTGCCCAGCTCCTATGCCGTAGAAAAATCCATGAGACGCCCATCTAGCGAGGCTGCTGGTTCCGGCACCGCACGTGGTGCCGGAGAAGAAGGCCAAGAAGGAGGCCACGGGTGCTTGAAAGAGTTCCCGTTTTCAGGTGTCCGACGACTCCGGGGCGAACTCCTCCCCCGAAAACGAGGAGGAGAAGAGGACTCTCTCGGAGGAGGAGAGAGAGAGGAAGAGGAAGGCTTCCCCAACAGGGGAGGCCGAAGGGTCCAAGAGGGGAAGGACTATTCCCCCGGACAGCTCCGCCAACATTAACGTTGGCGAGGAAGAATGGCCTTCAAGGGCCAGGCCTCCGGCGAGATCGTAAGTATCCAGATTCCTGAATGATTTATAATTTCTTTTTCGCATCACATAGTGTCATTACGATGCCGCATGCTTTTGTAGTCCGGCCAATGATGATCTCCCCGCTTCATCGAGCGGGTCGTTGGCTCCGTCGGATGTAGACTCCATCCCGACCGCCTCCACCCCTCGCGACATCGAGGACGCCAAGGTGGGATACCAAGAAGGGACCCATCAGGGGGAGGCTCCGGAGGCGCCACAAGGCGTCCTCCCGGACTTTGCGCCCGACTACATATCAGAACCCGTAGTGGTTCCGGAGTCCGGCCGGCGGCCCCTTCGAATGAAGGGCAAGACCGTGACGCCGGTGGCTTCCGTCCAACCGGAGGCGCCGGGCAATTTGTTGGAGGCGCTGCAGAGCGCTTCCATCGAGGAAGAACACCGCACTATTATGAGTGCGGTGATTCAGAAGGTGCAGCTTGCTAAGAGCGGGCTGACCGAAACTGCGATAGCCTTCTATCGGGCTTTGAGGTAAGAAGTTAAAAATATGCAATGTAATACCGCATAGATAGTAGCCCACGATGCTCGGTTCGGTGTTCGGAAGAAAAGCCGGACTGAGGATCTGAAAAAAAGATATCTGCAGGGTTGCTAAAAATTCTGTCAATATGGTTTGCAAAGGCGCTGCCGACCTCTGCCAGACCGATCATGCGGAGGTCGGTGCTTTGAAGCAGGAGCTCGAGCGGTCCGAGCAAAAGAGCTCGGCCAGCCAAGAAGCAGCTCAGGACAAAGAAGGTGAGTAACACCTCTTTGAACTTGTACCTTCTGAGAAAAGGATTTAGGTTGCAACAGAAAATAACAAGGATAACATGGGTGCTGCGGGGCCCACGAACGAGGTGGCGACCACGAAGGAGGCCGTGTCCATGACGAGCATAATGCGGCCACGCAGGCGGGCAGAGCGAGAAAAGCAGGAGGCGCGGGTGGCGGTGGTTCAGCAAGAGCTCCGAGGCTCTCATGGAAAAGCATGAGAGTTTGGGCGTGACTCAAAGACTCGAGTCTGAGCTTGCCTCGGCTCTCGAAAGTGCCAAAGCTGCCAAGGCCGATGCCCATAAGTCCCTTCAGGAGATTGAGTTGGTGAGGAAGATAGCGGCGGGTAAGGCATTTTTCATGCAAAGCAAGCATGTGAATGTAAATTACGTGTTACTTACCCGAATTCGGAGCTCTCCAGGGGCGTTTGCAGATCTGCCTCGCAGCGTGTCTGATGCTGCCGCATTCTACCGAGCCGAGGAGGGGAGCTCAACGGATAAGGTCTTCTGGTCTCAGTATGCTGAGGCCGGCCATCCGGTGCCCCCTAGCGACCAGCTGAAGCAGCTGGTCGAGGTCCACAAGGTGGCTGAGCAGGCCATGAAGGGCCTCATAGTCCGGCTGTGGCCTGGAGAGGCCATGCCTGGGAGCTACTTCGGCCTCGTGCGACGGTTGGTGGATGCGTGCCCCTGGGTGGAGGTTATCAAGCGCTCCGCCTGTATTGAAGGTGCTCGTCGGGCCCTTGCCCGCGCAAAGGTGCATTGGGGCAAGCTGGATGCGGAGAAGCTAATCACTGACGCCACCAACGGGCAAGGAATATCGACGCCGAAATGTACTATAAGACTGTCTGAAGGGTGCCCGCAAGATTGCAGATGAGTGCCCTAGGGATGTAATTATTGAGTAAATTCGCAATGTGTTATCATGTGCGCTGAAAACTTTGTTCATATGCGCTAAGCAACGCTTGTTAATTTAAAATATTACCTTCTGTGCGGCCATTTATTAAATCTGAGAGATGGCAAGTCGTCGGCTTCAGCCTCCATGCCACGAGTGCTTTGGGGTGTTCGGGATAAACTTGAGCAGCCTTGTTCCCATTTTGGGTCCATCTAGGAGGCGCTCAACACAACGAACAAGGCAACCGGACTTATAGTGCTTGAACACTCTCACTTAGCCATAGAATTCTATAATTTTAAATTTATGAAGCCCCTAGTATTCGGAGGACGAATTAGAGGCGCTATCCACGCCTTCGGGACATTATCCGAACTTCGCTCAAGCGGCGTAGGTCTTTAAGGACACGAAAGGACCTCTCGAACAGCGACCAGTCTCGCCTTATCATGACAGTCAGTTTTAGCTTTCTCCACTGAGGCGTTAACCCGGCTCAACCGGGGCGCAATCGCAGTGGTTCTCCCAGTGCTACCTTAGCCGATAGAACGGAACGTAAGGTGCCAAACATGGGAGCCGGGCAAACCCAACTATTGACCCAAGACATGATTCGAAGCCGATTCATATAATGCTATAAGTTCGGGTGCCGCACTTGTGAAAGTGTTCGGACTTTATCACACCATAATGCGGAGAACATAAGCCCCTGGTGTATTTGGCCGTACCAAAATGTACAGGTGCAACATGTAAATAAATGAACATATATATATATATATATATATATATATATATATATATATATATATAAGGTAATGCAATTATGGGCAAAAGTGCTGCATTTTATTCGAGAAGATATGCTATCAGTGCTGAATGATACAAATAGTGCGGAAAGCAAGGGATTGGACGAATTAAAGGCGTCTCCCTCCAGGGGTAGGCCGCGGAATGTTGTATTTAACAAATTTAATGCTCGTGATGGAGACCACCTGAGTGTTCGTCACGGCCTTTGTCCTTCCCTGGCTGTTGCATCATGAGTTCGGCAGGTTCGCCGCCGGACAGAGTTCTGTATAAAAAAGAGAGAAATAAAAGATAAAAAGAGTGACACACTTGGGAGCCCCTGGTGTGGTCGAACTGCACTCTGGGTCTGTTGTGGTTGTGCCTTTCCCCCTATGCCCATGGTATCTCCAGGGCGTAATTATGTACGCGGAGATTTTGTCTTACAATTTTGCGAGGGCTGGGGTTGAGGCCGCATTGCTACGCGTGCTCGGAATGTGCCAGGTGGTCTTGGTTGATGTTGCTCCGGGCGCGTTTGGCCGTGTTCGGTCGTTTAACGGCCGGACTCGAAAATTGCCTTAAAAGGCTGCTCTGTACTTCTGCCGCGAGAGCCGCTGTATGTTCCTCCGTTCGGAGGGAGCATTCCGTGTTTCCATTGACCGTGATGACTCCACGAGGGCCTGGCATCTTGAGCTTAAGGTATGCATAATGTGTCACCGTGTTGAATTTTGCGAACGCGGTTCGTCCGAGCAGAGCGTGATAGCCGCTGCGGAACGGGACTATGTCGAAGATTAACTCCTCGCTTCGGAAATTATCCGGAGATCCGAAGACCACTTCCAGTGTAACTGAGCCTGTACAACTGGCCTCGACACCTGGTATGACGCCTTTGAAGGTTGTCTTTGTAGGTTTAATCCTTGAAGGGTCTATGCCCATCTTGCGCATTGTATCCTGATAAAGCAGGTTCAGGCTACTGCCGCCGTCCATCAGGACTCTCGTGAGGTGAAATCCATCGACGATTGGGTCTAAAACCAATGCGGCGAATCCGCCATGGCGGATACTGGTCGGATGGTCTCTTCGATCGAAAGTGATCGGGCAAGAGGACCATGGGTTGAATTTTGGGCGGTGGCTCCATCGGCAGATATCGTCCCTTAGTGCACGCTCGCTCCCTCTTGGGAATATGCGTTGCGTATATCATGTTTACCGTCCGAACTTGAGGGGGGAATCCCTTTTGTCCTCTGTTGTTCGGCGGCCGGGTCTCTTCCTCGTCATCGCTGTGTAGCCCCTTGTCACTGTTTTCGGTGATTAATTTGCCTGCCTGCTTGAATACCCAACAATCTCTGTTGGTGTGGTTAGCTGGCTTTTCGGGGGCTCCATGTATTTGACAGAGCGGTCGAGTATTCGGTCCAAATTGGACGGGCCGGAGTGGTTCTTGTGAATGGCTTCTTCCGTTGACCGGGCTTGGAGCCTCGGAATCCGGCGTTGACTGCCGTATCCTCATTGCTGTCGCCCGTTAAGCACGGCGTTTGTTTTTGTTTTGACGCAACCTGCCATTGCGGTCCTTGGTATCCGGACTGCCAGCATTTTTCCTGAGGTTGTTGCTGCGAGCTAGCCAGCTATCCTCTCCCGCACAGAAGCGGGTCATGAGTGATGTGAGGGCTGCCATGGATTTCGACTTCTCCTGTCCTAGGTGCCGGGCCAGCCACTCGTCGCGGATGTTATGTTTGAAGGCAGCGAGTGCCTCTGCATCCGGACAGTCGACGATTTGATTTTTCTTTGTTAAGAACCGTGTCCAGAATTTCCTGGCCGATTCGTCTGGCTGCTGGATTATGTGGCTTAGGTCATCTGCGTCCGGTGGTCGCACATACGTGCCCTGGAAGTTGTCGAGGAATGCGGCTTCCAGGTCTTCCCAGCATCCAATTGACTCTGCGGGCAGGCTGTTAAGCCAATGCCGAGCTGGTCCTTTAAGCTTGAGTGGGAGATATTTGATGGCGTGAAGATCGTCGCCGCGGGCCGTATGTATATGGAGGAGATAATCCTCAATCCAAACCGCGGGGTCTGTTTTGCCATCGTAGGATTCGATATTAACGGGTTTAAACCCTTCAGGGATTTGATGATCCATTACTTCATCAGTGAAGCATAGTGGGTGTGCAGCGCCTCTGTATTGAGCAATATCGCGACGTAGCTCGAGAGAGCATTGTCTGCTGTGTTCGGCCCGGCGGAGTAGTTGTATCCGCGCGACGGTATTCGTCGTGGGTCTTGGGCGCTCAGCGTGATCCATAGATAGATCTGGATTGTCTTGCTTTGTCCTCCAATATATCCATAAGTCCGCGCGTTCCCAGTAGCTTCATGCTTTTTGAGCGATGCCGGGTACGGTTTTGGTGGAGGGCTTGCACGCCTCTGTCATGCCACGAGGTGGTCGGTCTGCCGTATTGTGCGCTGGTGATGCAGGTTTGTACGCTTCCTCCTCTAGTCGGGGGAGCAACTTGCGTTTTGGGTAACTTTTGGAGGGGCATTCATACTCTTCGGCCGCGAGGACCTCGGTCCATCTGTCGGCCAGTAGGTCTTGATCAGCTTGAAGCTGTTGCCGTGGCCATTAGCCTGCGTCTGAAACGCTCTTGTTCGACGGGATCCTCGTGCAGCAGATTAAATGCGTCGTCGAGGCTTGCCTCGTCTCCGGAGGGAGGTAAGTAATTGTCATCCTCGACCTCTTAAATGTCTGCCGCCCTCTCGTGAGGGCTTGCTTCTGCCTCCTCCTATTTGGATCGTCTTTGGAGGGGTTGTCTTGACACTACGGGGTGTTATTATCTCTGTGCGGAATCTCCATTCTTGCCGTGGCGGGATTTAGAGCGGCGCCACGACGTCGGCGCTTGGGCTGTTTCTTTAAGGAATCGGCCTCCGTTGCTTCTTCGCCGTCCCCATCTTTTGGAGTGTCCACCATGTATATGTCGTATGACGAGGTGGTCTTCCAGTGTCCTGTAGGCACTGGTTCTTGGTAGTCTCCGGCATCGTCGTCCATACCGTCGATGTCTTCGGAGTCGTAGTCGAGTACGTCGGTTAAATCGTCGATGGTGGCTACGAAGTGTGTGGTGGGTGGGCTCTGAATTTCTTCGTCGTCCGCGTCCCAACCATCCTGGCCGTAGTCCGGCCAGGGCTCTCCGGATAGTGAGAGATGCTTCAGTGAATTTACGATATCGCCGAAAGGCGAGTGCTGAAAGATGTCCGCAACGGTGAATTCCATGATCGGCGCCCAATCGGATTCGACTGGTAGGGGCGCAGGAGGTTCGGAGTCCGGCAGAGAGTCCGGCACCTCGGAGTCATGAGCTTTATGCGGGACAAGGTAAGTGTTCGGCTCCATCGCCGTAGAAGTTGCAGCTCCCAAGGCGGTGTCCAGCCATCCGTCCTCGATCCGAGCGATCAGCTCCGGACTATGGGTCGGAGCGGATTCGTGTGCGGCCTCCAAGGTGCTGTTCGGCAGAGTTAGGTCATGCCCATCGTGACAGCTGGCACGCTTCGGCGTGGCTCAGATCCATCGAAGATCAAGTCCCCGCGGATATCGGCCGTGAAGTTTAGGCTTCAAACCTGACCGACGGCCAGGGCGTAGCTTTCGATCTGCTCGGATGGCCAAGTGAGTTGGCCCTTGATGCGAAGCCGCCGAATACGAAGATCTGTCCGGGGAGAAAAGTCTCACCCAGGATGGCGTCGTTGTCGATTGAAGAGGCCATCAAGCCTATCGGTGACGACACAGAGGAACTCTCAATGAAAGCACCAATGTCGGTGTCAAAACCGGCGGATCTCGGGTAGGGGTCCCAGGCGTGCGTCTAGGCGGATGGTAACGAGGAGACAAGGGACACGATGTTTTACCCAGGTTGGGCCCTCTTGATGGAGGTAAAACCCTACGCATTGCTTGATTGATATTGATATTGTGGATGTTTACAAGAGTGGATCTACCACGAGATCAAGGAGGCTAAACCCTAGAAGCTAGCCTATGGTATGATTGTAAGGGTTGTTGTTCAAGTCCTACGGACTAGAGCCATCCGGTTTATATAGACACCGGAGAGGGCTAGGGTTACATAGAGTCGGTTACAATGGTAGGAGATCTACATATCTGTATCGCCAAGCTTGCCTTCCACGCCAAGGAAAGTCCCATCCGGACACGGGGCGAAGTCTTAAATCTTTTATCGTAATAGTCTTGGTGTCCGGTTGATTATGATAGTCCGGCGATGATAGTCCGGCCGATGATGGTAGTCCGGCTATCCGGACACCCCCTAATCCGGGACTCCCTCACTTCCGCTTAGCGATCTTCAAGGGTATGAAGATACACTCCCCTCTCGTTGCTATACATCACCATGATCTTGCGTGTGCGTAGGAATTTTTTTGAAATTACTACGTTCACCAACAGTGGCATCCGAGCCTGGTTTTATGCGTAGATGTCATATGGACGAGTAGAACACAAGTGAGTTGTGGGCGATATAAGTCATACTGCTTACCAACATGTCACACTTTGGTTCGGCGGTATTGTTGGATGAAGCGGCCCGGACCGACATTACGCGTACGCTTACGCGAGTCTGGTCCTACCGACGTGCTTTGCACACCAATTGGCTGGCGGGTCTCAGTTTCTCCAACTTTAGTTGAACCGAGTGTGGCTACGCCAAGGTTAAAACAGCACCAACTTGACAAACTATCGTTGTGGTTTTGATGCGTAGGTAAGAACGGTTCTTGCTAAGCCCGTAGCAGCCACGTAAAACTTGCAACAGCAAAGTAGAGGACGTCTAACTTGTTTTTGCAGGGCATGTTGTGATGTGATATGGTCAAGACGTGATGCTATATTTTATTGTATGAGATGATCATGTTTTGTAACCGAGTTATCGGCAACTGGCGAGAGCCATATGGTTGTCGCTTTATTGTATGAAATGCAATCGCCTGCAATGCTTTACTTTATCACTAAGCGGTAGCGATAGTCGTAGAAGCATAAGATTGGCGAGACGACAATGATGCTACGATGGAGATCAAGGTGTCGCGCCAGTGACGATGGTGTTCACGACGGTGCTTCGAAGATGGAGCTCACAAGCACAAGATGATGATGGTCATATCATATCACTTATATTGATTGCATGTGATGTTTATCTTTTATGCATCTTATCTTGCTTTGATTCACGGTAGCACTATAAGATGATCCCTCACTAAATTATCATAGTAAAAGTGTTCTCCCTGAGTATGCACCGTTGCGAAAGTTCTTACGTCTTTGAGACACCACGTGATGATCGGGTGTGATAGGCTCTACGTTCAAATACAACGGGTGCAAAACAGTTGCACACGCGGAATACTCGAGTTAAACTTGGCGAGCCTAGCATATAACAGATATGGCCTCGGAACACGGAGACCGAAAGGTCGGCGTGAATCATATATTAGATATGATCAACATATTGATGTTCACCGTTGAAACTACTCCATCTCACGTGGCGATAGGACATGGTGTAGTTAATATGGATCACGTAATCACTTAGAAGATTAGAGGGATGTCTATCTAAGTGGGAGTTCTTAAGTAATATGATTAATTGAACTTAAATTTATCATGAACTTAGTCCTGGTAATATTTTGCAAATTATGTTGTAGATCAATAGCTCGCATTGTTGCTTTCATATGTTTATTTTGATATGTTCCTAGAGAAAAATTATGTTGAAAAATGTTAGTAGCAATGATGCGGATTGGATCAGTGATCTGAGGTTTATCCTCATTGCTGCCTGAAGAATTATGTCCTTGATGCACCGCTAGGTGACAGACCTATTGCAGGGAGCAGAATCTGAGCGTTATGAACGTTTGGCTAGCTCAATATGATGACTACTTGATAGTTTAGTGCACCATGCTCAACAGCTTAGAATCGGGACTTCAAAGATGTTTTGAACGTCATGGACCATATGAGATGTTCCAGGAATTGAAGTTAATATTTCAAGCAAATACCCGAGTTGAGAGATATGAAGTCTCCAACAAGTTCTATAGATAAAGATGGAGGAGAATCGCTCAACTAGTGAGCATGTGCTCAAATTATGCAGGTACTTCAATCGCTTGAATCAAGTGGGAGTTAATCTTCGGATAAGATAGTGATTGACAGAATTCTCTAGTCACCATCACTAAGTTACTAGAACTTCGTGATGAACTATAGTATGCAAGGGATGACGAAAAGATTCCGAGCTCTTACGTGATGTTGAAATCTCTGAAGGTAGAAATCAAGAAAGAGCATCAAGTGTTGATGATTGACAAGACCACTAGTTTCAAGAAAGGGGAAAAGGGAAAGAAAGGGAAACTTCAAGTAGAATGGCAAATAAGTTGTCACTCCCGTGAAGAAGACCAAAGCTGGACCAAAGCCTGAAACTGAGTGCTTACCTGCAAAGGAAATGGTCCTTTGGATGCGGAAATGCCTGAATATTTGGTGGATAAGAAGGATGGCAAAGTGAACAAGAGTATATTTGATATACAGGCTATTGATGTGTGCCTTACTAGTGTTTATAGTTGGGGGTGAGTATTTGCTACTTGTTCGGTTTCTAAGATTAGTAACTCGAAACAGGAGTTCTGAGAATAAACAGAGACTAGTTGAAGGGAAGTGGCGATGAGTGTTGGAAGTAGTTCCAAGATTGATATGATCATCATCGCACACTCCCTATACTTTCGGGATTAGTGTTAAACCTAAATAAATGTTATTTGGTGTTTGCGTTGAGCATGAATATGATTTGATCATGTTTATTGCAAAGCGGTTATTCATTTAAAGTCGAGAATAATTGATTGTTCTGTTTACATGAATAAAACCTTCAATGGTCATACACCCAATGAAAATAGTTTGTTGGATCTCGATCGTAGTAATACACATATTCATAATATTGATGCCAAAAGATGCAAAGTTGATAATGATAGTGCAACTTATTTGTGGCACTGCCGTTTGGGTCATATCGGTGTAAAGCGCGTGAAGAAACTCCATAAAGATGGACTTTTAGAATCACTTGGTTATGAATCATTTGATGCTTGTGAACCGTGCCTTTTGGGCAAGATGACTAAAACTCCATTCTCCGGAACAATGGAATCAGCTACTGACTTGTTGGAAATAATACATACCGATGTATGCGATCCAATGAGTGTTGATGCTCGTGGCAAGTATCATTATTTTTTGACCTTCACAGATGATTTTAGCAGATATGTGTATATCTACTTGATGAAACATAAGTCTGAAATAGTTGAAAAGTTCAAAGAATTTCAGAGTGAAGTGGAAAATCATCGTAACAAGAAAATAAAGTTTACGTGATCTGATCGTGGAGATGAATATTTGAATTCTGAGTTTGGCCTTGATTAAAATAATGTGGAATAGTTTCGCAAACTCATGCCACCTGGAACACCACAAGCGTAACGATGTGTCCGAACGTCATAAACCGCACTTTATTTGATATGGTGCGATCAATGATGTCTCTTCTTGATTTACCAATATCATTTTGGGGTTATGCATTAGAGACAGCTGCATTCACGTTTAATAGGGCACCATCTAAATCCGTTTGAGGCGACATCGTTATGAACTATGGTTTAGCGATGAAACCTAAGCTATCGTTTCTTAAAGTTTGGGTCTGCGATGCTTATGTGAAGAAACTTCAACCAGATAAGCTCGAACCCAAATCGGAGAAATGTGTCTTCATAGGATACCCAAAAGAGACTATTGGGTACACCTTCTATCACAGATCTGAGGGCAAGATTTTTGTTGCTAAATTCGGATCCTTTCTAGAGAAGGAGTTTCTCTCGAAACAAGTGAGTGGGAGGAAAGTAGAACTTTATGAGGTAATAGTACCTACTCCCTTATTGGAAAGTAGTTCATCACAGAAATCTGTTCCTGTGATTCCTATACCAATTAGTGAGGAAGCTAATGATGATGATCATGTAACTTGAGATCAAGTTACTCTTGAACCTCGTAGGTCTTCGAGAATAAGATCCGCACCAAAGTGTCACGATAATCCTATTCTAGAAGTCATGTTACTAGACCATGATGAACCTCACGAACTATGAGGAAGCGATGATGAGCCCAGATTCATGAAATGGCTTGAGGCCATAAAATCTGAGATAGGATCCATATATAAGAACAAAGTGTGGACTTTGGTTGACCTGCTCGATGATCGGCAAGTCAAGTTAAATAAATGGATCTTCAAGAGGAAGATGGACAGCGATAGTAGTGTTACTATCTACAAAGCTCGACTTGTTGCAAAAGGTTTTCGACAAGTTCAAGGTGTTGAATACGATGAGATTTTCTCACTCGTAACGATGCTTAAGTCTGTCCGAATCATGTTAGCAATTGCCACATTTTATGAAATCTGGCAAATGGATGTCAAAACTGCATTCCTTAATGGATTTATTAAAGAAGAGTTGCATATGATGCAACCGGAAGGTTTTGTCAATCCTAAAGATGCTAACAAAATGTGCAAGCTCAATGATCCATCTATTGACTGGTGCAAGCATCTCAGAGTTGGAATACACGATTTGATAAGTTGATCATAGCATATAGTTTTATACAGACTTGCGTTGAAGACTGTATTTACAATAAAGTGAGTGGGAGCACTAACGCCTTTATGATAAATATATGTGAGTAACATATTGTTGATCAGAAATGATGTAGAATTTTACGGAAAGCATAAAGGAGTATTTAAAAGGAGTTCTTTAAAAGAAAGACCTCGGTAAAGCTACTTACATATTGAGCATCAAGATCTATTGAGATAGGTCAAGGCGGCTTGATAAGTTTTTTCAATAAGTAAATACCTTGTCAAGATTTTGAAGTAGTTCAAAATGGAACAGTCAAAGAAAAGTTCTTGCACGTGTTGCAAAGGTGTGAAATTGAGTAAGACTCAAATCCCGACCACGGCAGAAAATAGAAAAGAGAATGAAAGTCATTCCCTATGCCTCGATTATAGGTTCTATAAAGTATGATATGCTATGTACCAGGACCTATTGTATACCTTGCTCTGAATTTGGCAAGGGAGTACAATAGTGATCTAGGAGTAGATCCTTTGGACATTGGTCAAGAACATCCTTAGTGAGGACTAAGGAAATATTTCTCGATTATGGAGGTGATAAAAGAGCCCGTCGTAAAGAGTTACATCGATGCAAGCTTTTTACACCGATCCAGATGACTCTAAGTCTCAATCTGGATACATATTGAAAGTGGGAGAAATTAGCTATAGTAGCTCCGTGACGAGCATTGTAGACATAGAATATTTGCAAAATACATACGGCTCTGAATATGACAAACCCGTTGACTAAGCCTCTCTCACGAGCAAAACATGATCACACCTTAGTACTCTTTTGGGTGTTAATCACATAGCGATGTGAAGTAGATTATTGACTCTAGTAAACTCTTTGGGTGTTGGTCACATGACGATGTGAACTATGGGTGTTAATCATATCTGAGATATGAATATTGGTGTTAAATCACATGGCGATGTAACTAGATTATTGACTCTAGTGCAAGTGGGAGACTGAAGGAAATATGCCCTAGAGGCAATATTAAAGTTATTATTTATTTCCTTATATCATGATAAATGTTTATTATTCATGCTAGAATTGTATTAACCGGAAACATAATACATGTGTGAATACATAGACAAACATAGTGTCACTAGTATGCCTCTACTTGACTAGCTCGTTAAATCAAAGATGGTTAAGTTTCCTAGCCATAGACATGAGTTGTCATTTGATTAACGGGATCACATCATTAGGAGAATGATGTGATTGACTTGACCCATTCCGTTAGCCTAGCACTTGATCGTTTAGTATGTTGCTATTGCTTTCTTCATGACTTATACATGTTCTTGTAACTATGAGATTATGCAACTCCGTTTACGGAGGAACACTTTGGGTGCTACCAAAGCGTCACAACGTAACTGGGTGATTATAAAGGAGTACTACAGGTGTCTCCAAAGGTACATGTTGGGTTGGCGTATTTCGAGATTAGGTTTTGTCACTCCGATTGTCGGAGAGGTATCTCTGGGCCCTCTCGGTAATGCACATCACTATAAGCCTTGCAAGCAATGTAGCTAATGAGTTAGTTACGGAATGATGCATTACGTAACAAGTAAAGAGACTTGCGGTAGCGAGATTGAACTAGGTATTGGATACCGACAATCGAATCTCGGGCAAGTAACATACCGATGACAAAGGAAACAACGTTATGTTGTTATGCGGTTTGACCGATAAAGATCTTCGTAGAATATGTAGGAGCCAATATGAGCATCCAGATTCCGCTATTGGTTATTGACCAAGAATAGTTCTAGGTCATGTCTACATAGTTCTCGAACCCGTAGGGTCCTGCAACAAGGTTTCGATGGCGGTTATATTATGAGTTTATGAGTTTTGATGTATCGAAGGAGTTTGGAGTCCCGGATGAGATCGGGGACATGACGAGGAGTCTCAAAATGGTCGAGACGTAAAGATCGATATATTGGACGACTATATTCGGAGTTCGGAAAGGTTCCAAGTGATTCGGGTATTTTTGAATCTGGGAGAGTTACGGGAATTCGCCGGGAGTATATGGGCCTTATTGGGCTTTAGGGAAAGAGAGAGGAGAGGTTGGGCGCGCCCCAAAGCCTAGTCCGGGTGGACTAGGGGAGGCTGCGCCTCCTTCCTTCTCTTCTCTTCCCCTTTCCTTGACTCCTACTCCTACTACTTGGAAGGAGGGGGAATCCTACTCGGTGGGAGTAGGACTCCTCCTGGTGCGCCCCTCCTAGGCCGGCTGCCCCTCCCTTGCTCCTTTATATCACGAGGGGCAGGGGGCACCCCATAACACACAAGTTGATCTTCGTGATCATTCCTTAGCCGTGTCTGGTGCCCCCTCCACCATATTCCACCTCGGTCATATCGTCGCGGAGTTTAGGCGAAGCCCTCGCGATAGAACATCATCATCGTCCTGCACGCCGTCGTCTTGTGGAACTCATCCCGACACTTTGCTTTGGATCAGAGTCCGGGATCGTCATCGAGCTGAGCGATGTGCTGAACTCGGAGGTGCCGTACATTCGGTACTTGGATCGGTCGGATCGTGAAGACGTACGACTACATCAACCGCGTTGTCATAACGCTTCCGCTTAGCGATCTTCAAGGGTATGAAGATACACTCCCCTCTCGTTGCTATACATCACCATGATCTTGCGTGTGCGTAGGAAATTTTTTGAAATTAGTACGTTCCCCAACACCATTAGCATAAGAAGCTAAGGTTTCATTATCATTAAATTCACATGAAAAGGGAAGGTGTGGAGCCTCCATCCTAGAGCAATAAGTAATATCATATTTCAAGCATAGATTCCAGGCATACCAACGCAACATAATAAATTGATCCCATAATAGTTTCCCTTTTGTGTCGGCGATAATCCCTAAAGTATTCACGTTGATCCAACGTGTCTCCCATTATAAAGTTGAATGGGGTTTTCTCAGGATTAACAAAGTAGTACATAATATCTCTCACATAATGAGAATCGGGGGTTTTAGGAGTTACCCCATCCTCATGAGTAGCAAGTACACCTAATTTTTTTGGTATTTCGTGTTCCATATCCATAACTAAAGATAGAGAACAACTAAGAACAGCAAATAAAAATTACTTAGTGATAAAGAAAACAAGCACACACGAGAATATTCACCCCACGCTATTGCTCCCCGGCAACGGCGCCAGAAAAAGGTCTTGATAACCCAAAAGTATAGGGGATCAATTGTAGCCTCTTTCGATAAGTAAGAGCGTCGAACGCAACAAGGAGCTAAAGGTAGAACAAATATTCCCTAAAGTAGGGAGCAGACCCGTGCAGTATCTAGTAAGAAGAGGAACGCGAAACTATGCCGCCTTGAGGCGAGTCGAGCGGGGCCGTACCTTGGAGGCGCTCACGGGGCTTCTCGAGGGCCTCGCGGAGGAACTGGTCGACCTGCCTTGACGGGATCGTCGGCCTGCTGTCCTCTTGGCGCAGCGGCCGGGCGGTCGGCCCGAGGTCGGGCGAGGAGGAGACCCGCCGCGCGCCACCGAAGGAGGAGGAGGAGAGGAGCAGGCTCATGGCCCCATCGAGGTAGGTCGTCTCCCACGAGTCAGGCGCCGTGGCAGCAGCAGCTTGAACGCAGCCGCCACGTCCTCCTCCATGCCCGCTGTCACGCGGCCTGATCTGCTCTGCTCGCGGTGGGAGGAGGCAAGGTGGTGGCGGGAGGAGGCTCCTCCTCCTCTGCCGGCGGATCTGGGCGCGGCCTGTGTGGGTCGAGTCGATCCGGCGGATTTCTTGGAGAGAAGGGAGGAAGATGCAGATGGTGGGGTCGGGCGTTGGGGTAGAAGGCGGAGGTCATGGGGGTCAGCGATGGGTAGTGGGGCGGAGTCGGGTGCTCGGCGGCGGGGCTGGATTTGGGGGAGAAGAGCAGTGACGAGGCGGGTGCGGATCGGGAGAGGGAGGCGGCAGCGCTTGACCTAGGGTTTCTCGGGAAGGAGGGTGAGGGAGGAAGGGAGAGCGTTGGATCAGTAGGAGGCGGACGGCTCGGATCGAATCTGATGGGGTGATCCGTGTGCTGCGTCTGATTGGTTCGGAAATGAGCTATTAAAATTTCCTCTTCTTAGTGTTAAAAACAAGGGAGGTTTGTGAGGCAGCTACCAAAAATATTTTGCAAAATGGCATCACTAAAATTTTCACTTAAGTTAGACCACCTTTCATCGATGATCATCAATTTAATTGCATTTTCTATCTTTCTAGGTATTTTGGGAAACAGCCAATTCGGCAAGAAAGCGAGTCAAATTTGAACTACAGGTATCTTATAGTTTGCTACTTATTTTCTAAAAAAAATCATTTTTAGATACAAAAGTAGCTATTTCATCATAGACAAACCAATAGTTTTGCATTATTAACCACCTAACTAAGAAAGGTCATGCGGGCAAATTTGATCACATTTTGAAATCGGCATAGGAAATTCAAAAAAAAATGAAAAACCTTCGCATTGTGTGATTTTACATCTATGAGGATGTATCTTGGAATGGCAAACAATGTTGCCTAAGGAAGTTGTAACGCCCGGATAATCGTGCTACAGTAATCACGCTAATCGTGCCATGACACCTCGGTTACTCTTGCTATCATCGCAATAATTGAAACCGTTCGAAATTGATTGAAATTATTGTCAAGCGGCAAAAGTTTCAAAATTTGAAACAAAATGTTCGGTGGTTGCCAAATATTACAAAAGGTAATTGTGGTGAAGTAAACACATTTTAGAAAATGTCTAAATAATTTAAACTGATTTAAAACAGAAAAGAAAATAAATAAAAATAAAAGCAGAAAAACTAAAACCTAAAACTAACGAGAAAAAAATGGAAGAAGAGAAACCCCCCCGGGCTTCGGCCCAGCTGACCACAGGCCCCTGGGCCACCACCAGCCCAGCCGCCCCCCACTCTCTCCTTATCCCCCCACGGTGAGACCACAGAAACCCTAACCACCCGTCACCCACTCGCCCCACTCGCTCCCCCTCCCGATCCAGATCGGATCGGGACCGAACCACCCCGACCCCTTGCCGTTGCCGCCACACGCCTCGCTTGGCGTCGCTTGTCCCGCCGCCACCAGGCGCCACCGTCGCCCCCCTGCGCCCCTACATGGCGCCGAGCTCCTCCCACGGACTGCCGCCCTCCCGTCGGACTGCCCCCCTCATACGTCGTCCCGTCGTCCCCCGACCGTCCCGAGCCGCTGCCGGTTCCCTACCCCCGATGTGAGCTCGCTCCTCTCCCCCTTTCCCTCTGTCGCCGGCGCCGTCCGCACCAACCCCGCCGCAGCGGTCGCCACGCCCGGCAGCGGCGGTCGCCCCTCGCGTCCGGCCACCGCACTCGCCCAGCGCAGCAGCGCCATCGATGCCTTGACGCGCCCGCCTCCCCTGCGTCGGCGCGCTCACGCGACCAGGGCCGCCCTGCCCGTCCACTTTCGCCACAGCCCGCATCGCCTGCGTCGGCGCGTCCATGGGCGCCCCAGCGCGCTCCCTCTCGTCCTCTCCAGCGCCCGACCACGCCTCCCGTCGCCGTTGGTCACGCGCCCGGCCCCGTGGCGCCCTGTCCGCCCTCCACCGTACCCCCCCTCATCGCCGGCCCGGCCTCCTACCACGGCCCCACCGTGCCGCTGCTCCGGCCATGGTCGCCGTGCGCCCGCGCCGCACCCCTGGGAGCTTCGCCCGCATCCACGCCCAGCGCCCGTTCGGGCGACAACCGTCACCTGCGCCCGAAGCACATGAAGCATTCTATAAAGCCATACTCAAAAGATATAAGTGAAGTGCATAGAGCATTCTATAAATCAACCAAGGACCATCTCATACCAGCATGGTGCATAAAATAAAAAAGAAAACTAAATGCAAAAGCGGCTCCAAGATTTGCACATATCACATGAACGAAAGCGAATCCGAAAACATACCGATACTTGTTGAAGAAAGAGGATGCCTCCCCAGCATCCCCAAGCTTAGACGCTTGAGTCTCCTTGAATATTTACTTGGGGTGCCTCGGGCATCCCCAAGCAAAACTCTTGCCTCTCTTCCTTCTTCTCACATTGAGACCTTCTCAATCATCGAACACTTCATCCACACAAAACTCCAACAGAAAACTTCGGTAAGATCCGTTAGTATAATAAAGCAAATCACCACTCTAAGTACTGTTGCAAACCAATTCATATTTTGTTTTTGCATTGTGTCTACTGTAATATAGCTTTTTCATGGCTTAATCCACTAATATAAATTGATAGATTCATCAAAACAAGCAAACTATGCATCAAAAACAGAATCTGTCAAAAACAGAACAATCTGTAGCAATCTGAACATTCAGCATACTTCTGATACTTGAAAGATTCTGCCAAAATTAGGAAAAATAAAAAATTTGTACATAAATACAGTTCAAGAAGAATCAGAACCATTTGACGTTCCAGTAAAAAACTAAAAATCACGCACTACAGCCAAATTTTCTGTCCTGCACCGTACAAACCAACAAGTATTGTAAACATCCTAAAGGCAAACCTTGGCATATTATTTTTATAATACAATGGAATTGTACAAGGGGATAATTATTTTTGTTGAAAAGTTTCTGTAATCAAGATTCACAAAGTTGCCGTGAGCATGAACAAAGTTCAAGGAGCTCTCCCAGTTCAACGATGCTTGTCTTTCTTACTTTCACTTTCCTTTTTGAAAAGTTTTTAGGTTCCCCTCTTTATTTTTTTGTTTTTAAACTATATAAAAGCACTCAACAAAAATAAATGACTCTCTAAAACTTTCGGGTTGTCTCCCTGGCAGCGCTTTCTTTAAAGCCATTAAGATAGGCATTTAGTGCTCAAGTAATGAATCCACCCGGATCCCAAGGTATATCAAAGCCAATTTTAATCAACAATGATTTGTAATTTAGTAGTGAGCACAAAGTAACATATATCATGTAACAACGAAGTCTAACTCTATTTCTATGCATCGGCATGTCATAAAAGAACAATTCATGCACACCAAGTAAAGGCCAATGCATAGTATAAGCAGATTCTTGCAATTCTATCGTGTTGGAAACATAAAGAGGCGGAGATGTAGTTCCTCTCTCATAATAATTGCAAGTAGGAGCAGCAAGCACATGCATATTATATTCATCAAAATCATCATGTGCAATGGTTAAAGGCAACCCATCAATATAATCCTTAATAAGAACAAACTTCTCCGATAAAGTGTAGTAGGGAGAATTCAAAAAGATAATAGGACTATCATGCGTGGGTGCAATAGCAACAATTTCATGTTTAACATAAGGAACTATAGCAAGTTCACCTCCATAAGCATAATTCATATTGGCATCTTGGCCACAAGCATAGCAAGCATCATCAAAAGGAATATTTCAAAAAATTCAAGGGATCATAGCAGTCATCATAGCAATCATCCTTCGTAAGCACGAAGGGAATTAAATAATGTATGAGTTGGAGGGTTACTCTCATTAGAAGGTGGGCATACGTAGCTAATCCGCTCTTCCTCCTTTTGTTCTTCGCTCTCCTCATCATCTTTTTCATCCAATGAGCTCACAGTTTCATCAATTTCTTCTTCCATAGCTTCCTGCAAAATATTATTCTCTTCTTGGACATCGTTGACTTTCTTCATAAAAGCATTAATATAGTAATTGTATTCATAATTTTCATAGCAATATCTAAGTATAGCAAGATTTTCAGGCCTATAAGCATCATCATCTAAAGCTTCATACTTTTCAAACAAAGATTCAATTTCATAAGCAGCCTTAAAAGCAAATAATCTTCTATTTGTTCCACATGATAGTAATCATATATACCATTTGAAAGAAATATGCCCTAGAGGAAATAATAAAGTTATTATTGATTTCCTTATATCATGATAAATGTTTATTATTCATGCAAGAATTGTATTAACGGAAATATAATACATGTGTGAATACATAGACAAACATAGTGTCACTAGTATGCCTCTACTTGACTAGCA
Organism: Aegilops bicornis; assembly: GCA_021605145.1. Lineage (NCBI taxonomy): Eukaryota > Viridiplantae > Streptophyta > Magnoliopsida > Poales > Poaceae > Aegilops > Aegilops bicornis. Next base: position 33,643,627 of record CM038671.1, on the reverse strand, counting down.
CGTTAAATCAAAGATGGTTAAGTTTCCTAGCCATAGACATGAGTTGTCATTTGATTAACGGGATCACATCATTAGGAGAATGATGTGATTGACTTGACCCATTCCGTTAGCCTAGCACTTGATCGTTTAGTATGTTGCTATTGCTATCTTCAAGACTTATACATGTTCCTGTAACTATGAGATTATGCAACTCCCGTTTACCAGAGGAACACTTTGGGTGCTACCAAACGTCACAACGTAACTGGGTGATTATAAAGGAGTACTACAGGTGTCTCCAAAGGTACATGTTGGGTTGGCGTATTTTGAGATTAGGTTTTGTCACTCCGATTGTCGGAGAGGAATCTCTGGGCCCTCTCGGTAATGCACATCACTATAAGCCTTGCAAGCAATGTAGCTAATGAGTTAGTTACGGAATGATGCATTACGTAACGAGTAAAGAGACTTGCCGGTAACGAGATTGAACTAGGTATTGGATACCGACGATCGAATCTCAGGCAAGTAACATACCGATGACAAAGGGAACAACGTATGTTGTTATGCGGTTTGACCCATAAAGATCTTCGTAGAATATGTAGGAGCCAATATGAGCATCCAGGTTCCGCTATTGGTTATTGACCAAGAATAGTTCTAGGTCATGTCTACATAGTTCTCGAACCCGTAGAATCCGCACGCAACAAGGTTTCGATGGCGGTTATATTATGAGTTTATGAGTTTTGATGTACTGAAGGAGTTCGGAGTCCCAGATGTGATCGGGGACATGACAAGGAGTCTCGAAATGGTCGAGGCGTAAAGATCGATATATTGGACGACTATATTCGGAGTTCGGAAAGGTTCCGAGTGATTCGGGTATTTTTCGAAGTACCGGAGAGTTACGGGAATTCGCCGGGGAGTATATGGGCCTTATTGGGCCTTAGGGAAAGAGAGAGGAGAGGTTGGGCGCCCCCCAAAGCCTAGTCCGAATTGGACTAGGGGGAGGGGCTGCAGCCCCTCCTTCCTTCTCAACTCTTCCCCCTTTCCTTGACTCTTACTCCTACTACTTGGAAGGGGGGGAATCCTACTCCCGGTGGGAGTAGGACTCCTCCTTGGTGCGCCCCCTCCTAGGCCGGCCGCCCCCTCCCTTGCTCCTTTATATACGGGGGCAGGGGGACACCCCATAACACACAAGTTGATCTTCGTGATCGTTCCTTAGCCGTGTGCGGTGCCCCCCTCCACCATATTCCACCTCGGTCATATCGTCGCGGAGTTTAGGCGAAGCCCTGCGCTGATAGAACATCATCATCGTCACCACGCCTCGTCTTGTGGAACTCATCCCGACACTTTGCTTTGGATCAGAGTCCGGGATGCGTCATCGAGCTGAGCGTGTGCTGAACTTCCGGAGGTGCCGTGCGTTCGGTACTTGGATCGGTCGGATCGTGAAGACGTGCTGACTACATCAACAGCGTTGTCATAACGCTTCTGTCGGTGTCAAAACCGGCGGATCTCGGAGTAGGGGGTCCCGAACTGCGTCTAGGCGGATGGTAACAGGAGACAAGGGACACGATGTTTTACCCAGGTTCGGGCCCTCTTGATGGAGGTAAAACCCTACGTCCTGCTTGATTGATATTGATATTGTGGATGTTTACAAGAGTGGATCTACCACGAGATCAAGGAGGCTAAACCCTAGAAGCTAGCCTATGGTATGATTGTAAGGGTTGTTGTTACGTCCTCTACGGACTAGAGCCATCCGGTTTATATAGACACCGGAGAGGGCTAGGGTTACATAGAGTCGGTTACAATGGTAGGAGATCTACATATCCGTATCGCCAAGCTTGCCTTCCACGCCAAGGAAAGTCCCATCCGGACACGGGCGAAGTCTTCAATCTTGTATCTTCATAGTCTTGGAGTCCGGTTGATGATGATAGTCCGGCCGATGATAGTCCGGCCGATGATGGTAGTCCGGCTATCCGGACACCCCCTAATCCGGGACTCCCTCAGTAGCCCCTGAACCAGGCTTCAATGATGATAAGTCCGGCGCGTATATTGCTTGGCATTGCAAGGCGGGTTCCTCCTCCGAATGATAGAAGATTGTGAACGCCAGGATAGTGTTCGGCTCTGCAAAATAAATTCCACATTCCACCATAGAGAGAATAACATATACACAAGTTCAATCTGCTGACGTTTTCTGCGGCATGACGTCACGCCACTACCAAGCCATTATTTAAATCGTTTTTTACTCTACCACCTCAGCGCATTTAGCGAAGCGGTTTCCTTGGCACGTCTTGTCGAAGCAGAGATCGTGTTTCCCCTTAATCCGGGATTCTCATTAATACGGACGTGGGTAACCCAACCGCGCCATTGATGGTGACGCTTGGGAGATAAGCGAGTTTTACCAGGCCGGTGGGGGACGCGTAGACTTCGCCCGCCCATATAAGGGATAAGGATTCACCTTCTCACCTACGCCTTCTTCCTCCTTTGCTTATCTATCTCCGACTTTTCGAGCTCCAGCGCCCAAGTTCGCGCATCTCGTCTCAACCTTCTCCGACCATATGCAGGCGGGAGGTGAATGGTTGGCCTCCACCGTTAAGGAGGAGCACATCGCCAAACTTCTTGGCGCGGATACCTCTCGGCGACATCGCCACCGGCTGCCCGATGAGGGCAGCTCATCCCCACCCAGGCCCCATGAGAGGGTCGTTTTCCTTCCCCACTTCCTCCAGCGGACTGGGCTTTCCACTTCACCCCTTTATGCAGGGGCTCGTGTTCTACTACGGCCTGGATTTCCATGATCTGGCGCCGAACTTCATCCTCAACATCTCGGCGTTTATCGTGGTGTGCGAGGCCTTCCTCTGCATCCAGCCCCACTTGACATGGCTCAAGACCTTCAATGTCAAGCCGAAGGTAGTGAAGGGCACTCAAGCGGAGTGCGGAGGCACCATGTTGGGCAAGATGCCCAATGTCCTTTGGTTCGAAGGGGCCTTCGTGGAATCCGTCAAGGGGTGGCAATCGGGGTGGTTCTATATCACCGAGCCGCGTGGCCCTACATGGGCGGCGGCCCCCGAGTTCAGATCTGGTATCCCTACGCAGCTCACCTCCTGGAAAAAGAAGGGCTTGTTGTGGGGTAGTTCGGAGGAGCTGACGGGACTCAAGCACTGTATCCGAAGCTGGTGAAGAAGCTCGGGCTGGTTAACATGGTCCAAGTCATGCTCGTCGCGGATTCTCCCATGCCAAGCGGGCATTCAATCTGTGGGAGTTCGATCCGGAACAGCACCAGGCGCTAAGCGGGCTCTTCGACCTGACGTCTGAAAGGCGCTGGAGGGTGCTGTTCAAGGCGCCAAGCCCCGCATCCATGTTGAAGATCGCAGATTTCGCTCATGGCGCCAAGCCGGGCGAGGTAAGTGATTCTACCCTTTATGGGACACTTGCTTTTCATAGTTTGACTCTATCTGGGTTTTAATTTCCCTTTTCCTTTGACAGGACTGGATGAGGAAGGCGGGCAGATTATCTGCCCAGCTCCTATGCGAAAAATCGATGAAGCGCCCATCTAAGCGAAATTTCTTTGGTTCCGGCACCTGCGTGGTCTTGGGAGAAGAAAACCAAGAAGGAGGCCACGGGTGCTTGAAAGAGTTCCGTTTTCAGGTGTCAAGCGACTCCGGCGAACTCCTCCCAGCGAGGAGGAGAAAGAGGACTCTCTCGGAGGAGGGAGAGAGGAAGGAAGGCTTCCCCAGGGGGAGGCCGAAGGGTCCAAGAGGGAAGGACTATTCCCGGACAGCTCCGCCAACGTAGCGTTGGCGAGGAAGAATGGCCTTCAAGGGCCAGGCCACCGGCGAGATCGTAAGTATCCAGATTCCTGAATGATGTATAATTTCTTTTTCTGCATCACATAGTGTCATTCTGATGCCGCATGCTGCCTGTAGTCCGGCCAATGATGATCTCCCCGCTTCATCGAGCGGGTCGTTGGCTCCGTCGGATGTAGACTCCATCCCGACCGCCTCCACCCCTCGCGACATCGAGGACGCCAAGGTGGGATACCAAGAAGGGACCCATCGGGAGGCTCGGGCGCCACAAGCGTCCTCAGACTTTGCGCGGACTCCATATCAGAACCCTTGATGGTTAAAGTCCGGCAGCCTTGCCGAATGAAGGGCAAGACCGTGGCCGGCGGCTTCCGTCCAACCGGGCGCCGGGCAATTTGTTGGGGCGCTGCAGGCGCTTCCATCGAGGAAGAACACCGCACTATTATGAGTGCGGTGATTGAAAAGTGCAGCTTGCTAAGAGCGGGCTGACCGAAGCCTCTTGATAGCCTTCTATCGGGCTTTGAGGTAAGAAGTTAAAAATATGCAATGTAATACCGCATAGACAGTAGCCCACGATGCTCGGTTCGGTGTTCGGGAAGAAAAGCGGACTGAGGATCTGAAAAAAAAAAAGATATCTGTGAGGTTGCTAAAAATTACATCAATATGGTTTTGCGGGCTGCGCTTCTTGACCTCTGCCGCCTGTTGCGGAGGTCGGTGCTTTGAAGCAGGAGCTCGGCGGTCGAGCAAGAGCTCGGCGCGCCAGAAGCAGCTCGGGACAAAGAAGGTGAGTAACACCTCTTTGAACTTGTACCTTCTGAGAAAAGGATTTAGGTTGCAGAGAAAATAACAAGGATAACATGGGTGCTGCGGGGCCCGCGAGCGAGGTGGCGACCACGAAGGAGGCCGTGTCATGACGAGCATAATCTGACCCGCAGGCAGGCGAGCGAGAAAAGCAGGAGGCGCGGGTGGCGGTGGTTCAGCAAGAGCTCAGGCTCTCATGGAAAAGCATGAGAGTTTGAGCGTGACTCAAAGACTCGAGTGTCGAGCTTGCCTCGGCTCTCGAAAGTGCCAAAGCTGCCAAGGCCGATGCCCATAAGTCCCTTGAGAGATTGAGTTGGTGAGGAAGATAGCGGCGGGTAAGGCATTTTTTCATGCAAAGCAAGCATGTGAATGTAAATTACGTGTTACTTACCCGGGTCGGAGCTCTCGAGGCGTTTGCAGATCTGCCTGCATGGCGTGTGCGATCTTGCCGCATTCTACCGAGCCGAGGAGGAGCTCAGCGGATAAGGTCTTCTGGTCTCGGTATCTTTGAGGCCGGCCATCAGTGCCCCCTAGCGACCAGCTGAAGCAGCTGGTCGAGGTCCACAAGGTGGCTGAGCAGGCCATGAAGGGCCTCATAGTCCGGCTGTGGCTGGAGAGGCCATGCACGAAGCTTCACCGGCCTCGTCACGACGGTTGGTGGATCGTGCCCCTGGGTGGAGGTTATCAAAGCGCTCACTTTGTATTGAAGGTGCTCGTCGGGCCCTTGCCCGCGCAAAGGTGCATTGGGGCAAGCTGGATGCGGAGAAGCTAATCACTGACGCGCCACCAACGGGCAAGGAATATCGTACGCCCGAAATGTACTATAAGACTGTCCTGAAGGGTGCCCGCAAGATTGCAGATGAGTGCCCTAGGGATGTAATTATTGAGTAAATTCGCAATGTGTTATCATGTGCGCTGAAAACTTTGTTCATATGCGCTAAGCAACGCTTGTTAATTTAAAATATTACCTTCTGTGCGGCCATTTATTAAATCTGAGAGATGGCAAGTCGTCGGCTTCAGCCCCCATGCCACGAGTGCTGGGGTGTTCGGGATAAACTTGAGCAGCCTTGTTCCCATTTTTGGGTCCATCTAGGGAGGCGCTCAACACAACGAACAAGGCAACCGGACTTATAGTGCTTGAACACTCTCACTTAGCCATAGAATTCTATAATTTTAAATTTCGGCGAAGCCCCTTGTATTCGGAGGACCGAATTAGGGGCGCTATCCACGCCTTCGTCGGACATTATCCGGAACTTCGCTCGAAGCGGCATAGGTCTTTAAGGACACGAAAGGACCTCTCGAACAGCGACCAGTCTCTCGCCTTATCATGACAGTCAGTTTTAGCTTTCTCCTCGAGGCGTTAACCCGGCTCAACCGGGCGCAATCGCAGTGGTTCTCCAGTGCTACCTTAGCCGATAGAGCGGGCGTAAGGTGCCAAACATGGGAGCCGGGAAAACCCAACTATTGACCCAAGACATGATTCGGAGCCGATTCATATAATGCTATAAGTTCGGTGTGCCGCACTTGTGAAAGTGTGCGGTCTTTATCACACCATAAAGCGGAGAACATAAGCCCCTGGCGTATTTTGCCGTACCACAATCTCCTGATGCAACATGTTATAAAAGACCATATATATATATATATATATATATATATATATATATAAGGTAATGCAATTATGGGCAAAAAGTGCTGCATTTTATTCGAGAAGATATGCTATGAGTGCGGAATGATACAAATAGTGCGGAAAGCAAGGGATTGGGCCGGATTAAAGGCGTCTCCCTCCAGGGTAGGCAGCGGAATGTTGTATTTAACAAATTTAATGCTCGTGATGGAGACCACCTGAGTGTTAAATCGCGGACTTTGTCCTTCCCTGGCTGTTGCATCATGAGTTCGGCAGGTTCGCCGCGGACAGAGTTCTGTATAAAAAGAGAGAAATAAAAGATAAAAGAGTGACACACTTGGGAGCCCTGGTGTGGTCGAACTGCACTCTGGAGTCTGTTGTGGTTGTGCCTTTCCCCTATGCCCATGGTATCTCCAGGCGTAATTATGTCTGTGAGGAGATTTTGTCTTACAATTTTGCGAGGGCTGGGGTTGAGGCCGCATTGCTACGCGTGCTCGGAATGTGCCAGGTGGTCTTGGTTGATGTTGCTCCGGGCGCGTTTGGCCGTGTTCGGTCGTTTAACGGCCGGACTCGAAAATTGCCTTAAAAGGTTGCTCTGTACTTCTGCCGCGAGAGCCGCTGTATGTTCCTCCGTTCGGAGGGAGCATTCCGTGTTTCCATTGACCGTGATGACTCCACGAGGGCCTGGCATCTTGAGCTTAAGGTATGCATAATGTGTCACCGTGTTGAATTTTGCGAACGCGGTTCGTCCGAGCAGAGCGTGATAGCCGCTGCGGAACGGGACTATGTCGAAGATTAACTCCTCGCTTCGGAAATTATCCGGGGATCCGAAGACCACTTCCAGTGTAACTGAGCCTGTACAACTGGCCTCGACACCTGGTATGACGCCTTTGAAGGTTGTCTTTGTAGGTTTAATCCTTGAAGGGTCTATGCCCATCTTGCGCACTGTATCCTGATAAAGCAGGTTCAGGCTGCTGCCGCCGTCCATCAGGACTCTCGTGAGGTGAAATCCATCGACGATTGGGTCTAAAACCAATGCGGCGAATCCGCCATGGCGGATACTGGTCGGATGGTCTCTTCGATCGAAAGTGATCGGGCAAGAGGACCATGGGTTGAATTTTGGGGCGACTGGCTCCATCGCGTATACGTCCCTTAGTGCACGCTTCCGCTCCCTCTTGGGAATATGCGTTGCGTATATCATGTTTACCGTCCGAACTTGAGGGGGGAATCCCTTTTGTCCTCTGTTGTTCGGCGGCCGGGTCTCTTCCTCGTCATCGCTGTGTAGCCCCTTGTCACTGTTTTCGGTGATTAATTTGCCTGCCTGCTTGAATACCCAACAATCTCTGTTGGTGTGGTTAGCTTCAGCTTTTGAGCTCCATGTATTTGACAGGAGCGGTCGAGTATTCGGTCCAAATTGGGCCGGGCCGGAGTGGTTCTTGTGAATGGCTTCTTCCGTTGACGGGCTTGGAGCCTCGGAATCCGGCGTTGACTGCCGTATCCTCATTCTTGTCGCCGTTAATGCGGCGTTTGTTTTGTTTCGACGCAACCTGCCATTGCGGTCCTTGGTATCCGGACTGCCAGCATTTTTCCTGAGGTTGTTGCTGCGAGCTAGCCAGCTATCCTCTCCCGCACAGAAGCGGGTCATGAGTGATGTGAGGGCTGCCATGGATTTCGACTTCTCCTGTCCTAGGTGCCGGGCCAGCCACTCGTCGCGGATGTTATGTTTGAAGGCAGCGAATGCCTCTGTATCCGAGACGGTCGACGATTTGATTTTTCTTTGTTAAGAACCGTGTCCAGAATTTCCTGGCGATTAAATCGGCTGCTGGATTATGTGGCTTAGGTCATCTGCGTGCGTGGTCGCTTTACACGTGCCCTAGAAGTTGTCGAGGAATGCGGCTTCCGTGTCTTCCCAAAGATCCAATTGACTCTGCGGGCAGGCTGTTAAGCCAATGCCGAGCTGGTCCTTTAAGCTTGAGTGGGAGATATTTGATGGCGTGAAGATTGCGTCGCGCGGGCCGTATGTATATGGAGGAGATAATCCTCAATCCAAACCTTGGGTCTGTTTTGCCATCGTAGGATTCGATATTAACGGGTTTAAACCCTTGAGGATTTGATGATCCATTACTTCATCGGTGAAGCATAGTGGGTGTGCGATGCCTCTGTATTGAGCAATATCGCGGCGTAGCTCGAGAGAGCATTGTCTGCTGTGTTCGGCCCGGCGGAGTAGTTGTATCCGTGACGGTATTAAATCGTGGGTCTTGGGCGCTCGCGTGATCCATAGATAGATCTGGATTGTCTTGCTTTGTCCTCAATATATCCATAAGTCCGTAGCGTTCCCCGTAGCTTCATGCTTTTTGAGCGATGCCGAGAATGCGGTTTTGGTGGAGGGCTTGCACGCCTCTCTGTCGCGGCCACGAGGTGGTCGGTCTGCCGTATTGTGCGCTGGTGATGCAGGTTTGTACGCTTCCTCCTCTAGTCGGGGGAGCAACTTGCGTTTTGGGTAACTTTTGGAGGGGCATTCATACTCTTCGGCCGCAAGGACCTCGGTCCATCTGTCGGCCAGTAGGTCTTGATCAGCTTGAAGCTGTTGCTGCTTTTTCTTTAGGCTGTTTGTCGTGGCCATTAGCTGCGTCTGAAAGCGCTCTTGTTTGTGGGATCCTCGGGCCTGACAGATTAAATCGTCGTCGAGAGGCTTGCCTCGTCTCCGGAGGGAGGTAAGTAATTGTCATCCTCGACCTCTTAAATACGCCGCCCTCTCGTGAGGGCTTGCTTCTGCCTCCTCCTACGCTGGATCGTCTTTGGAGGGTTGTCTTGACACTTTACGGGGTGTTATTATCTCCTGTGCGGAATCTCCATTCTTGCCGTGGCGGGATTTAGAGCGGCGCCCGACGGCGTCGGCGCTTGGGCTGTTTCTTTAAGGAATCGGCCTCCGTTGCTTCTTCGCCGTCCCCATCTTTTGGAGTGTCCACCATGTATATGTCGTATGGCGGTGGTCTTCGGTGTCCTGTAAACCTTTGGTTCTTAGTAGTCTCCGGCATCGTCGTCCATACCGTCGATGTCTTGAGTCGTAGTCGAAATCGTCGGTTAAATCGTCGATGGTGGCTCTGAAGTGTGTGGTGGGTGGGCTCTGAATTTCTTCGTCGTCGCGTCCCAACCATCCTGGCCGTAGTCCGGCCAGGGGCTCTCGAGATAGTGAGAGATGCTTGGTGAATTCTGATATCGCCGAAAGGCGAAGTGCCGAAAGATGTCCGTAGCGGTGAATTCCATGATCGGCGCCCAATCGGATTCGACTGGTAGGGGCGCAGGAGGTTCGGAGTCCGGCAGAGAGTCCGGCACCTCGGAGTCATGAGCTTTATGCGGGACAAGGTAAGTGTTCGGCTCCATCGCCGTAGAAGTTGCAGCTCCCAAGGCGGTGTCCAGCCATCCGTCCTCGATCCGAGCGATCAGCTCCGGACTATGGGTCGGAGCGGATTCGTGTGCGGCCTCCAAGGTGCTGTTCGGCGGCAGAGTTAGGTCATGCCCATCGTGACAGCACGGCACGCTCGGCTGTGGCTCAGATCCATCGAGGATCAAGTCCCCGCGGATATCGGCCGTGAAGTTTAGGCTTCCAACCTGACCGACGGCCGGGCGTAGCTTCGATCTGCTCGGATGGCCAAGTGAGTTGGCCCTTGATGCGAAGCCGCCCGAATCTGAAGATCTGTCCGGGGAGAAAAGTCTCACCCAGGATGGCGTCGTTGTCGATTGAAGAGGCCATCAAGCCTATCGGTGACGACACAGAGGAACTCTCAATGAAAGCACCAATGTCGGTGTCAAAACCGGCGGATCTCGGGTAGGGGGTCCCGAACTGTGCGTCTAGGCGGATGGTAACAGGAGACAAGGGACACGATGTTTTACCCAGGTCGGGCCCTCTTGATGGAGGTAAAACCCTACGTCTGCTTGATTGATATTGATATTGTGGATGTTTACAAGAGTGGATCTACCACGAGATCAAGGAGGCTAAACCCTAGAAGCTAGCCTATGGTATGATTGTAAGGGTTGTTGTTACGTCCTACGGACTAAAGCCATCCAGTTTATATAGACACGGAGAGGGCTAGGGTTACATAGAGTCGGTTACAATGGTAGGAGATCTACATATCTGTATCGCCAAGCTTGCCTTCCACGCCAAGGAAAGTCCCATCCGGACACGGGGCGAAGTCTTCAATCTTGTATCTTCATAGTCTTGGAGTCCGGTTGATGATGATAGTCCGGCCGATGATAGTCCGGCCGATGATGGTAGTCCGGCTATCCGGACACCCCCTAATCCGGGACTCCCTCACTTCCGCTTAGCGATCTTCAAGGGTATGAAGATACACTCCCCTCTCGTTGCTATACATCACCATGATCTTGCGTGTGCGTAGGAATTTTTTTGAAATTACTACGTTCACCAACAGTGGCATCCGAGCCTGGTTTTATGCGTAGATGTCATATGGACGAGTAGAACACAAGTGAGTTGTGGGCGATATAAGTCATACTGCTTACCAACATGTCACACTTTGGTTCGGCGGTATTGTTGGATGAAGCGGCCCGGACCGACATTACGCGTACGCTTACGCGAGTCTGGTCCTACCGACGTGCTTTGCACACAGGTGGCTGGCGGGTGTCAGTTTCTCCAACTTTAGTTGAACCGAGTGTGGCTACGCCAAGGTTAAAACAGCACCAACTTGACAAACTATCGTTGTGGTTTTGATGCGTAGGTAAGAACGGTTCTTGCTAAGCCCGTAGCAGCCACGTAAAACTTGCAACAACAAAGTAGAGGGCGTCTAACTTGTTTTTGCAGGGCATGTTGTGATGTGATATGGTCAAGACGTGATGCTATATTTTATTGTATGAGATGATCATGTTTTGTAACCGAGTTATCGGCAACTGGCAGGAGCCATATGGTTGTCGCTTTATTGTATGAAATGCAATCGCCCTGCAATGCTTTACTTTATCACTAAGCGGTAGCGATAGTCGTAGAAGCATAAGATTGGCGAGACGACAATGATGCTACGATGGAGATCAAGGTGTCGCGCCAGTGACGATGGTGTTCACGACGGTGCTTCGAAGATGGAGCTCACAAGCACAAGATGATGATGGTCATATCATATCACTTATATTGATTGCATGTGATGTTTATCTTTTATGCATCTTATCTTGCTTTGATTCACGGTAGCACTATAAGATGATCCCTCACTAAATTATCATAGTAAAAGTGTTCTCCCTGAGTATGCACCGTTGCGAAAGTTCTTCGTGCTGAGACACCACGTGATGATCGGGTGTGATAGGCTCTACGTTCAAATACAACGGGTGCAAAACAGTTGCACACGCGGAATACTCAGGTTAAACTTGGCGAGCCTAGCATATACAGATATGGCCTCGGAACACGGAGACCGAAAGGTCGGCGTGAATCATATATTAGATATGATCAACATATTGATGTTCACCGTTGAAACTACTCCATCTCACGTGACGATAGGACATGGTGTAGTTAATATGGATCACGTAATCACTTAGAAGATTAGAGGGATGTCTATCTAAGTGGGAGTTCTTAAGTAATATGATTAATTGAACTTAAATTTATCATGAACTTAGTCCTGGTAATATTTTGCAAATTATGTTGTAGATCAATAGCTCGCATTGTTGCTTTCATATGTTTATTTTGATATGTTCCTAGAGAAAAATTATGTTGAAAAATGTTAGTAGCAATGATGCGGATTGGATCGATGATCCGAGGTTTATCCTCATTGCTGCCTGAAGAATTATGTCCTTGATGCACCGCTAGGTGACAGACCTATTGCAGGAAGCAGATGCGGGCGTTATGAGCGTTTGGCTAGCTCAATATGATGACTACTTGATAGTTTAGTGCACCATGCTCAACAGCTTAGAATCGGGACTTCAAAGATGTTTTGAACGTCATGGACCATATGAGATGTTCCAGGAATTGAAGTTAATATTTCAAGCAAATACCCGAGTTGAGAGATATGAAGTCTCCAACAAGTTCTATAGATAAAAGATGGAGGAGAATCGCTCAACTAGTGAGCATGTGCTCAAATTGTGCAGGTACTTCAATCGCTTGAATCAAGTGGGAGTTAATCTTCGAGATAAGATAGTGATTGACAGAATTCTCTAGTCACCATCACTAAGTTACTAGAACTTCGTGATGAACTATAGTATGCAAGGGATGACGAAAAAGATTCCCGAGCTCTTCGTGATGTTGAAATCTACGAAGGTAGAAATCAAGAAAGAGCATCAAGTGTTGATGATTGACAAGACCACTAGTTTCAAGAAAGGGGAAAAGGGAAAGAAAGGGAAACTTCAAGTAGAATGGCAAATAAGTTGTCACTCCCGTGAAGAAGACCAAAGCTGGACCAAAGCCTGAAACTGAGTGCTTACACTGCAAAGGAAATGGTCACTGGATGCGGAAATGCCCTGAATATTTGGTGGATAAGAAGGATGGCAAAGTGAACAAGAGTATATTTGATATACAGGCTATTGATGTGTGCCTTACTAGTGTTTATAGTAGCCCCTGAGTATTTGCTACTTGTTCGGTTTCTAAGATTAGTAACTCGAAACAGGAGTTACAGAATAAACAGAGACTAGTTGAAGGGGAAGTGACGATGAGTGTTGGAAGTAGTTCCAAGATTGATATGATCATCATCGCACACTCCCTATACTTTCGGGATTAGTGTTAAACCTAAATAAATGTTATTTGGTGTTTGCGTTGAGCATGAATATGATTTAATCATGTTTATTGCAAAGCGGTTATTCATTTAAAGTCAGAGAATAATTGATTGTTCTGTTTACATGAATAAAACCTTCAATGGTCATACACCCAATGAAAATAGTTTGTTGGATCTCGATCGTAGTAATACACATATTCATAATATTGATGCCAAAAGATGCAAAGTTGATAATGATAGTGCAACTTATTTGTGGCACTGCCGTTTGGGTCATATCGATTGTAAAGCGTGAAGAAACTCCATAAAGATGGACTTTTAGAATCACTTGGTTATGAATCATTTGATGCTTGTGAACCGTGCCTTTTGGGCAAGATGACTAAAACTCCATTCTCCGGAACAATGGAATCAGCTACTGACTTGTTGGAAATAATACATACCGATGTATGCGATCCAATGAGTGTTGATGCTCGTGGCAAGTATCATTATTTTTTGACCTTCACAGATGATTTTAGCAGATATGTGTATATCTACTTGATGAAACATAAGTCTGAAATAGTTGAAAAGTTCAAAGAATTTCAGAGTGAAGTGGAAAATCATCGTAACAAGAAAATAAAGTTTCTGTGATCTGATCGTGGAGATGAATATTTGAATTACGAGTTTGGCCTTCAGTTAAAATAATGTGGAATAGTTTCGCAAACTCATGCCACCTGGAACACCACAGCGTAACGATGTGTCCGAACGTCATAAACCGCACTTTATTTGATATGGTGCGATCAATGATGTCTCTTACTGATTTACCAATATCATTTTGGGGTTATGCATTAGAGACAGCTGCATTCACGTTTAATAGGGCACCATCTAAATCCGTTTGAGACGACATCGTATGAACTATGGTTTAGCAGTAAACCTAAGCTATCGTTTCTTAAAGTTTGGGTCTGCGATGCTTATGTGAAGAAACTTCAACCAGATAAGCTCGAACCCAAATCGGAGAAATGTGTCTTCATAGGATACCCAAAAGAGACTATTGGGTACACCTTCTATCACAGATCTGAGGGCAAGATTTTTGTTGCTAAATTCGGATCCTTTCTAGAGAAGGAGTTTCTCTCGAAACAAGTGAGTGGGAGGAAAGTAGAACTTTATGAGGTAATAGTACCTACTCCCTTATTGGAAAGTAGTTCATCACAGAAATCTGTTCCTGTGATTCCTATACCAATTAGTGAGGAAGCTAATGATGATGATCATGTAACTTCAGATCAAGTTACTACTGAACCTCGTAGGTCTTCCAGAATAAGATCCGCACCAAAGTGTACGATAATCCTATTCTAGAAGTCATGTTACTAGACCATGATGAACCTACGAACTATGAGGAAGCGATGATGAGCCCAGATTCCGCGAAATGGCTTGAGGCCATAAAATCTGAGATAGGATCCATATATAAGAACAAAGTGTGGACTTTGGTTGACCTGCTCGATGATCAGCAAGTCAAGTTAAATAAATGGATCTTCAAGAGGAAGACGGACACTGATAGTAGTGTTACTATCTACAAAGCTCGACTTGTTGCAAAAGGTTTTCGACAAGTTCAAGGTGTTGAATACGATGAGATTTTCTCACTCGTAACGATGCTTAAGTCTGTCCGAATCATGTTAGCAATTGCCACATTTTATGAAATCTGGCAAATGGATGTCAAAACTGCATTCCTTAATGGATTTATTAAAGAAGAGTTGCATATGATGCAACGGAAGGTTTTGTCAATCCTAAAGATGCTAACAAAATGTGCAAGCTCCAATGATCCATCTATGGACTGGTGCAAGCATCTCGAGTTGGAATACACGCTTTGATAAGTTGATCATAGCATATAGTTTTATACAGACTTGCGGTGAAGCCTGTATTTACAATAAAGTGAGTGGGAGCACTACCGCCTTTACGATAAATATATGTGAGTAACATATTGTTGATCGAGAAATGATGTAGAATTTTTACGAAAAGCATAAAGGAGTATTTAAAAGGAGTTCTTTAAAAGAAAGACCTCAGTAAAGCTACTTACATATTGAGCATCAAGATCTATTGAGATAGGTCAAGACGCTTGATAAGTTTTTTCAATAAGTAAATACCTTGTCAAGATTTTGAAGTAGTTCAAAATGGAACAGTCAAAGAAAAGTTCTTGCCTGTGTTGCAAAGGTGTGAAATTGAGTAAGACTCAAATCCCGACCACGGCAGAAAATAGAAAAGAGAATGAAAGTCATTCCCTATGCCTCAGTTATAGGTTCTATAAAGTATGATATGCTATGTACCAGACCTATTGTATACCTTGCTCTGAATTTGGCAAGGGAGTACAATAGTGATCTAGGAGTAGATCATTGGACATTGGTCAAGAACATCCTTAGTGAGGACTAAGGAAATATTTCTCGATTATGGAGGTGATAAAAGAGCCCGTCGTAAAGAGTTACATCGATGCAAGCTTTTTACACCGATCCAGATGACTCTAAGTCTCAATCTGGATACATATTGAAAGTGGGAGAAATTAGCTATAGTAGCTCCGTGCAGAGCATTGTAGACATAGAATATTTGCAAAATACATACGGCTCTGAATATGACAAACCCGTTGACTAAGCCTCTCTCACGAGCAAAACATGATCACACCTTAGTACTCTTTTGGGTGTTAATCACATAGCGATGTGAAGTAGATTATTGACTCTAGTAAACTCTTTGGGTGTTGGTCACATGGATGTGAACTATGGGTGTTAATCATATCTGAGATATGAATATTGGTGTTAAATCACATGGCGATGTAACTAGATTATTGACTCTAGTGCAAGTGGGAGACTGAAGGAAATATGCCCTAGAGGCAATATTAAAGTTATTATTTATTTCCTTATATCATGATAAATGTTTATTATTCATGCTAGAATTGTATTAACCGAAACATAATACATGTGTGAATACATAGACAAACATAGTGTCACTAGTATGCCTCTACTTGACTAGCTCGTTAAATCAAAGATGGTTAAGTTTCCTAGCCATAGACATGAGTTGTCATTTGATTAACGGGATCACATCATTAGGAGAATGATGTGATTGACTTGACCCATTCCGTTAGCCTAGCACTTGATCGTTTAGTATGTTGCTATTGCTTTCTTCATGACTTATACATGTTCTTGTAACTATGAGATTATGCAACTCCCGTTTACCGGAGGAACACTTTGGGTGCTACCAAACGTCACAACGTAATCGGGTGATTATAAAGGAGTACTACAGGTGTCTCCAAAGGTACATGTTGGGTTGGCGTATTTCGAGATTAGGTTTTGTCACTCCGATTGCTCGGAGAGGTATCTCTGGGCCCTCTCGGTAATGCACATCACTATAAGCCTTGCAAGCAATGTAGCTAATGAGTTAGTTACGGAATGATGCATTACGTAACAAGTAAAGAGACTTGCCGGTAACGAGATTGAACTAGGTATTGGATACCGACAATCGAATCTCGGGCAAGTAACATACCGATGACAAAGGAAACAACGTATGTTGTTATGCGGTTTGACCGATAAAGATCTTCGTAGAATATGTAGGAGCCAATATGAGCATCCAGATTCCGCTATTGGTTATTGACCAAGAATAGTTCTAGGTCATGTCTACATAGTTCTCGAACCCGTAGGGTCCGCACGCTTAAGGTTTCGATGACAGTTATATTATGAGTTTATGAGTTTTGATGTATCGAAGGAGTTTGGAGTCCCGGATGAGATCGGGGACATGACGAGGAGTCTCAAAATGGTCGAGACGTAAAGATCGATATATTGGACGACTATATTCGGAGTTCGGAAAGGTTCCAAGTGATTCGGGTATTTTTCGGAGTACCGGAGAGTTACGGGAATTCGCCGGGAGTATATGGGCCTTATTGGGCTTTAGGGAAAGAGAGAGGAGAGGTTGGCGCGGCCCCACAGCCTAGTCCGAATTGGACTAGGGGGAGGGGCGCCCCTCCTTCCTTCTCTTCTCTTCCCCTTTCCTTGACTCCTACTCCTACTACTTGGAAGGAGAATCCTACTCCCGGTGGGAGTAGGACTCCTCCTTGGTGCGCCCCCTCCCTTGCTCCTTTATATACGGGGGCAGGGGGGCACCCCATAACACACAAGTTGATCTTCGTGATCATTCCTTAGCCGTGTGCGGTGCCCCCCTCCACCATATTCCACCTCGGTCATATCGTCGCGGAGTTTAGGCGAAGCCTGCGCGATAGAACATCATCATCGTCCTGCACGCCGTCGTCTTGTGGAACTCATCCCAGACACTTTGCTGGATCAGAGTCCGGGGATCGTCATCGAGCTGAACGTGTGCTGAACTCGGAGGTGCCGTACATTCGGTACTTGGATCGGTCGGATCGTGAAGACGTACGACTACATCAACCGCGTTGTCATAATGCTTCCGCTTAGCGATCTTCAACGGTATGAAGATACACTCCCCTCTTGTTGCTATACATCACCATGATATTGCGTGTGCGTAGGAAATTTTTTGAAATTAGTACGTTCCCCAACACCATTAGCATAAGAAGCTAAGGTTTCATTATCATTAAATTCACATGAAAAGGGAAGGTGTGGAGCCTCCATCCTAGAGCAATAAGTAATATCATATTTCAAGCATAGATTCCAGGCATACCAACGCAACATAATAAATTGATTCCATAATAGTTTCCCTTTTGTGTCGAGCGATAATCCCTAAAGTATTCACGTTGATCCAACGTGTCTCCCATTATAAAGTTGAATGGGGTTTTCTCAGGATTAACAAAGTAGTACATAATATCTCTCACATAATGAGAATCGGGGGTTTTAGGAGTTACCCCATCCTCATGAGTAGCAAGTACACCTAATTTTTTGGTATTTCGTGTTCCATATCCATAACTAAAGATAGAGAACAACTAAGAACAGCAAATAAAAATTACTTAGTGATAAAGAAAACAAGCACACGAGAATATTCACCCCACGCTATTGCTCCCCGGCAACGGCGCCAGAAAAAGGTCTTGATAACCCAAAAGTATAGGGGATCAATTGTAGCCTCTTTCGATAAGTAAGAGCGTCGAACGCAACAAGCAGCTAAAGGTAGAACAAATATTCCCTAAAGTTCTATCGACCACCGATACAACTCTACGCACGCTGGACGTTCGCTTTACCTAGAACAAGTATGAAACTAGAAGTACTTTGTAGGTATGATAGGATAGGTTTGCAAGATAATAAAGAGCACGTAAACACAAACTAGGGGCTGTTTAGATAAAGATGCAATAAAGTAAATATAGCGAGTGTGGAAAAGTGGTGGTAGGAGTTATGGAATTGTCCCTAAGCAATTGACTATGTTACTAGACCGGTAATCACTATTGTAATTCTATTTGAGGGAGAGGCATAAGCTAACATACTTTCTCTACTTGGATCATATGCACTTATGATTGGAACTCTAGCAAGCATCCGCAAATACTAAAGATTTATTAAGGTAAAACCCAACCATAGCATTAAAGTATCAAGTCCCCTTTATCCCATACGCAAACAACCTACTTACTCGGTTATGTGCTTGTGTCACTCACGCCACCCACCATAAGCAAATCATAAACATATTGCAAACCCTACAGCGGGAATCTCTCACGCTTGCGCGACACGGAGGGCACAATAGGACAGCACCAATAATAAAACATGCAACTCAAACCAATCATAGCAATTCATCAATCACCGATAGGGCAACGAAAATCTACTCAGACATCATAGGATGGCAACACATCATCGGAAAATAATATGAAGCATAAAGCACCATGTTCAAGTAGAGGGTACAGCAGGTTGCGGGAGAGTGGACCGTTGAATATAGAAGGGGGAAGGTGATGGAGATGTTGGTGAAGATGATGGAGGTGTTGGTGAAGATCGCGGTGATGATGATGGCCCCCGGCAGCGCTCCGGCGCCACCGGAAGCAAGGGGGAGAGAGGCCCTTCTTCTTCTTCTTCCTTTGCCTCCTCCCTAGATGGGAGAAGGGTTTCCCCTCTGGTCCTTGGCTCCCATGGCTTGGGAGGGGCGAGAGCCCCTCCGAGATTGGATCTATCTATCTGTTTCTGCGTTATGTTCGGGCTCTGTTTCACCTTTCGCGTATATATGGAGATCCGTAACTCCGATTGGCCTGAAACCTTCGTCGTGATTTTTTTCTGAATATTAGCTTTCTTGCGGCAAAAGAAGAGCATCAACTGCCTTACGATGGGCTCACGAGGGTAGGGGGCGCCCCCTGCCTCGTGACCACCTCGGGCACTGTTTCGCGTTGATTTTCCTTCCAAATTTTCCATATTTTCCAAAAATAAGCTCCGTCCATTTTTATCCCATTTGGACTCCGTTTGATATGGACATTCTGCGAAACCAAAAACATGCAACAGGCGAGGGGTGGACCTTGGGCCTTTGGATCAATATGTTAGTCCCAAAAATAGTATAAAAAGTTGCCAAAAAGTATATGAAAGTTGAATAATATTGGCATGGAACAATCAAAAATTATAGATAGGACGGAGACGTATCACGGAACGCCTTGCCAACGAGGGTCCGTGACGATGAGTGATGCCTACAGTCTCCGCCGTGTATGTCTTCTAGCAATTCCTTCCCTTTCTCTCTGGGAATGCAGCGTAGGGACACGTCATTCGGTCGCCTCCGGTAAAGCTCTCCATCCCTGATGCAGTAGGCCGTGGCTTGCCGCACCAGACGCTCTGCCTCCTCCTCCTTCTCCGGCAGGGTCCCCCGCGTCAAGTAGCTCTTGAGCTCTGTGATCCAGCACCCTTCCTGAGGCTCCAATGCCAGGAGCAGGCGTGCCCCTGAGGCCAGGCCGTAGACCGGGGCTCCCGAGGCAGGCGGCTGGGGGAGCTCCTCCCGAGGCTGTGCTCCTGAGGCAGCTGCCTGGACGCCCTCTTGGCGATGTCATCTGCCTCTTGATTGGTGCCACGAGGCACATGCTGCAGCTCCAGCCCCCAGAACTGTTTCTCCATCCTACGAACCTCCGTGAGGTAGGCTTCCATGTGCTCATCCTTCGGCTCGTATATCTTGTTGGAGAAGTTGATGAGGAGCTGTGAATCGCCCTTGATGATGAGGCGCTTTACCCCCAAAGCGATTGCGGTTCTCAGGCCGGCTATCAGGCCTTCATACTCTGCTATGTTGTTGGAGACCTTTTCCCCGTGCTGGAAACGGAGTTGCACGGCATAATAGAGCTTGTCCTGAGTAGGGGATACGTGCACTGCGCCGGCCCCCGCGCCATGTCGGGAGAATGCCCCGTCGAAGTACATGACCCAGCCGTCTAGTGCCTCACTCCCCGGAGAAAGTGATCGGTCCTCGCCTGCTTCGAGGCCGGGTGCCTCCGTCCATTCTGCCACGAAATCTGCCAATGCGGCCTCCTTGATGACTGGTTGTGCTGAATTCTAGTTGAAACGCTTGCAGTTCGATGTTCCACTCGGCGAATCTTCCAGCTGAGTTGGGGCTCCTGAGCACCCTCTCCAGAGGGTATGCTGAGACGACCTTGATAGGATGACCTTGGAAGTAGTGCCGCAGCTTGCGTGAGGCTACCAATAGCGCGAGGAGGAGTTTTTGGGGCATGGGGTACCGCGCCCTCATGTCCCGGAGCACTGTGCTGACGAAGTACACGGGGTGCTCGACGAGGTTGTGAGCGCTGGCACTGTTCGCGTCCTCCGTAGGTTAGGGTGCCTCCCGAGACGGCGGAGCCCCCAGCGCCTGGTCGCTTGGTGGGGCCTCTTCTGCTCCGGGCGCGCTTTCCTGTTGCGGCTGATCCCCTTCGGCCGCGACCGCGGTCTTTGTGAGGCTTTCTTGGCTTTGCTTCGCTCCTGCCCGGAGGGCAGTTGCGGCCTTGGCCTGATGCTCCTCCCTGACCGCTACCAGGGCTGCACTGGCGGAGTAGGGGGTGGCCGCGAGGTAGAGCACTAGAGGCTCCCGAGGACGCGGAGCTACCATCACCGGAGGGCTGGTAAGGTACCTCTTGAGTTCTTGGAATGCCTTGTCGGCCTCTTCAGTCCATTCAAAGGGGCCTTTCTTGTTCATCAGCTTGAAGAATGGCAGCGCTCGTTCCCCCAGCTTGGAGATGAAACGTCCTAGCGCGGTCACGCGCCCGGTGAGTTTCTGCATTTCTCTGAGGGTCTTCAATGGGCTCATGTCTTCGAATGCTTTGACCTTTTCCGGGTTGGCCTTGATGCCCCTATGGGACACGAGGAAACCCAGGAGCTTGCCCGAGGGGACTCCAAATACGCACTTCTCCGGGTTGAGTCGCAGGTCCACTTTATCAAGGCTCGCGAAGGTTTCTTCCAAGTCCTGTATCAGAGTTTTCGCCTCCCGAGACTTCACTACAATGTCATCGACGTACGCCTCAGCATTCCTCCCGAGTTGTTGGCCCAGCGCGATGTGCATCAGCCGCTCAAAGGTCGCGCCTGCATTGCGCAACCCAAACGGCATGCAGGTATAGCAATACACTCCGCACGGGGTCAGGAAAGCCGTTTTTCCATGTCTTCCACCGCCATCTTGATCTGGTGATAGCCTGAGAAGGCGTCCAGGAAGCACAGCAGGTCGCACTCAGCGGTGGATTCAACGATCTGGTCAATGCGAGGGAGCGGAAATGGATCCTGCGGGTAGGCCTTGTTGAGGTTGGTGAAGTCGACACACATGCGTTCCCCCCCCCCCCTTTTGGCACGACAACTGGGTTGGCCAGCCAATCCGGGTAGCGGAACTCGCGAATAACCCCTACTGCCTCTAGCTTGCGGGTCTCTTGGACGATAAAAGCTTGTTTCTCGTGGGTATCGCCTGTATACGCTTCCGCAGGGCGCACGTTGGGGCACACGTTGAGGTGATGCTCAATCACGCCCCTCAGGACCCCCGCCAACTGATCAGGTCCCCAGGCGAACACCTTCTTGTTCGCGCGCAGGAACTTTACCAAGGCCTCCTCCTGCTCGGGTTCGAGGTTTGCACCTATGGTGAAGGTGGCGTCAGTAGACCCATCCTCGTCGACTGGTACCCACTTGGTCTCCGCCTTGTTTTGAGTGAACAACTGCTTCTTCTTGGACGGCGCGGCCCCCTTGGGCTCGGGGGCGTCTGCGCTGGCGGGCCGTGCCGCGGCTGCAGCCTAGAAAACAAGCTTGAGCGCCTGCAGTGCATCTCCGGTGTTTCCTGACACGGTAAGGACGCCGCTGCTCTCGGGCATCTTCATGAGGTTGTACGCCGGGTGAGTCGCTGCCATGAATCGGGCCAAGGCTGGATAGCCGAGGATGGCGTTGTAGGGGAGGCCGATGGGGGCGATGTCGAAGTCGATCAGCTCTGTGCGGAAGTTGACGCGGGTGCCGAAGGTCATCGGAGGCGACTTGCCCTGTGGAGGCGGTGGAACCGGCTCCGACTCCCGAAAAAGGCCTGCTGGGCTGGAGCCGCTCTGGTGGCACATGGAGGAGGCTGAAGGCCTCCACAGAGAGCATGTTGAGGCCGGCTCCGCCGTCGATGAGGGTCCTGGTGACAGCCACTTCGCAGATGGAGGGGTGCATGACATCGAGCGCGCACCGAACCGGCGGGGTTGGAGGGTGATCGTCCGAGTTGAAGAGCAGGTCGGTCTCGGGCGCCACCCAGCCAGCGGGGCTCCTGGCGCCGGAGGCGGTGGCGATCTGGCGGTGAACGGCAGACGTGACGGCTTGAAGGTGGTGCCAGTAAGCCGCCCAGGAGAGCTGCGACGACCGGGGGCCCCGGTCCGGCGCGATGGGCGAGGTAGAGGTCGCGCAGCTCCCCCCAATAGGCCTGCTGCTCGTTCCCCGCCGGGCCGGTGGCGGCGGGGAACGACAGGGGTGTCCGCCGACGGGAGCCATCTGGGCGGCGCGAGCAGCCCGGCGCCCAGCGCGGGCTCGGCGAGTGTCAGCCATGGACACGACGGAAGATCACACGCAACCAGCGGAAGAAAGATTCCGGCGCCCCCCTACCTGGCGCGCCAAATGTCGGATTTCGGGTTCCGGCACACCCTTGAGGTTCGAACACTGGGGTGCGCGCGGAGATCTTTCCCCTACCAGCTCACGCGTTAATGGTT
Source organism: Aegilops bicornis (assembly GCA_021605145.1). NCBI lineage: Eukaryota > Viridiplantae > Streptophyta > Magnoliopsida > Poales > Poaceae > Aegilops > Aegilops bicornis. The sequence continues at coordinate 33,620,686 of CM038671.1, read as the reverse complement.
CGCAAGGGATCTAAACTAAGAACGACGAACAGCACAAGAGACACAAGATTTATACTAGTTCGGGCTACCGTTGTGGTGTAATACCCTACTCCAGTGTGTGGTGTGGTGGATTGCCTCTAGGGCTGATGAAGAACAGTACAAAGGATGAACAACCTCGCGAGGGGATGTCCTTGAGCTGGTCCGGTGGATTGCTTGGGTGAGTCCAGCCGCTTCTCTCTTTCTCTCCGGTAGGTTCGACCTCCATCCCTCTCTCTGTGGTGGCTAGTCATATTTATAGAGGTAGGCCCTGGGCCTCTTCCCAAATAATGAGCGGGGAGGGCGCCAACAGTTGGCCATTTTGAAGGGGAACATCTAGTACACTTATCCTGACTAAAGTTGGTCTTCGGCTGCCAAAGGCTCTCACGGTGACGCCGTCCTGGGCTCCACGGTGACCTCCGTCATGCCGCTCTGCTGGTCTTGGTCTTATTGCACCGAAGCGGTAACCCTTACCTGATGCCTTGGCCTGTGCTTGCCTCCTTTGCACCAAAGGGGAAATGAGGACACTGCGCTGGCCGGCGCCCGCCTGGCGCCCGCCTGGTCTCGATCGTCATGGCTTGCATCACGGGGCACCCTCGTGAGGTACCTTGCCTTGATCTCTCCGCCTCCTCGTGAGCACACTCGACGAGGCTGCTCTGAGGAAGGTTCTCGCCGTCACGCGAGGGTCTTGAGCTTGAGCTGATGAAGCTGGGCCGCGCCGGGCCCCCACTTGAGCCACGCCGCAGGCCGCAGGCAGGCAAGTCTGGGGACCCCCGTTCCCAGAACACCGACAACACAAAATCGGTGGGACCGATTTTTGTAATAAGCTAACCAGAGAGTTGGTCAGGTAAACTCTTTGGGACCGGTTCGCTTATTTCGGTGAGACCGAAATGTTACGAAAGGGAAACAGAGAGTTTACATTGCAATCTCAGTGGGACCGATCGCTCATCTCGGTGGAACCGAAACGTTACGAAGGGAAACAGAGAGATTACAATCTCATCTCGGTGAGACCGAGATCCCTATCGGTGAGACCGATTTGCCTAGGATTTTTGGTAGTGGCTATGACATCTGAACTCGGTGGCGCCGGATAGAAAGAATCGGTGGGGCCGAGTTTGACTTTTGGTTTAGGTCATATGTGGATGTGAGAAAGTAGTTGAGGGCTTTGGAGCATATCATTAGGCATTTTGAGCAAGCAAGCCATTAAGCAACACCTCAACCCTTCTTTATAATATCGGCTTTTCCTATAGACTCAATGTGATCTTGTATCACTAAAATAGAAAATGTAGAGTCTTGTGCTTTAAACTTGAGCCAATCTTTTTGTCCTTAGCATTTTGAAGGGGTTCCGCATTCTCTAGTCCATGTCACTTCATTGTTGAATTTATCTGAAATATACTAGGTAAAAGAGTTAGTCCAACAATAGATATGTTAACATTAATTACTAAAACCACTCAAGGAGCACTTGTGCTTTCATCGCGTCGAAAGCGTCAACACAAGCCACGACAGTTGCCAACTACACCCGGCTTCTGAAGGCCGGGTTCCAACTACAGTGGCCGGGCGTTGGCTTTGGCGACTGCGTGGCCTGCGGAGCTAGTGGCGGGCAGTGCGGGTACAATAACGCGACCGCGGCATTCGGGTGCCTCCGCCCCGGCGACGGGGAGCTGCTCGGCTCGACATGCGCCGTTAAGTTCTACGTGCAACGCCACTTTGCCTATATCGATCGAGCACATGTTATTGATTTTTTCCGGTTCACGCATTTTCGCGGTTCTTTTGTTGTTGAAATTTTGTATTTTCGAGGGCAATTCTCCCTAGACTATGTGGGCTGTGGCCTAATAACGGTAGCTCGGTCTAGTTGCTTTTTTTTATGAGATTTCAAATAACCACTAAATTTCAAATAGAAAAAATCCGGTATATTTTCTAGCTAGAGTAGGGAAAATCACGTATCTGACCAAATGTTCAAGAACTTGCAAAAATATTCAGAAATTTTTAGATTTTTTTGTGAATTTAGAAAATGTTCCAAAACTTTGAAATCTTTATAGATTAAAAAAGGTTGACAATTTTTTTAAAGTGCATACATTTATGTGTTATTTTCTAAAACTATTCATGTATTGGGAAATTTAATTTTTTAATGGACGTTTATGAACTTGAAAATACTTATAATTTTAAAATGTATCCAATCATTAAAATTATTAGTGAATTAAAAACATATTCACATTTTTTAAGTAAGGATTTAATAAAGAATTCATGAATTCAGAAAAGGAATGGACAAACAAAAAAAAGGAAAAAGGAAAACACATAAAAGGATAAATAAATAAAGAAACAGGGGAAACGATAGCAGTAAGAAAAACCAATAGAGACATGTCGGCCTATCTCCCCCCTAGGGGGAAGAAAGAGAGAGAAATGAGTCTCACATTAACCGCAGTTGTCGGCGCTTATCCCACTAGACCGACGTCGAGCGACCAAGGCGAGGAAAGCTAGCGTCATGCTGGCGTGTAGGAGAGTCGCGCCGCCACCGCCATGGATTGCGGAGGAGATGTTGTACCGACCTTGCCGTAGGAGGAGAGGGAGCTAGCGGGGCTCACCGCCGTTGCTGGGCAGCCTAGGCAATGGCTTGGGCCGTCAGAAAAAATTCTAGCCCATATTTACTTTAGAAAAAGATTGGCCTGGGGCACAGCCCAGTCTTTAACCCTCTAGGTGGGCCTCAGGTCTGAGAAGGCTGGCCCAATACCACCTAGCGATCGAGAAGCTCTAACTCCCTGCCGGCCAGGTCGCTGCCGCCAGCTGTCGTGCTCGTCACGTTCGATCCCTTTCTCCTTGTATGCGACCATGTTCGGCGAGGCGGCGACTCCGGACAGGCGGCAGTGTGCCCGGCGAGGCGGCCTTTGCCAGGAAGCCAGGAGCAACCCACCCCGGTCCCTTCGTTCTTCCGCCTCAGCGGCCCAGCTCCGCCGTTGCACGGAGGTATTCCCTTATCCGGCCATCCGTACTGCCATCACGGCCCTTCCAAATCTCAATATTTCTTGCTAGATGCCACTCTTTAATGAATGATGGTGATATTTAATTCTTATTAGTGCTTCCCCAATTGCATCATAAATACGGAAACCGATTTAGACATTTAGTAATTCTTGTTTCTTTATAATTTTACAATTTTACGTGAAGGTAAGATGAATAAAAACACTAGAAAATGACATCTTCTTTCCAAGTTCAAACCATGGGATCCATGGAAACGGGTCCTTCAACTCGAACAACCGATTATATTTATATCCCTCGCATTACTGCCCAACTCAAGCCCGGTGATATTGATTATTGGAGTACGGCATTGGAAAAAAAAAGCAGCATTTTGCTTTATTTTGGCCCTTAGTTTTTCGCCCTAGGCGTCAGCCAATCTCATCTTCGCCACTTCTCCATCTCATCTCGTTTTGTTCTCCATTGATCTCTATGTTCCACCCAACTCCAGCGAGGTTACTCGCCACTAATCTGTGCTTCCTGTCTCACGGTGCACCACCGTGAGACGCACACTCAGTTTTACCCCCCCCCCCCCCCCCCCCCTCAACTCTGGGAAGGCTGCGATGCCACCAGCCCATAACAAGCGCACTCCGTGCATGACCTCGCATGAGATGAAGAATCGTTTTTCTTTTCCCTGTAAAATGTGATCTGTACAAACCTATCCCGATCCAAGAATCCACCAACAAGACATACTTGAAAGACAAAGTACGTGAATATGTATGTTTGGTCGACGATAATTTCTGTCTGGACTAAGAGTGGGTGCAACGATTAATGGATGATTAATTTTGGATATGACCATCATACGTACCCTCTTAGCTGAATGGGTATTCTTTAATCTCAGCCATTGATTCAATTAAGAGAGGGTGTACTGAAGCAGAATTCTGAAACTTGTGCAACCCAATAACCCAATAAACGATCTTCTTTTTCATCGGCTACTGAAAGTCTGAATGCTGTACAGATATTACAATCTGGTACAGTATCTGAATTTTCTCGATAAAGGGTCAAAGGGATCTTGTATTTAGATAGCTGACAAAAGGATGAAGTATCCGGTATGGAACCAGCCAGCCTATAAGCATCCAGGTTCATGTCACATCACGGGCACACAGAGGTCATGTTGATGGCTTACCCGTCAATGGTGTTAGGATTAGAAATTCAGAAACCATGGCCTACAAGTCCAAGTGGTGGTTGAGGGAATTCGTGGATGATGATAGCTTTGCCCCACCTTTCCAGCCATCTGTTCCGACCATAGCATTCGTCCACATATATGCTTCTTCAACTACGATATCCTCTCATACGCCTTCCCCTCCACCCCACCGCCAAATCTTTCTGCTCCTATGGCTACTACAAGATGCTGGTTCTTGGTGTTCGTCTGGGTAGTATGGGGGCTGCCACTGACGCTCACCGGGGCTGAGGAGCAGCAAGGGGAAGGCTGCTCGAGCTCGGCCAAGACGTGCGGCAACCTCACCATCTCCCGCCCGTTCTGGATCGCGGACAGGGAGGCGGGACGATCATGTGGTCCCTTGGACTTCCAGGTTGGTTGCTCAAACAACAGCATTTCATTTCTCCGGAGCTCTGGATTCACCGGATCCACCGGCTTTGCGATCTTGGACATCTTGTACGAGGACCGCAATCTGCGTGTCGTTGATGTACACAAAGAGGAAGACTTCAACGTCTCCAATGGCACCTGCCATTTCCTGAGTTGGAACACCTCCAGCAAGTTGGCACTGCCGTTTAAGGTCAACCCCTCCAACCTGAACCTCATCTTCTACAAGTGCACAAAGAGGGTGGCGGCACTGGTGGAGGTGAGATGCGTGAACGCGAGCAACGTGTTTGTTCGCGCGGGAGTGCGTTTCGATGAGACGGGGAACTACGGCAGCTACGCCTTGGAGGGCTGCGATGCTATCGTCGTGCCGGTGATGGGCTTGGCGAACGCGAGCCACTTCGAGCAGCTCATCAGCGATGGCTTCCTCCTGACATGGGATCCACCCCCTACACGTAAGTTCACCGGCCAATCATCTTTTAATCAAGTTCGTAGCTAAGCTAGGACGTGGAGTGCCTAAGTAACTTGTTGATCGTGTTAATCACTAACCGAGGATAAGGTTGAAGTTGATCGTGTTGTGGATGTTCCCCGGTGTCGGCAAGCACCGCACGTGCTCCTTCCTGCCAAAGATTTGGGTTGACTTTAGCATAGGCCAACCTATATTCCCTTTTGTTTTTATTTACTTCGCATATTAGTTTTGTCTTAAGTCAAACTTCATAAACTTTGATCAACTTTATGCGAAACATTATTAACATCTACAGTACCAAATCAATACTATTAGAACCAGCATTCAATATATTTTCATATAACATATATGTTTGTTATTGTAAAAGTTTAGATTGTTTTTGATGAACTTAATCAAACATTACAAAATTTGACTTAAATGAAAGCTAATATACAGACTAAAGAAAAACGGTGCGAGTACTAGCACAACTTGATCAAAGGTGGACAAATGTGCACATCTTGTTATTTGGGCCGGCAGTTGCCACAACCCATGTTAGCCATTTTTTTGCAAAAAAAGTATTTTTCTTAATAATGTTTTATTTACAAATACTATCAAAATTTTGCTCTAAACAAATATTGCCCAAATATCAGTTTAAAAAAATAAACAATAGATTGCGGGGAATGAAAGAAATGTCCATTCATACAAACAGTTATATTAATGTGTAGAAAATCCATGGATTATTTTTAAATTGTATATGTTAAATAAAATGTTCATTGCGTATTTTATTTTTTCATGTATACAAAATATTGTGTTCATATGTGTTAAAAGTGTACATAATTTTAATGAACCAAAGAAAAATAAGTAAAAGAGGAAATTAAGTATGAAATAAAATAAAAGGATGTAAAATAAGGAAAATCTGAAATAAAAAAGCACGTTAAAACCAGGAGAAAACGAAATCCACCAGAAACGAGAAACCCCAACCGTGTAAACCTTGTTTTGGTCTTAGCCCCCTAGTTTTCCTAAGCCTAGACAAATACAGCAACCCACATCCTCGCTCATACTTATATCCAAACGTCATGTTTGAGTCTTATTTGAGGATCGTTGCGTTGAAAATAGTTGGGCAAGCGACCTAGAAGTTTTTATAGAAAAAAGAATTTTTCTTGACAAGTTTAAAAAGATGTTTAAAAAATCAATCTGAAGATGGATTTGATGCTTTTAAGCGACATTTCGGGCACTATTTAGAGCTCTGCTAAGTTGCACGTTACAAAAGCTAAAATGACGCAAAAGTAAAATCCGTGAACTCTAGGTTTGAACGGACGTCTCCCCTGCAAAGAAAGGAAAATTGCAATGAAAAATCTAGAATACACAACCCCAATAGCCAATCATTGTAAGGATCTTCATTTCTACATATAGTTACCTGTCAGGTGTGAATGTGATAGAAAGATTGGAATCTAATAGCAATATACAAGGGACAAGAGCATGAAGTACCCGGAACTGGCAGAACCATCGTACCTAATAAGCATCCTGGTTCAAAGTCACATCACGGGCTCGCTCAGGTCATGGTCATTGCCTATGGACCAAGGGGGGTTTACTCTCAAGGCCTCGGGTTTTAAGGTTCAAGTCTTTCCAGTCCAAGGGGTCAATTGGGGAATTTCGTGGAGAACGATCGCTAGGCGAAACTTTCCAGTCAAATGTTCCGGCTAATAGTACTCCACTTGCTTGCCGTTCCCTTATATGGTTCATGCTTGGACCATGGTATTTTTACCCTTACCTGTAGCCGACCACCACAACCCACTTTGGTACTGCTCACTGCAATCTCTGCAAATCTTCTTCTCCGATGGTTCCCAGCTGCTGCTGGTTCCTCGCCTTCGCCTCGGTTTGGTGGCTGCCGCTGGTGCTCGTGGCGGCTCAGGAGCAGCAAAGCGTAGGCTGCTCGGCCATGTGCGGCGATGTCACCGTCTCCGACCCGTTTTGGCTCACTGATTGGGCGACGGGAAGATCGTGTGGTTTGCCTGGAGCCCCGGACTTCGAGCTGACATGCGTTAACAATAATCATCCAGTTCTACGGAGCTTTGTGCCCTTCATCCCCGGATTTTCAATCTCCAACATCTCATACGAGGAACGAAGCTTACACGCCGTTGATCTGGGCAAGCTGGAACTATTGCACGACGCCTTCAACATATGCCTACCGATCTGGAACACCTCCGTCAAACTGGGGCGGCCGTTCAGGATCGACCCCATCAACCTGAACCTCATCTTCTATAACTGCACGGCGGCGGCGGCAGCGGCGGCGCCTCGGGACGGAGGGCTGGTGCACGCGACCACGATGAGGTGCGTGAACGCGAGCAACGCGTTTGTTCGCGCGGGGGTGCGTTACGACGCCACCGGGAACTACTCTGCCTATGCTTTGGAGGGCTGCAATGCTATCGTCCTCCCGATGCGGCGCTCGTCGTCGGGCGAGACGTTCACGAACGCGACCAACTACGAGCAGCTCATCAGAGATGGCTTCTGCTTGACATGGGATCCGCCGCAACCTCCCCCTACGCCTGTACCTGCAGGTAAGTTCACCCGCCGAATCATCTTTTAGTCAAGTTCCTAGCTAAGCTAGGACGTGCAGTGCCCCTATTGCGTAGATCGTAACGTGCCAGGAACTTCGGTTTTTGCAAGCTTGGAAACTAGTGCTCTCAGTAGGTACGTACCCGTGTGCATTAGGAGCTCTTGTTAACATTTGGAGTTAATAAAAGCGCCCTTTATCGGAAAAAAACAAGTCGAACAAGTGGCTTCTAGGGCCAAGACCAATTCCGTCTGAACTCTGAACTTCTCAAGTCCTGCCTAGTCTGAACTCTGAACATCTCAAGTCTGCACCACGGTCCATTGACAGCCCAGTGCCAAAAAGACTATGAAACTCGGACTGGTGGGCCTATATTTATTTTTCTCGGGTAATCTCGGTCTAATCACAGTGCTGTGCTCATTAGGTTTTTTATTTTTTTGCAATACTAGAGGGCCTATGTCGTACACTTCTATATTTAGCACAACAGTTTTTAAAAAAATTGTCGTTTTAATGCAATGAATTATAAAAAGTCGTTTTAATACGTCAAGAGATATGTTGAATGTTTATGTAAAGATAATTTCGTTTCATACGCAAACCTACTTTTTATACTTAATGAAATTCCATATATTTGAAAGTAACTACTAATAACTATGAAAAAAAGTTTCAAGACCATGACAAAAAAAGTGTACGTATAATATTTATATATTTACCATAAAAGTATAAAAATAAATTCATATAATAAGACAGTACAATTTGAAAAATGGAGCTAAGAAGTGAAGATATTAAAATAAAATAAAAACATCAAAAGTAAAAGGCGAAACAAGTAAAATGATTCATATGAAAACAAAATCCATTGTAAGTGATTTTAATCAAAAGACCCCAATCATTCTATGGATTTGCTATTTCTAAGTTGACTGAGAAGTTGGTTCACTGGTCATGTTGCACATCACAAAGGCTATGGTTGCAATCAAGAAAAAAGTGTACTTAATGGTTAGATGTAGAATGTGCGAGCGAAGGTTAGAGGTTTTTTTTCTATTGGATCAGATAGATGTCTGAACAATAGCATGAAATATCCTGCTCCTGGTTTCGGTCACATCACGGAGGTCATGGTCATGACATACCTTACCTGCAGATTTGATAAGTCATGGCTTACTAGTACTCCGCTTGATAAGTCTCTATTGGGGAACTTGCTGAATGATGACCGCTTGGCCCAAATTTCTGGTCAAAAGTTTCGCCGTCCCCATGCATGCCACCGTATTCCCTCTTACGTGTAGTTTCTAGCTACCTTCCCATAGCCCTCTTTGTTGTTCACTGCCATCTCTACAAATCTCTTCGCTCATGAGCTGCTGCTGGTTCTTGGTCTTGGCCGGGATGTGGTGGCTGCCACTAATGCTCGTGGTGGCCGAAGGACCAGCAGGGGGAGACTGCTCGGCCATGAAGTGCGGCAACGTCAGCATCTTTCATCCGTTCTCGCTCACCGATCGACAGAGAGACGGGAAGATCATGCGGTCCTGATCCCTATCCGGACTTCGATGTCGCTTGTACCAACAACAGTTTTCCAACCCTACGGAGCTCTACACCCTTGAACAAGGGCTTTGCAATCCTCGACATCTCCTACGAGGAACGCAGCTTGTATGCAGTTGATCTGGGCAAGCTGGATGCATGTGTTGAACGCCCCCGACAGGTGCCGTGCGGTTTTCTATAACACCTCGGTCAAACTGAACGGCCTGTTCAGGATCGCCCACGTCAACCTGCACATCATCCTGTACAACTGCTCGGAGGAGGACGGAGCAGCGGCCGCGGCACGTCGGGACACAGAGCTGGTGGAGATGAGAGTGAGGTGCTTGTTCGTGCGATTTTTCATCAAAAGAGACCACCTGTCGGGTTGAAATGACAAAAAGGACCACCTCTGACTCAAATTGACAAAAAAGACCCCCTCGCCGTGGCGGCAGGCGCGCCGGGCGACACGTGGCGCCTGCCGCCACAAGGTGAGGCGGCCGATCCCGCCGGCAGTCTGCCAGTCGCTGCCACAGGATTCTGGGCCGGGACCAAAACGGAAACGGGAATGGTGGGCCACGCCACAAGATATGAGGCGGCTCGCACTGTAGCTCGACAATGATGTGTTTACGCCGCTGCAAAGAATGGGCCATGCCGCCACGGCTTGTGGCGGCACTGCGCTGGCCTTCGGCTGACAAGGACGCTGGCCAGCCTACGTCCCTTCTCTTTCCGGCGCCTCCTCTTTCTTCTCAGTTTTTTATCGAGAAAAGTTTGGGCAGCACCTGCGTTGTACGCTTATGATTGTTTGGTCGTGATAACATGATGTACTAAAGTAAAATAAACTTGCTTGTTACACGGCCCCACACATGCATCAAATCGCATGCATAAACACCAATTAATCGCATATGAGGCTGTTGGCGAGAGCGCAGTGCGGCCGCCACAAGCCGTGGCGGCATGGCCCACCCTTTGCAGCTACAGTGCAGGCCGCCTCATATGCTGGCGGCATGGCCCACCATTCCTGTTTCCGTTTCGATCCCGGCCCGGAATCCTGTGGCAGCGACCCGGCCGCCTCACCCTGTGGCGGCAGGGGCCACATGTCGCCCGGCGCGCCTGCCTCCACGGTGAAGGGGTCTCTTTTGTCACTTTGATCCAGAGATGGTCTTTTTTGTCAAATCGATTCGGCAGATAGTTTTTTTTGACGAAAAATCTGTTCGTGCGGGAGTGCGGTACGACCCACCCGGGAACTACAGCAGCTACGTACGCTTTGAAGGGCTGCGATGCCATCAACATCATCGTGCCGGTGCCAGGCTCGTCGGCGAGTGCGAGTGACTACGAGCAGCTCATGAGGGATTGCTTCCTCCTGACGTGGGAGCTGCCCCCTCCTGCCACTGCACTGCACGTAAGTTCAGTTCGCCCCGTCAAATAATCAATCTTTTAATCGAGTTTCTAGCTATGACAACCAGTGCTATCAGTAGGTTCGTACGTACCCGTGCAGATCATCAGATGTTCATTCAACTGGGATATGGTACCGAATAGTAAGTGGCTTCTCGGCGTCTTCCTAGTTTAACTGAACTCTGAACTTCTCAATTTTCTTTTTCCTTTTGAGGGGATCAACTTCTGAAGTCTGCACGACGACCTATATTGACATCATGGACTACTTGTTCACTGATCCACCGACAGCCCAGTGGCAAATAGACTTTATGGAAAACTCAGACTAGTGGGCCTATATTTTTTCTAGGGCAATTTCGGCCTTGTCACAGTGATTGGCCTATCTTTTATCCGGGAGCAACTAACTAACGAGCGCTCTTTGGGGAGCCTCGCAACGAACAGCGCCACTTGGCGCGCTCACAGCCATTCGTCACGTGTCGCACTCTGGGCGCTCCCTCCGGATTTTTGTTTTTTTTACTTTTACGCACGCGTTTTCGGCTTTTTAAACGGTTTTTTTTTCTGGTTTTTTTGACGTTTTGGTTTTCTACAGGCCTTCCCTAGCTTTTCGACTAATTTTTTTTTTGAAAAAGATATTTTTTTTTACGCAAAAAAATGCATTTTTTCGCGAGAGTCACGATTTTGTTTTCGCGAGAGGCACGGTTGTGCTTTCGCGAGAGGCACGGTTGTGCTTTCGCGAGAAGCACGGGCGTGCCTCTTTCGGAAAGGAAAAACACGCGTTTTTTGTTTTTTTTTCTTTCGCGAGAGGCACGGTTGTGCTTTCGTGAGAGGCACAGGCGTGCCTCTTTCAGAAAGGGAAAAACGCGTTTTCTGTTTTTTTTCTTTCACGAGATGCACGATTTTGCTTCCGCCAGAGGCACGGTTGTGCTTTCGCGAGAGGCACGGGCGTGCCTCTTTCAGAAAAGAAAAAAAACGCGTTTTTTTATTTTTTTTCTTCCGCGAGAGGCACGGTTTTGCTTTCGCGAGAGGCACGGTTGTGATTTCGTCAGAGGCACGGCATGCCTTTTTCGGAAAGGGAAAAAAATCCGTGTTCCGTGTTCGGTTTTTTGGTCGGTTTTTTTCGTCCGGTTTTTTCGTGAAAAAAAGTTTGTCAAAACCTATCAACATGGGATCTAGTTTTGAAGATCTTGACGCGAGGAATCCAATGACGAAAGCGGTTCGAGATTTGGACGCACGGTTTAAGAGATAGAACGTTTTGAATAAACGATTCATTTAAAAAGGAAACTTCCCAGGTTATATGTTTGCTGCACGCAGCGCCGCCACTTGTCGTGAATCTCGAGGGAGTTGGAGTGATCTCCGCAAAGAGTACTCCTTAATTAGTGATTTCGCTTTTATTCTGACGGCCGTGATGCAACGAATGGGCCTGCCACTTATGCAGCCCACTAATACACCATTTTTGTAAAAAAAAAAGTGATACACTTTTACATTTAAAATGTTTACTCCTGGAAACCATTTTTATGAAATGTCACATAAAAACACATCAAGAGGAGATGTTGAATGTTCGTATAAAAATATACTTATGTCATTCATAAGCCTACTTTGTATACTAATTTTTGAGAAGGTCAAAAATATTTGGAAACAATTGTTCACGACTATAAGAAATTGGTAATTTATATCTCAAAAGAGATGCTCATGCATTTGAGAACAAGTATTTATCTATTTGAAAACAAGTAGAGTAAGAAAGTGAAAAATCGGGCTTCAATCACTCCCGCGAGAATGGATGCCATGCATGTACCCAAGGCCAACACGGCCACCAAAGTCGGGCTTCCGTTCTCCATGAGCAGCCTCAGTCAGAATCTTATCTTTTACAGCTGCACCAAGCCGACGGCGGCCCGAGCGGGGCTGGTGGACACGGTGTGCCGGAACAAGACGTTTGTCCGCGTCGGAGCCGGAGGGCGTTACAACGCCACGGGCGTGATCGCCGGTACTTGGGGCCATTGGGAAGGTGAATCGTGAATGCCGGAGACTACAAGGAGCTCATCAGCGGTGGCTTTCTCCTCACATGGCAGCCGCCGCGTGAGTTCATTCGTGAAATTGATCATTTTCTATCGGGTTCCTACTAGGAAACAAACAATCTAGCCTCGATCAGATTCCTTATCCGCCAGACCATGCGAAACTAATGGCGGGTTGGCAAGCCGTCGCCGTCGGCATCGCCATGGCGGCCGCTCGATGCCGCCGCCGCCGCAGCATCCCCGATAAGAATTTCCAAACGAAATAGAGCGTTGACTCTGACCGGTCAAGCCGCTCTGGCCTCCGTCATTTTCCCCCCAAGTCGCACATCCCACCCTCCCTTCTGCCCCGTTGCTTTGCTCCTCCTTGTTAACTAGTCGTCTCTAATCAGTCAGCCGCTCCGCTCTCCATCCCCAACTATCCCAATCCATGCCGCCGCTCCAGCCCCTCCTCCTTCTGTTTCTCTCTTCTTTTCTCCGGCTGCCGCCGCCGGCGGGCGCGGCATGCTCGCCCAAGAGATGCGGGGACCTGAACATCAGTTACCCGTTCTGGCTGGAGGAGAAAGGCCAGACGCCGTGCGGCTCCCCGTCCTTCCAGCTCAACTGCAACGGCAGCCAGGCTCTCCTCAGCCGCTCCATGTTCGGGGGCTACCAGGTTGTCCAAGTCTTCCCCGAGAACTCCTCCTTCGTCGCCGTCGACAACAACCTCCCGCTCGACCACGGCTGTCCGCCGTGGTGGTTCAACATCTCGCTAGGTCTCGGGCTGAGTCCGTTCGTCATCAGCAACAAGAACAGGGAGCTGCTCGTCCTCGACAAGTGCACGGGGCAGCAGGCGACGCCGCCGGGATTCAACCGCACGCGTTGCGCCAACGAGTCCTTCTACCGCCTTGGCGGGGAGTATGGCAGTCACCACGAACCGGGCGTTGTCCCGCCGGCCTGCCGTCCCTCCGTCGTGCCGGTTCTTGGTTTTCAAGACGGCGCCGGTTATGTCCCGAGCATGAGGCAAGGGTTCCTGCTTGAGTGGACGGTGCCGTCAGACGATTGCCCCAAGTGCGAGGCAAGCGGCGGACAGTGCAGGTATGCCAACGACGGCACCGGATTTTCCTGCCATTGCTCCGGCGACGTGTACCCTGAGAAGTGCGGTGAGTTGAGGAAAATTAACTGACACCGCCACCAAGAATTTCCCTAGTCAAAAATTTCAAGTGCTAGTGACCGATTCAGTGACTCCAAAAATGCCTGACGTAGGTAGCAATTTGATACTGCATCTGATATAGAATTGTTGTCAAGAGTAGATTTTCTACGTTTTCGGTCGCTGTTGCTAGAAGGAGTATTGAATGCTGATTGGACACGGATATTGTTGTTCTTTCAACTCTTGAGTGCTTGCTTGGTTTCTTGGAGCTCCTGCAGATTATTATTTTGTTTTTAGTAGTTAGTGATGTAGTTAGTCGTTGATTGATTCCTAGTCAAAAAATACATTTGTGAATTAGTCAACAACGCTATTCAACAAAGATGCCGTGCCGACGATAACGTGTTCCTGGTTTTGTTCCAAATAGACTATTTCCCGTAATCGCCGATCAATGCTCTTACTTTTCTGTGCCCTGGTCCGTTTTTCAAACATATGGAAGTCAATGGTATGGCAACTGTTTGTTGTGGAATTAGGGGTGTAAAGTTGAAATTGGGCACTGTGGTTAGTTTCAGTGGATACTTAGATACGGATATATATAGACATAGTTTAGAGCGTAGACTCACTCATTTTGCTTCGTATATAGTCTGCATTGAAATCTCTAAGAATTTAGAAACGGAGGGAGTATGATACATTGCCACCACTTGGATTTTCCTAATTAACCACTCACAAAAGGGAGTTCGACTTTACGTAGAAGCTACCAAAGTTAGCGATGCAATACTGATTCGGCATGAATAAATTTCTTCTCATTTGTCAAGTGACTACTATACTTTTTGTTTATTACTTTATAAACCGCAATAACATTTACAGACACTTTTTATGCAGGGGACAGTGGAAAGACAAGTATAAAGTTCATAATAGGTGAGTGTAATCAACTGTCAAGCTGCTCGGCCCATCTATTCCTTCGGTTCTTATTTCCTCGCTCCAAATTGTACCATAATATGGAGAATATGGGGGTGAAATCTCATGATGAAGAATTAATCAGATTGTTAGTTTGCTTCATGTTGCTAATGTGTTATATTGTTGTGAACAGTTGGAGCGGTAGCCGGTTTTGCTGCATTCTTGGCATTTGTCTTGTTTGCCTTATACCAACGAAAGAAGAGCAAACAAGCTGTAGCTTCAAATGAGTTCATGCGAAGTGGATCTTCAATGACGTCATACAACAAAGACCTTGAGCTGGGTGGTTCTCCTCATATCTTCACTTTCGAGGAACTCGAAGTGGCTACTGATGGATTTAGTGCTTCAAGGGAGCTTGGTGATGGTGGTTTTGGAACTGTTTATAAAGGTAAAACACATGTTTGCCGAACTCTTTGCTTGTCAATCTTATAAGTAAATTGTAGATGCTCGGAGCTCCATTCTCAATTGTATTCTCTGATAAAACTATCTTGCCCTTAATTCACTTGGCAATGAGCCAATGACAACTTTGACATTTTTGTCATTCAGGAAAACTCAAGGATGGGAGAGTAGTTGCGGTGAAACGCCTTTACAAGAACAACTACAGACGGGTTGAGCAGTTCCTGAATGAGGTCGACATCCTGTCCCGCCTGCTCCACCAGAACCTTGTCATCCTATATGGCTGCACTTCTCGGATGAGCCGTGACCTTCTCCTGGTGTACGAGTTCATCGCAAATGGGACTGTCGCAGACCATCTTCACGGATCATGCTCAGCGGAACGAGGCCTCACGTGGCCTCTAAGACTGAACATTGCCATAGAAACGGCTGAAGCACTGGCCTACCTCCATGCTGTCGAGATCATACACCGGGATGTGAAGACAACCAACATATTGCTTGACAACAGCTTCCATGTCAAAGTTGCAGACTTTGGGTTGTCGCGCCTGTTCCCACTGGAGGTCACCCATATCTCCACTGTTCCACAGGGCACACCGGGCTATGTCGACCCGGTGTACCACCAGTGCTACAAGCTGACCGACAAGAGCGATGTGTACAGTTTCGGTGTCGTGCTGGTGGAGCTGATATCCTCAAAGCCCGCTGTGGACATGAGCAGGAGCCACAGTGAGATCAACCTTGCCAACATGGCTCTCAACAGGATTCAGAACCATGAAGTCGTTCAGTTGGTTGATCCGGAGCTCGGCTACGACACCGACCCCGAAACAAAGAGAACAATTGACCTAGTGGCCGAGGTGGCCTTCCAGTGCCTGCAGATGGAGAGGGATCTGAGGCCGTCGATCAAGGAGGTGGTGGAGATCCTGACTTGCGTCAGGGACGGAGACTGTCGGGCTAAGAGCATGAAGAAGAAGGCGTCTCAGAAAGAGGACGCACACTTGCTCATGGATGACCTGCAGTTTTCGCCTGACTCGGTCATCCATAGATTCCATAGCCAGTCAACTAACCACTCGGTAGCGTCGAATGCTAGCGGATTATGATGTGCTTTGTATTGATTCTGAAGAAATAAGGCCACTGCCCCTGTCGATCGGATGAGTTGTATATAGCATAGAGTTTGCTAATGAGGTGGTTCATCTTACTAATAAGTACAGGCTCATGGTTGCAGTAACTCTGCATTTCTGTCCAAAAAAAAAAAAAACTCGGCATCTCTGAGCTTGGCAATGATTCAAATTGTAGGTGTATGTACTAGGAGCAAATTCCAGGATAAGCACTGTAATATACGTATAGTCAGTTCAAGTTGACGAAAAGGTTGAATTCAGAAGTTGAACTGATCAACATGCATATTATAAGTAATCATACTGTGCTTATATATAGGAGTAATATACAGTTATTTGAGATACTTACCGCAGATACATCGTGTAAGTTTGCAGTTGTCGTATATAATCATCTGAAAGTTCTTCTGAAATTTGGAACTCAAGCCAATGTATTGTACCACCAGTTTTACTTGGTGTCAGCACGACAGGTACATTTTCTTTTGAAATCTGCATAGGACACAAGAGGCTGTCATCTGGGACCAAGGCCCAGCTGATGCTGCACGGTTGCTGAAGAATGTCGCTCTAGTGACCTTTTGGTATCAGAGGCTCTCATTCACCCGCCCCACAAAAAATGTCCCATTCTCATTTCCTTGTTTTGATGGAGAAGATCCGAAGTGGTGGAAGGATCGTTGTGAAAAGTACTTTTAGATGTTTGATGTTCCACATGATAGCTTGGCAAATTATGTCACTTTGCAATTTCATGGAGTAGCTACGTCTTGGTTACATGTCATGAGTCACTGCATATAGTTGATACCTGGTCTCATTTAGTTCTAGTGTTTATATGCTAATTTTGACACCAATAAGAATGAGCACCACCTCGAGAAACTACTCAAACCGAAACAAACAGGCACAATCACTAAATATTGTTTATGGTCTAAATGACAACATTAGAATCTGGGTGCTTCCTTGCCTAAAAAAGAAAGAATCTGGCTGCTCCCCAAAAATGAAAAGCACAATTGTGCTTTCATAATAAAGTGAAAAGCGATCAAACGTGATCGGGCAAGCTGATCATGGATGTAACTTCGGTGCTACTGGTTCGACGTAGTATAGGTCCCGTTGAGGGAGTCCTGAATTAAGGAGTCCTCGGACGACCGTACTATGTGACATGGGCCGGACTGGTGGGCTATGAAGATACAAGACAGAAGATTTCTTCCCGTGTCCAGATAGGACTCTCCTTAGCATGAAAGGCAAGCTTGGAGTTTGGATATGTAGATTCCTTTTTCTGTAACCGACTTTGTACAACCCTAGCCCCCTCCGGTGTCTATATGAACCGGAGGGGTTAGTCCGTAGAGGCAATCATAATCATACAAGCTAGACTCTTAGGGTTTTAGCCATTACGATCTTGTGGTAGATCAACTCTTGTAATACTCATATTCATCAAGATCAATCAAGTAGGAAGTAGGGTATTACCTCCATAGAGAAGGCCCGAATCTGGGTAAACATCGTGTCCCTCGCCTCCTGTTACCATCAACCTTAGACGCACAGTTCGGAACCCCCTACCCGAGATCTGTCGGTTTTGACACCGACATTGGTGCTTTCATTGAGAGTTCCGCTGTGACGTTGAAGACAGGATTGATGGCTCGCCTTGTTATCAAGGACAATATCACCTCCGGAGGAGCCATGGCCTCAGCCCAAACCCTCCGGCTGGGCGGCTTTACCATGACTGCATGTTCGGTCGTTGGGCCGACGATGACTTCTCGGGTCATCGAAAATTGCCTCCGTGTCGACTCCGAATACTCCAAACGGCTAGATCCGACGGAGTTGTCGTCTTTAAACGAACTCCTGGATCACATCGCCGCCTTGGGGGTCGCTACAGACTACGATCGGATTGGGCTTAAACCCGATCGAAGAGAAATCAAATCTCCGCCGATCACCCACCAGATAGCGGTAGTAGAGGAGCAATACAACAACTCTTCCTCTATCTTGAGGATGAACTATATTCGGATTTCCGAGCTCGAGGAGCCAGATACCCGTCCGCGGAAAGACGTGCCCCGTCCCCCGAACCTAGACTCAGACAGTGGACCTGAAAAATTGGTTGATATCCCGGAGCCCGAACGGTTAAGCTCGGAATTTCTCAAACTCCGGATCCCAAATTGGGTCAGGGTTCGGATTCAAATCCACCCACCCACCCAGATATACGCGATCTCATGTACATACGACAGTAGTCTGAGGAAACAGTCCATCACTTTTGGGCCAGATTCCTCCTTGTTAAAAACAAGATTAAAGATTGCCGTGACGAAGACGCGATCTCTGTATTCTGCAATAATTGCACAGACGAGGGAATCCTCAATGCCATTAACCGCCGTCGCGTATCACACTTTGCTGACTTGGCAACCATAGTACAGAAGTACTACGAAATGGAAAGCGCCTGGAAAACTCAGGCAGCTCCCTGGGAGCAACCAGTTTCCACTCAACCCCTCATCCGGGCAAAAAGGATGCACCCTCGTGGGTCGCCCGATCCAATAGTAAAGAAATCTAAGCCCATTACGGGGCACGAAACCGTTCTGGAGGGATGGCTCGATAGGCCATGCAAAATACACACAACACCGGATACCATATCAACCCACAGCCTTATAGCATGTTGGATACTCCGGCAAGTGGCCAAGAGCGGCGAAGATATCCTCACCAAAAATACCGCAGAGCAACACCCCACGGAAGACGACGACTTCGGAGTATTGACGGTCTTTGAGACTTCGCCTAAAACAATAGGCGCAAAAGGTCACTCCGCAGCCTCGCTGAAGTCTGCCAAGTCGCAGCAATAAACCCCTGAGACGACACGGCCATAACTTTCAATGCCAATGATGAACCAAAATTCAACACAGTCCGGGCACCAGCCGCATTGGTCCCCAGTCCAATCGTGGATGGCTTTCGTCTTACCAAAGAGCTCATGGACGGTGGCAGCGGACTAAACCTTATTTATGAGGAAACTCTCAACAAAATGGAAATAGACAGGAGCCGCATTGAGCAAAGTAGCACGACCTTCCGAGGAATCATTCCTAGCCGGGAGGCGCGATGCGTAGGAAAAATCACACTCGATGTGGTATTCGGCACGCTGGAGAATTATCGGTCCAAAGAGATAACCTTCCAAGTGGCCCCTTTCAACAGTGGATATCACGCCTTATTAGGGCGAGATGCATTTGCACGCTTCCAAGCTATGCCCCATTACGGGTACATGAAGCTTAAGATGCCCGGGACCAATGGTATTATCACCCTTGCCAGTGATCCGGACAAAGCACTCCACACCGAAAACAAAACCACAGCCCTAGCCCTCGAGGCATTGTCTGAAGCCCTCGCGG
This sequence comes from Aegilops bicornis, assembly GCA_021605145.1. NCBI lineage: Eukaryota > Viridiplantae > Streptophyta > Magnoliopsida > Poales > Poaceae > Aegilops > Aegilops bicornis. The sequence goes on along the minus strand of CM038671.1, from coordinate 33,601,323 downwards.
CCGAAGAGTTAACCGCACTACGCTCAACGGTGGATAGGGACGACGTGATCCTGGACAAGCGACCCAAATCCACCTCCTTTAAACCAGAAGACGAAATAGTCAAATTTCAAGTCCACCCGACGGACCCCAAGAAGACAGCATCCATCGGGGCACAGCTGGACCCAACGGTTGACGCCGCACTGCGAGCGTTCCTACGTGAAAACTGGGACATATTCTCCTGGCACCCTTGTGATATGCCAGGGATCCCACGCAGGCTGGCCGAACAAAGCCTCAATATATCAAAGGGACATAAACCGGTCAAGCAAACACTACGGCGCTTTTCCGAACCCAAACGACAAGCTATGGGGGAGGAGCTAGCCAAGTTAATCAAGGCCGGATTCATCAGAGAAATAAAACACCCGGACTGGCTAGCGAACCTGGTGATGGTACCAAAGAAGGATAAATCCGGGCGCCTATGCGTCGACTTCAAAGACCTCAACAAGGCCTGCCCTAAGGATCCCTTCCCCCTCCCCTGTATCGATTAGATTATCGACGCCACTGCAGGACACAACTCAGTGTGTTTCCTCGATGCATACTTCGGATACCATCAAATCAAGATGAAGGAGTCTGATCAAGACGCAACGGCATTTATTACCCCATACGGGCCTTTTCTGCTTCAACACCATGCCCTTCGGGCTCAAAAACGCCGATGCCACCTACCAACGCATGATCCAAACATGCCTGGAGAAACAAATCGGCAAGACAGTTGAAGCATATGTGGATGACGTAGTCATCAGAACTAGGCACATCGAGTCATTAATAGACTATCTCTGTCTCACATTCGACAACCTCCGTGCATATGACATCAAGCTCAATCCAGAAAAGTGTGTTTTCGGTGTTCCTGCTGGAAAACTGCTGGGCTTCATCGTTTCCAATAAAGGAATTGAGGCGAACCCAGCTAAAATCCGAGCTTTGTCACAGTTGGCTACGCCAACAGACCTTAAACAAGTCCAAAACTAGCCAGATGTGTGGCAGCTTTAAGCCGCTTTATCTCCAGACTAGGAGAAAAAGCATTGCCACTTTATCGCCTTCTCCGATGCACCGACCACTTCGAGTGGACGGACGCAACAACAGCTGGACTGGAAGAAATAAAGGCTCTTTTAGCGAGCAACCCAATCCTGGCCGCACCTATCGTCGGCGAACCCATGTTATTATACATATCGGCAACACACCAGGTCGTGAGTGCGGTGCTCGTCGTTGAACGAAAGGAGGACGGACCGAAATTCCCGCTTCAGAAGCCGGTATACTACGTATCCACTGTCCTCACACCATGCAAATCCCGGTACCCTCATTACCAAAAAATAGCATACACGGTCTTCATGGCATCCCGGAAGCTACGACACTACTTTCAAGAGTGCTCAATCACGATGGCCTCCGAAGTACCACTCAATGACATAATAAACAACCACGATGCCACGGGCCAGATTGCCAAGTGGGCCATTGAGCTCCTCCCATTCGACATAACATACAGACCGCGTCGGGCCATTAAATCCCAAGTACTGGCCCACTTCGTCGCCGAATGGACAGAGGCCGAACTCCCTAAATAGTACGGCACATATTCCAACTGAGTCATGCACTTCGACGGCTCCAAAATACTGGTGGGCTTAGGAGTGGGTGTTGTCCTAACATCCCCCACTGGAGATACAGTTCAGTACGTACTCCAAATATTATACACATACTCCAACAATGCAGCCGAATACGGGGCCTTGTGACATCATCTGCGGATGGTTGTCTCCATGGGCATACAACGCCTAGAAGTGCGCAGGGATTCAAACCTCGCAATATCTCAAATAAATGGAGATTTCGATGCCAAAGATCCGAAGATGGGGGCTTACCGTAACGCCGTTCTCAAAATGTTGGCCCGGTTCGAGGGGCTCGAGTTTCATCATGTGGCTCAAGAAAGTAATCAAGCGGGGATGTCCTTGCTCGCATCGATGCTAAGCGCGACCCTGTCCCACCCAACATCTTTCTGGAAAGGATCTTCAAGCCATCCATGGTGTGGCAAGGGGAGAGCGGCAACACCAGTCCGGATCCGACTATAATCCTAGATTCCGAACACACCGATATCATTGGGGGCTCAGCCACCGAAATAACACTGCCGGCCCACCTCATCATGGCAGTCATTGACCCATGGACCGAACCCTTCTTGGCCTACCTTAATAGGCGAGAACTCCTTGAAGATCAGAATGAGGCACGCCGCATTTTCCGGCGCTCGAAAGCCTACAAGGTTCACGATGAAGAACTATACAAGAAAAGCGTTACCGGAGTACTTCATAGATGTATCTCCGAGGAAGAGGGGCGGCAGCTATTGGCTAAAATTCATGCTGGTCTCGCTGGTCACCACGTCGCGGCTCGGGCCCTTGTAAGCAAGGCCTTCCATATAGGTTTCTATTGGCCGACAGCCCGAGCAGATGCACAGGACCTTGTCCAACGTTGCGTCGGATGCCAACTTTTCGCCAACCAAAGCCATATGCCACCCACCGCTCTACAAACAATCCCCATCACTTGGCCCTTCGTGTTCTGGGGGCTTGATATGGTCGGACCCCTTAAAGGAGGAAGCCATAAGAAAAAATACCTGTTGGTCATGGTGGATAAATTCACTAAGTGGATAGAGGCCAAACTAGTTAAAACGGCCGAGGTCGGACCAGTGATAGACTTCATATCCAGTGTTGTGCGCCATTATGGTGTTCCACACAGCATTATCACCGATAACGGCTCCAATTTCATAGTCGATGAGGTGAAAACCTGGTGTGCTAATCTGGGCATTAAGCTTGATTACGCCTTTGTCTATCACCCGCAAACAAACGGTCAAGTCGAACGAGCCAATAGTCTTATTATGAGCGGCATTAAGCCCGGACTAGTGCGGTCTTTGAAATAATCAGACAAGCACTGGGTAGAGGAGCTCGACTCCGCACTCTGGAGGCTGAGGACCACGCCCAATCGAACTACCAGATATACACCTTTCTTCATGGTGTACAACGCAGAGGTTGTGTTATCCTGCGACATTATTCATGACTCACCTCGAGTGCGCGTGTATGAAGAGAGAGAGGCCGAGCTTGATCGGCAGGACAGCTTAGATGCCCTAGAGGAGGAGCGCGACGTTGCAAAACCATGTTCTGCATTTTATCAACAACAAGCCCGTAGATATCAAAGCAGAGAAGTACGGGCCAAGACTTATAATATTGGCGAACTCGTTCTACGCTTGTCGGAGAAGAAAAATGACAAACTCAAGCCCAAGTGGGAGGGTCCCTTCATCATCGACGAAGTTCTCACTGGAGGAGCGTACCGCCTGCGTGATGCATCTGACAATCGCCTAGAGCCGAACCCATGGAATGCGGCCAGACTCCAAAGATTCTATGCCTAGCGCCGAACTCTTTGTTCGTCTCCTTCTCCCTTTTGTTTCCATTCTCTATTTATTTATTCCCTCTCTTTTCACTTTTTCTTCTTTTTAGCCTTAAAGCTCTCATGGACTGATAGAATTGGGCGGCAAGCTCTTTAACCAAGTACGGGCCGTCCCTTCAAGCATCATGGTAAAGTACTTTGCGCACGCGGCCTCATCCACATCTAGCATCTCCATGGCCATCTCATAGCTCTCTATCCATGCTTACGGAGATAAATCAGCGATGTAATTTGGCACCTTGCGGACCCTTGAAGTCTTTGGGCAAGCGCCACGTTGCGAAGCGAGGATCAAACAGGGCACCCCCAAGCTAGAAGCGACCCCAGCTCGGCCCGAGGTGGTGGGGCGAACCGGCGTGGTGGCCAGCGCCTCGGATTACTCTTTGCTAACTTTCGGCCTCCCGCCGTGCGGGCCGGTCCACCACTTCACGAGCATCGCGAATACCGCTGCCGGGTTATGGCCATGGGCCGCTTCACGGTGCCGTGTGTTGCTCGATACAGCCGGTTCATCCATACGCTTTCTTGTAGCTCCTTTCGGACGTGGGGTGGAATGAATCTGGTCATTTGTACGAGTATGCTTCCTGTTGGATCAAAGCGGTTCGAAGAAGCTCCTTAACCCGGCGTGTCTCTACTGCCTACGGAGAATCTCCTTCAATCGGGATGGCCTCCAATCGTGAAGCGGCAGTGACAAGATTGTCCATAGGATTAGAATAATGACCCGGAGGTGTCTGGACCGGCGGAGGCATCATATTGTTCTCGCCGAGGGGTTCCATGAGGCGGGTTGGATCGGCGCGCTGGCCACAGTGCCTCGGCCGGTTTACCTCTGGCGGATTACTGGTTCCATACAGGGTGTTAAAGAGGTTTCTAAGCGCCGAAATCAAGGCAAACGGGACCTGTGTTTCCGCTTTAAGACCTCATGCGACGCGTTCTGGTCCAACATAAGCTTATAGGCCTGGGCATCCAAAGCGGCCCGCTCTACGACCATCCTGTCATTCTCAGCTGCCAGGTCTGCTTTGGCCTGCGCGATCTGCTCTCTCACCTTTGCAACCTCTGCGTTGTGGGCATCTTGATCCGCCGGATTGGCCTCTGCCATAAGCACAGCTAGTGCGTCGAACAGGTCAGATAAAACTTGAGCGGCGGGTGCACGGGACCTCGCCCGGTTGCTTTGCCGCACCGATGGTCCGGAGAGCATCGCCGCCCTTGATCGAAGAGCGAAGCGCCGCTTGTGTACCGGCCATAAATATTCCAACCCGGTTGGGCTGATCGGAGGGGTCCGGAATACTATCGCCATCGGAACAGCCCCTCATCTGGTCGTCTTGCAACTGGTACAACGATTCGGTTTCTCCGGTCGAGGACTCGTCACCGGAATAGACGACGGTCTCGCTACCATATCCCGATTCGTCCCCATGGTTTCCTCCGTGGATGACTCCCACGGCGCGCTTCACGGACGGTTTAACTCGGGCAGATCTCGTATACCGAGCCGTCTCGGCGAGGTCGGTGCAGATGTCCGGGCCAGCCCCGGCTCACCAATCTTGCCAATGAAAAGCGTGTATGCCACCAAAGGGGACCGGTATCCATACTCGATTGAGCCAGCCTCGGGGCCCCATCCTGCGTCGTCGATGTAGAGCTTGCCGCGACGACTCTTGGTCATCCGGCCCACATCATAGCCTTGAGTCCTTGAACTTGCCTCCAAGATCATCAAACCATCGATGCGATAGCCCCACAAGGCGCCAACTGTCGTGGTTTTGTCACGGCAGATGTCCTCGTGAAAGGACTTAGTTGTGGAGCCATCGCTACGGGTTAACTTGAAGGGGTTAAAGCGGACGCAAAGGCACGAGAGTTTATACTAGTTTGGCCCCTTCGATGAAGGTAAAAGCCTACTTCTAGTTGTGATGGGATTGATGTGGTTTCGATGACTAGGGAGCAAATAAGCTTCGCCTAGGGCTCGAGTTGTTGTTGTCTCTCTTGAACCGCCGCCGGGTCGTCCCTTTATATACACAGGTTGACGCCCGGCCGGTCTACAGAGTCCCGAGCCGACCTGTACAAAGTGTCCGGCTCGGTCTCTCTCCTTTCTAACTTATATTACAAGTTTACATAATCATGGCGGTTTACCACTACGGGCCCTAATCCGCCTTTGGGCCGTGGGCTTCCAAGCTTTACTAGTTGAATGCCATCTTCAAGACCTTCATGGGCTTCAGCATAGTCTAAGGTGAACCGGGCCCTCCTGGATGGTTTATACTTAGTAGCTATATCCTCAACATGCCTGCTATTGCTTAGAGTGTGTCAGGTCTGATTCATTGGGAATGAATTGGAGTGCAGTGCTACGTTCTGACGCTGAGAGTTAAGTGTGTGAATGCGATCTGGTAAAGGTAGCGGTGAGAGGCCATGTAGGAGTACATGGTGGGTTGTCTCACTAGAATCGTCCTTAAGCACTGAGTTCTGTGTATGTCGTCCAATCACTAGCTACTACCACACATTGGGTTCCGGTAACTCGGCCCCTCTCGACTTATTAACCAACTTGATCTCTGTCCAGGAGTCGCAACTAGTTTCTGGTGTTTGTAGGTAGTGCTATTTTTCTACAAAGTGGCACCCGGCAGGGTGGGCTTGTGACAGACTAGGCACACGTGGCCTGGTGTACCGAGTGGCACCCGGATGGTGGGCTCGGGAACCCTGCACACATCGTTTGGGGCCGTGAGCGACACCCCGGCCGGATCTCCTTGCGGATGGAACCTGAATAGGCGATAAACCTGGGCTAGAGTCTTGTGTGGTTAGTCAGGTCGTGGCCGGCACCCTCGCCAGGCTTCCGCTTGAAGGTTGCCGAGATACATGACATGTACATGGCGGTAAGTGGCGAGAGCGTGTGTGAAGAAGTACACCCCTGCAGGATTAACATGATCTATTCGAATAGCCGGGTCCGCGGCTATGTACTTCTTGGATGCTTACGTGGTACATAGACAACTTGAAGTGGATACTCTAAAATGCTCAAGACAAGTGTGAGTGCTATGGATGGCCTTCTCGTAGGGAGACAGGGATGAATCCATAGTAGTGTATTGTGTGGTGATTAGTGGACTCGTGTGCGCCATCTCACCTCAAAGAAGTTTCTCGTAGTCGTAGAACAGGATAGCCACTGAGTCAAAGTTGGCTTGCTGCAACTAAACCCCACATTACCTTCCTGATACAAATGCATGTATGATAGGATCTGATGTAAGTCTTGTTGAGTACCTTTGTACTCATGTTGCTTTATTTATGTTTTTACAGCGGAGACTTCGGTCTTGCTAGTGTTCTCGTGGGCTTCGACAAGTAGCTTGTACCTCAGCTACGATCTTGATCGGACGTTGTAGATAGTCAGGCTCCTCAGCCTTTTCATTTGTAGATGTCTGTACTCAGACATGTAATGCTTCCGCTTGTTGCTTGTATGCTCTGAATGTTGGGTCATGTGACCCCTGTTTGTAATAAATGCTATGATGGCTCTTCTGAGCCTTTATCTATATGAGTTGTTGAGTTATGTTGTGATGCCATGTTGTGCAGCACATACTTGCATGTTATGCGTACGTGTAATGTGTATTGCTATGTGTAGGATCTCACTATCTAGTTGTTTATCCTTAGTAGCCTCTCTTACCGGGAAATGTCTCCTAGTGCTTCCACTGAGCCCTGGTAGCTTGCTACTGCTCCGGAACACTTAGGCTGGCCGGCATGTGTCCTTCTTCGTTCCTGTGTCTGTCCCTTCGGGGAAATCTCACGCGATGTCTACCGGAGTCCTGTTAGCCTGCTACAGCCCGAACCCTTCGGAGTCCTGCTAGCCCAGTTGCTACAGCCCGGATTCACTCGCTGATGACTGACATGTTCGATGTTGGGTCATGTATGCATGTCCGTGTAAGTTAGTGCCACTTCGGGTTCACGACTAGCCATGTCAGCTCGGGTTCTTGTCATATGGATGCTAGCGACACTATCATATACGTGTGCCAAAAGGCGCAAACGGTCCCGGGCATGGTAAGGCGACACCGTGGGAATACCGTGCGTGAGGCCGCGAAGTGATTTGAGGTGTTACATGCTAGATCGGTGTGACATAGAATCGGGGTCCTGGCAGCTTTGGTATCGAGCTCGACCGCTCAGAGGGATTACCAAGCCAAACTGGTCGAAGTTGAGTCTAGAAATTCTTTAGTTATGTAAGGGAATTGATTGCGGGAAGGAACTTAAGGCTCTTTTTACTCCTTATACCTCATGGCCTTCTGATCTGAGTCATCCTACCTTTCCTACGGGGTTAAGGAACTAGGCTTTCTCTTCTGTCTATCAGGATCACGTGTTACTACTCTATAGTCCCATAGGATTGGTTGATCAGAGTCATACCCCAGTTTTGAGTACTTCCGGTGTAGTCTGTTTAGTACTATCTCAGAACCTTGAGTGATGATGTTGAGTATGTTACTACCCCATTTTAGCAGGATGTCTCATTCTGAGCATTTCTTGTCGTTATCTTTGCCGGAATTGCCCTAGGAGTTCGAGAGATACTAATTTCCTTGTCCTACATTCTACAGCCTATAGATGATGCTGATTCCGTCCTTGGTTTCGTTTCTCAGGATGTCATCAGTTAAGCGAAGTTCTGTTGCTCGTAGCCAGAACCATGGAGATGGTAGGGATGAGGATCCTCCTGACCCGCCTTCGTTGACAGAGTTCATGTTAGATATGGAGAGGAACAAGCGTGAGTCTAACCGCTTGTTGGCACGTATCGAGGAGAACACCGCACATCGGTTCAAAGGGTCTGCAACCATTCATGACTTTATTCGCTTGCACCCACCCACCTTTCATCATTCTATTGAGCCACTCGATGCAGATGACCGGCTCCATAGCATCACTCATAAGCTGCGTTCCGTGAACGTAGCTGAAGATGACAATGTCATCTATGCCACATACCATTTGGAAGGTCCTGCTAGTCTTTGGTGGCAGAACTATGAGGCTATGCTTCCAGCTGGCCAGATTCCTACCTGGAGGGACTTCATTGAGGCTTTTCGCGAGCATCACATACCTCAGGCCCTCATCGATCGCAAGAGAGAAGAGTTCTATAGTTTCCTTAAGAGTAAGATGGTTGTTGATGCTTACAGTAGAGAGTTTGAGAACCTCGCCCGTTATACCACAGAAGAGGTGTCTATGGACGCTAAGTAGGATAGGTTCCGGAAAGGTCTCAACCCCAAGTTGCGTCGTGATCTCCACCTGCATCATTGTGATACATTCCAAGCTCTTGTGAACAAGGCCATTAATGTAGAGACAGCTCAGCTCACTTACGAGGAGTCTGGTAAGCACACCCGTGATTTGGGATCTTCTTCCGGTTCTGGTTCTCAGAAGCGCCGGATTTGGGTTCCAAACTCCGCTCTTCCTTCTGGATATGCACCGAGACCATCCTGTGTGGTGCCTCCCCCTGCTCAGTCGTATGTTCCACCCAGGCCTACTGGTAGAGCGCTTGTCAGTGCGGGTCCACGTCCAACTTCATGGACTTGCTTCACATGCGGGAAGCCAGGACACTATGCACGTGACTGCTCTCAGACTAGTTATGCTCCACCCCAGCCCGAGAAGACTGTTGGCTGTGTTAAGCCATCAAGCAAGATGATCAGTGCCAAGCCAGCCCGCACTAAGCGTGGACATGTGCATCACGTCTCAGCTAAAGACGCTCATGATAATCCGAATGTCGTTCTTGGTACACTCCTTGTCAACTGTCACCCAGCATCGGTTCTGTTCGATACTGGAGCATCTCACTCCTTCATTTCTGAAGGCTATGCTCGCTTGCACGACATGTCATTTTGTGATATGCCAACTCCGCTTGAAATCCAAACCCCAGGGTCTAGATGGCAGACCACCAGAATAAGCTATGGGAATGAAATCCTTGTTGATAGACTTGTATTCCATGCATCACTTGTAGCCCTCAAGTCCTCAGATATTAACATCATCTTGGGTATGGACTGGATGACAACTCATCATGCCAAGATTGATTGTTACACCAGGTCTGTTCAGCTTACACACCCATCTGGCAAGATAGTCACTGTCTCCACTAGAGTTGCAAAGCGTCAGCTCTATTCTCTTAATGCCAGCCCTCTTCCAGACCTTGAAGATATCCCCGTAGTCCGTGACTTTCCGGATGTCTTTCCAGAGGAACTGTCAGGTGTTCCACCAGACAGAGATGTAGAGTTCATCATAGATCTTATCCCAGGGACCGCTCCAATCTCTAGGAGACCTTACAAAATGGCACCCTTAGAACTAGCTGAGCTTAAGAAACAACTTGATGAGTCCTTGCAAAAGGGTTTTATCCGTCCTAGTTCTTCTCCTTGGGCTTGCCCCGTCCTCTTCGTCAAGAAGAAGGATGGTACGGACCGGATGGTTGTAGATTATCGTCCCGTTAGTTTGGTCACGATAAAGAACAAATATCCGCTTCCCAGGATCAACGATCTGTATGATCATTTCATTTGGATCCTTAGTCTTTGCTAAGATGGATTTGAGGTTAGGCTACCACCAAATCAAGATCAGAAACAGGGACATCCCCAAGACAGCCTTTGTCACTCGTTATGGCCAGTATGAGTACACCGTCATGTCCTTCGGTCTAACCAACACCCCAGCCACCTTCTCCCGCCTGATGAGCTCGATCTTCATGGAGTACTTAGATAAGTTCGTCGTGGTCTACCTCGATGATATTCTTATTTACTCGAAGAACGAGGAAGAGCATGCCAAACATCTTAGACTTGTGTTAGAAAAACTCAGGGAGCACCGCCTTTATGCCAAGTTCTCCAAGTGTGAATTTTGGTTGCCAGAAGTGACCTATCTAGGCCACGTGATATCTGGTAAGGGCATTGCTGTCAATCCCGAGAGAGGTAAGGCCGTTCTTGATTGGACCAAACCGTTAAACAAGTTAGGAGTTTCCTTGGTCTAGCCAGTTATTGTCGCCGCTTTGTTGAAAACTTCTCCAAAGTAGCCAAACCCCTCACGGAACTTCTTAAGAAAGATAAAAAGTTTGAGTGGTCCCCATAGTGTGAGTACAGTTTTCAGGAACTGAAAAGACGTCTGACTTCTGCTCCCATACTTGTGCCACCGGATTTCACTAAAGACTTTCTTATATACTGCGATGCCTCACGATAGGGACTAGGTTGCATTCTTATGCAGGATCGTCATGTGATTGCCTATGCATCTCGACAGTTGCATCCACATGAGGAGAATTATCCTACATATGGTCTAGAGCTTGCAGCCGTAGTCTATGCACTCAAGACCTGGCGACATTACCTTCTTGGTAAACATTGCGAGATCTACACCGATCACCAGAGTCTCAAGTATATCTTCACCCAACCAGATTTGAACCTTAGGCAAAGACGTTGGTTGGAAGTGATCTCAGATTATGATCTAGGGATTACTTACACTCCAGGAAAGCCAATGTCATGGCTGATGCGCTAAGTCATAAATCCTATTGCAACAATCTCATGTTGCGGCAGGGCCAACCACTTCTCCATGAGGAATTCTGTAAGCTTAACTAGTTGCTCCCGTAACAGCCCTATACGTATCCCTGTGGTATCCCATCGTATCCCAGCCGTTTTACATTTTTTCTTTTTATTTTAATTCAAAAAAAGGGATACTTAGGGATACGTGTATCCCCTGCGTATCCGTGCGTATCCCCGTTCTGGCCACGTTTTTTGCACTGATACGGCACCTCCCAGCCGTATCCCTGCAACATAGCTGATTTTCGCTACTCCTGCTTCCGGTGTACAAATAATAGAAGTTGTTCGGTATGAGGTTAACTGGGATGTGATGTGAGTTGAAGGAGGCCCAATACAACCTTGATAGGGTAATCAACGTAAATGCTATATCTCGCTTATAGCAAGAATAGCATCCATCTGTCCCCGAAGGCGTGCGTATATAGGTCTGGCCCATTAGCTCAGGTCGTCCGCTCGCTCTGTTCCACCTACTGCTTTTGGCCATTTTTGTAGTTTTTTCTTTTCCATTTTATTTTATTCTTCATTCTGGTTTCTTTTGTTTCTTCACCTATTTTCTTTGTTTTTCATTGGGTTTCTTCGTTCCTTACATGGGTTTCATCGGATTTTTCTTTTTTTTCCTTTGTTTCTTTCTCGGTTTTCACTCTTCGCTGATGTTTTACTTTTATTTTATTTCATTTTTCCGTACACATTAAACGTTTTTTTAAAATTAGGAACATTTTTGGTATACACGTTCATATTTTCAAATACATGATTAACATTTTTCTATGACTACCTTTTTCCATACACATTGTATATTTTGTCTATATATCAGAAACTTTTTTATATAGATGTTTAATTTTTTTAATACATGATTAATACATTTTAAACTTAAATTCTTTGATGTCTTCACTTTCCATAAACATACCTCTGACCCATTTTAGTTGTCGCTGAAATGGATGTATATAGATATATTTAAGTGGTACATGCAACCGTTTGAGCGACAATTAATTTTGATCAGAGGGATTACATTTTTTGTATACATCAAGAACATTTTAAATATACATGCTTAATGTTTTTCAAAACACCTAATTAATATTTTTAAACTTATATTTTTCTATGTCTACTATTTCCATACATATTGTACATTTTTGGTATATACCATGAACATTTTTATATACAAACTTAACATTTTTTATATACACACTTAACATTTTTAAAATACGCGATTAACTTTTTTTTAAACTTATATATTTCTATGTCTACTTTTTCCCATACACATTGTACATATTTGGTATATATTAGGAACTTTTTCTATATACTCCCTCAGTACCAAAATATAAGATGTTTTTGCAGTTTAATTTGAACTGCAAATACGCCTTATATTCTAGTATAGAGACATGTTTAACATTTTTGAAATATATGATTAATATATTTCAATATATTTATTTCTCTAATACATTAGTGCATGCACGTTCAACATTTTTCTAATGCTTTTTTTCAAGTTTTTTGTATACAAAGTGATAGTAGTAGATATATTCAACCGAAAGAAGCAAAGCTCAAATAATAAACCAAGAACCGAATGCAAAATGTGAGGAAAAAAACATTGAAGGCATGTGGTCCTACTGTCTCGCGTCAAGCGATACATAGGCGCGCCCGGGTAGTCAATCCCTCATTACCGAGTATCAAAGCCCCTCACCATGTTAATCTTATCTACACACATGGAAGCTAGTGTTTGGTCCTAGTCTAACTGGGATCCGAAGGCGACACACACAATGCCCATACAATACGCCCGGTCTATACATTACACCTGGTCTTGGTCTCTTGTGGCACCGAAATTCTCGCGTCTTTTAGCGCCGCGTTAGGTGGTGGCGCCCGATCGACGGCGACAGTCGGGGCTCCTTTTTCTTTTTGTCCATTGGGCAGACCACCACCCGCGCCCCGCTCTCGGGGCCTCCAAATGGCGACCCGCCCTGCATTGCGGCCTGAGCACGTAAGCAAAACAACTCCAAGAATGTGCCCAGACATAGACAACTCCCCTGCGACAAAGCTTTTATAGGCGCCATAGAGAGCGAGTCCAGTCCAAGGCCGCCATTATTTCTGGATCCTCCCCTGAATCCCAGGTCCCAGGTCCCAGGTCGGTCGTCTCTCCCTCCATAGCCACGAGCTACGGCGGCAACCGGACAAGAATGCTATGAGAGACTGAGAGGTATATAACCGACGGCCATATCCAGGTGAGGCAGAGAGAGGGAGAGAGCGGTGGTGGGAGAGATAGCCGGAGAGATGGCTGCGGGGACGCTGCAGATCAGGCCGAAGGCGAAGAGCCTGTGGCTGCTGGTGCGCCGGCTGCTCTGCCGCGGCAACAAGCTGCACAGACCGCCCGCGGGCGCCGGGGACCAGCAGGGAGACGGCTGCGGGGAGAAGACGAGCCTCCTCGGCCGGAGCGGCTCCCTGGAGGAGCTCCTGGGGCCGGACGTCGCCGGCGCCGTGCGCCGCAGCGCCAGGAAGGACGTCCAGGTCGTCCAGCACGTGCTGCTGCCGCCTGAGCGGCAACGGCAGCATCACGCGGACGTGGCGGAGGCTCGCCCGCCGGACGAGCCGCTGGCCGCCAGCGCCGCGGCCGTGCAGCAGTACCGGAGGTTCATGTTCGGCGGGTTCCGGCGGCGGCTCATGATGCGGAGACAGTGGCGGCCCATGCTCGTCGCCATCCCGGAGTGATCCGCCGTCCATCGTTCGTATGGACACCGTGTCCCGTCCCGTGGAATCCGGCTGCCATGTTCGTGCAGACATGTGGGTGTAGCTTTTCGTGCTGTCGAGCTGTTCCGGCCCTGCCTTTGTTCGTTTCTTGCTGCGATCGCGTAGAGGTTGATGCTGCTGCTGTGGTGGTCCATGTAGTAGCGATGTTGGCACATAACTTTCGACATTGTTATTCTTGGAAGCATCTTGAACAAATCTCTGCTCAGCAGCCATGGAATAAGTTTGGAGAGCGACTGTACGACATGGACTGATTTTTGTTTTCGAGTTCGGTCACTTCGCTGTCCACCTTCCGATCTTGATCCTAGGGCTCCGCGGCCTTCTTCCTCCTCTTCCATACCTTGCTTCTACACCGCATGCGCCGGCGATGGCTCGGCCGCCCCCGTGCCGCCGCGGACTCGCCGGGGACGCCACGTTTGTACGTACCTCATCTGTATAAGTTTTGCAGGTTTGTATGTGAGCAAATCACAAGTAGTGCATCAGCTAGCAGTGAGAGCAGGCCAACGGTAATGTGATGTGCAGCTCGGCCTTTGATAAAGGAGAAAAGAAATCCGGTGATTCGCCTTGGCTTTTGATGGGCTCGAGGGATTTCAAATTGCAGATTTGAAAAACGATGTGACTTGCTTGGCTCCTTCGCAACCTATAAAGTAGCACACACCAAAATTAAGTTTGCCATCGGCTATGCTTTAGCATAAGAACGGACAAACGAGCGAAGTCTGGGTGAAATTGCTTTAAATGTCTGTTTGGATTTGGTTCCGAAATTGCTTTCGGCGTGAGCTTCGACTGCCCTTCAGACAATTACGGTTTCGGACAATTACGTCTGCCTGGATCACATTTTTGTTTCTCAAAAAAAAAACATGAACTTCTCTTTTTTTTCTAGGGCTAGACATGGACTTCTCTGGCTCGCTTGTTCGGTTTGCTTTAGAGCCCGGAGCGGGAATATTCTTGATCAAAACCAAAAATCTTGAATAACAGAATAAAAAACGAAAAATAAAACAACAAAGAAAAACCGAAAACCCCATAGTAGAAAAAAAGCTGGAATGAAATTTAAAAATACCGCATGCAAAACCTTCTAGAAGATCCCAAAAGCGGAATACTCACCTACAATGCAGTCTCAAGAATGGGCCAGCACGTTACACTTACTGGTATGCGACATGTACTGGTAAAGCATTATCCAAAGCGATATACAGGCACTAATGGCATTCCCTATTCGGTGCTTAAGGCGCCCGTTTCTTGCATATTCGCAAACGGGCGCACACACCCTGGGCCGGCCCATCTATAAATTATTTTTCCTGTAAAAAGTTTTAAAAAATTGTGCAACTGATGTGATTCGAACTCCGCACACTGAGGGTCGCCTCAAGCCGTCAAGTGCAAATACCAACTGGGCAACCTTTCAGTTGTACTTAGTTCAAACACAATAACCTGTTTTGGTTCCTTTTGGTTTTTTTATTCTTCTTTTATTTTTCTTTTCAAAAATTTGTGAACATTTTCTTAAATTCGTTAATTGTTTTTTCAAATTCGTTAACTTTTGTTGAAATCAATGAAATTATTGGAATTGATGAATATGTTTTTTAAACTCGACGAACTTTTGTTGAAATCAATAATTTTTTTTGGAATCGATGAATATGTTTTTTAAACTCGATGAACATTTTATTGGAAATCAATGAATTGTTCCAATTTTTGTAAAATTTTTTAACCAAAATCGATAATTTTTTTCCAACATCAGTGAACCTTTTTTTTCAAAATCAATGATTTTTTTCAGAATCGATCAACTTTTTTTCTAAATTTGATGAATTTTTTTTCAAAACGTTTGAACTTTTTTTCCCCAAAGTCAACGGTTTCTTTTCAAAATTGATGAACTCTTTTCAAAGTTGGTGAACTTTTTTCCAAAATTTGGTGAACTTTTTTCCCAAATTAATGAACTTTTTCCAAAGTTGGTGAATTTTTTTTTGAATAAATGAACTATATTCAAATCCGTGAACTTTTATTTTCAGATTTGTGAAATCCATGAACTTTTTCAAATCCATGTACATTTCTCAATCTGTGAATTTTTTTAAACTCGTAGGCTTTTTAAATTTGATGAACTTGTTTTCAACTCATGGGCTAGAAATCGCTAGCTCCCCTAGCACGGATCACTTTGCTAACTTTTTAAGGGGCTCTTTTGCCTTTTGTAACTACGCACAGCATGTTTGCACTGTACAAAAATTGTTAGCAAAGGTTTAGGCACATAAAAATTGTTCATGAATCTGGAAAAAATGGACACAAAACAAAACGACTGGTAATTTCAAAAAAGTCAACGTATTCAATATTTGTTTACGGATTCTAAAAATGCTTGCAGATTAGAATAAATATTCATCAATTTTCAAAATCGCTATATTCAAAACTTGTTCGTGGATTCCAATAATGTTCACAGATTGCAAAAATTACACACATTCAAACATGTTCATATATTTAAAAAATGTTCACAAATTCGACAAATGTTAGTGGAACCAATAAGTGCTTAGGGTTTCAAAAATTGCATGTAACTGCAAAAACTTTCATGAACTAAAATTCTTCTCATTGATTAAGAAATTCTTCACAAATTCAAAAACTCTTTAGGAATTCAAAAAAATGTTCAAACAATATATGAGGTTTCAAGATTGATTCACGACTGAAAATACTTTCAATATCTTAATTTTTTCATAGATTTATAAAATAGTTATCGGATTCTAAAATTGTTCATGAATTCAACAAAATGTTCATCAATTTAAAAATTGTTTGCTTCAAAACATTTCATTTTTTAAAAGGTTAATGAGTTCAGAAAACTGTTCGGGAACTAAAATTTATTCGTGAATTTTTAAAAACTTCACAAAATTAAATCAGGTTCACCAATTCAAAAAAAATCATGGAATGAAAAATTGTTCAAGAATGCGAAAAACGTGATCAAGATATTTGCATATTCCAAAATGGTCAAGAATTCAAAAAATAATCACAAATTCATTTTTTAATGTCTTTGAATGCATAATTGCCAAGTATTTAGAAAAATGCTCATGTAAAGTCTGAAAGTAGTAGAGAGAAATAGAACCAAAAAACCAATGAAAATGAAAATGTGAGAAAGACAAAAAAACAAGTGAAAAAGACAAAGAAAAATATAGAAGAAAAAAACGAATGGAAATCACAAATAAACACAAAAAAGGGAAAGAAAAACTAGTGGAAAACACAAAGAAAAAGAAAAGAACAAAAAAAACCAGTATAAAAAACATATGGAAGCTTTCCTTAATCGGCATGGAAGGTTTCCAAAATCATTTCCACATAGAACGGACGCTTTTGTCGTCTTGAACAATGGCTTCGCGGCTTCTAGATGGACTTCTTATTTATCTTGCATAGCGAGCAAGCGCTATGATACGTACCGCTAAAAGCCATATATCATTCGCATGGAGGCCACATAGGGTATGTGCATGCATGTGCCGGAACCTTTGGAACAATTATGTGCATTGAAAAAATGAGCTCAGATGCAAAAAAATGTTCATGGATTTGAAAATAAAATCATGGACTGGAAAAATATCCATGAATTCGTTCACAAATTCAAAAACTATTAAAAAATTTAAAACTATTGATGGATATAATTAATCATAAATTGTGCATTAAAATTATTCTCAAATTAGAAAATTTGTGAACAATTTTGTGGACAAAGTTTCAAAAACTATGTCTGTCTTTGAAGTCTAAGGAAAATTATCAGCGTTCACAATACTAAATCAATATCATCAGATGTATCATGATTTTTTGAACCAATAATCATTTCTTAATTTTCAAACACATGAACATATTTCAAAGATAGACACACATTTAATGTTGAACCACAACCTTTTAAGAAATATATAAATATTTGCTAAAATTTAAGAACGTTTTATTTTAATATACAATTTCGCCTGAATTTTTTGGCATACCAATTTTTTAACTATGGGAATTATTTTTCCTGATTTTTCCTTTTAAAATGCGTGAATTTGTTTAAAACAATTCACAATTTTTTTTCAAATCATCGTTTTTTCTATATTTTTTTTAACTTTCTAGTGAACATTTTTTTCAAACCTGTGGACTTTTTTCAATTTTTTGCAAATTGTTTCTCAAAGCCATCATTTCTTTTGAATCCAATGAACTTTGTTAAATCAGTGTACTTTTTATACGAACAATGAACTCTTTTTAAATGCGAGATTTTTTTATCCAAACCAGTAAGAATTTTCAAATTTGGAACTTTTCTAAAATATGTTTTTTAAGTCCATGAACTTCTTCAAATTTGTGATTTTTTTTCAAAATCTGTGAACTTTTTCAAAAATTTGAAAAGTCTGTGGTCAGCTGTGAGCAGTGAAAGGTTCAATGGTCACCTGATGTCCGAGTAAGGAGAGTTGAACGAGCGAGCGATTTCTTTTTTTTTTGTCGGCGATCAAGCTAAGCGATTGGTTGTGCTACATTGGCTTGCCCAAACGACCTTGCACGTGAGGGTCGCCTGGCAAAACTGACATATAAGGCACCAATGAGGAGCTCTCAAGAGATACATAGTGATGCCCACTTTACGCTTTGAGTCTCCACGGCGGAAGGTCAGGGCAACCGACCAACATAGGGATGTAAATGATACAAATAATTTACGCTTTGAGTCTCCACGAGAAGCAAATCTATGTCTCCACGAGATGCAAATTTGTGCCTCTCGTAAAAATATATTTATTTCCTTTTCGAGACGGAAGCAAATATGTGCCTCTCGCAAAAAAGGACTCATTTTTTTTCTTTTTCCGAGCCTCTCACAAAAGAAAAAAAAATGTTTTTTTCCTTTTCCTGGAAACACAGTTGTGCCTCTCGCGGAAGCAAATCTGTGCCTCCACGTGATGTAAATATGTGCCTCTCGTGGTAGGAAAAAAGCGTGTTTTTCCTTTTTATTTCATGTGCTTTCACGAAAATTAAATTTGTGTCTCTCGCAGGAAAAAGCACGTTTCTCGCGTAAAATAGTTTTTTTTAATTTTTGTCCAAAACCTGAGAAAAACCGGGGAAGAAAGGCTGAGAAAACATAAAAAATCATCTAAGAGCCAAAAACGCGTACAAAAAGAATCTAGAGGGAGCGGCCAGCATGTGACACGTGGCGGTGGCTGAGAGCGCTCCAAGTGATGCTTCCAGCCCACCAGAAGTGCCACTGGCGGGGCTCCCCAAGGAGTACTCATTGATTAGTTATTCTCGAAAGAGAGTTCAGACCATTTTATAAATGATTCTCTTCTACATGCTATTGGAACTTGAGAAGAGGAGTGCTACACGTGCTATCACCGCCCTAGAATATTATAGTGTAGTTAGTTGTAAATAGTTGCATTAGAAGCATGCATGCATCATATTTAAATTTAAGAATTTTTTTAAGGAAATTAAAAGCCTCAAACTTTAATAAAAGGGCAAAAACCCAAAATCACATTCAATGTTTCCAAAATGTTCTTATTAAATTTTCAATATTTCTGGCAAGAGTTATGACTCCAGACAAATTTTGTGAACATTTTTAAGAATTGTATTTGGAACTTTTCTCTAGCATTATATGGAGATTTCCGAAGGAAAAATAGAGATGCGAGAGCTACGCGACCGCGACGAGGCCTACACATCAGCACAACTTTGATCGAAACCACTTCGAGACACCAAAAGTACACGGTATTTAAAATTGAAGGGCATGGTTACACGATTCAAGTGTTTTGAGACAACTTTTCTGCTAGGAACAACTCTCCGTCGAGGATGACATTTTTATCTATCGTCGCTTTTAATCGAGCAGTCTGTTCATACTACTATTGCTTAAGTTAAACCTGGACAAAAGATTTGACTCTATCTTATATCAGGTTTATCAAAAAGTCAAGTAATTGGATCGTAGCTTTGGTCTGTGATTGGCGTTCTTCTCGGTTGTCTCAGCTCCGGTGCGAGTCGCATGCTATGCTCGGTGCGCTCCTGAGGCATCTCGAATTCTCCATGTCGTATCCTAGAAAAGGCTCCATCACATTCCAGAGTACTCGCTGAGGTGCTGCTGGAGCTGTACAGAGAAAGATACTGGATAAGGCCCACTAACACCAAAGCAGAAGACTACTCTAGAACACGGTAGCACCTTCATGGCCCGAAAATAGAAACAAGGAGAAACTCGTGGAGCCGAGCTGAAAAGCGAAACGTAACCAAACGCTCGTCCACTGCAGAGTACTCGAGACGCTTCAAGAGCAGCAACTGCGACGCTATAAATACCTGCCCCCCCATCGTGCTTCATTCCAACTCAAATCAGCGTCAAGCAAAAACAGACAACATCCACAGAATTTTCCGAGCGCACAAGCCGAAGCAATCAACACCGACAATGTCGATCGTGAGGCGGAGCAACGCGTTCGACCCCTTCGCCGACCTCTGGGCGGACCCCTTCGACACCTTCCGCTCCATCGTCCCGGCGATCACAGGCGGCAGCAGCGAGACGGCCGCGTTCACCAACGCCCGGATGGACTGGAAGGAGACGCCTGAGGCGCACGTCTTCAAGGCCGATCTTCCAGGGGTGAAGAAGGAGGAGGTCAAGGTGGAGGTGGAGGACGGCAACGTGCTCGTCGTCAGCGGCGAGCGGAGCAGGGAGAAGGAGGACAAGAACGACAAGTGGCACCGCGTGGAGCGCAGCAGCGGCAAGTTCGTGCGGCGCTTCCGCCTCCCCGAGGACGCCAAGGTGGAGGAGGTGAAGGCCGGGCTGGAGAACGGCGTGCTCACCGTCACCGTGCCCAAGGCCGAGGTCAAGAAGCCCGAGGTGAAGGCCATCGAGATCTCCGGCTGAGTATTGGAGCCAGTTTAATTAGTGTGTGTGTGAGCTCTGCAACCTAAAGCATGCTACAGTTGTGTCTTGTTCTTGCTGATCGAGTCTGGCGAGGCAACTATCAACTATGTATTGCGTTTCTTTCCCCAGTCGTTTATATACTTGTGTAATCACCTACAGATTTGGTGATGAATAAATGAGAAATAAACCGGTCGGCTTTTAAGTGCAGTGCACCATTTTTTTTTTGAACAAGGCAAAAGACTTGCCATTTTCTTAATAAGAAAAGGTTTCAGAACAGACTTGACCAAGCGGTGGAAAAACAAAACAATTACTCTCACGGCATTACATTAGGCAAATGCTTAGCGCTCGCAGTGGCCCGAATAGAAACTTCCTCTTCGATGCGTCGCATGACAGTCACCACCGGCGCCGCTTTGCTCCTGAAGACACGAGTATTTATTTCATTCCAGATCTCTCATCTCACAAGTAATAACAAGGAAGACATGGCCTTCGCTCGTCGCAAGTGTGTTATCAGAGAGGACCGCATCCCACCAAGAATTCACCGAATCGAACAGGAGCCACGGGACCGTGGGGATAACAAACCCAAGCCATGAAAAGACTGCATTCCAAATCCGGATAGAGAAACGACGCTTGAAGATCAGGTGTGCTGCAGATTCTTGCACCTAACTGCAGAGTGGGCATTTGCCACAATTTGACCATCCTTTCCTCTGAAGCCTATCAGCCGTTCAAACTGTTCTGGATAACAAGCCACGCGAAAATTTTTGCCACGCCTTCCAAACCGCATCACCAAACTTGAGAGCGGAAGGTCATGAAACTGCGCCAAATAAACGCACTTTGCAGAGTACTGTCCATCATTGATTGACTTTCACACTATAGAGTCTTGAATACCCGGCTGAATGGCCACAGTCGCTAGCTTATCCTAAAGGGTCAAGAATCGTTGAAGGTGTTCTAGAGTGAGGCCAGCGTCAATGTTGATTTGTGCTATCCAGTGCCCATTCGTTAAGGCCGTGGCGACCGTAATTTTTGCACACACAAAATTTGACCTTTTCGCTTCTTGTTCGTGTTAGACTTATGTCGAATATTATTGTACAAGGTAGGTTACAGTTGGACATGGTTTTGGACCGTGTGTAGACAGGGTAGGAGTTGTGTCCTAATAGGACACTTGTATCCTAGGCCTCTCATATCTAGCGGGGGTAGACACACGATGTAACCTATGCCAACATATTAGCACAGGCACGCATGGGGAGCCGGCTGCGTGTGCCGGCGCCTGGGCGGCCGGTGTGCGGTATTGTGACGGTGTCACGGGGATGAGCGCCCGTAGTCAGGCCTCGGGGATGTAGCCATGATGGTGAACCTCGTTAACAAATCTAGGTGCCGTGCTCGTGTGATTGCTTGATTCTCGGTAGATTGACTATGCGCCTCGGATTTATTCTAACAAGTGGTATCATAAGCAAGGTTCGATTCTAAGGCTGGAGATGTTGATTTAGAGGTGGAGCAGAATTCGTCGAATCAATCGGTGCTCGGGACCTGCGATCGGAGAAGATCGATGGTAGCGGCGGGAGTTCTGTTCATGTCGGAAGCACTCAGAGGCACCAGGCAGCGTCATCAGCGGTGTGCAGCGACTCGAGGCCGTCTCGGCGAGATGCGATGGGCAGCGAACAGCGCGTGGGGCGAGAGTACAGCGGCAGTTGGCGTCGACGAGATCGATTCGCTCGATCGAGCAGCGGATAGATACGAAGCCGTGGCGGCGTGTTTCCGGAGGACTCGACGAGTTCGATCGGTCCAAAGCGAGGTGGCCTGGTGCGGCCCAGGAGGGTGGCAAGGCCCAGCTAGGCTGGTGTTCCGCGGTGGATGACAAGCACATTGGGGGCCGATCGAGCTGAGTACAAGGCGGGTGCAAGGCAAAGGCCAGGTGCGGCTCAGGCACGGGCGTGTGTAGGCAATGCTGCGGCAGGAGCAGATCGGTGCTACGGTGTGGTTGACTGCTGAGCCGAAGGATGCAAAGACATGAGATTTGTTGGTTAAAAAAGGGAAACTGGAGCAAGTCCCAAGAACGAGGTGCTCAGAGACGTACGTACATGGCTCTGTAATGTTTCGGAATCAAAAGATGGCGCAATGCAAGGGCATGGTGGGTGCATGCAAATTGATCAATTGATACGTGCACATGCGGAAAACTACGCAGGCTATGTATATGCATCATGTGGTGTGAAACAAGCTGGAGCGGACGTGGGTGTGGTTGAATTTGCACATTGACTGATACTGTTACCATTGCAAGACCAATGAGTAATCGTGGAGTTCTCAAGGTATCTGGGACAAGCTTCAAGGATGACGGCGTGCGTAAGGTTTGAAGGAGCTTGGAGCGCGTCATGTGGATCATACATATACAGGGTGTCAAAGCAATGCACGGAGATGTGCGGGGCAGACATGTTGCAGGGTGGAGCATGGTTGCAGTCGGATAATTTCGGCTAGGCCGGACTGGACTATCTGACGGACCGATGGGGATGTCGGTCAAAGCAGAAGATGGCGGTGATTTCAGGGACGACGACATAGGAGCGTGATACTGATGGTGGCCAACTTGTGAGGCGTGGAAACACGTGGTGCAGGTCTGATGTAGCGACCAGACCTCAAACAGTCTGATCTCTGTGCATCAGTGTCATCCCTGGATCGTAATGCTGACACCCACAATACTTGAAGGATTTATAACAGAATAGCAATCACACACTTATTACATCGAATGTCTCAGAAAAGAACTTATTACATTAAATATGGCTTAAGGCCATCTAAATACGATAACAGCGGAAGGCTTGGAAGATAAAGCGAGTCCATCAACTCCAACGGCATCACTGAGTGAAAGATCACGAACTAAGGCACCTTACGTTGTCTGAAAATTCTGCAACTTGAACATTGCAGCCCGAAATGGGTCAGCACATGGAATATGCTGGCAATGTAACACATAGAGAGTCATGAACAGAATAATGCTATCACTACATGCATATATGGATGATGGAAAGCTCTATGGTTACAATTTTTCATAAAGCCAATTTTCCCTACAACAAAGGAATGAATTTTATTTAACTATCATGATGGTTGTTAAACATTGAAAAGGTAATCCCCCTCTCAATCCCAATTAAGCATCATCATTAACCCAATCAAATTATATTAAGAATGATGAGATCCACATGATAATCCAAGAACTAGATACTCAAAACGTCCATAACCGGGGACATGGCTAACCATGATTAGTTTGTACACTTTGCAGGTTTGCACAATTTTCCCCACAAGACTCGAATACATCCATGGTCGGAGAAACGAGACACAGCCTTTCTGAAACAATAACTCTTTACTCCGGGTGGAAAGTTACACCTACTTTCCCCTACATCTGCTAGCCCACCACTGAAAAAGGTCTTGCAACTTACTCAACTATGCTAGAGCCCATAATAGCTTGTGGCTGCACACGGAAGTTTCCAGCATGAATAATCTTATGACCCCTTTGATCCTGAGTGGCGGTCCATAGGAGAATCACACGGTACCCCGGGATTTCCAAAAATACAGGCAACACTGGGTTCCCCAGGTGCCTCAATCCACCCAGATGTGAATTAAAGTAGCCACCTTAAGTTAACCATTAATTAACAACACTCACATCTGTCATGGATACACTCACCCAATCCACGTCTACAAGCATAGCATAGTAATATAAGCAAACGTAGAAGTAACTCCCAAAGGTTTGATAATAAACAGGACAATAGGTACCACCTCATCTACTTTCCAAAACTCACATGTTAAACAGATCCTAGTCATGCAATTGTTTGAGGATTGATCTAATGCAATAAAACTGGGTAGTAAAGAGGTATGATCAAAGTGTTACTTGCCTTGCCGATGATCCGTGAAACCTAGAGACTCATAGTAGCACGCTTCGCACTCCGGGTACTCTATCGCAAACAAACAAGCATACAATAAGCACTCAACTACAAGCACGGGTAAAACTCAAATAAGAGATCTAACCAGAAAGTTCAACTTAAGAACTCCGGTTTGCAAAAAGAATCAAATCAAACGAAACAACGAAACTCAAACTGCGAAAGAAACAAGCTTCGTTTATTAATCTGGACTTAAGTCAAATTTTACAGTAGCAAAAACTTGTTCAAGTTGGTTAAACAGAAAGAGGGTTTCGAGACGAAACTCTAGGCGCTTGAATCGCCTGATTCTGATAAACGAGCGAAAAGATAAACTAAAAAGAAAAACCGGGTAGAAATCACGATCGAAAATAATCACGGAAAAACCCTGGAAAAAGAAAAACTGACGAACAGGCTAACGAACGAATGTTCGCTGTCTGCGGCTAAATGGTGAACAGCGTTCGTTAAAACGAATGAACGAGTGGACGCTCGCTAAATAAATAAACCGGAAAAGCCGACCGATCTAAACAAGAATAAAAACTAGGTTTTTTTCAAAAAAAACGACGAACGGCGGCGTCGGGTACCTCCGGCGAGGTCCGGTGGGTGGCGGGGCTCCGGTGGGGCGTCGGTGGGGTGGGCGGCGGCGGCAGCGGCGGCGCTGGCGGGCATTGGCGGCAAGTGCGGCTCGGGGGCGGAAGTGGCGGTGGGCGGGGTACTTAAAGGGACGGCGCCCAACTTGGGGAGGGCACCCGGGCGGGCGGCTGGCGGACTCCGGCCGAGTCCGGCTCGGCCATGTTTCGGCGAGGCGGCGCAGTGGGTGGCCGGGCCTTGACCTAGTTCGGACCGCGGGGAAACTTTTTTTTTTATAAATAATTCCGCTGAAACTTAAGTAAATCCTAGAAAAATAAATAAAAATATAAAAATACCAAAACAAATTTTCACCGGCTAAATAAAATATTTAGAACAAGATGAACATTTTCTTGGCCCTAAAATGCAATTTTTGAAAACTTGGATTTTTTCTAATTCAAAGTAAATTGCAATAAAACCAAATAAAATAATTAAATTGATTTTAATATTTTTCTTCTAATATTTCATTTATTTTGGAGAAGTCATTTTATCTCCTCTCATATATTTTTATTTTTGAAATATTAGGAAAGAAAAATACTAAACCAATTGATCCCCTTTTCAAAATTTGAGAAAACTCAAATATGAAAATAACGAAATCCCCAACTCTCTTCGTGGGTCCTTGAGTTGCGTAGAATTTCTTGGATCAAACCAAAATGCAATAAAATATGATATGCAATGATGATCTAATGTATAACATTCCAAATTGAAAATTTAGGATGTTACAAACCTACCCCCCTTAAGATGAGTCTCGCCCTTGAGATTCGGGTTGGCTAGAAAATAGGTGAGGGTGATCCTTCCATAGGTCTTCCTCTCGCTCCCAGGTGGCTTCCTCTTCGGTATGGTGGCTCCACTGAACTTTGCAGAACTTGATAACCTTGTTGCGTCTGACTCGGCTGGCAAACTCGAGAATCTTGACTGGTTTCTCCTCGTAGGTCAGATCGCTATCCAACTGAATCGCTTTCAGTGGCACTGTATCTCTCAGTGGAATATCGCCCATCTCTGCGTGGCACTTCTTCAGCTGGGAAACTTGGAACACATCGTGAACTCCTGATAATCCTTCGGGCAACTCCAGTTTGTAAGCAACTTCTCCCATACGTTCCAAAACTTTGTATGGTCCCACAAAGCATGGTGCTAACTTTCCCTTAACTCCAAAACGCTTAACTCCTCGAAGTGGGGACACTCGAAGGTAAACTCTGTCTCCGACTTCATAAACTGTCTCCTTGCGTTTTAGAATCCGCATAACTCTTCTACCTGGAGTGGGCTACTTTGAGTCTATCACGAATCAACTTGACCTTCTCCTCAGACTCTTTAATCAAATCTGGCCCAAACAATTGACGGTCTCCAACTTCATCCCACAACAACAGTGACCTGCACCTCCTTCCATACAAGGCTTCGAAATGGGCCATCTTCAAACTGGATTGATAACTGTTGTTGTAAGAGAACTCTCCATAAGGAAAATTGTCGTCCCAACTAGATCCATAATCTAGCGCACAAGCTCTCAACATGTCCTCCAGAATCTGACTGACTCTCTCGGTCTGACCATCTGTCTGCGAATGAAAGGTTGTACTAAACTATAGCCTGGTACCCAAAGTTTCGTGCAACTGATTCCATAACTTTGAGGTAAACTGGGTTCCTCTATCTGATACAATGGTCCTTGGAACTCCATGCAGACATACGATCCTGGTCATATATATCTTTGCCAACTTAGCACTGGTATAAGTGGTCTTCACTAGGATGAAATGAGCTACCTTTGTCAAACGATCAACTACAACCCATATCGAGTCATAGCCTGAACGAGTCCTGGGCAATCCCGTGATAAAATCCATGCCTAGCTTATCCCACTTCCATTCGGGTATCGGCAATGGCTGTAGCAAACCTGCTGGCTTCTGATGCTCTATCTTCACTCTCTGACATACATCACAAATTGCTACATACTCCGCAATATCCTTCTTCATTCCGGTCCACCAGAAACTGTCCTTCAAATCCAGATACATCTTGGTATTTCCTGGGTGAATCGAATACGGCGAATCATGGTCCTCCTGCAAAATCAGCTTCCTGATCTCCGAATCATTAGGCACATAAACGCGGTCTTCAAACCATAAGGTATCGTGCTCATCCTCACGAAATCCCTTAGATTTTCCTTTACTCATCCTTTCCTTTATCTCGGCAATCTCCTTGTCAGTATTCTGAGCTTCTCTAATCTTATCCATCAAAGTAGACTGAATCTCCAATGCTGCTACATATATAGCTTCTCAGAACTATATCCAAACATAGCTCGCGAAGATCCTCGGCTAACTCCTTGGGTAACTCTCCGGTCATGAGAGTGTTGACATGGCTCTTGCGGCTCAACGCATCAGCTACTACGTTAGCCTTTCCTGGATGATAGTGCAATCTCATATCATAATCCTTAATGATCTCCAACCATCTCCTTTGCCTGAGATTCAAATCTTTCTGTGTGAAGATATACTTCAAACTCTTGTGATCCGTGTACACCTCACAATGGTTTCCGATGAGAAAATGTCTCCATGTCTTCAATGCATGCACTACGGCTGCTAACTCCAAATCATGTGTAGCATAGTTCAACTCATGGGGTTTAAACTGTCGTGAGGCATAAGAAACAACTCTTCCCTCCTGCATAAGCACTACTCCAAGTCCTTGTCGTGAAGCGTCGCAATATACTTCATAATCCTTGCGCTGATCTGGAAGAATCAACACTGGTGATGTAACCAAACGTTTCTTAAACTCCTGGAAACTGGCCTCACATTCCTCAGTCCATTTAAATTTGGTGTCCTTCTTCAACAACTCCTTCATGGGTTTTGCAATCTTCGAGAAATTTTCAATGAACCTCCAGTAGTATCCTGCGAGTCCCAGAAAACTCCGGATCTCTCCAACTGACGTGGGTGCTTCCCAGTTTGTCACGGTGACAACTTTGGTGGGGTCTACTGCATTCCTTATCCGGATATAACATGTCCGAGGAATCCAACTTCCTTCAACCAAAACTCACACTTGCTGAACTTGGCATATAACTGATGTTCTCTGAGCTTCCCAAGTACCAAACGCAAATGCTCCTTATGCTCCTCTTCATTCTTCGAGTAGACTAGAATATCATCAATGAACACCACGACGAACTTATCCAAGAACTCCATAAACACCTTGTTCATCATGTTCATAAAATAGGCAGGTGCGTTAATCAGACCAAATGACATAACGGTATACTCATATAGCCCGTACCTTGTGGTAAAAGTTGTCTTAGGTATATCCTACTCTCGAATCTTCAACTGGTGGTATCCTGATCGCAAATCGATCTTGGAAAATACTTTAGCTCCTTGCAACTGGTCAAACAAATCATTGATCATCGGTAATGGGTACTTGTTCTTGATTGTCACTTCATTCAACCCTCAATAATCAACAACCATCCTCAACGATCCATCCTTCTTCTCCACTAGAAGTACTAGTGATCCCCAAGGTGACGAACTTGGGTGAATATAGCCTTTATCCAGTAACTCCTTAATCTACTTCTTAATTTCCTCCAAATCCTTTGCGGCCATCCTGTACGGTCTCTTAGATATTGGCCATGTGTCTGGCAAAAGCTCAATCAAAAACTCAATGTCTCTATCTGGTGGCATGCCTGGCAACTCCTCTGGAAATACATTAGTGAAATCCTTCACCACTGGTACTTCCTCCTGTACAACTCCTAATAAGGAATTCACTTGAGTCCTCTTCGGCTCATGCCGGGATACATACAAGAGATCAATGCTTGGTTTTAGGTACCCATTTTGTAATGGGTCCTTTGATGTTAGTAACAAGGGTCTTAGGAACCCAAATAAACCATTCAATGTACTCATAAGGAGAATCAACAAATTTAGCATAAACATGCCCATCACTAGCACGACACAACACATAAGGAGGGTTAAAGTCGCCGGCTTTGTTGGAAGGGGTGGCATTGCCCTTTTTGACCTCACCACCCTTCACATTGTTCTTCTTCTCCTTAGGGGCACCCTCTCCCTCCTTCACAAAACTTTTCTTGAGAGGAGGAGGTCGTTTGGCCTTGTCGGTCTTCTTCTTGTTCTTGGACTTGGGTATGAACCCAACTCCTTCCTTGGCCACAACTTCCTTTTGATTGATCAAAAGGTCATTGAGGTTCTTCTCACCTTGTATGCATGTAACAAGGCCTTTCTCAAGTTGCTCCTTCAACTTGGCATTCTCCTCCACAAGATGCACATGCTCACAACATGGGTTAGTGGCATTTGCATTATCAATTAATACCATATGAGGAAAGGTGGCTTTTTCTTTGGTTAGCTTCACTTGGAGTTGATCATGAGACTCCTTGAGGCTAGCATGAACACTCTTCAAGACCTTGTGGGCCTTGTCGAGTATATCAAACTCCTCTTTGAGTCTAGCATGGTCAACGCCAAGTTTAGCCTTCTCGGAAGTTAGCACACGAGATACAACAAGAGCATGATCAAGATATTTCTATAACTTAGCATGGCCATCGTTGTGTGACTCCTCAAGAGCCAAACGATGCCCACGCTCTTCCTCAAGAGCATTAGAGAGATCCGATATCTCATCGGCATAGTCATGACTATGACCTTCCATCTTAGAGATGGTTTCTTTATGAGCCTCAATCATGTCATTAGCTTCACCAAGTTGTTCCAAGAGAGCAACGAAGTGCTTCTTGGATTTGCCCTTGAGCTTACTCATAAAAGACTCAAATTCATTTACTTCTTCATTAGACCCCTCACTTTCATCAATGCCATCCGTCAAGGAAGGATTAGTAATGATGGTGGTTTTGATGTTGGGGGTTACCTTTTTGGTGGCTTTAGCCATGATACACCTGGCGGTGATGTTCTCATTGGGTGAGTCAAAGAGGGACACCCGTGGAGTTGTGGCAATGGCAACGGAGGCCATGGCCATGGCTTCACTATCTTCATCATCATCGTCATCCTCATGGTATTATTCTTGAACCACCAACCCTCGAGTAGGAGTCTTTTTGGCGAAGTTGTTCTTGTTGGGGAAGGACTTGGCTTTGTCCTTTCGAATGAGCTTGCCACCATTGTCTTCCCGCTTCTCGTAAGGGCAATCCACAACAAAATGGCTCACATTGCCACAATTGTAACATGTTCTCACACGTTGCTTGCCCTTGAACCCACTTGAGTTGTTCTTGTTGAAGTTGGGCCTTGTGTTCTTCTTGCTCCAAAATTGCCTTGAAGCAAGAGCCATGTGCTCATGATAATCATATTTTGTATACTCGGGGTTGCTCTCCTCATCTTCCTCTTCTTCCTCTTCTTCCACAATAACCTTGCCCTTCAAGGCAAGGTTGGGCTTCTTTACCCTTTGAGAGCGCAACACCGCATTGCCGGCGGTCTTGTCCAAGACCCTCATTGCCACAAACTCATCCAAAACTTCATTTGAGGTCAAGGAGTGGAAGTCCGGTCTTTCACGAATGAAGGAGGACAAGGCCTTGTGGTAAGGCATCATTTCTTTGAGGAACTTGCGCTTGATCCAATTGTCATCCGTGTCCTTGCTCCCATGATCTCGGAGTGAGACCGCAAGCTTGGTTACCCTCTGAAAGAGCTCACGAGGTTCTTCATCTTCTTTCATTGCAAACTCATCGGCTTCATCTTGCACCACTTCATAGTTGGAGCGTTGAATGCTTGCACTTCCCTTATAGAGGGAAACAACACAACGCCATGCGTCTTTGGCCATGGCGAAGGGTCGAAGATGAGGGAGATCTTCGGGTAGAACTGCATCTTGAATGATGAAGAGAGCATTATCATTGAATTGATGGTCCACGGCTTCTCTAGGGGTGAAGTTGCTTCGGTCATGTGGATGGAAACCTTCTTCAATGATTCTCAAAAGGTTAGTATTCACATGATTTAAATGACGCTTGAAGTGATATATCCAAGAATCAAAGTCCTCATTTTTTACAATCTTAGGAGGAGGGCCGTCATGATTTAAATGAGTAGAAGGAATCGGTCCTCCATAAACTGGAGGAGCCACATGGGCAAAGATGCCGGTGCCATTTCTACCACTAGTAGAAGGATCCTTTTCACTAGTAGCTTCTCCCTTGTCGGAGTTAGCATCCGTCACCTTGTCAGTGGGATCACACACTTTCAACGGCGAGGTAGATAGTTTAGGTCCTTCTAAGAATTTATTAAACATGCTTTCAACCTCGGTAGTCATGGAGGTTTTCAATGTGTCCAAAGCCACATTGAATTCCTCACGAGACACCGTGGTTCACCCTGCACCCGTAGACGAGATCGGATTCACACCGGAGTGCTCCTCCCTACCGTCTACGATGTCAACCATACTCTTCGGACGGCAAAGTCCTTAATAAAGAGACGAGGCTCTGATACCAATTGAAATGATTGATATAGTTGACTAGAGGGGGGTGAATAGGCAACTAACAATTTTTAGCTTTTCTTTACCAAATTAAACTTTGCATCAAAGTAGGTTGTCTAGATATGCAACCAGGTGAACAACCTATATGATGCAACAACAACAATCACACAAGCAAGCAAGGAATATAACACAAGTAAGCTTGCAAAAGTAAAGGCACGAGGTAACCAAGAGTGGAGCCGGTGGAGACGAGGATGTGTTACCAAAGTTCCTTCCTTTTGAGGGGAAGTACGTCTTCGTTAGAGTGGTGTGGAGGCACAATGCTCCCCAAGAAGCCACTAGGGCCACCGTATTCTCCTCACGCGCTCACACAATGCGAGATGCCGTGATTCCACTATTGGTGCCCTTGAAGGCGGCGACCGAACCTTTATAAACAAGGCTGGGGCAATATCCACAACTTAATTGGAGGCTCCCAACGACACCACGAAGCTTCACCACAATGGACTATGGCTCCGAGGTGACCTCAACCGTCTAGGGTGCTCAAACACCCAAGAGTGACAAGATCCGCTAGGGATTAGTGGGGGAATCAAATTTCTCTTGGTGGAAGTGTAGATCGGAGCCTTCTCAACCAATCTCGAGCAAATCAACAAGTTTGATTGGGAAGGGAGAGAGATCGGGCAAAAATGGAGCTTGGAGCAACAATCGAGCTTCGGGATGGAAGAGGTGGTCAACTAGAGGAAGAAGACACCCCTTATATAGTGGAGAGACAAATCCAACCGTTATCCACTTACTCAGCCCGCGACCTGCGGTACTACCGCTCCAGACAAGCGGTACTACCGCAGGGGCTCACGGTACTACCGCGATGGACCGCGGTACTACCGCTGCAACGGCAGGGGCTAGTCCAGGCCAGAGCCGCCAAAGTCGAGAGCGGCATCGTTACCGACGCTGCATTATCATTTCCTTGCGGTACTACCGCAAGGCCAGAATGGACTAGGCTGGGAAGGGCACGGATGAATAAAAATACATCTGTGCCTACTTCCTCTGAAAATTGAACAGTGCAAAAATCCGACACGGTACTACCGTGCCAGGCGTGCGGTACTACCGCGCAGGGAGCGGATGTAAAAAATTACATCCGCCCCTACTTCCGCTCGTGTTACTGAGCCAGACCAGGACTCACGGTACTACCGCGCGCATGGGGCGGTACTACCGCGTAGGGCACAGATGTAAAAAATTACATCCGCCCCTACAGCCTCAAGAGAGGCTAAGCCTGGCCTGAGGCCACGGTACTACAGCTCCATAGGAGCGATTACTGCGTGTGCTCACGGTACTTATCATGGGGGCCTGCGGTACTACCGCTCCTAGGAGCAGTACTACCACATGCCTCAGAAGCAACACTAGGAATCCTTCTTTTTGCACAACAATGAAGATAACGGAGGATGCTCCAAGGCGCAAAGGGAAAGGCGGCGCAAAGGGAGAACACGTGTACGTGATGATTCCACCCGAACCTTTCCACCGCGGACCCCCTCTTAATAGTATGGCTATCCTACGACTCAAATCCACCAAAAGGGACGTAGAACACCACTGTCTTCAATAGTCTTCGAGGGGTACCAAACCGTCTTGTGCCTAGCGACGAAGCGACTGAAATACTCAAGGCACACGATTAGTCCGCAAGAGCATTGTCATCAATCACCAAAACACCTTAGGGATAAAATGCCCTTACAGCCCCAATGTAATAGCATGTAATAATCTGCATCTGCAGGGCAGTCATAAAACTCCCTTTAGCTTGATGCCACTTGTTTGCCATTCTCATTTATGCTTTTAACTAATCGTTAAAATTGTAATATATTGATAGTAGGTCTATGCATGTCCGTGTAAGCTTTAACCCTGTGTGAATATGTAGCCTACATTCTTCTCAAGGTGATCCACATTTACTTTTTGCATGCACAGTATGTTTGTATCCATGCCGAATAATTGTCCTTTTTAGACGGGTAAAGTCAAATTTATAATTGTAACCTTGGGTCATAACATCTAACCTTCACCACTATGAAACTTTTATGAGCTGGTTTTTTATGCAAGCAACTAAGGTCCATTAAATGGTATGAACATGAATGGTTGTCAGTTGTTAGAATTCTTTTTGAGTTAGAACATATGCTTGTTATACTGACCTCTTGCGAAAAATGAGTTTCGATGTTGTTCGTTTCATAAGTCAGTAGGTATAACGACATAACATAATCTGTAATGGAGTAACGAAATATGCTGCAACAAATATTTGTACTCTTTTTGTTAGACTTATCCTGCTACCACATGCCATTTTTATTTGATTTGAAAACTCCCATGTAGAAGCTGGAATGCAAGCATCGACCTCAAAGGTTATCCTGATTGGTTATGTGTGTATTCGGAATTTCATCTTAAGTTTGACATCTAAGTTATATATTATTTTTAGTATTGGAGCGATGAATGAAGTTGGACATAATGAATGTCTCTCTTCTCAAGATATGCTATTTCATATATGTTTCTAACTGACACCTACTTATTTGGTATTCTTAGCTAGGTAGATTGAACTGATCAAGTGTATACGAGTTCATGGAGGTTAAAAACTCTCATGTAGAAGCTGGAATGCCAGCGAATGAAGCTCGATTAACAGGAAGCACTAAAATAGGACACAAAATAATACTCGTAGATCTTTTTTGTCATGTACTATGAAGATGCTTGTTGGACGGTGATAGTTTCAGTCATTTACACTCGGTAGCGGATGAAGCTCGATTAACAGGAAGCACTAAAATAGGACACACAATAATACTCGTAGATCTTTTCTGTCATGTACTATGAAGATGCTTGTTGGTCGGTGATAGTTTCAGTCATTTACACTCGGTCCTGCCGGCCATGTACTAAAAGTGTTTTTATGTATATGTACTCAAATAATACTTGTAGATCTTTTCTTTCATGTTCTTGTGTTGTATTCTCATGTACTCAAATACTCAAATGATGTGGTGATATTCCAGCCCTTAATTTGCTCATGTATATGTAATTCGGGTTTATCTGGGATGGTTTAGTTCTCTTATGTGCTAAAGAAATTGTGATATATATTTACATTTTCTTAGAAACCAAGATGCCCGACCCTCTTGAAATTTGTGATGTCTCAGAGGCTATGTAGACACTTGAATGTGTATGAATTTCATGAAGTAAATATTTGCATAGACTTTTGTATATCAAACTAAGATGAGATGGGCATCAACACTGTGCATATCTGAAAATTGTTATATTTCACGAAGACTCAAGGTCTATATTGCAAATATGCTATTTCATATCTAACTATTGGCAGGGGGTTTTCCATGAAAAATACATTAAGTGGTCTGAGATCTCTCCATCTAATTCTGGGCCATCAGTCTCCCATCTCGTGGTCCAGATCCATTTTTTTTTCTATTTTTCTACTACAAGCTCAGATTCTATTGTACTCCCTCCCGGATGTGAGCCACGTGATCGCGACGAGGCCTGCACATCACCACAACTTTGATTAAAACAACTTCGAGAGACCAAAACCACATGCTATTTCGAATTGAAGAACATAGTTGCATGTTTCAAGCGTTGTGAGACCAAATTTTCTGCTAGGAACAACTCCGTCGAGGATGACATTTGCGGAGTGAGAGTGCAAGTTGCTTCCGCGTGTGACCCATGTCACTACAATTCCGCTTTATTTCGATAGTGCAAATAATATATATATATATATATATATATATATATATATATTTGCGAGGAATAGTGCGAATAATATTGGTTTTTCATATGTAGTTATCATTGCCTTTACTCGCTAATCTTTACATATTATTGTGCTTAAATAGAGCAACTCTAGCCGATTCCTAAAACCGGCTAGAGGAGTAAAAATTTGGCTCTAACCGGGATCTAGTCGATCCCTAAAGTGTATTGTGGAGTAAAAAAATCTACTCCTCTGCTTATTGAACGCCTAAATATACTCGGCCTCGACTCGGGCGAGTAAAATTTTCCTTCGCGCGAAAGCTTCGCCTGCCTCCACGTCTTCTTTCTCGCTCAATTCGGGTTTACCACCACGGCACCACCGCCACACCCGTCTCCCTGGCCGTCGCCGCCGCCAAAACCACGCTCTCCACCCACACATGCCGCATCCGCTGCTCCTCCACGACGCTCGTTAGGGCCGCCGCCGCCACAACCACGCCCTCAACCCGCGCCACCGCTCGCCAGGGATGTCGCCGCCAGAGGCTAATTTTAACATGCTCCCTCTTACCCCTTCTTTTCACATGAGAGGTAAGAAGGTAAGAGTTAATCAGACCAGTCCTTGATGAAATCAACGGCTCAGATTTATTATATACTCTTACCTCTAATGTGGAAAGAGAGGGTAAAAGGGAACATGCTAAAACCGATCTCCACCCGCTGCGGTCAAGGCACTACGTACTCCCTCCGTTCCAAAATAGATGACCCAATTTTATACTCAAAATTAATACAAAATTAGGTCATCTATTTTGAAACTGAGGGAGTAATTGTCTAATTCGCATGGTGGAAGTCCACGGAAGTGCCACGGGACGCCAACGCCAACTGGGACGGCCTCATCGATGGGCGACGAGATGGGCAGGGAGTGTGTGTTACAAGCTCGCGATGAGCTCATCTTTGTTCTTTCCTGCTGCAACATCTTTGAAAAATTGTGTCGTCGGTGTGGTTGCCATCAGTGTGGACATGCATATCAAATGTTTGACATAATGAGTAAGTCAATTGTGATTTAATTATACTCGACTAAATCTAGAAGATCAGTTAGGTCCAGCCAATTTATGTTTCTGTTTTCATATTTTCTTTTCGTTTTCATTTTTCTTTCAAAAAATGGAAAATTTTCCACTCCATTTTCATCCTTACCCTCGCGTCTAGCTTTCATCTTGACGCTAAGAGGTGGGGGACCTCGGATTTTTAAGACCTCACTATTAGGGAAAAGCCTAGCAGTAGCGCGAGTAACCGTGCTACTGATATGGTGCTACAGCTAAAGCTTAGCAGTAGCGCTTGTTGGCACGCACTACTACTATATCTACTTAGTAGTAGCACGTTCTGCAATAGCCGCTACTGGTAATTACTAGTAGCGCTTCTCACTGCGCGCGCTACTACTATTCCGTATTCTATTTCTTTTTAATTTTAGATCGTATTCATACACCTTTATATAAGTTTTCATACAATAGCAATTTAGAGATTGTTTTTATATTATAATGAGTTATTAAATCACTAGGTGAAAGAACCGCGGATTAGTTTCAAATGGATGGATCGTAAATGACCAAGTCATGGAATATCACGATAAAACATGACTTGATCACTTAGGATACATCCACTTAAAATTAATCCACGGTTCTTTCACCCAATGATATAATAACATATTCATCATCATCATCATAATCATATTAATATAAAAACTCTTGCATCATATCATCACCAACAACACTAGCTAATAATCATCATAGTTATTACCACCAACACTATTTAATCATCATAGTCATAGCTAATCACCACCAACACTAGCTTATAATAATCATCATAGTCATCACCACCAACACTCATTCTAGCTAGCTAATCACTCCTACTGCTCTCTCTCAGGTAAAATAGCATAGAACATGTATAGCGCTCCTGATTCATCATATTGAAGCATGCAGATGAACCTGTCTCCTAATTATGGGCCGCGCTTCTGATTGCTGCCCTAGTACTTCTATGCGATCCTTCATAATTTTGTTCTAGTCTTTGACTATTAAGACTTGCTCGTTTCTAGAAATACTGAATGCACTCATGTGCAATGTAGGATGTCTTGGCAGTATGCTAACCATGGACATGCGACCTTTAGCCTCGATCCACTGAGGCACAACTATCATCGGGAGTCCCTGTTGAAGAACATCATAGTAACGTACTTAGCAATGAAGTTTAGCTTAAAAATAATGCATGCAAAAGATGCACCGAGGACAAATAGTAAAAATCTTACCATCTTTCCTAAATAGGTGTGAACGTAGTTTAGTACGAACACTATTGGTCGCACGCTTTGAGTACTAAAATTTTCAAGTTCAGGAAAATAATTTGTCTTGACAATATGAAGATTCTCAAGCCATGAAACATAATGGCTTATCTCCTCGCAGTTTAATTCAGCCCCGAGACAGTGGTAGGTCATGTCTACCAAGCGCCGGACATGTTTGCTTGAATGGAAATAAGTTGTCAATAGAAATTAGTTGTCAACTATTTTTGAATAAACAATATCCAAGACATAAATATGGTTGAGAAACTCACATAATGGTAGAACTGAAGGCGTTTGCACATCGACCCAGATGTCGATATTATCTTCAATATCATCTTCCAGACGAATATCAAAGGTGATAAGCGGCTCAAATGCATAAGCCTTGCATAGTGCTCTCCATTGTTTGCATTCAAAATGGGTGTGGCTCGAATTGACAAAGGGGGGCCTAGGCGGCACGGTGAAAAATGTTGGAGATGTTTTTGCTTTTTGACCCCGTCTTTAGCAAAATGTTATGCCACATCAGTGAAAAACGGGACCCAGCTGTCATAAACGTGTTTAATTGAGCTAAATCCGTCGATTAGTGTTTTTTGCAACAAGATTACACAAGACATGGTGTTTTTTGTCAAAAAATGTAACGTAGTGTTTTCTCCAAACCTGGCCCTCAAAGTAATGGCTTTGTGCAATTTACTCCACGGGAACGGACGAACAAGCGAAGTATGGGTAGCGTGTGTTTGGATTTGGTTCTGCATTGCTTTCGGCACGAGCTTCGACTGCCCTTCTCCGTGCACGAGACAATTATGATTTCGGACAATTACGTCTGTCTGGATCCCACTTTTGTTTCTAAAAAAAAGACATGGACCTTCTCTCTTTTTTTAGGGCTAGACATGGACTTCTCTGGCTCGCTTGTTCGGGTTTGCTTTAGAGCCAGGAGCAGGAATATTCTTGATCAAAACCCAAAAGTTTAAAAATTCTTGAATTACAGAAAGGAAAAAATAAAACAACAAAAAATATAAAAAATCTGAAAACCCCAAAGTAAAAAAACAGGAATGAAATTAAAAATACCTCATGCAAAACCTTCTAGAAGGTTCAAAAGCGGAATACTCACCTACAGTGCAGTCTCAAGAATGGGCCAGCCCGTTACACTTACTGGTATGCGACTTGTACCGGTAAAGCATTATCTAAAGTGCTGAATAGATATACGGGCACTAATGGCATTTCCTATTCGGTGCTTAAGGTGCCTGATTCTTGTATATTCGCAAACGGATGCACACCCCCTGGGCCGGCCCATCTACAAAGTTTTTTTTCCTGTAAAAAGGTATAAAAAAGTGTGCAACAGATGTGATTCGAACTCCGCACTCTGAGGGTCGCCTCAAGCGCGAATATCAACTGGACAACCTTTCAGTTGTACTTAGTTCAAATACAATACTAATCAACGTGAATCGGTTTTGGTTCTTTTTGGCATGTTTCCTTCTTCTTTTCAAATATTCTTGAACCTTTTCTTAATTGGAGAATTGTTTTTCCATTCGTGAAATTTTCTCTAAATCAATGAACTTTTTTGGAATCAATTAATATATTTTTTAAACTCGATGAACTTTTTCTTGAAAATCAATGAATTGTTTCAATTTTTCAACTTTCTTTACCCAAAATCGATGATTTTTCCAACATCAACGAACATTTTTTCCAAGATCAATGATTTTTTTTAAATCGATCTACCTTTTTTCCTCTAATTTTGATGATTTTTTTTTCTAAAACCGTTGAACTTTTTTTCCTCAAAATCAACGATATTTTTTCAATATTGATGAACTTGTTTCAAAGTTGGTGAACTTTTTTTTCCAAATTAGTGATCTTTTTTCAAAGTTGGTGAATCTTTTTCCGAATTAATGAACTTTATTCAAATCCGTGAACTTTTTTTCAGTTTTGTGAAATCCATGAATTTTCCACATCCATGTAGGTTTCTCAATCTGTGGATTTTTTTTAAACTCATGGGCTTTTTGAAATATGATGAACTTGTTTTCAACTCATGGGCTTCAAATCGCTAGCTCCCCTATCTACTACAATTTATACTCTTTTTTTTCCTTTTTAAGGGGCTCTTTTGCCTTTTATAACTACGCACAGAATGTTTGGACAGTACAAAAATTGTTAGCAAAGGTTTAGGCAAATAAAAATTGTTCATGAATCTGAAAAAAATGGACACAAAACAAAACAATTACTATTTTTTTAGGAAGTCACGGTATTCAATATTTCTTTACAGATTCTAAAAATGCTTGCAGGTGAACAAATATTCATCAATTTTTCAAATTCACTATATTCAAAAGTTGTTTCTGGATTCAAATTATGTTCACGGATTGCAAAAATGTACGCAGATTCAAAACAAGTTCATATATTTAAAAAATGTTCACGAATTCGACAAATGTTAGTGGAATCATTAAATGTTTAGGGTTTCAAAAATTGCACGTAACTGCAAAACCTTTCACGAACTGAAATTCTTTTCATTGATTTAAGAAATTCTTCACATATTCAAAAACTGTTTATGAATTCAAAAGAAATGTTCAAAAAATGAGTTTTCAAAAATAATTCAGGAGTGAAAATACTTTCAATATCTTACTTTTTTCATGGATTTATAAAATTGCTAACGCATTCAAAAATTGTTCATCAATTTCAAAATTGTTTGCTTCAAAAAGTATTCACTTTTTAAAAGGTTCATAAATTCAGAAAACTGTCCGGGAATTAAAATCTATTCGTGTATTTTAAAAATGTTCACAAAATTAAATCAGGTTCACCAATTCAAAAAGAATTCATGGATTGAAAAATTGTTCAAGAATGCAAAAAACTTGCTAAAAATATTGGGATATTAAAAAATGGTCCATAATTCAGAAAATAGTCGCAAATTCACATATTTGTTTTTTGGAAAAATGTCTTTGAATTAATGATTTTCAAGTATTTAGAATAACGCTCATGTAAATCCGGAAATAGAAGAGAGAAATAAAACCGAAAAACCAATGAAATGGAAATGTGAACAAACATATAAAGAAAGACAAAAAAACAAGTGAAAAAGACAAATAAAAAAAGAAGAAAACTAAAAAAATGTAAATCACAAACAAACACCAAAAAGGGAAAGAAAAGCTAGTGGAAAACACAAAGGAAAAGAAAAGAACAAAAAAGTAGAAAAAACATATGGAAGCTTTCCTTAATCAACGTGGAAGGTTTCCACATAGAATGAACGCTTTTGTCGTCTTGAACAATGGCCTTGTGGTTTCTAGATGGACTTCTCAAGTGCTATGATACGTACCGCTAAAAGCGACACATATCATTCGTAGTGAAACCATTAGAGGGTATGTGCATGCATGCGCCGGAACCTTTGGAACCATTCTGTGGATTCAAAAATGAGCTCAGAACCTTTTAAGAAATATGAACATATATATAATTAAACAATTATATACATAATTATAAATCAAGTTTTAATAAAAAGGAATACATGTTAGTGGGCCGCATCAAGTGTTGGCTCATGTAGAAGCGATGCAGGAAAGAGCATCCCTAATGCCTAGTACAAGAGATGCACCTTTTTTGCTAAAAAAAAGATATGCACCATTTAGCACCCTCAGCGCTGGTTACATGCTATTAAACAAACCCATGCACAAGCCCCATCTGTCTTGGGGGTTTGGCCCAGTTTTTACTTTAACCTTCAAAAAATGGGTGTTCGTGAGATTCAATAAAATGTGATAACCAACTGGGACACCTCACCTTCTATGCCAACATTCTCTTCTTTTCTTCTTTGTTGTGGGTAAAATGTAACACTAAAAAGAGGACTCTGGTTCTTTTTTTCTTTCAGTTTTGTTTGGCTGGTTTTTACTAGATTTTTTCATTTTCTGCTTTATTTTTCTCCCTCTCTCTCTTTTTTCGTTTATCTGATTTTTTACTTTTAAATCTGCATTAATTTAATTTTTTTCTAACTTTCTAGTGAACATTTTTTCAAACTCGTGAGATTTTTCAATTTTTGCAACTTTTTTCTCAAACCCGTCATTTCTTTTGAAACCAACGAACTTTGTGAAATCAGTGTACTTTTTATACAAACAATGAACTATTTTTAAATTCGAGATTTTTTATCAAATCCAATAAGATTTTTCAAATTTGAGAACTTTTTTCAAAATTGATGAAAATTTTGAAGTCTGTGAACTTTTTCAAATTCATGACTTTTTTTTGAAATCTGTGAACTTCTTCAAAATTTTGAAAAGTCTGTGGTCAACTGCGAGCGGTGAAAGGTTCAATGGTCACCCGATGCCCGAGCAAGGAGATTTGAACAAGCGAGCAATTCTTTTTGTGGGCGATCAAGCTAAGCAATTGGTTGTGCTAAATGGGCCATCCCGAACGACCTTGCACGTGAGCTTCGCCTGGCAAAACTGGCATATAAGGCACCAGTGAGGAGCTCTCGAGAGATACATACTGATACCCCCTTTAGAGGTAGCGATGGCTACACGGCAGAAGGTCACGGCAACCGACCAAGCCCTGGTGGAGATTGGCAGCTAGGGACGTAAATGATACAAATAATTTATGCTTTGAGTCTACACGACATGCAAATCTATGTCTCCACGAGATGCAAATTTGTGCCTCTCGATGAAAAATTATTTTTCCCTTTTTCGAAACGGAAGCAAATATGTGCCTCTCGCGAAAAAAGGATTCCAAGCCTCTCACGGAAGGAAAAAATATATGTTTTTTCCTTTTCCTAGAAGCATAACTGTGCCTCTCACGAAAGCAAATCTGTGCCTTCACGTGAAGTAAATCTGTGCCTCTCGTGATAGGAAAAAAAACATGTTTTTTTCCTTTTTTTTCAAGTGCTTCCACGAAAAGTAAATTTGTGTCTCTCGCAGGAAAAACACGTTTCTCTTGTAAAATAGTTTTTTTGTCCAATATCTAAGAAAAATAGGGGACCAAAAGCCGAGAAAACAGAAAAAAAACCATCTAAGAGCCAAAAACGTCTGGAGGGAGCGGCCAGCATGTGACACGTGGCGGTGGCTGAGAGCGCGCCAAGTGACGTTTCTAGCCCACCAAAAGTGTCCCTTGTGGGGCTCCCCAAAGGAGTACTCGTTGATTAGTTGTTCTCGAAAGAGAGTTCAAGTCATTTTTAGGTTGTAGTCTTCTGGACAATCAAGACCCCGTCCCCCACGTCGCCTCTCTGATGACACGGGCG
Source organism: Aegilops bicornis (assembly GCA_021605145.1). Taxonomy (NCBI): domain Eukaryota; kingdom Viridiplantae; phylum Streptophyta; class Magnoliopsida; order Poales; family Poaceae; genus Aegilops; species Aegilops bicornis. The sequence continues at coordinate 33,558,866 of CM038671.1, read as the reverse complement.
GAAGCCAACAACCGCGCCGCCGGACTCCTTCCTCGTCACCTCCCTTCCCGCCGCCGTTGCCGGAGGATGCCGCCGTGCTAAGCCCGTGTGGCGGACGGTGGTGGCGGGGGGCGCTCGTCGCCTGGATGTGGCGGCTCTCGGTGGGGGAGGCTCGGGCCCCTTGGTTGCTCTGTGTGATGGCGTCTCTCCTCGGCGAGTCGGGTGTGGGTGCCGCCCCCTTCTTCTCCGACGGATCTGGGCGTCCTCCTCGCGTTCGACTTCGGGCTGGCTCCTGGCGGCTGTCTCAGCGATTCGGTGGCTGCAGCTCGCCAGATCTGCCGGCCGCGACTGGATCCGGCTCTTCCACAGTGGTGGGAGGCCGTGCAACAGTGCTCGGGCTGGTGGCTGTTTGAAAGGCGGTCTTGGTGGGGCTGCAACCCGTTCCTTTAGGCTCGATGGCAGCCTGGAAGGTTTCGGGATGGTGTGGCAGTCCCCCCCCCCCGGCTCCGGTGTTGCGAGGAGGGTATGTGGCTGCGTGGTGGTGCAGCGCGAGGTGGGTGCCAGATCTGCTGGTTCTCGCAGGCTTCGAGGTTTGAGATGGCCCAACGTGGCGGTGTCGCGATCGCTGCGTCAGGTGTGTGCAGTGACGGAGCTAGCATCTGACAACAGGGTGGTCCGCTCTAAGAAAAATTTGACAAGCAATATCACATCAAACATTCTAACTAATTACCATTATCACAAAAAATAGATCAATACGGTCATAACACACTAAAATTCTCAATTAAATTTTAATGCAAAATTATGTATGTATTCATGCACTGGATAGCAGAGTGCAAAAAATCAATTCGGAAGTCAAATATTAGGATACCTTTACTTTGGGTATTCCGAGGGCTGGTGTGGTGATTGAGCGGCAGTGGCTACCCCAGTTCTGCAGGCGAGGCGAGGCGCTAGGCGGCGGCGAGGCACAGGCCCTTGCCGCAGCAGCGTGAAGCGAGAACGCAGGCGTGGGCGGCAAGACCCGGAGGGATGGGCAACAGCGGGAAGGATAGGCGGGACTGCGGGAGCCTCACGGGCGCTGGGCTCCAGCCAGCGACGGGCGGTGAGGTCGCGAGGAGCAGCGATGGCAAGGCGGCTGGGCGTCGGGGTCGAGCAGTGTCGTGCGAGGGCATCGCTGCGTCGGGACGAAGGGCTCTGCTCGATGTGGACTGGGCGTGCGTGGGTGGGTCAACCGGTATGTGCAATGGGCCGTTTTTTAACTCTGGCCCAGTTAGAGATCTATATGTATACTAAATAGGATGACCCAATTCCAGGGTGGGCCGCGGCCCACCCTGGCCACCCTGTAGCTCTGCTCCTGGGTGTGTGCAGGTCAGCGGAGGTGCTGTCGGCCTTGGTCGACTGCGAGGAGGTGATGGTTTGTGTTGCTTCAGGCGAAAGCCTTGCCGGTGATTGTCGGCAGGTGGCGGCGGTGCTCGTGGGCGTCGTTATCCTTCTTGGAGGCGCCGTCTTGTTATGCGCATCATCTACTTCCGGATCGAGCTCTTCGGGTGAAAGCCTAGACCGGGCTGGCTCGGGCAACGACGTCGTCCCTGCAGCGTTTCCTCCTTTGGGGTGTTGCTTTGAAGACCGGTGATCCCTCTTTGTGCTTCCCTTGGGCTGGATGTACACGGCATCCCGGTTGACTGGTGCCCAACCGGTGATGCGAGGTGTTGGCATTGCGACTCGTGCGGCAACGACGATGGTGGCACGTGGAGCTCAGTCGCGGCTGGTCCTTCTGATGTCGGCGGTCCGGTGCGCCTATGAGTGTGCCCATGTTTGCTTCTTGCTGTGACAGAGAAGTCAGAGCTGTGCATGGCGGGGCCCCTGCAGGCTGCGGCAACGACGACTCCATGAGGACGGTTTCAGCAGACGGTGCTCTCCGGAGGTTGTGATGGACTAGGTCGGTACGAGGCTTGCAACTTTCTCCCATGAAGCGCATCAACAAAATCGGATCTGCCAGTCTTCGAGTGTTAGCTTTGGCCGATGAGGTCCTCGGGTGTCGTTCGTTCGGAGGGGTCTTGACGGGTCGTTAGCGCCGAAGTCGGAGTCGCCTGCTCGGGGAGAGGTGATGACGATGACGTTGCAGGCAACCTCGACGGTGTCCTCTCCTCGGCGGTGTGTGTGGTCTTGTGGGTGCCAGGTCGGCCGGTGTGCCCTTTGTGTGGGTGTGTTGTGACGGTTTTCGCCCGGGTTCCCGTTAATTAACCAGGCAATTCTCTTCTGCTTAATCAATGAAAATGGCAAATCTTTTGCCTCGTTTCAAAAAAAGATCATTTTTATAAATGATTCTCTTCTACGTACTATTAGAACTTGAGAAGAGAAGTGGTACACGTGCTATCACCACCCTAGAATATTATAGTGTAGTTAGTTGTAAATAGTTGCATTAGAAGCATGCATGCATCATGTTTAAATTCAAGAATTTTTTTTAAGAAAATTAAAAGCCTCAAACTTTAATAAAAGGGCAAAAACCCGAATTCACATTCAACGTTTCCAAAATGCTCTTATTAAATGCTTGTTATTTCTGGCAAGAGTTATGACTCCAACCAAATTTTGTGAACATTTTAAAGAATTGTAATTGTACACTAAATTTAAATCACTATTGTATTTGGATCTTTTCTCTAGCATTATATGGAGATTTCCAAAGGAAAAATGGAGATGCGAGAGCCACGCGACCGCGACGAGGCCTACACTTCACATCAACACAACTTTGATCAAAACCACTTCGAGACACCAAAACTACATGGTATTTAGAATTGAAGTGCACGGTTACACGATTCAAATGTTTTGAGACCAACTTTTCTGCTAGTAACAACTCTCCATCGAGGATGACATTTTTAGCTATCATCGCTTTTAATCAAGCGGTCTGTTCATATTACTATTGCTTAAGTTAAACCTGGACAAAAGATTTGACTCTATCTTATGTCAGGTTATTCAAAAAGTCAAAGTAATTGGATCGTAGCTTTGGTCTGTGATTGGCGCTCTTCTTGGTTGTATCAGCTCCGGTGCGAGTCGTATGCTCGATGCGCTCCTGAGGCATCTCGAGTTCTCCATGTCGTATGCTAGAAAAGGCACCATCACATTCCAGAGTACTCGCTGAGGTGCTGCTGGAGCTGTAGAGAGAAAGATACTGGATAAGGCCCACTAACACAAAAACAGGAGAGTAGTCTAGAACACGGTGGCACCCTCATGGCCCGAAAATAGAAACAAGGAGAAGCTCGTGGAGCCGAGCTGAAAAGCCAAACATGACCAAACGCTCATCGTGTCTCAAAAAAAAAAAAAACGCTCATCGATTGCAGAGCATTCAAGACGCTTCAAGAGCTTCATCCGGCGACACTATAAGGCCTCCTTTGGTTTGGAGGAATTTCAAAGGAATTATATAGGATAGGATTCTTGTAGGAAATTTTCCTTTAAAGCCCTTTGGTTTATAGGAATGGATTCCTATTCCTACATGGGATTGGTTCCTATCCTCCACATTTCAAAGGAAAATAAACATAAGCCTAGACTCAATGGAAAAATTCCTATGATGTGAACCAAATGACATCTCTTTTCCTAATCATACTCATAGGATTTGAGATATATGTCATCTCATTTCCTACAAGTTTCCTATTCCTGTGATAATCCTATCCTATGAACCAAAGAAAGCTTAAGTAGCTGGCCTGAGTCCCAACTCAAATCAGCGTCAAGCAAAAGCAGACAACATCCACAGAATTTTCCGAGCGCACAAGCCGAAGCAATCAACGCGGACAATGTCGATCGTGAGGCGGAGCAACGTCTTCGACCCCTTCACCGACCTCTGGGCGGACCCCTTTGACACCTTCCGCTCCATCGTCCCGGCGATCTCAGGCGGCAGCAGCGAGACGGCAGCGTTCGCCAACGCCCGTATGGACTGGAAGGAGACCCCCGAGGCGCACATCTTCAAGGCCGACCTCCCCGGCGTGAAGAAGGAGGAGGTCAAGGTGGAGGTGGAGGACGGCAACGTGCTCGTCGTCAGCGGCGAGCGGAGCAGGGAGAAGGAGGACAAGAACGATAAGTGGCACCGTGTGGAGCGCAGCAGCGGCAAGTTCGTGAGGCGCTTCCGCCTGCCGGAGGACGCCAAGGTGGAGGAGGTGAAGGCCGGGCTGGAGAACGGCGTGCTCACCGTCACCGTGCCCAAGGCCCAGGTCAAGAAGCCCGAGGTGAAGGCCATCGAGATCTCCGGCTGAGTGCATGCGTCTTGACGTATGATCATTCGGGTTGGAGCCAGTTTGGTTGATGTGTGTGCGAGTTCTGCAGCCTAAAAGTATGCTACAGTTGTGTCTTTGTTCTTGCCGAGTCTGGTGAGATATCTCTGTATTGCGCTTCTTTCCCCAGTCGTTTAGGTACTTGTGTAATCGCCAACAGATTTGGGGATGAATAAATGAGAAATGAACTTAATAATCCACTGACAGTTTTTTTTTTTGTTTTCTTTTTACAAAAACATCTACTTAAGAATTGAGTAAGAAAATTGTGCAGGTCTGAAATAGAACCAATACACCGATTGCTTTTTAGGTGATCGATACGCCGAATGTGACCTCTGTCTCACCTTCCGATTTCACAAATCGTCCAAAATGATCAATACCCTGAATGCCCTGAATGTTGATTGTGTGCTTCTTCTCACCTTCAGTTCTCCTTTTTGTTTTTGAGAAATACCTTCAGTTTCCGTTGATCTCTTTTCCTTGAAAAATACTTATTTTTTCAGTACACACACCCACATAATCACACAGATTAGCTCAAACGTGTCACTTTATCTAATGAAGTCCAAACTTGAGACTTTTTTGGGGAATACCATCATGGCTTGGAGTATAAGTACAAAACCTCTACTGTCCAGTCTAAGAAAATCTTGATTCTCTAGAATTATTTTTTCTCTTGTGAACGTGCAGGATATTTAGATGAGGGAATGTACAAGCCCACAAGCTCAATTGGTTTTGGCAGCAAAAGTTCATTACATTATCTCTTTTTAGTTACAATTAAAACTTGAAGATACATGTATAGGGCTTCGTTGAGTACGTGTATGGTAATAGAAGTTGGGTTTCAAAATGATCTATTTTGCTCATTATGTTATTGTGTGTTGTTTGATGGTTGGGCTATAAAGTAGCCATAAGCCAAGTTAAAAAAAGCCATTAATCTATAGTAAAAACAGAAATTTCATATTCACGGAAACAGAAAGTTCCGCTTCCACATCTATTCCACCGGAAAACACTGTTCCGTTTTTGTTTCCGTTTTCGCATAAAAATTTCAATTTCCACTTTTGTTTAGCAAATTTCTGTTTTTGTTTTCATATTTTCTTTCCGTTTTCATTTTTTCTTTTGAAAAAATGGAAAAATTTCCACTTCATTTTCATCCCTACCCTCGCATCTAGCTTTCATCTTGGCGCTAAGAGGTGGGGGACCTTGGATCTTCAAAACCTCGCTATTAGGGAAAAGCCTAGCAGTAGCGCGGGTAACCACGCTACTGATACGGCGCTACAGCTAAAGCTTAGCAGTAGCGCTTGTTGGCACGCGTTACTGCTATATCTACTTAGTAGCAGCGCGTCCTGCAACAGCCGCTACTGTTAATTACTAGTAGCGCTTCTCACTGCCCACACTACTACTATTCTGTATTCCATTTCTTTTTAATTTTAGGTCGTATTCATACACCTTTATATAAGCTTTCATACAGTAGCAATTTAGAGATTGTTTTTATATTATAATGAGTTTTTAAATCACTAGGTGAAAGAACCGCGGATTAGTTTCAAATGGATGGGTCCTAAGTGACCAAGTCGTGGATTATCACGATAATCCATGACTTGATCACTTAGGATCCATCCACTTAAAACTAATCCACGGTTCTTTCACCCAATGATATAATAACGTACTCATCATCATCATCATCATCATCATCATATTAATATAAAAACTCTTGCATCATATCATCACCAACAACACTAGCTAATAATCATCATATTTATTACCACCAACACTATTTAATCATCATAGTCATAGCTAATCACCACCAACACTAGCAAATAATAGTCATCATAGTCATCACCATCACACTCATTCTAGCTAGCTAATCACTCCTACTGCTCTCTCTCAGGTAAAATAGCATAGAACATGTGTAGCGCTCCTGCTTCATCATATTGAAGCATGCAGACGAACCTGTCTCCTAATTGTGGGTTGCGCTTCTGATTGCTGCCCCTAGTACTTCTCTGCTATCCTTCACAATTTTGTTCCAGTCTTTGACTATTAAGACTTGCTCGTTTCTAGAAATCCTGAATGCACTCATGTGCAATGTACGATGTCTTGGGCATATGCTAACCATGGACATGCAACCTTTAGGCTCGATCCACTGAGGCACAACTATCATCGGGAGTCCCTGTTGAAGAACATCGTAGTAACATACTTAGCAATAAAGTTTAACTTAAAAAATAATGTATGCAAAAGATGCATTGAGGACAAATAGTAAAAATCTTATCATCTTTCCTAAATAGATGTGACCGTAGTTCAGTACGAACACTATTGGTCGCACGCTTTGAGTACTAAGATTTTCAAGTTCATGAAAATAATTTGTCTTGACAATATGAAGATCCTCAAGCCATGAAACATAATGACTTATCTCCTCGCAGTTTAGTTCAGCCCCGAGACAGTAGTAGGTCATGTCTACCAAGCGCCGGACATGTTTGCTTGAATGGAAATAAGCTGTCAATAGAAATCAGTTGTCAACTATTTTTTAATAAACAATATCCAAGACATAAATATGGTTGAGAAACTCACATAATGGTAGAATTGAAGGCGTCTGCACATCGATCCAGATGTCGATATTATCTTCAATATCATCTTCCGGACGAATATCAAAGGTGATAAGCATATCAGGCTCAAATGCATAAGCCTTGCATAGTGCTCTCCATTGTTTGCATTCAAAATGGGTGTAGGTATCTGAATTGTATAATTTTGGGGCAAAACTATAACCATGCTTGGTCCTCAAGTTAACTCTTTTTACCTCCATAGTTTCCATAGTACTGAAACCAACCTTATCCAAGACATACATTCTTGCATGGCAGGGGATACGCTAGTAGAATAGTAAAAAATTAAAATTATAAGTTGAAGCAAAAGAAGCAGAAGTCATGCTTAATTACGAAAAAATACTTGTCGTTATGACTTAATGTATGCACTTCGAAGGTGTCATCCAGCTTGATGTTGAAGTACCTACCACCAACTTGGTGAGGCCTGTCGCACAGGCCGCGCTTGTCTTCGCAGTATTCGCACATACCGAATTCCTTTTCGTCTTCAGACATTTTCTATGTTCATAGTTGAAATATTAATTACAAATTGACCGAAGGCAACTACCAGGAAACTCAACACACAGATCACTATTACTCAATATGCAACGGGTAGACTTTAGGTCTATCGAGTCTCCCTTCCTAAACTCTCATCTCACGTATATGATGGGCACTCCCTCTCTGATATTGCGACCGTTGATGATGGTCGCTACTCCTCGTTTCTCTAGTGCATTACAAATATCTAGCACAAGGAAAAGAAGAAGAAGCGACCCCCACGACAACAGTCAGCATTCTTCTTCTCTCATATATGGTGGACACTCCCTCACCGATTTTTCGACCGTCGATGATGGTCGCTACTCCTTCTTCCCCTAGTGCATAACAAAGGTCTAGCACAAAGAGAAGAAGGAAAAGCGACCCCCACGACAACAGTCGGCATTCCTCTCTCATATATGGTAGAGACTCTCCCTCACCGATTTTTGGACTGTCATGTATGGGGCCCTGACAGACTTAAAGTCAACTTCAAAGTCAACTTGAAATGTCGTTTAATTCTCTTTCTAGCAAATCCGAGGCACTCAATATTTCCTACATATTCTAGCACAAGTCATGCTTAAATTCACGGAAAAATCCAGCATGACCTTTGATAAAATAGGACATATCGAGAGCCTGAAATTTACCGGAACGGAAATGAATCAACACTCCGGCAAAACATAGGTCACTCGGAAATGAATGAACACTTCACACATGAGCATAAACTGAGGAGGAGGAGGGAGGAGGGAGGAGGGAAGGAGGGGCTACCTCAGTGGAGGAGGTGCAGGATCATCGGGGGCAGCGGACGACGACGACGGCAGGAGCGGCGGCGGCGGCGGATGATGGGGGCCGGGGTGCGGGGAGGGGGGACAGTGAGAGTGGAGAGGGAGAGTGGGGGCGGCCGATTAAAAGAGATAGGTCGCGTTTAGCAGTAGCGCGTGTTAGGATAAAGCGCTACAGCTAAATTCCCATAACAATATCACTTTTCCACGTAAAAGCTCTACTGATATTCCTCTAGCAGTAGCGCATTCTGCAAAACGCGCTACTGCTAAGCTAAGGCTAAGCATGTAAGAAAAATCAAAAATGCATTGGTCATCAATGATCTTTTTGTGTAGAATCTAAATTGTCAATATGAATCTTCGCCGGTTTGAAGAACCGGCGAAGGTTCTTATTGCGGTAACAGATCTTACACATAGAGTTTAATGAAGACCAAGTGGTTGTGATGGTCTGAGAAGTAACGTATTTAAGGTGGTAAACACCCTGTTCGCGGAGCGAGGTGGGACTAAACTTAGTTGCAAGTTAGCAGCAGCGAGTGTTGGCAAAACGCGCTGCTGCTAAGTTCAATAGCAGCAGCGCGTATACAGAACAGGCGCTACTACTATTCCTAGTCTGGTGGCTACGTCGGGGCAATATTAGTAGTAGCGTTGTTTTTCCCCTAACGCGCTACTGCTATGTTTATATCAGTAGCGCTGTTGTCACACGCGCGCTACTGCTAAGTAGCAGTAGCGCCTAATTTTGTGCCGCGGTGCTGGTAAGATTCTGTGTATAAGGTTTTCCCTAGTAGTGTCACACGCGCGCTACTGCTAAGTAGCAGTAGCGCCTAATTTTGGGCCGTGCTGCTGGTAAGATTCTGTGTATAAGGTTTTCCGTAGTAACGTCTAGTGATCATCATAGTTTTGTAAGAACAAATTTCCTCTCGTTCTTATGGTGGTGCCATGAGGTCAGAGAGTTTTCTGTCCTCACAGATTCGATTATTCGAATCTGATGAGTTTATACTATGTCAAGCTTTTTTTGTTAGTCTGAGTCTGATTCTTATGGAGGTGAAATTTTTCATCGATATTATGGTGAAGATATAGTGATTCGACAGCCTTCACTCCTAAGGGATCTTTCCCAGCCCAAATACGTTCATCGGTCAAGGCTTTCCATCTTTTTATATGGGCGACTCAAGGCGCTTTTAAAAACATTATTGGTAATGTTCGTGCGCGTGAAAGAGTGACAACATCGTTGCTCCAGTCGATTGTAGCCTCTTTACCGAAGTCTTTGGAGTATTTCTTCGAGTATCGATTGATACAGCGAAGAAGGCATTTTCAAGAGATTTCATTGTAATTCTTGATTTTATGAGTTACTTTGTATTTTTTTTTGATTTTAGGTTCAAATCAGTGTACCTGTAATTGTTATGATCAGGAATACAATTACAAGTGTTTCTCGAAAAAAAATCTAATTGCAGGAGTGTCTACGAAAAATCTAGCGCAAGAGGTAGCCGTATTTCCTTGCTGCCGTGAGCGACATAGTAGGGGAATAAGTGTCTAAGGGCATCTCCAATAGTTGTAAGATAGGTGTTGGTAAATTTGCCACCTAGGACATAGTGATGATGTGGCATGTAATAAATATGGAGAGGAAGCAAAGCTGTATGTAGATTAACCAACAACCTTTGCACAAACTCCAAGGTGAAATAGAGAGAAATCTCATTTATTTTCTAACCATCTATTGGATAACTTACATACAACCTATTGAAATAGTTGTATGATAGTTTGTTGGTTGATGACATAGACATTTTACCAACAAGACTAACATACAACCTGTTAGAGATGCCCTAAGGGTTACCCGCTGTGGGGCTGCCACAAAGGTAAATTTCTTGGCATGTGAGCATGTTGAATAATGCGCCCAGTCATCGTCACGTGTTGCGTGATGGATGTTTCCTCTGTATTTTGGTCTTTTTTTATTTTTCTGTACGCGTTATCGGGATTTAGATGGATTTTTTGTTTTCTTTTCGCTTTTGACAAGTTTATTTTTTATGTGTTGGAGCAATCTGTTCTACGAAGCACAACTATGCTTCGAGAAATATAGATTTGTTTGTCATGGAAGCACATATTAGATTTTGCGAGAAGCACAAGTATCCTTGAAAAGGAAAACAAAATTATGTATTTTCATGAGAAGCAAGTTGTATTTCTTGAAAAGAAAATCTGTGTTTCCATGAGAAGCCCATATTTGATTCTGGTGAAAGCACAAATTTCCTTCCACGGAAAGCGAAACTGTGTTTTCAGACAGGAAAAAAAATATACGCTTCCATAAGAAGCACAGTTTTGCTTCCATTCCACGGGAAACACAAAAAATATTGCTTTTTTTTTGTAAAACCACAACCATACTTCGGGGCTCCATTTTTTCTTGTTTATTTTCTTCGGTTGCCCTTTTTTTGGCTTTTTGGCTTTTACCGTATTTTTTTAGTTTTTTTTCTGAAAAAGTTAATCAAAACCTATTAACATGGGATCTAGTCTCAAAAAGCTTGACACGAGAAATTCAACGATTTGGACACACGATTTAAAAGATAAAACTTTTTAAATAAATGAGTAAAACACCTAGGTCGGCAAAATAGATGCTCCTTCTCGGGACCTCCTAGTCACCGCATAGGGCGATGAGAGGCTAGCAAACGCGTACTACCTCTGTCCTGGTTTATTGGTTCTCTTAGTATTTTGTGTCAAATTTTGACCATAGATTTAATTAACTAAATATTAATGCATATCACAAAAAATAGTATCATTGGAATTTATGTTTAAATACGAATCCAATGATATAATTTTTTATGACATGCATTAATACTTTATTAGTTAAATCTATGATCAAATTTTGGCACAACATATAAAGGGGACCAATACACCAGAACAGAGATAGTACCTCCCACACACTTTGGGTCGGCACATTGTGGGAGCGCTTGCGCCTGTTTTTTATTTTCATTTTTCATTTTTTATGAAATTCAAAACAAAATGTTTATGAATTTGAAAAAAATATGAATTTTAAAGATTGTTCATGAATTCAAAAAGAAATATGAATTATTTTTTTTTGAATTTGAGAAATTGTTCATGGATCTAAAAGATGTTCATGAATTCATGAATGTTCGCTACCCCATTGAGGGTGCGCGTTTGCCCTCTGTTTAGCTCTGTGGCTTCCATGTCCTCATCTTGAAACGGCCCCCACAACACATTCTAGACAGAAACGGCCCACTAAGGCAAGTACGAGAGTCCTCTCGAAGAGGGTAGACCCTTCAAGGGCTGGAAATAGAAAGAGAGAAAAATGGCTCACAGCCAAGCTGGAAAGCGAAAGAGAACCAAACTCTCGTCCATTGGAGAGTCCTCTAGATGCTTCAACAGCATCACCCGGCATGTTACAAGTAGCTCACCTCCCGTCGCCCTCCGATCCATCCTAACTCAAGCCAGTGTCAAGCAAAAGCAAACAGCATCCTATTCCTACCTACGATCCACAGAATTTTCCGAGCGCACAAGCCAAAGTATCAACGCCGACAATGTCAATCGTGAGGCGGAGCAACGTGTTCGACCCCTTCGCCGACCTCTGGGCGGACCCCTTCGACACCTTCCGCTCCATTGTCCCGGCGATCTCAGGCGGCAACAGCGAGACGGCCGCGTTCTCCAATGCTCGCATGGACTGGAAGGAGACCCCCGAGGCGCATGTGTTCAAGGCCGACCTCCCCGGCGTGAAGAAGGAGGAGGTCAAGGTGGAGGTGGAGGACGGCAACGTGCTCGTCGTCAGCGGCGAGCGCACTAAGGAGAAGGGGGACAAGAACGACAAGTGGCATCGCGTGGAGCGCAGCAGCGGCAAGTTCGTGCGGCGCTTCCGCCTGCCAGAAGACGCCAAGGTGGAGGAAGTGAAGGCCGGGCTTGAGAACGGCGTGCTCACTGTCACCGTGCCCAAGGCCGAGGTCAAGAAGCCCGAGGTGAAGGCCATCGAGATCTCCGGCTGAGTGCATGCGTCTCGACGTATGGTCATTCGAGTTCTGCAACCTAAATGTATGCTACGATTGTGTCTTGTTCTTGCTGAGTGTGGTGCGAGATCGTATTATGTTTCTTTCCCCAGTCGTTTCTGTATTTGGGTAGTCGCCAACAGATTTTGTGAGGAATGAATGAGAAATAAATCGTTTTGATTTTGAGTGCAGTGAAGATTTTGCATACACAAAATTCGACCTTTTTGCCTGTGGTTGAGATGGACAAGATCATGAGAAAAATTGGCATCCCCTCCTTTCCGATAATAAACCGCTCTTTTCGTTTTCTCAAGCGGCTAGCTGAAAAAGTCTGGCAAGCGGGAACTAGGTCGCCACTGAAAAAAACATTTGCTTAAGAATTGAAGTAAGAAAACTTTGCGGAAGAATATCTTTATCTCTACTCCTATAAAAATGCAAGTTGATGATGATGATGTGTCTGCCTTCGGGCTATATGTACCGTCTGATGTAAAATCTATGGTTGAGATTGAGATGTGTTGTGCCGAGCCAACGTTAGAACACATATATTGTTCTAGAACCCTGAAAATTTCTCGCGCTGGCCCCTCCCCTCTCTCTCTTGGCGTCCGCTGGAGTTGAGTTGGGCGAGCGTCGGCTCCCCTGTATAGATGTAGCTGTAGTTAGGGTCTCAATACATCGGATTTGCATTGAGATTTCCCGTGCATCATTACTCCTAGATCTGGACGTGCAGGCTGTCGGAGAAGGGGAACGGCGCACGGCGATGGACGGACGGAGTCGAAGGAGATGGTAGAATCCATCCAGCACGGTCCACGGGAGGAGGTGCTGGTGGCGGGGACGCACTTCTTGCGTCGTCGCGGACCTGGGGCCGGCCGGAATGGGTACCGAAAGGTGCCGTGGAAGAGCCTGGTGTGCGGCGGCAGTCATCGGGGTCAGGGAAGACGACCACGGCACGGATGTCATGGCGCCCGAGAGGCAATGCGGATGGGCGCTCCGGTTCCACCTCGTCGGCGTGAACCACCTGCCAAGGGGGAGCTGCACGGGCCCCCCAGCAGATGGAGATCGTCCGAGGCAAGACAGGCGGTGGTAGGGAGCAGCTGGGAGGCGACGGCCGGGAGCATTAAAGGCACTGCACGCGGCGGTCGGGAGCAGCTGGGAGTCGTTGGCCGGGAACAGCGGAGGGCCGGCAGTGGGCAGTCGGCGGCCGGGAGCAGTGATTGGGGGAGAGATGACAGGAAATCTATTGGGGGCGTTCGCGTCTGTACGGCACCAGCGTCCGTCATGCATCAGCCTGAACGGCGCGAGCACAGCTTCCAACTGCCCTTGCCCAAGCGCGCCCGCTCCGGCCGCCATCTCGTTGTCGTCGTCGTCTGGTAACTGTAAAATAGATAAATAATCGATCAGCTGAGCTACCGTGCTGCATCTTCCATTCTCCAACTATTGTGCATGACCCCACCCCAACGGACAGCGACCGCCGCAGCAAACGGATGAGCTGGCTGTGGCGGGCGCCGCGACTGACGCTAGGCAGCGCGCGCGACCTCTACGTGCGGAGCCTCATCAGTACGCGATGGGCCAGCTACTACAGGTTCTCCGCTTCAGAGAAGTGAGCAACCCCGGATGGCATTTGGCAGGATGTCCAGGCTGCGGTTGCCGAGTACCTGGTGCGAGTGTGTACGCCAGCATCCGTCTCCCGCTGGCTGCGTCCCTTGCGCGCTCACGGGCAGCAGCGGCGTCCGAGGGAGACGAGAAGTATCCCCGTGTTTATTCCGATGAGCTCTAAAATGTGCATATTGTCGTCACGAGGCCGCCCGCCTCAATTTTTGGCTTCCGGGGATACATGCTGCCAGCAGTAGTGCAATCACACTGGCACAGCGCTGCTGTGTTCTACCTCGAGGTGTGCACACATATTTCATCCCCAATATTGCTTCTGTGGTGTCTGCAATAGTTGATATAATTTCATCCCCAATATGTCTTACTAGATCGGAAACGCGCGGGTGCCGATCACAACGCAATGGCAAGATAGTGAATGCTCAGTTTAGTAGGAAACCAAGTTTAGCGTGCGTATTCAAACAGGATACAACAAAATAAAAGGAAGAAGAAACATTCACATGTAATAGGAGCAAAACATCATTGAGTTCAACATTGTCATGAAACTATAAGACAACATACAGTAGGTTAAAAAGCTTTGTTTCCATAAACATTTGAATCACAACCACCATGGCCCAGATATAAAGATGACCCATATAAATCATGAACACAGAGCCTCCAACCATCCACAAATTGAATATGTACAGATAAGAATTGACTTGTTCTTGTTTTGGTTGCTGACAAGCAAAACCAGTCCACTGGCTGTATTCCCATTGGTGGCAACCTGAAGAAAAAGTATAAGATTGGCTTAAAAAAAGATACTCGACAGATACTCCATTATCAACAAAATAGGTGAATGACTGGTATACAAATTAGCTGAGCAACACAAGATTTTGACAGCTGTTTGTTGTGTTCATCACCTCCTTGGTACGGTCATGGTCCTCTTCTTGGCCTGCGTCCATCTCCCAGCACCCCCGTGCTGCTGCACTCCTGGTCCCGCGAGCAGCAAAGCTCTTTGTACGTCGTGCCACTCTGCAGTGCGCTCCGCATCGCAGCTCAAAGACTTGCGCCAACCCGCCACTTTACCTGTGCATGCGAGAAGAAGTCGAGAAGGAGGGGTCGAGGTGATTTGGAGTTGGGCTACCACTGTACAATACCGTGGGTTATATTTGCATGATGAGATGAGGTAAGTGCATCAATTACCAAGTCAATTAAGTTAAAATAACCATTAGACTATCCCCGAAGTTAACTGTATGGAATCATTTAACTTTACACATTGCTACCTTTCAATTGGAAAATATCACATCTTGGTATGCAGATGCATGTGCACTAACAAAACTTCCAATACTATAAGAAAATAAATAGCACGAGGTTATTTTAATTAGTTGTGATTCTATCTACCATTGATTTATGATTACTTTCAGGATAAATGTTAAGTTCTTTGAATTGTGCAAGAAACACTAATAATTGCTGGTGGTATTCAGATATCTCGCTCCATCGCAATAGTTCAGATATTGGGAAAAAACATATTTATAACCATTAAGTACAACTGATATCTACTTATCCCAAGTTTAAAATGTGGGTTCGACCAAAGTGTGAGTGTCTGCTCTTGGTTTCTTCTAGATTAATAATATGTATGCGACAAACAAGACTGGCATATATTTCAAAAGACAACTAATATTGAGTACTGTATTTAATACTTCCAAATTACACTAAGTAAGCAGACCATGTATAACTACCTAGCTAATGATGATTACCTACCTTCAGGCTTTGCCTTTTACCTTGAGCTCACACCAAGATTAGTACCTGCAAAATAGCAGGTATACAATTCAGTGTCAAGCAAAGACAAAGGAAAGGAAAATGAAAGAAAAAGAAGAAGAGAAAGAAAAGGGGATAGCTAGAATCCAAAGACCCCACCAAAAGTGAAATAAGATGTAAAAAAGATGACAAAATCCGAGCTAAAATAATCCGGATCAGATCCACGGTGCAGTCCCACACCCCAACCAAATCCAAGTGAGACCACACATGGTGTGTAAAATATGAACCCGTAGAAATAAACTACACTGTACCTGCACACGCAAGCCAGACGAGGGAAATCGTGAGGCAGCAAATCAAATGATAAGTACCTGCAGAAACAACAAGCAGTAGACAAACAAACACTAACAATTAGGTCAAGAGAAGGATGAGAAAGAGACAAAGGGGAATCTGGATCAGATCCATGGTGCATCCCCTCTCACAAATCCACAGCAACCAGGGGATAAATGGCGGAGGGGACCAAATGCATCCCCTCTCAGAAACCAAGAACAAAATGTACAAAATAAGAAAATAATATTTTTTCCCTTTGTAACAGGGTACGCCATGCGAATTCTGCATCATGCTAGTTCTGAATATGGTAGGGAGGTTTAATATATCAATTAGCTGAGGCATAGGTTGCATTTGCCTAATATATGAAGTATGTCAGATGTTAATAGATTAAGTAAATTACTTAGTACCATGGATTTCGGTGGTGAAAAACATAAAACACTCTATGTATAATGAATGTTTAATTAGACAAATTCAAACTATTATTCAGAATATTACAGCCAAAAATAGTGTACCCAAGCAAAAAATCAATGGCACTGAGATGCATGGCGACATCTTCTTACTGGCCTCCTTTCCAAAAGAAGTTCAATGAGCACTAGACTAATAGACCAACTGAACATGAAAACTAAAATAATTCCTGCAAGGGTGAGCCCTTGTCGTTAAGACACAAACATCGCGAAAACTAAAAAAATTGCTATATACTTTCTATCTCCTATAGGACACTGATTTATGATAACAGAAACCCGAGGGTGAGCCCTCGTCGTTAAGTAAAACTATATATTTTCTATAAAAATTCCTGCAAGAGTAAATTAATAACATCCTTGCCTTCAAGTGAACCCAACAATTTGGTGGACATATCAGAGGCAGGGAAGAGAGAGTAAACAGAACATACATGCATTTTATTTCCTTCACAATTTGTGCTTTCATGCATAAAGAAACAATGACTGCCGTTAGACTATCACAAAGAAACTCCAAGAAAATTAAACCGTAACAGTAGGAGACTGGAAACTAAAGAGGGAATATGTTGAGGCAGCCTCTATACAGTAGCAGGGATTAGCTTTCTGTTGCTTGTAAAAGAACTACCATAAGGCATTGAGCCAAAGCGCCCCCCTCCCTAAGGCGGTAAGGCGTCGCCTTAAAAACGTAGGTCACCTTAATATCAAGAATCAGTGGCTCTCTCTCTCTCTCAGTTCAAATCAGAAGGAAAGAACCACTATTATTGATTAGAGTTGTTTGTAATTAGGCAAAGCACTACAACACTAGTTCCTAAGCAACAGCTGAGGCATACAAAACTACAAGTGTTTGTTCTTTTCATGAATAAACAACCTTTAGTATCTCAACCAGAACCAAAGCAAAACAAAAATCATGGTTAAGTAACCAGCAAAGGAAGAATGAACCTTTTTTGAATTTTAAAGTAGCAAGACATGAAAAGTTCTTTATTGCCTTCAATACTACTCACATTAGGGGGGGTAGCTGCAGTTCTATTGCATAGTGGGCTCAGATTCGCCTTTCCTCGATCATATAACCTACCCCCATCATCTCTTATCACCAGATCAATCTGTTTATACAGTAGAGCTGCCCTGGTTATCACTCAACAAGAATGACCATCCAAGGACAGAACAATAAGTATCACAGGATCAAAAAGGATTCTAGAGACAAGAGGGAGGATCCAACTTGATACCCACAGGTAACTCGATTGCTCAAAGGCACACTTATTTCAGCGACGGTTAATCATCATCGCCCTAGCAAGAATGGCATCCGACCGATTGGGCACGTGATTCACACGCGATGACACAAGATATCTCACCGCGGGTGATATATGGATCACCAGATCAATATGTTCTCCCGAGGGTGAAACTGCCCTGGTTATCACTCATCAGAAATGACCATCCAAGGACAGGAGCCACTAAAATAAGAACGTGATCAAAACGACTCAAAGAAACGAGGGAGGATCTAAATTAATACCCACAAGTGCCTTGATTGCTCGAGAGCATGCCTATATCAACGATAACTGATCATCATAGCCCTGCCCATGTCCCATATAGTAGCCGAAGTAGAGCAGGGGAAGATGGAGCTCACCGAAGGAGGTTGTAGCCGAGGCAGTACTCAGTGGGTGCCGGGGTTGCGCCTGAACACCGTCCAACCGGCGACGAACCACATCGGAGTTGCGCCTTGCACCGTCCCGCCGACGAGCACGAACGCCACTGGCTGCGAAGCGGCCAAGGAGACAAGGAGGTGATGTGTAGCACATCTAGGAGCACTATCAGGGGCGGAGATGACCAGGGCCTAGTCAGTTCTCTTTTAGCTGCAATCAAGGATAAGATTTGTTAGAACATTCTTGTGGTCAAAACTTATCAATGGGCCTATTTATTAGCTGCTTGTAGTGCCGAAGGTAAAATCAGAAGGCCTTTTACTGCCACCTTGCATGAAGAGTTTCTATTCACACATGTGTACTGCTATATGAACCTGCACCATGCTGACTAAGTAAACAACAAAAG
Organism: Aegilops bicornis; assembly: GCA_021605145.1. Taxonomy (NCBI): domain Eukaryota; kingdom Viridiplantae; phylum Streptophyta; class Magnoliopsida; order Poales; family Poaceae; genus Aegilops; species Aegilops bicornis. The sequence goes on along the minus strand of CM038671.1, from coordinate 33,540,637 downwards.
CTACTGAGATGTGAACTGACTTTTCTCTAATCAGACTCTCTGGACACACCAAGAAGCACAGATAAATAATCCCTGCTGGACAGAACACATAGTCTAATACGGTATAACACTGACTAAGCCTAGGTTTGTGAACAGAAATAAATTATAAAACAATATGGTAGGCCAGAAGGAGAGACCATAAAGCTATATAGAGCACATGCCCAAAGAAACTAAAACCGAGCAGAGCATTGACTGAATAGGTAGCAAAGGTATAATCACTAAGTTAGGAATCTAATTAACATAGTAGATGAACATAAATTAAGCAGCCTAACTCAAATGGACAAGGGTAAATTGAAGCCTACATTCCTCAATAGCACGACACATGACGAGTAGGACCAACCGACAAACCAGCAGGCTATTGGTATAAAGCCAAAAATAAATAGTAAACAAACTAAGAAAAGAACAAAAGCACCAAGAATCCATGTGCAAATGAACAAAAAACCTAGGGCCTAGCATGATCTAGACAGGGAACAAGAAGCTCACACCCATAACCCAATAAAAAACAATTTGAACCATTAATTGTTTAGAACATTAGGCAATTTCTTAGAACACTTCCATATCAGATTGAATCACTAATTTATGTTGTGTGATGGGAAGCATTGATGTAGAAGATATGACAATGTCAGATATGAAATCATATATTCCTGGTAAATGTGCTAAGGCATCACACCTACAAAAGTAAGGCATGTGTAGTTTCTACTTGGTGCGTCAGTTCAAAGCTCTCACAAAGGAAACAACACATTTATTTTAGGAAAGTAAGGCATTTGTGATACATTTGCATGGTGCACAGAACTTCTTTATACCACAATTAAGTTTCTTATTGTTTAATACTTACTGGGACCATGTTTTTAGTAACAATGTGAAATATGTATATTTCATAACAAAAGCTTCATTTCTCTAATGAGACTAAAAGTGACCGAACTCACAAATATTTTAGGAAAGTATTATTTTTTCGCGAGAAGTATTAGTTATATTTGTGAAACATATATTTCACAACAACAGTTAACAACAAATTTGAGTGAATTACAACTCAATATTTCCTGATATTATGCAAACTAATGACTATGATATATGTATTCTCCCACTCTGAATGAATAAAGGTAACTGAAACAAAAATTATGAAAATATGTATGAATAAACAGCTAGTGTGATTTTGTAGGCAGTTTTTCCTATGTACTCCCTCCGTAAAGAAATATAAGAGCATTTAGATAACTAAAGTAGTGTTCTAAATGCTCTTATATTTGTTTACAGAGGGAGTAACTGTTATCCATTGGCATGTCGCTTACAAAGTAGTTTTGCAATGCATACTCACAAGTAAATGTACTTGGGAAAAATATGAGGACAAAAAAAAAATCAAGCTATAACAATCACATACCAGTGATAACTACAATAAGTTAGCCTACATAGTTGGCAATCAATATCGTCTTTAGATATCTTGCAGCTTCTATCAAATATAATTCGTGCCAAAATCTACAGTGATCTCAACCCAACATTATATTATTATTACCATATACACACGTCATGCTATATGCTCGATGCGCTCCACATGTACTTCTTGAAACTTTTGCAGTCACCTTGATAGCTCTATGATTCCTTCAATGTGAAACTATGTTTAAAAAACTGCAGCCAATGAACAGATTGTCCATCATTTTCTTCCCCTTAATGTTTTTCTCTTGTCGAACATGTCTTATTAAATTGTTCCTTTGGTGCTTTCATCAACTTCCATCATCATTGAGAAAACAAATTTGTCACAATACCTATTACAAGCTTGCACCATTAACGAATATCCGCTGTTTTAAACAAATTGATTCATCATACTTAAGGGAGAAATCGTAGTAATACTTAACTTACGTTATAGATTCAAATCAACAACTCTATCTTTGTGATGCCCTATGACGTCACCACCAAAGTAGATCTAAGTACACCCATATAACTGTTACACCTATATTTTCTGTGATTATTTGTAGTCTCAAGTTCAAACTATTCTTCTTAAATCACTACCCTCTGAAAAGAAAACCAAGAGTAATAAACCACCTATGATGACATTGTACGGATATCAACGTGAGGTATTTTTGTTGCTAAGCTAGCCATTACCTGCCAAGATCTGCAGCAAAAGTGTTCGTTGATGGACCAATTCATCCTGCTTCCTGAGACCAGAACTATAACGATTGGTGGTCCAGTTCTGCTAGAGGAACATGGAGCTGGCCTTGCCCCTTTCTTGTGTCAATCAGACTGAGCCACCTACAGTTCGTCCACGACATAATGTCCGCTGAGTCTACTTCTGCGCCCAAAATGACCGAGAAAAATGCAGGTGAATAAATTCGTCTTTTTTGGCACGTTTTGCAGATGAAGGATGAAGGAAGGAGACATGACCTGCGTGGCCGGCGGGCACCGTCCGTAGCGAGCAGAAGCAGGCGTCCCTCGACCTGGAATCCGTCGAGCAGCAGGAGCAGACGTGGATCCCTCTCCCGACGCGAGCAACTCTTGACGGATCTCTTGACGCAAGGGCGTGTCCTCCTCACCTTCTTCTCGTAGGGGAACGGCTGCTCGCCGGGGAGCTCCTGGTCGGGCTGCGCGGCCGCCACCGCGGTCCCCTCCTGCCGACGGCGGAGGTGGCGCGCCACCGTAGGGGAGGAGGAGGCCGACCCCGTGGGCCACGCCGCCCGCGCCACGTCCCATACGCCGCCGCCTTTGCCTCGCCTCGTCATTCCTCCTTCCCTCCCGTGGGAGACGGGGCCGGGCGGGGCGTTAGGGTTTGGTGGCGCCAGATCGGTGGGGTGGAAGTAGGAGAGGGAGGAACGAGTGGGGAGGAGGCAGGCGGCGAGGAAGGAGGAGAGGAGGCAGGCGGGAGGAGGCCGGGCGGCAGTGGGTGGAAGGAGGAGGTCAGGCGGCGGCGGGGAAGGAGGAGAGGAGGCGCGTGGGAGGGGGAGAGGAGGCGCGCGGGAGGGCAGCCGGCTAGGGTTGTCTCCACTGGAGGCAGCCCTTTTATACCCCCCTTGAGTGAAATGATGAAAATGCCCTCTGCGGGGCATGGGAATAACGGCGGTGGCACGAGATCTTTACAGCGGGGGTGAAACTGTTCATTGCTACAGGGTCACCTCTTCGATCCGACGGCCCAGGTCGTCCCAGGGCTCGATCCGATGGCCCAGATCGCATCAAGCAAAACGATCCAACGGCCAGAATCGCCTGAGCTCTGAGGAGGCGCGGGAGTGACTGGAATCCTTATTTCACGATTTGATCAGCTCTTTTTAGAGATATAGACTAATCAATAGCTTAATAGTTTATAGTCGATGGGGCGAATTACCTGATGGGAGACATGTAGAATGAATGTTTAAATAAAGGAAGGATTGTGGGCTTAAATATAATATTTAAACGGATGCGGCTAATATTACAGAAAGAATTATGGGTAAACCGGTGGAATGACTAAAAGAAAAATTGTGGTCTTAATAAATTCTACATGAAGGATTTGAGATAAAAAGGTAGAATAATTAAAAGGATCTGTAGGCTTTAATGTGTTGGGGAAACTAAATTAAAAAAAGAAAGGATTTGATTCACGACTAAGACGGATGAGGTCGCCATGGTAATTAATGAAAGGATTATGCTTAAATGCCATTAGAAAAAGGATTATACTTAATGGAATCAGTTGGAGATTATGCTCGGCAAAGAAAATATGAACACGGCTAAATTGCAACATATATTTTTATGTTCATTTTGTTGAAGGATTTTGTGTTGCTTCATAGTGAATCCGGTGCTGTGGGGCATTATGCTTGCACAAAACATCAATTTTTCCCGTTGCAACGCACGGGCATATGTGCTAGTATTTCTTATTTGATCAGCTCTTTTTAGAGATATAGACTAATCAATAGCTCAATAGTTTATAGTCGATGGGGCGAATTACCTGATGGGAGACATGTAGAATGAATGTTGAAGAGGCTTAGGCAGTCTGCTCACAACGTAATACAATAGTGATTTCGCAAGAGAGGTGGAGGTGATGGCTAGGCTCTTGTAGGAAAACCTTGTTCACCTCCTTGCTTACTGCAATGAAGGCGATGAGCGGATACTCATCTATGGCTACATGTTGAACAACGACATGGATCTCTACATATATTTGGTACATATACTTGTATAATTTTTCTTGTCTATGATCAGAATTTATAGGTCCTCATCTACAATTCTCTCATTGTTATTCTGTGCTCTAATGCATAGTGCAGCACATTGTTGCATGGGCTAGAATCAGGGGAACACGATAAGTTGCATTGCATGCACATAAAGTTCTGCATAATAGGAGTGTAAATTTGGATAAAACCTTTAGAGGTGCTCGACATGCTTGACCATGTCAAAGCTCATGCATAAGTTATTGTATCCTCGCAGTTATTTGTATTTTCTGGAAGGTGAGCTTCAATTTTTTTATAAGTTAGTGTTTCCAACTGTTTAGATCTGCTGCTTTACTGTCAGCTGTATTTAGGTGGATGGTCTCTGTTTTAAATCCTGATACAAGAGCAATGCACTTTGGCAAGTTCTATTAATTTATCTGTGTTCTTGCTGCCAATAGCTAATATAATTTTATCGCGAGCACGCAAGTACAACAGCTCAGTACCCGCTCTTGGTTGTTGGCCTATGCCCTGTGGAGAGAATAATGAGTATTTGCCTCTGTGTGTCAGACTGTAGTTGTGCCTTATGCCTATCGTATCATTTTCATCATTGACAGATGAAGGTAGCAAATTATCATTGCAAAATGTTCTGGCTGCTGTGTTCGTCTTGTTAATTCTATATTCCTTCCTCTCTGATAAAGTGTTACTTCTGCGTTACTTATTTCTTGTTTTTCTCTATGTTAATTGCTTTTGTTGACTTCAGATTGTGCATATGTGGAGAAACATCCAATTTTTCAAGCCATATCCCGAATATTTATTTCCTTGCTATTTGTTATCAACATTTTCTTTGCAGAAACCTGGTTGATGTAAGAAAGTTACGAGTAGTTCAATACTAATATTTTTGAACATCTTTCACTTTACATTTTGTTTCTTTGCTGCGTACAAAATGTACTGAAAGTGTTATCCACTGGATTTTTGGTTTTCCTAAAAATACTACAAACCCTCTAAACGTTCCTTATTATTCCTTTGTCTAAATATTGTATAGACTGTTATATTTTCTAAATACCATTTTTTGGTGAGAATATAGATGAAGCGAGAGATCGACGACTGATATTGTTGGCACATATGTTTTGAGCAAAACAATCATGCTTGGCGTATCATTCCATGGCCTCATAGATTCCTAAGGTATGTAACTAAGCATGAATAAGTCTAAAAGTATTGCTTCTCTTCATAGTGGAGCTGTATGCAGATTTTGTAGCGGTTAATGGGGTGCAGACTGGAGGTGGATCTTGTGTTAACCAATACTGGTTGGGGTCGTCACAATTGACAAATGTGTGTGGACGGATTTTTGATTTGCCGCATGCTCTCTGTGCCATCAATATGGGACAACAATGAGAAAGCTGGGTTGGGAGAACAACAAGTCTTCTACTCCCTCCGTTCCAAAATAGATGACCCAACTTTATATTAACTTTGGTACAAAGTTGGGTTATCTATTTTGGAACGGAGGGAGTACAAGGTTAAAATTGAGAAGAAAATGTTTGGCTTGGACGAGGGGTTCATCGGTCGGAAATCGCATGTTTGATTTTGCTTGATGTGTACTTATCAACAATATGGCATCACTTTGATTGAGGTCTTGGTACATCTTTTATTGTTCAGCAGGCTCATGCTCATGACACTTGAGTAAACAATTCTCACCCGATCTTTTATGATTCCGTAGCGTAGCACGGGCATCTTACTAGTAGGCTACTAAGGGCATCTACGTTGACCCGCAAACCCCCGCGGGGCATTCAAAGTGGTTTTGTATTAATCCGCGTCATTCGAACCGTGGAAGGCCATTTGAACCACGGAAGCCATCAAACACGGTCGGTCTATGGCGCGGACCGCGGATCATCCAACGTGGTTTTATATCGGTCCGCGCCATTCAAACCGCGGAAGCATTGATCCACGTCATTCGAACCGTGTAAGGCCATTCGAACTGCGGAAGCCATCAAACACGGTCGGTCTATGGTGCGGACCGCGGGTCATCCAGCGTGGTTTTATATCAGTCCGCGTCATTCAAACCGCGGAAGCCATCAAACACAGTCTTGTATGGGTCTACGGCGCGGTCCAGACGCGTTTTCTCCCGCAAACCCGAGACACGTGGAAGATTTGCGAGAGTCCGGACCGCTGGCACACCCGCTTCTAACCGTCCTGACCCATCAAAAAACCCTCCCCCTCCTCCGTTTCTTCCCGCCCCTCGTCAGGTGCCTGCACTCATGCCGCTGTAGAGCACGCCGCTCCACATTGAAGGCGGCTCAGGGCGGACGTGACCTCACTACCTCCGCCATTGAAGCGGAGCGCCGGCCCAGGGCGCTGTCCGCTGCACGCCCGACTGGAAACGCCTCTTTGTCGTATTCAAACACCTACAACCTACATTAAACCCGCATGAAAGCCGAGAAACCTACCCAGCCACACATCCGTTCAGGAGTGGCCCAGTATTAAACGCAGCGTCGGACAAACTCCTTTCGTCCGTCCTCTATTAAACGAGGCCAGACGCTGGGCAAGAATCGCACCACTCCGTCGCTCCTCATCTTCTCCTTCCACTATTTTCTTTACTCTTTCGATGGCATCCGATGAGTAGGAAGAACAGTTCTCTGACATAGAAGACGGCTGGGTGGCCTGCCGAGCCCGCCGGATAAGAGAGAGATAGCTCTCGGCTCCACCTCCTTCGCCTAGCCCGACGGAGCAAGTTTCTGCCCCAAGCCGACGCGTGGTTCAGCTACTCACCGCTCCAAGCCAACTTGCAGAGGAGTGGCGAGTTCCTCCAGGCCGGCACAATGGAAAGCATGGCAGCACGAGCATCATTGTTGCCGTCGACGACGCCGCGTCATACCATGCCTCTAGTGCCTGCGACCGCATCATCCGCCGTCGACACGTGCGTAACCACCTCATGCAGGCGGAGAAGAAGTCGGCTGCACAGATGTCGATGAGGAGGCGAGCAACACATCCATGTCCGCCACCATCTTGGAGGAGAAGTAGAAGACGGGTGACCGCCAACGCTTGCATCCCATAAAGGCAACCGCTGAGGCAACGCCGGTGTACATAGCCGGTGTCTTGCTTAGTTCTTCTTCAGCTAGACCATCGTTGACCCCACGCAGGATTCACGGAAGTGGAGGCGGCCCCTTCCCCTCCGGCTGAAGCATCAGCTGGCAGTTCCACTCCGATGAGCGGTGGGGAAGCGAGCCGCCCTTTGCGCTGAAGCATATACCTCCGGGACTCCCTGCAGTTCGGTGATCGAGCTACCGGACATGAGGAAGACAAAGGGATCCGTCGTGGCCGGCTGTAGACTAGTGTAGTGTATCCGTGTCGTGAGAGTGGAGCTCCGCACGATCGTTTGTGCACATGATTTTACCTTTTAGTTAAAATATGGTCAAAATGTAAACGTTTTCGTCCGGTTTGTATGAAGTTCGTCATGTTTATATGAAATCTGGTCGTGTTTGCACGCATTTCGTCCGGTTGGTTCATTGGTTCGAACCGTTGTCAAAATGTATGTGGCTACGGTTGGATGGCGGCCTCCCGCATCCGTGTTCGCGGACTGCCCCCTATCCGCGGACAGATGCAGGCAGAAATTTGCAGTTCAGCGTTGGAGATGCCCTATTCAGTCGGCGGTTCCACTCCGATGAGCGGTGGGGAAGCGAGCCGCCCCTTGCGCTGAAGCATATACCTCCTAGGCTCCCGGCAGTCCTGTGATGGAACTACCGAATATGAGGAAGACAAAGGGATCCGTCGCGACCGGTTGTAGACTAGTGTAGTGTATCCGTGTCATGGGAGTGGATCTTCGCACGCCCATACGTGCACATAGTTTTATCTTTTTAGTTAAAATATGGTAAAAATGTAAACGTTTCGTCCGGTTTGTATGAAATTCGTCATGTTTATATGAAATCCGGCCGTGTTTGTATGAATTTCATTCGGTTGGTTCGAACTGTTGTCATAATATATGCCGCTATGGTGAAGAAAATATGCCCTAGAGGCAATAATAAAGTTATTATTTATTTCCTTATATCGTGATAAATGTTTATTATTCATGCTAGAATTGTACTAACCGAAAACATAATACTTGTGTGAATACATAAACAAACTAAACGTCACTAGTATGCCTCTACTTGACTAGCTCGTTAATCGAAGACGGTTATGTTTCCTAACCATAGACATGTGTTGTCATTTGATTAACGAGATCACATCATTAGGAGAATGATGTGATTGACATGACCCATTCCATTAGCTTAGCACCCGATCGTTTAGTATGTTGCTATTGCTTTCTTCATGACTTATACATGTTCCTGTGACTATGAGATTATGCAACTCCCGTTTGCCGGAGGAACACTTTGTGTGCTACCAAACGTCACAACGTAACTGGGTGATTATAAAGGTACTCTACAGGTGTCTCCAAAGGTACATGTTGGGTTGGCGTATTTCGAGATTAGGATTTGTCACTCCGATTGTCGGAGAGGTATCTCTGGGCCCTCTCGGTAATGCACATCACTTAAGCCTTGCAAGCAATACAACTAATGAGTTACTTGCGAGATGATGTATTACGGAACGAGTAAAGAGACTTGCCGGTAACGAGATTGAACTAGGTATTGAGATACCGACGATTGAATCTCGGGCAAGTAACATACCGATGAAAAAGGGAACAACGTATGTTGTTATGCGGTCTGACCGATAAAGATCTTCGTAGAATATGTAGGAGACAATACGAGCATCCAGGTTCTGCTATTGGTTATTGACCGGAGACATGTCTCGGTCATGTCTACATTGTTCTCGAAACCGTAGGGTCCGCACGCTTAACGTTACGATGACAGTTTCATTATGAGTTTATATATTTTGATGTACCGAAGGTTGTTCGGAGTCCCGGATGTGATCACGGACATGACGAGGAGTCTCGAAATGGTCGAGACATAAAGATCGATATTGGACGGCTATATTCGGACACCGGAAGTGTTCGGGTGATTAGGAGAAAACCGGAGGACGTAGGGTTACCGGAACCCCGGGAGAAGTAATGGGCCTTATGGGCTTTAGTGGAGAGAGAGAGGGCGGCCAGGGTGGGCCGCCTCCCCTCTGGTCCAAATTGGACTAGGAGAGGGGGCGGCGCCTCCTTTCCTTCTCCTCTCCCCTTCCTTCCCCCTCCTAGTAGGAGTAGGAAAGAGGGGAGTCCTACTCCTACCAGGAGGAGGACTCCTCCTCCTTGGCGCGCCCACAAGGGATGGCCGGCCTCCCCCCTTGCTCCTTTATATACGGGGGCAGGGGGACACCTCTAGACACACAAGTTGATTTTCGTGATCGTTCTCTTAGCCGTGTGCGGTGCCCCCCTCCACCATAATCCTCGATAATATTGTAGCAGTGCTTAGGCGAAGCCCTGCGACGGTAGAACATCAAGATCGTCACCACGCCGTCGTGCTGACGGAACTCATTCCCGACACTTTGCTGGATCAGAGTCCGGGGATCGTCATCGAGCTGAACGTGTGCTAGAACTCTTAGGTGCCGTAGTTTCGGTGCTTGATCGGTCGGGCCGTGAAGACGTACGACTACATCAACCGCGTTGTCATAATGCTTCCGTTGTCGGTCTACGAGGGTACATAGACAACACTCTCCCCTCTCGTTGCTATGCATCACCATGATCTTGCGTGTGCGTAGGAATTTTTTTGAAATTACTACGTTACCCAACAGTGGCATCCGAGCCAGGTTTTATGCGTAGATGTTATATGCATGAGTAGAACACAAGTGAGTTGTGGGCGATACAAGTCATCCTGCTTAGCAGCATGTCACACTTTGGTTTGGCGGTATTGTTGGATGAAGCGGCCCGGACCGACATTCCGCGTACGCTTACGCGAGACTGGTTCTACCGATGTGCTTTGCACACAGGTGGCTGGCGGGTGTCAGTTTCTCCAACTTTAGTTGAACCGAGTGTGGCTACGCCCGGTCCTTGCGAAGGTTAAAACAGCAGTAACTTGACGAACTATCGTTGTGGTTTTGATGCGTAGGTAAGAACGGTTCTTGCTAAGTCGGTAGCAGCCACGTAAAACTTGCAACAACAAAGTAGAGGACGTCTAACTTGTTTTTGCAGGGCATGTTGTGATGTGATATGGTCAAGACGTGATGCTATATTTTATTGTATGAGATGATCATGTTTTGTAACCGAAGTTATCGGCAATCGGCAGGAGCCATATGGTTGTCGCTTTATTGTATGCAATGCAATCACCTGTAATGCTTTACTTTATCACTAAGCGGTAGCGATAGTCGTAGAAGCATAAGATTGGCGAGACGACAACGATGCTACAATGGAGATCAAGGTGTCGCGCCCGGTGGCGATGGTGATCATGACGGTGCTTCGAAGATGGAGATCACAAGCACAAGATGATGATGGCATATCATATCACTTATATTGATTGCATGTGATGTTTATCCTTTATGCATCTTATCTTGCTTTGATTGACGGTAGCATTATAAGATGATCTCTCACTAAATTTCAAGATAAAAGTGTTCTCCTGAGTATGCACCGTTGCCAAAGTTCATCGTGCCCGGACACCACGTGATGATCGGGTGTGATAAGCTCTCGTCCATCTACAACGGGTGCAAGCCAGTTTTGCACACGCAGAATACTCAGGTTAAACTTGACGAGCCTAGCATATGCAGATATGGCCTCGGAACCACGAGACCGAAGGTCGGCGTGAATCATATAGTAGATATGATGAACATAGTGATGTTCACCATTGAAAACTACTCCATTTCACGTGATGATCGGTTATGGTTTAGTTGATTTGGATCACGTGATCACTTAGAAGATTAGAGGGATGTCTTTCTAAGTGGGAGTTCTTAAGTAATATGATTAATTGAACTTAAATTTATCATGAACTTAGTACCTGATAGTATCTTGCTTGTTTATGTTTGATCGTAGATAGATGGCCCGTGCTGTTGTTCCGTTGAACTTTAATGCGTTCCTTGAGAAAGCAAAGTTGAAAGATGATGGTATTAATTACATGGACTGGGTCCGTAACTTGAGGATTATCCTCATTGCTGCACAGAAGAATTACGTCCTGGAAGCAACGCTGGGTACCAGGCCTGCTGCTGATGCAACTGACGACATTAAGAACGTTTGGCAGAGCAAAGCTGATGACTACTCGATAGTTCAATGTGCCATGCTTTACGGCTTAGAACCGGGTCTTCAACGACGTTTTGAACGTCATGGAACATATGAGATGTTCCAGGAGTTGAAGTTAATGTTTCAAGCAAATGCCGGATTGAGAGATATGAAGTCTCCAATAAGTTGTATAGCTGCAAGATGGAGGAGAACAGTTCTGTCAGTGAGCATATACTCAAAATGTCTGGGTATAATAATCACTTGATTCAACTGGGAGTTAATCTTCCGGATAAGCTAAATCCTTGACAGAATTCTCCAATCACTTCCACCAAGCTACAAGAGCTTCGTGATGAACTATAATATGCAAGGGATGAATAAGACAATTCCAGAGCTCTTCGCAATGCTGAAAGCTGCGGAGGTAGAAATCAAGAAGGAGCATCAAGTGTTGATGGTCAACAAGACCACTAGTTTCAAGAAAAAGGGCAAAGGGAAAAAGAAGGGGAACTTCAAGAAGAAACCCAAGTCTGGACCTAAGTCTGAAACTGAGTGCTTCTACTGCAAGCAGACTGGTCACTGGAAGCGGAACTGCCCCAAGTATTTGGCGGATAAGAAGGATGGCAAGGTGAACAAAGGTATATGTGATATACATGTTATTGATGTGTACCTTACTAGAGCTTGCAGTAGCACCTGGGTATTTGATACTGGTTCTGTTGCTAATATTTGCAACTCGAAACAAGGACTACAGATTAAGCGAATACTAGCGAAGGACGAGGTGACGATGCGCGTGGGAAATGGTTCCAAAATCGATGTGATCGCAGTCGGCACGCTACCTCTACATCTACCATCAGGATTAGTATTAGACCTAAATAATTGTTATTTGGTGCCAGCGTTGAGCATGAACATTATATCTGGATCTTGTTTGATGCGAGGCGGTTATTCATTTAAATCAGAGAATAATGGTTGTTCTATTTATATGAGTAATATCTTTTATGGTCATGCACCCTTGAAGAGTGGTCTATTTTTGATGAATCTCGATAGTAGTGATACACATATTCATAATGTTGAAACCAAAAGATGCAGAGTTGATAATGATAGTGCAACTTATTTGTGGCACTGCCGTTTAGGTCATATCGGTGTAAAGCGCATGAAGAAACTCCATACTGATGGACTTTTGGAATCACTTGATTATGAATCACTTGGTACTTGCGAACCATGCCTCATGGGCAAGATGACTAAAACGCCGTTCTCCGGTACTATGGAGAGAGCAACAAATTTATTGGAAATCATACATACAGATATATGTGGTCCAATGAATGTTGAAGCTCGTGGTGGATATCGTTATTTTCTCACCTTCACAGATGATTTAAGCAGATATGGGTATATCTACTTAATAAAACATAAGTGTGAAACATTTGAAAAGTTCAAAGAATTTCAGAGTGAAGTTGAAAATCATCGTAACAAGAAAATAAAGTTTCTACGATCTGATCGTGAAGGAGAATATTTGAGTTACGAGTTTGGTCTACATTTAAAACAATGCGGAATAGTTTCGCAACTCACGCCACCCGGAACACCACAGCGTAATGGTGTGTCTGAACGTCGTAATCATATTTTACTTGATATGGTGCGATCTATGATGTCTCTTACAGATTTACCGCTATCGTTTTGGGGTTATGCTTTAGATACGGCCGCATTCACGTTAAATAGGGCACCATCAAAATCCGTTGAGACGACACCTTATGAAGTGTGGTTTGGCAAGAAACCAAGATTGTCGTTTCTAAAAGTTTGGGGCTGCGATGCTTATGTGAAAAAGCTTCAACCTGATAAGCTCGAACCTAAATCGGAGAAATGTGTCTTCATAGGATACCCAAAGGAGACTGTTGGGTACACCTTCTATCACAGATCCGAAGGCAAGACATTTGTTGCTAAAAATGGATCCTTTCTAGAGAAGGAGTTTCTCTCGAAAGAAGTGAGTGGGAGGAAAGTAGAACTTGATGAGGTAACTGTACCTGCTCCCTTATTGGAAAGTAGTGCATCGCAGAAACCGGTTTCTGTGACACCTACACCAATTAGTGAGGAAGCTAATGATAATGATCATGAAACTTCAGAACAAGTTACTACTGAACCTCGTAGATCAAACAGAGTAAGATCCGCACCAGAGTGGTACGGTAATCCTGTTCTGGAAGTCATGCTACTAGATCATGATGAACCTACGAACTATGAAGAAGCGATGGTGAGCCTAGATTCCGCAAAATGGCTTGAAGCCATGAAATCTGAGATGGGATCCATGTATGAGAACAAAGTGTGGACTTTGGTTGACTTGCCCAATGATCGGCAAGCAATTGAGAATAAATGGATCTTCAAGAAGAAGACTGACGCTGACGGTAATGTTACTGTCTACAAATCTCGACTTGTCGCAAAAGGTTTTCGACAAGTTCAAGGGATTGGCTATGATGAGACCTTCTCACCCGTAGTGATGCTTAAGTCTGTCCGAATCATGTTAGCGATTGCCGCATTTTATGATTATGAAATTTGGCAGATGGATGTCAAAACTGCATTCCTGAATGGATTTCTGGTAGAAGAGTTGTATATGATACAGCCGGAAGGTTTTGTCGATCCAAAAGGAGCTAACAAAGTGTGCAAGCTCCAGCGATCATTTATGGACTGGTGCAAGCCTCTCGGAGTTAGAATAAAGGCTTTGATAGTGTGATCAAAGCATTTGGGTTTGTACAGACTTTTGGAGAAGCCTGTATTTACAAGAAAGTGAGTGGGAGCTCTGTAGCATTTCTGATATTATATGTGGATGACATATTACTAATCGGAAATGATATAGAATTTCTGGATAGCATAAAGGGATACTTGAATAAGATTTTTTTCAATGAAAGACCTCGGTGAAGCTGCTTACATATTGGGCATTAAGATCTATAGAGATAGATCAAGATGCTTAATTGGACTTTCACAAAGCACATACCTTGACAAAGTTTTGAAGAAGTTCAAAATGGATCAGGCTAAGAAAGGATTCTTGCCTGTGTTACAAGGTGTGAAGTTGAGTAAGACTCAATAGAGAAAATGAAAGATGTTCCCTATGCTTCAGCCATAGGCTCTATCATGTATGCAATGCTGTGTACCAGACCTGATGTGTGTCTTGCTATAAGTCTAGCAGGGAGGTACCAAAGTAATCCAGGAGTGGATCACTGGACAGCGGTCAAGAACATCCTGAAATACCTGAAAAGGACTAAGGATATGTTTCTCGTATATGGAGGTGACAAAGAGCTCATCGTAAATGGTTACGTTGGTGCAAGCTTTGACACTGATCCGGACGATTCTAAATCGCAAACCGGATACGTATTTACATTAAACGGTGGAGCTGTCAGTTGGTGCAGTTCTAAACAAAGCGTTGTGGCGGGATCTACATGTGAAGCGGAGTACATAGCTGCTTCGGAAGCAGCAAACGAAGGAGTCTGGATGAAGGAGTTCATATCTGATCTAGGTGTCATACCTAATGCATCGGGTCCAATGAAAATCTTTTGTGACAATACTGGTGCAATTGCCTTGGCAAAGGAATCCAGATTTCACAAGAGAACCAAGCACATCAAGAGACACTTCAATTCCATCCGGGATCTAGTCCAGGTGGGAGACATAGAGATTTGCAAGATACATACGGATCTGAATGTAGCAGACCCGTTGACTAAGCCCCTTCCACGAGCAAAACATGATCAGCACCAAGGCTCCATGGGTGTTAGGATCATTACTGTGTAATCTAGATTATTGACTCTAGTGCAAGTGGGAGACTGAAGAAAATATGCCCTAGAGGCAATAATAAAGTTATTATTTATTTCCTTATATCATGATAAATGTTTATTATTCATGCTAGAATTGTATTAACCGGAAACATAATACTTGTGTGAATACATAAACAAACTAAACGTCACTAGTATGCCTCTACTTGACTAGCTCGTTAATCGAAGATGTATATGTTTCCTAACCATAGACATGTGTTGTCATTTGATTAACGAGATCACATCATTAGGAGAATGATGTGATTGACATGACCCATTCCATTAGCTTAGCACCCGATCATTTAGTATATTGCTATTGCTTTCTTCATGACTTATACATGTTCCTGTGACTATGAGATTATGCAACTCCCGTTTGCCGGAGGAACACTTTGTGTGCTACCAAACGTCACAACGTAATTGGGTGATTATAAAGGTACTCTACAGGTGTCTCCAAAGGTACATGTTGGGTTGGCGTATTTCGAGATTAGGATTTGTCACTCCGATTGTCGAAGAGGTATCTCTGGGTCCTCTCGGTAATGCACATCACTTAAGCCTTGCAAGCAATACAACTAATGAGTTAGTTGCGAGATGATGTATTATGGAACGAGTAAAGAGACTTGCCGGTAACCAGATTGAACTAGGTACCGACGATCGAATCTCGGGCAAGTAACATACCGATGACAAAGGGAACAACGTATGTTGTTATGCGGTCTGACCGATAAAGATCTTCGTAGAATATGTAGGAGCCAATATGAGCATCTAGGTTCCGCTATTGGTTATTGACCGGAGACATGTCTCGGTCATGTCTACATTGTTGTCGAACCCGTAGGGTCCGCACGCTTAACGTTACGATGACCGTTTCATTATGAGTTTATATATTTTGATGTACCGAAGGTTGTTCGGAGTCCCGGATGTGATCACGGACATGACGAGGAGTCTCGAAATGGTCGAGACATAAAGATCGATATATTGGACGGCCATATTCGGACACCGGAAGTGTTCCGGGTGATTTCGGAGAAAAGCTGGAGTCTTGGGAGGGTTACGGAACCCCGGGAGAAGTAATGGGCCTTATGGGCCTTAGTGGAGAGAGAGAGAGGGGCGGCCAGGGTGGGCCGCGCGCCCCCTCCCCCTCTGGTCCGAATTGGACTAGCAGAGGGGGGCGGCGCCTCCCTTTCCTTCTCCCTCTCCCCCTTCCTTTCCCCCTCCTAGTAGGAGTAGGAAAGAGGGGAGTCCTACTCCTACTAGGAGGAGGACTCCTCCTCCTTGGCGCGCCCACAAGGGCCGGCCGGCCTCCCCCCTTGCTCCTTTATATATGGGGGCAGGGGGGCACCTCTAGACACACAAGTTGATCTTCGTGACCGTTCTCTTAGCCGTGTGCGGTGCCCCCCTCCACCATAATCCTCGATAATATTGTAGCAGTGCTTAGGCGAAGCCCTGTGACAGTATGTCGGGACCCCGATTCTAAGTCACACCGATCTAGCATGTAACACCTCATATCACTTTGCGGCCTCACGCACGGTATTCCCATGGGTGTCGCCTTACCATGGCCCGGGACCGTTTGCGCCTTTTGGCTCACGTATATGATAGCGTCGCTAGCATCCATATGACAGAGAAACTGGGCCGAAATGACTAGTCGTGAACCCAAAGTGGCACTAACTTACAGGGACAGGCATACATGAAACAACATCGAGCATGTCGGTCAGCAGCGTGTGAATCCGGGCTGTAGCAACTGGGCTAACAGGACTCCGGGAACCCGGGCTGTAGCAGGCTAGGCAGGACTCCGGATGTCACCGCGTGACATTTCCCCGAAGGGACAGACACAGGAACGAAGTGAATCACATGCCGGCCAGTCTAAGTGTTCCGGAGCAATAGTGCTGGGCTAGCAGTACTCCAGTAAACCGGGCTGTAGCGGACTACCATGGCTCGGTGGAAGCACTAGACTACATTTCCCCATAAGAGAGGCTACCATGGATAGACAACTAGGTTTTCGGATCCCACACATAGCAATACACGTTACACGTACGCATAACATGCAAGTATGTGCTGTACAACATGGCATCACAACATAACGCAAACTCATATAGATAAAGGCCCAGAAGAGCCACATAGCATTAAATACAAACAGGGATCACATGACCCATCATTTAGAGCATACAAGCAACGGAAGCATTACATGTCTGAGTACAGACAACTACAAAAGAAAAGGCTGAGAATCCTGACTATCTACAAGACCCTCCCAAGGGTACAAGATCGGAGCTGAGGTAACAAGCTACTCGTCGAAGTCCAAGCGGAACTACTAGTAAGACCGAAATCTCCGTTGCAAAAACATAAATAAAGCAACGTGTGTACAAAGGTACTCAGCAAGACTTACATCAGTTCCTATTATACATGCATTTGTATCAAGAGGGTACTGTGGGGTTTAGTTGCTGCAAGCCAGCTTTGACTCTGTGGCTATCCTGTTCTACGACTAGCAGAACTTCTTTGAGGCGATATGGCGCACACGAGTCCACTAGTCACCACATCAATACATTACGATGGATTCATTCCCGTCTCCCTACGAGAAGGCCATCCATAGCACTCACACTTGTCTTGAGCATTTTAGAGTATCCACTTCAAGTTGTCTATGTACCACGTAAGCATCCAAGAAGTCCATAACCGCGGACCCGGCTATTCGAATAGATCATGTTAACCCTGCAGGGGTGTACTTCTTCACGCACGCTCTCGCCACTTACCGCCATGTACACGTCATGTATCTCGGCAGCCTTCAAGCGGAAGCCTGGTGAGGGTGTCGGCCACGACCTGACTAACCATACAAGACTCTAGCCCAGGTTTATCGCCTATTCGGGTTCCATCCGCAAGGAGATCCGGCCGGGGTGTCGCTCACGGCCCCAAACGATGTGTGCAAGGTTCCCGAGCCCACCATCCGGGTGCCACTCGGTACACCAGGCCACATGTGCCTAGTCATCCCAAGCCCACCTGCCGGGTGCCACTTGGTAGAAAAATAGCACTACCTACAAACACGAGAAACTAGTTGCGACTCCGGACAGAGATCAAGTTGGTTAATAAGTCGAGAGGGGTCGAGTTACGGAACCCAATGTGTGGTAGTATCGAGTCATTGGACAACATACATCGAACTTCGGTGCTTGAGGACGGTTCCGGTGAGACAACCCACCATGTACTCCTACATGGCCTCTCACCGCTACCTTTACCAAATCATGTTCACACACTTCACTCTCAAAGATCGTAACATAGAATCGCACTCCAATTCATTCCCAATGAATCGGACTGACACGACTCTAAGCAATAGCAGGCATGGCATGGTAGGGACACAACATGGCTCAATCAACTCCTACACATGCTAGTGGGTTTCAACTATTTACTGTGGCAATGACAGGTCATGCAGAGGAATGGGTTCAACTACCGCAGCACAAAGTAGCAGATGAATCGTTGTTGTCCTAATGCAATAACTGAGAGCAGGAGCGAGAGAGTAGGATTGTATCGGAATGAACAAGGGGATTTGCTTGCCTGATAGATCAACAGGGGGCACTGCTCCTCTGACAGGTACTCTGGGACGTCTCCGGAGCAGGACCTATCGAGAAGGAGCAGTGTGACAATCAATACACAAGCATATGCAACAATATGATGCATGAACATGGCATGTAGATGTGATGCTGTTTAAGCTAATGCAACTAGCATTCATTTGGTTGAAGTCCATTTGAACCAAAGATTCAAATGCATTTCCAAAGTAAGCTCTTTATAAATGCTATTATAGTGTTTCACTTATACAGCAGGTATAAGTTGGTTTATCATACATGGAACTGGCACAGATGGATAGATTGCATTTTTCTGATAATTTTTCATATATAAATTATTTCAATCTGAGCTACGGTTGAATTTATATGAATTTTAGAAGTTTATATCATTTTCTGGATTTTCCTGATTTAATTTAAATCCAGAACATAAATAATTGCGTCAGCACTGCGTCATGCTTGCGTCAGCAAGTCAACAGCGCTGACTGGGTCAAACCTGACTCGCGGGTCCACACGTCAGATCACAGTTAACTAACAGAGGTTAATTAGTCACCCTAACTAAAAATTAGTCAGGGCCGGGCCCCACCTGTCATTGACCCATACGGGTCAAATCTGGGTCAACTAGGGGTCAAACCCAGTCAATCCCGCCGGCGAGGCCGAACGCGGCGGAGGGGCACGGGATCGTTGCTCCGTCGACCAAATGGGCCGTCGCGCGCATCCAGGGTTGCAGACGGAAGGCTGCGGGGGTGGCGGAGCTCGTCGGAGCGGAGCTCGCGGCGGCGGCCAGTGTTCGGGCGCGAGTGGGGATGCGGCTGCAGTGTGTGAGGGCGAGAACGGAGAGGGGGAGGAGGAGCAGCACCTCACAGCGATCTCGATGGGCTTGACGGGGAGCCCGGGGACGCGCTGTGGTCGACGGGGCGGCGATGGGGATCCACGGTGGCCGGCGGCGATGATGGCGATGATGGAGGCCGTCCGGAGGTGCGTGGCTCGACGAGGAGGTAGAGGGGGTCGCGGCGGAGTTGGGGAGCGTGTCGGGGAGGTGCGGCAGTGGCCGAGGCCACGGTGGCTGTGAACGGCGGCGACACCGATTTCGGCCGTGAGAGAGGGAGCGAGGGGGAGGAGAGAATGGCCCGGGAGAGAGCGAGAGAGGCTTGGGGGGCGCGTGGCGACGTCTGGCGTGAGGAGAGGGAGCCAGGCAGGCAGCTGCATGCGGGCGTGCACGGCGTCGGGCACCGCTTCCCCTCGCCCTCGGGCAAGAGGAGGAAGACGGCTATGCCTCTGGTGGGCTGGGCGGAATGTAAACGGGCGGCCGGAGGCACCAAAGGCTGTAGGTAAGCGCTGTAAGCTTTTCTGTTTTTGTTTCTTTTCTATTTTCTGATATTTGTTTTGATTTAACAAAAATATTAAATCATTTTATTTACTTCTGTCAATTTTTGTAGGAACTAGCTGGATTGCTCCAAAACTCCTCACCAATTTTTGTAGGAACTAGCTGGATTGCTCCAAAGCAATTAATTATTTGATTAATTCCAAATGCCCAAAATAAATACTTATGAGCTCATTAAAAATATTGGTTTGATTTTTATCTCTGTCCAATATTTTCAGAGAGCAACATGAGCATTTTCTTGGACCTTTTTGGAGCAATTTTTATTTGGGTCATTTCTAAAAATGATTCTGAGGGTTTCACAGATCCTCATTTCAAATTTAAATGAAATTTAAACATGATGCACACATGACTAGCTAGTCTAGGTCATACCAGAACTAGGGATGTGACAACTCGCCCCCACTTGAAAGAATCTCGTCCCGAGATTCAGGGGTCGACGGAAAGAAAGCGGGGTACTCCAGTCAAAGACGATCTTCTCGCTCCCAAGTAGCTTCTCTCTCGGAATGATGAGACCACTGAACCTTGAGAAACTTGATCTTATGACGTCGAGTGACACGCTCTGCTTGATCAAGAATGTGAACTGGATACTCTTGATAAGTGAGGTTATCTTGGAGATCAAGCGTTTCGTGGTCCACTCCGCGGATAGGATCCGAGAAGCAACGCCTGAGTTGAGAGACGTGGAAGACATCATGCACCCGGGAAAGATGTGGGGGTAGTTCCAATTTGTAGGCAACCTCTCCTCGTTTAGCGAGAATGTGAAAGGGACCAATGTAACGAGGAGCCAACTTGCCCTTGATACCGAAACGATGGGTACCCTTTAGAGGGGTAACCCGAAGGTAAGCCTTGTCGCCAACTTCATAAGCCACTTCCTTATGACGACGGTCATCTTGGCTCTTTTGACGAGATTGGGCTGTTTTCAAATTCTCACGAATGATGCAAACTTGCTCTTCTGCCTCCTGGATCATGTCCGGTCCAAAGAATTGTCTTTCACCGGTTTCTGGCCAGTTCAAAGGTGTTCGACATCTTCGTCCATAGAGAATCTCAAAAGGAGCTTTCTTGAGGCTGGATTGATAGCTATTGTTATAAGCAAACTCGGTGAAAGGAAGACATTTCTCCCAATCCATACCGAATGAGATAACGCAAGCTCTAAGCATGTCTTCGAGAATTTGGTTGACCCTTTCCACCTGACGACTTGATTGAGGGTGGAAAGAGGTACTGAAGGAAAGATGGATCCCCATGGCAGTTTGGAAACTCTCCCAGAAATGAGAAGTGAAAAGACTTCCACGGTCTGAATTGATCTCAGTGGAACACCATGAAGTGACACTATTCGAGAAATATATAAGTCAGCGAGCTGACTAGCAGTGATACTATCTCGAACAGGTAGGAAGTGTGCCACTTTGGAGAGACGATCAATGACTACGAAGATAGCATTATTCCCTTTCTTGGTCCTGGGAAAGCCGGTGATGAAGTCCATACCAACTTTATCCCATTTCCACTCAGGAATGGCTAAAGGCTGAAGGGTGCCAGCAGGTCTCTGATGCTCGGCTTTAACGCGACGACAAACATCGCAGTTAGCAATAAACTGAGCGATTTCGCTCTTCATCCTAGTCCACCAGAACCTCTGGTGTAGGTCCTGATACATCTTAGTACTACCGGGATGAATCGTGAGAGGAGATTCATGCGCCTCCTTAAGAATCAATTGTCGAAGATGCTGCTTCTTGGGGACCAACAGGCGGTTCCCAAAGAAAACGACACCTCGATCATCTATAGAGAAACTACCAGCAATACCCTTGGCAATGTTTCTCTTGGTCTGGGTAATTCCCGTATCATGCTTCTGGGCTTCTAAGATATGATCCACAAGAGTAGGTTTCGCCACCAAGGTAGAAAGGAATCCGTGAGGAGCAATGTGAAGGTTAAGCTTACAAAATTCCTCATGGAGAAGTGGTTGGCCCTGCTGCAACATGAGGTTGTTGCAATAGGATTTATGACTTAACGCATCAGCCATGACATTGGCTTTGCCTGGGGCGTAAGTAATCCCTAGATCATAATCCGAGATCAACTCCAACCAACGTCTTTGCCTAAGGTTCAAATCTGGTTGGGTGAAGATATACTTGAGACTCTGGTGATCGGTGTAGATCTCGTAGCGTTTACCAAGAAGGTAATGTCGCCAGGTCTTGAGTGCATAGACTACGGCTGCAAGCTCTAGATCATGTGTAGGATAATTCTCCTCATGTGGATGTAACTGTCGAGATGCATAGGCAATCACATGACGATCCTGCATAAGAATGCAACCTAGTCCCTGTCGTGAGGCGTCGCAGTAGATAAGAAAGTCTTTAGTGAAATCCGGTGGCACAAGTATGGGAGTAGAAGTCAGGCGTCTTTTTAGTTCCTGAAAACTGTACTCACACTATGGGGACCACTCAAACTTTTTATCTTTCTTGAGAAGTTCCGTGAGGGGTTTGGCTACTTTGGAGAAGTTTTCAACAAAGCGGCGACAATAGTTGGCTAGACCAAGGAAACTCCTAACTTTTTTAACGGTTTCAGGTGGAGTCCAATCGAGAACGGCCTGAACTCTCTCGGGATTGACAGCAATGCCCTTACCAGAGATTATGTGGCCTAGATAGGTCACTTCTGGCAACCAAAATTCACACTTGGAGAACTTGGCATAAAGGCGGTGCTCTCTGAGTTTTTCTAACACAAGTCTAAGATGTTCGACATGCTCTTCCTCGTTCTTCGAGTAAATAAGGATATCATCGAGATAAACCACGGCGAATTTATCTAAGTACTCCATGAAGATCGAGTTCATCAAGCGGGAGAATGTTGCTGGAGCATTGGTTAGACCAAAGGACATGACGGTGTACTCGTACTGGCCATAACGAGTGACAAAGGCTGTCTTAGGAATGTCCCCATATCTGATCTTGATTTGGTGGTAGCCTAACCTCAAATCCATCTTGGAGAAGACTGAGGATCCAGCGAGCTGATCATACAGGTCGTTGATCCTGGGAAGCGGATATTTGTTCTTTATCGTGACCAAATTAACGAGACGATAACCTACAACCATCCGGTCCGTACCATCCTTCTTCTTGACAAAGAGGACGGGGCAAGCCCAAGGAGAAGAACTAGGACGGATGAAACCCTTTTGCAAGGACTCATCAAGTTGTTTCTTAAGCTCGGCTAGTTCTAATGGTGCCACCTTGTAAGGTCTCCTAGAGATTGGAGCGGTTCTCGGATAAGATCTATGATTTAACTCTACATCTCTGTCGGGTGGAACACTGGCAGTTCCTTCCGAAAGACATCCGGAAAGTCACGGACTACCGGGATATCTTCAAGGTCTGGAAGAGGGCTGGCATTAAGAGAATAGAGTTGACGCTTTGCAACTCTAGTGGAGACAGTGACTATCTTGCCAGATGGGTGTGTAAGCTGAACAGACCTGGTGTAACAATCAATCTTGGCATGATGAGCTGTCATCCAGTCCATACCCAAAATGATGTTAATATCTGAGGACTTGAGGGCTACAAGTGATGCAAGGAATACAAGTCTATCAATAAGGATTTCATTACCATGGCTTATTCTGGTGGTTTGCCATCTAGACCCTGGGGCTTGGATTTCAAGCGGAGTTGGCATATCACAAAATGACATGTCGTGCAAACGAGCATAGCCTCCAGAGATGAAGGAGTGAGATGCTCCGGTATCGAATAGAAACGAAGCTGGATGACAGTTGACAAGGAGTGTACCAAGAACGACATCTGGATCATCATGAGCGTCTTTAGCTGAGACGTGATGCACACGTCCACGTTTAGTAGAAGCTGACTTGACACTGATCATCTTGCTTGATAGCTTAACACAGCCAACAGTCTTCTCGGGCTGGGGTGGAGCATAACTGGCCTGAGAGCAGTCACGTGCATAGTGTCCTGGCTCTCCGCAGGTGAAGGAAGTCCCTGAAGTTGGACGTGGACCCGCATTGACAAGCGGTCTACCAATAGGCCTGGGTGGAGCATACTGCTGAACTGTGTGAGGTGCCACATAAGATGGCCTCGGTGAATATCCGGGTGGAAGAGCAGAGTTCGAAATCCAAATCCGGCGCTTCTGAGAACTAGAAACGGAGGAAGATCCCAAATCACGGGTGTGCTTACGAGACTCCTCGTATGTGAGCTGAGCTGTCTCTGCATTAATGGCCTTGTTCACAAGAGCTTGGAATGTATCACAATGATGTAGGTGGAGATCACGACGCAACTTGGGGTTGAGACCCTTCCGGAACCTAGCCTGCTTCTTGGCGTCCGTGGACACCTCTTCTGAAGCATAGCGGGCAAGGTTCTCGAACTCTCTACTGTAAGCATCAACAGCCATTTTACTCTGCGTGAAACTACAGAACTCTTCTCTCTTGTGATCAATGTGGGCCTGGGGAATGTGATGTTCGCGAAAAATCTCAGTGAAATCTCTCCAGGTAGGAATCTGGCCAGCTGGAAGCATAGCCTCATAGTTCTGCCACCAAACACTAGCAGGACCTTCCGAGTGATATGTGGCATAGGTGACCTTGTCATCTTCAGCTACGTTTGCGGAATGCAACTTATGAGTGATGCTACAGAGCCAGTCATCTGCATCGAGTGGCTCAATAGAATGATGAAAAGTGGGTGGATGCAAGCGAATGAAGTCATGAATGGTCACAGATCCTTTGAACTGATGTGCGGTGTTCTCCTCGATACGTGCCAACAAGCGGTTAGACTCACGCTTGTTCCTCTCCATCTCTAACATGAACTCTGCCAACGAAGGCTGGTCGGGAGGATCCTCATCCCTACCATCTCCGTGGTTCTGGCTATGAGGAACAGAACTTTGTTTAACTGATGACATCCTGAGAAACGAAACCAAGGACGGATCAACATCAACTATCGACTGAAGAATGTAGGATAAGGAAATTAGTAACTCTCGAACCCCTAGGGCAATTCCGGCAGCATAACGGCAGTAAAATGCTCAGAATGAGACATTCTGCAAAAGACGGGGTAACACCATACTCAACATCATCACTCAAGGTTCTGAGATATTACTAAACAGGCTACACCGGAGGTACTCGAACTGGGATATGACTCTGACCAACTAATCCTAAGAGACTACGGAGTAGTAACACATGATCCTGATAGACAGAAGAGGAAGCCTAGTTCCTTAACCCCGTAGGAAAGATAGGATGACTCAGATCAGAAGGCCATGAGGTATAAGGAGTAAAAAGAGCCTTACGTTCCCTTTCCACAATCAATTCCCCTATATAACTAAAGAATTTCTAGACTCAACTTCGACCAGGTTGGGTTGGAAATCCTACAGGCAGTCCGGCTCTGGTACCAAAGCTGTCGGGACCCCGATTTTAAGTCACACCGATCTAGCATGTAACACCTCATATCACTTTGCGGCCTCACGCACGGTATTCCCACGGGTGTCGCCTTACCATGGCCCGGGACCGTTTGCGCCTTTTAGCTCACGTATATGATAGCGTCACTAGCATCCATATGACAGAGCACCCGGGCCGACATGACTAGTCGTGAACCCAAAGTGGCACTAAATTATAGGGACAGGCATACATGAAACAACATCGAACATGTCGGTCAGCAGCGTGTGAATCCGGGCTGTAGCAACTGGGCTAAAAGGACTCCGGGAACCCGGGCTGTAGCAGGCTAGGCAGGACTCCGGATGTCACCGCATGACATTTCCCCGAAGGGAACAGAACGAGAGAAGTGAATCACATGTCGGCCAGTCTAAGTGTTCCGAGCGGTAGTCTTTGGGCTAAGCAGGACTCGATAAACCGGGTTGTAGCGGACTACCATGGCTCGGTGGAAGCACTAGACTACATTTCCCCATAAGAGAGGCTACCAAGGATAGACAACTAGGTTGTCGGATCCACACATAGCAATACACGTTACACGTACGCATAACATGCAAGTATGTGCTGTACAACATGGCATCACAACATAACGCCAACTCAAAGAGATAAAGGCTCATCAGAGCCACAAAGCATTTAAAACAAACACCCGTCACATTACACATCATTACGAGCATACAAGCAACGGAAGCATTACATGTCCGAGTACTGCATAACTACAAAAGAAAAAGCCCGAGAAGCCCGACTATCTACAAGACCCTCCCAAGGGTACAAGATCGAAATGAGGTAACAAGCTACTCATCAAGTCCAAGCGGAACTACTAGTAAGACCGAAATCTCCGCTGCAAAAACATAAATAAAGTAACGTGAGTACAAAGGTACTGTGAAGACTTACATCAGTTCCTATTATACATGCATTTGTATCAAGAGGGTAATGTGGGGTTTAGTTGCAGCAAGCCAGCTTTGACTCTGTGGCTATCCTGTTCTACGACTACCAGAACTTCTTTGAGGTGATATGGCGCACACGAGTCCACCCAGTCACCACATCAATACACTACGATGGATTCATTCCCGTCTCCCTACGAGAAGGCCATCCATAGCACTCACACTTGTCTTGAGCATTTTAGAGTATCCACTTCAAGTTGTCTATGTACCACGTAAGCATCCAAGAAGTCCATAACCGCGGACCCGGATATTCGAATAGATCATGTTAACCCTGCAGAGGTGTACTTCTTCACACACGCTCTCGCCACTTACCGCCATGTACACGTCATGTATCTCGGCAACCTTCAAGCGGAAGCCCGGCGAGGGTGTCGGCCACGACCTGACTAACCACACAAGACTCTAGCCAAGGTTTATCGCCTATTCGGGTTCCATCCGCAAGGAGATCCGGCCGGGGTGTTGCTCACGGCCCCAAACGATGTGTGCAGGGTTCCCGAGCCCACCATCCGGGTGCCACTCGGTACACCAGGCCACGTGTGCCTAGTCTGTCCCAAGCGCACCCTGCCGGGTGCCACTTGGTAGAAAAATAGCACTACCTACAAACACCAGAAACTAGTTGCGACTCCTGGACAGAGATCAAGTTGGTTAATAAGTCGAGAGTGGTCGAGTTACCGGAACCCAATGTGTGGTAGTATCGAGTCATTGGACAACATACATAGAACTCGATTTAAGGACGGTTCGGTGAGACAACCCACCATGTACTCCTACATGGCCTCTCACCGCTACCTTTACCAAATCGTGTTCACACACTTCACTCTCAAAGATCGTAACATAGAACTGCACTCCAATTCATTCCCAATGAATCAGACCTGACACGACTCTAAGCAATAGCAGGCATGGCATGGTAGGGACACAACATGGCTCAATCAACTCCTACACATGCTAGTGGGTTTCAACTATTTACTGTGGCAATGACAGGTCATGCAGAGGAATGGGTTCAACTACCGCAGCACAAAGTAGCAGATGAATCGTTGTTGTCCTAATGCAATAACTGAGAGCAGGAGCGAGAGAGTAGGATTGTATCGGAATGAACAAGGGGATTTTCTTGCCTGGTAGATCAATATGGGGGCACTGCTCCTCTGACAAGTACTCTAGATCGGTCTCCGGAGCAGGACCTATCGAGAAGGAACGGTGTCGGCAATCAATACACAAGCATATGCAACAATATGATGCATGAACATGGCATGTAGATGTGATGTTGTTTGAGCTAATGCAACTAGCATTCATTTGGTTGAAGTCCATTTGAACCAAAGATTCAAATGCATTTCCAAAGTAAGCTCTTTATAAATGCCATTATAGTGTTTCACTTATACATCAGGTATAAGTTGGTTTATCATGCATGAAACTCGTACAGATGGATAGATTGCATATTGCATTTTTCTGATAATTTTTCATATATAATTTATTTCAATCTGAGCTACGGTTGAATTTATATGAATTTTAGAAGTTTATATCATTTTCTGGATTTTCCTGATTTAATTTAAATCCAGAACATAAATAATTGCGTCAGCACTACGTCATGCTTGTGTCAGTAACTCAACAGCGCTGACTGGGTCGAACCTGACTCACGGGGTCCACACGTCAGATCACAGTTAACTAACAGAGGTTAATTAGTCACCCTAACTAAAAATTAGTCAGGGCCGGACCCCACCTGTCATTGACCCATACGGGTCAAACCTGGGTCAACTGGGGGTCAAACCCAGTCAATCCTGCCGGCGGCTGGCCGCCGGCGAGGCCGAACGCGGCGGAGGGGCACGGGATCGTCGCTCCGGCGACCAAATGGGCCGCGGAGACCATCCCCGAGGTGCTGGTGCTCGCGCGCATCCAGGGGTGCAGACGGAAGGCTGCGGGGGCGGCGGAGCTCGCCGGAGCGGAGCTCGCGGCGGCGGCCGGTGTTCGGGCGCGAGCGGGGATGCGGCTGCGGTGTGCGAGGGCGAGAACAGAGAGGGGGAGGAGGAGCAGCAGCTCACAGCGATCTCGATGGGCTTGACGACGAGCTCGGGGACGCGCTGTGGTCGACGGGGCGGCGATGGGGATCCACGGAGGCTGGCGGTGAAGGAGACGACAATGGCGACAATGGAGGCCTTCCGGAGGTGCGTGGCTCGACGAGGAGGTAGAGGGGGTCGCGGCGGGGCTGGGGAGCGTGTCGGGGAGGTGCGGCAGTGGCCGAGGCCACGGTGGCTGTGAACGGCGGCGACGGCGATTTCGGCCGCGAGAAAGGGAGCGAGGGGGAGGAGAAAATGGCACGGGAGAGAGCAAGAGAGGCTTGGGGGGCGCGTGGCGACGTCTGGCGTGAGGAGAGGGAGCCAGGCAGGCAGCTGCGTGCCGGCGTGCACGGCGTCGGGCACCGCTTCCCCTCTGCCTACTGGCAAGAGGAGGAAGACGGCTATGCCCCTGGTGGGCTGGGCCAGAACAGAAACGGGCCGGCCAGAGGCGCCAGGCGGCTGTAGGTAAGCGCCAGGTAAGCTTTTCTGTTTTTGTTTCTTTTCTATTTTCTGATATTTGTTTTGATTTAACAAAAATATTAAATCATTTTATTTACTTCTGTCAATTTTTGTAGGAACTAGCTGGATTGCTCCAAAACTCCTCACCAATTAACAGAAGTTTTGGACATATATTATATATATAACAAATATATATCCAGAGCAATTAATTATTGGATTAATTCTAAATGCCCAAAATAAATACTTATGAGCTCATTAAAAATATTGGTTTGATTTTTATCTCTGTTCAATATTTTCAGAGAGCAACATGAGCATTTTTGGAGCAATTTTTATTTGGGTCATTTCTAAAAAATGATTCTGAGGGTTTCACAGATCCTCAATTCAAATTTAAATGAAATTAAACATGATGCACACATGACTAGCTAGTCTAGTTCATACCAGAACTAGGGATGTGACACGGTAGAACATCAAGATCGTCACCACGCCGTCGTGCTGACGGAACTCATCCCCGACACTTTGCTGGATCGGAGTCCGGGGATCGTCATCGAGCTGAATGTGTGCTATAACTCGGAGGTGTCGTAGTTTCGGTGCTTGATCGGTCGGGCCGTGAAGACGTACGACTACATCAACCGCGTTGTCATAACGCTTCATTGTCGGGTTCACGAGGGTACGTAGACAACACTCTCCCCTCTCGTTGCTATGCATCACCATGATCTTGCGTGTGCATATGAATTTTTTTGAAATTACTACGTTACCCAACATATGGTTGTATGGCGGCCTCCCGCATCCGTGTCCGCAGACTACCCCCTGTCTGCGGACGGATGCGGGAGAAAATTTACGGGTCGGCGTTGGAGATGCCCTATTCACCCGGCGGTTCCACTCCGATGAGGGGTGGGGAAGCGAGCTGCCCTTTGCGTTAAAGCATATACCTCCAGGGCTCCCTGCAGTTCGGTGATCGAGCTACCGGACATGAGGAAGACAAAGGGATCTGCCGCGGCTGATTGTAAACTAATGTAGTGTATCCGTGTCGTGGGAGTGGAGCTCCGCACAACCGACGTGCACATAATTTTACCTTTTTAGTTAAAATATGGTCAAAATGTAAACATTTTCGTTTGGTTTGTACGAAATCGAAATCGATCATGTTTATATAAAATCCGGTCGTGTTTGCACGAATTTCGTTCGGTTGGTTCGAACTATTGTCAATATGTTTGCGCCTACGGTTGGATGCCCCCCGCTTCCATGTTCGCGGACTGTCCCCCTGTCCGCAGATGGATACGGGAGGAAATTTTGCGGATCAGCGTTGGAGATGCCATGCCATAAGGGTCTGAAATATAAAGAATACAACGAATGCTTTTAAGGTGGTCGACTTTGGTGATCTAAACCCTTTTATATTTCTTTACGGAGGGAGTATTTTTGTCTCACCTTCAACTTTTATTAATCATCGGTCTACAATGATCAATACCCTGAATGCCCTTATTTAATCATGGGCCTACAATGATCAATACCCTAAATGCCCTTAATTAATCATGTGGAGCTAAATGTTGATTGTGTGACTTAAATATATCTCACCTACAGTTTTCTTTATTCCTTTTTTGCTAAACTAGCAAGGTGACCCTCACAAATGCGAGGGCATCACCTATACAGTATTGTTTTTGCGAGAAAGACCTCCAAACTATATTAAGCCAAGCCAGTGATACAAAGCACCTTCACAAGAAATAAAATTATAAGTAGATCCTTGAGGTGCCGACCAAACACACATCCAACGCAGGCTGAGGGCAAGCCGTCGCTGCCGCTGCTCCCACACAGAGTCGGCGCGATCTTCAAACCTGCAGACAGGTTGAAACACGAAGGGGAATTCACCAGCCTCGATCAATGACTAGCACGCCGGAAGGAGGAAGAACGACCATCGCTTGACCATGCCGGCAGAAACATGGCTCAGAGGTCCACAGACAACATGTGAAGATGCAACGAAACACGCCGCCGTCATCCACGAGCACACTGCCATATCACCTCCAACTCCCCACAGCAAGGCCAGGAGCCACCTTACCACGACGAAGAAAGAACCAGGGGGCCAAATTTCCCACATCCGCCCTTCACCTTCACCATGAAGACTGCTCTAGGAGAACCAAGGCTCACCAGATCGACCAATCCAGGAGAAAACAACACCGGAAGCTTGCCGACTCTGCCACATAGGACCTTGCCGGGTGGGGATCGATCTCCAATACCCTTATTCCACCGCGCCGCCAGCACCCACTACCTTACTACCGCCGTCAGAGACCTATCTACGCGCGTCAGGCACGGATCCAAGCCCCGACCCACTCTCCAGCTATGGCCAGAGAGGGAGGAGACCGTCTATCCGGCCGTGCACGGAAAGAGGAACTTCCTTTCACCTCTCGTAACTGTCGCACGGAGGAGAGCGAACAAATCAGGGTTGTTAGTTATAGCATCGTATATGCTGGAGTGAATTGCAAAAAACATCGACACTTCAGGTAAGGTTTGCAGGAACCACAAGTTTATGAAATTGTGCCAAAAATCACTAATTTTTTGTCTAATTTTTTGCAAAAAACACTAGTTGACGGTTTTGATTGTTTTGATGACGATTATGACAGGTGGGTCCCGAAAATGATGATGTGGCGTAACTGATGATGTTAGAGGTCGTTAGAGATACTTTTTTACCAAAAACTCCGTCACTTCTTCAAAAATGAAAAAAAACACCCGTAGTCAAACCACTCCGTTGCAGACCACGCCGCCAGAAGCCGAGCCACCGCCACCTTCGCCGGAAGCCACCCCTCCTTCCTCGGGCCGCCGCTCCTCCCTACCCTCAAGATCCGGCCGCCTTCGCCAGCTATCCTGCCGCCGTGGCCTCCACCCCTCCCTCCCCTCCGAATCCGGCTGCATCTGGCCGCTGCCGTCGCCAGCCAGCCCGTCGCTGTGGCCTCCACCCCTCCCTCCCCTCTGGATCGAGTGGTCGCGGTCGTTCGTCCACCGCGGGCGGCGCGAGCAGCTACAGGTGCCCTGCGCTCCATTGCCCCGTCGTCCCAACAGACATCACCAGCCACGCACGGGGAAGGAGTGGAGGGAGGGGTGGAGGCCACGCCGCCGTCGCCAGTCGACCTGCCGCCGGACCTCCCCTGCGCTCAGCCGCCAGAGCAAGCAACAGCCGCTACCGCCACACGCTGGGAGGAGTGGCCACCGCGCCCACCACCGGACCGATGGGAGACGGAGACCACAGAGGGACCTGCGGCGCTGCCATCATGATCGATGCTCACGCCCGTGCAGCATATGGCGGGTCGACGAGGAGGCGCACCGTAGAGCTCCGCCGCCGTCCCATGTCGTGCCCTCCGCCACTTCGCCCGCACCGGGCGCCGGCGAAGTAGCTGCTGCTCGGTGTCCCGCTCCCCCAGCAGCTTAGCCCCGCAAAAGCTGCTGCAGCTAGCCCTCAAGCGGCTTGCTGCCGGTGCTCGGCGCCATGCTGCTGCTCGTGTGGGAAGGGGCAGCGCTAAGGGCAGGCCATGGCACTTGGCCGGAGAGAAGACGCGAGGAGGAGGGGGCTGATTGCTTTTTAAGTTTTTGAAGAAGGGCGTCGGTGTAAAATCCCCGGTTTAACGGCGTCGCCTGCGAACCGTTACGCCACGTCAGCAAAAGCGGGACCCCCATGTCATAAACGTACTTAAAACGGTCCAAATGAGCAATCAGTGTTTTTTGCAAAAAATTATGAAAAAATTAATGCTTTTTGGCACAATTCCGTAAATGTGTGGTTCCTGCAAACCTTGCCTGAAATGTCGATGTTTTTTGCAATTCACTCTATATGCTGTGATATATTACATTGTCTATAAAATAATATTACTTTCATGTATTTGTTGTGTCTCATGACATGACTCTGCGAGATGGATGTCACGATGTAAACAATGCCAGCAACCACCAATTAAAACATGTTTTGAACCAAATAATCTTTTATGGACATGTCACTACCATTTATGCCTAGTCTCTTATCAACACTCCTTAGTGGAACCGCCATACCACCCTAATACTTTAAGTAATTGAAATAGTAAACAATTAGAAAGAATAAATGACTCAAATAGTATTTAATTACATCGCAGGAAAGACATAACATTGAAGCCAAGATATTTTTCCGAAATATTAGATCCAAAGAAAGTTTACGTTTCAAATAATGACTGACAGTTGCAGAAACACTCTCATGGTATCTAAGCCGCACCGAAAACCCCAACAGGAAACTTTCCTAGAACAATTGTTGCACATATTATTATTTTTAATTGTTTTAACTGAAAAGTCTGTTGATTGTGTTGTGAATGTATAATAGACAACATTATTGCTGGCTTCTTTTAGTGACATTCCAATATGTCAGGATTCGTACTTCTACACTCACTTAATCATTTACCTAATTACTATTCCCTCCGTTCTAAAATAGATGATCCAACTTTGTACTAACTTTAATATAAAGTTGGGTCATCTATTTTAAAACGGAGGGAGTAATGGATAAGCCTCCACCATTATGCACATCTTGTGCTTGATCTCTCTATCATGATTGACCCCAACTACACCTAATTATGGGGGGAGGTATTTTGGGTCTGAAGTTCATTGA
Source organism: Aegilops bicornis (assembly GCA_021605145.1). Lineage (NCBI taxonomy): Eukaryota > Viridiplantae > Streptophyta > Magnoliopsida > Poales > Poaceae > Aegilops > Aegilops bicornis. The sequence continues at coordinate 33,507,290 of CM038671.1, read as the reverse complement.
TATCGTCTAGTTTTGCCAATAACATATCATCCAAGCTTGAAAAGGCCAACAATCAGAAAATTGAATAAGACACCCAAAAAATAGAGTAAAGAGGAGAAAAACACAAACAATCAAAATTTTGTGTCTTAGAAAAGCAAAAAAAAAACAAAAACACTTACTCATATTTTTGAAACTCAATACACACCAGTGATAAATAACATAGAGAGAAAATAAAAAAAACATTGAAAACCATATGGCGTTTATTTAATTTTTGATGTTTTCTTGATTTATCAAATATTTCCTCTAGCATTTATATGGTTTAGAAAGAACTAGTGCAGATTTCTGAAGAAAAAATGAGGATGTGAGAGCCACCCTATCGCGGCGAGGCCTGCACATCACTACAACTTTGATTAAAACAACTTCGAGACACCAAAACCACACGCTATTTCGAATTGAAGGGCATAGTTGCATGATTCAAGCGTTGCCGGACCAACTTTTCTGCTAGGAACAACTCCGTCGAGGATGACACTTGCCGAGTGAGAGTGCAAGTTTCTTCCGCATGCGACCGGTGTAGCTACAATTCCGCTTTCTCGATAGTGCAAATAATATATACTTTAGCGAGGAACAGTGCAAATAATATTTGGTTTTTTTGCGGGATAAATAATGTTGGTTTTACATCTGTAGTTATAATCGCTTTTACTCGGCAATCTGTACATATTATTGCGCTTAAGTTAGAGCAACTCTAGCCTATCCTTAAAACCGGTCAGAGTAAAAAAAAATATTTTACTCCTCTAACCAAACTTAGCCGATCCTTAAAATGTAGTGAAGTTAAAAATCTACACCTCTGCTCATGGAACGCCTAAATATACTCGGCGTCTCGGCCTCGACTCGGGCTAGTAAATTTTCCTTTGCGCGAAAGCTTCTGCCCGCCTCTGTGTCTTCTTTCTCGCTCTACCGGTCCCACGGCCTCCACACCGTGCTCTCTCGCCTTGCGGGCCCTGCCGCCCGCCGCAGTCAGGGCACTAATTGCCCTGGTGGAAGTCCATGAAAACGTTGTGGGACGCCAACGCCAACCGCGACGGCCTCATAGACATGCGACGAGATGGGCATGAAGTGTGTACTACTAGCTCAGGCGAGCTCCTTTTTGTTCTTTCCTGCTGCAGCGTCTCTAAAAAATGGTGTCGTCGATGTGGCCACCGTCACTGCGGACATGCATATCAAATGTTCGGCGAAATGGGTAAGTCAATGGTATGTTTAACTCGACTAAATTTAGAAGATCGGCTAGGTTCGGTCAAAAGTTAGTGAAGTAAATTTACTCCGTTAAGTTTTACTCGGCCGGATATTTTTATATTTCTTAGGAATCGACTAGAGTTGCCCTTAAACCTGGACGAAAGATTTTACTATCTGATATCAGGTATTCAGGTTCATCATAAAGTCATGTAAAGGGCGTGAAGTTATGGAAATCCAACTCGGTACCCAGGCTCATATGCTTCAGCTCAGAAAAAAAATCAAAACGAATACTAAAAAAATACAAAAAGTTCTATTTTTTTGTGTGGTAGATAGTTTGATGCGTGAGGTCCTCTTCAAATTTCAACTCATTTGGACATCTAAGCAGCTCTCCGCAAAAAGAAAAAATCAGGTCAGAACAGTGCGTGAATAGTAAACTTTTCTACACACCCTGAATTTGTCTTTTTTGCGGATAGCTGCCCAGATGCCGAAATGAGTTGAAATCTAAAGCGGTCCCATGCATCAAATTATATACCACCCAAAATGTTTTTGGATTTTTTTTAATTTTTCTAATATTTGTTTTGATTTTTTTTCTGAGCACATGTGCAGACAAGTCTGGGAGCAGAAACTCCGCGTCCGTGAAGTTAGAGTGACGGTGTGTTTTGATTTGGATCATAGCTTTGGTATGTGTTTGGTACTCTTCTCGGTGATCTCAGCTCCGGTGCGACTTGTATGCTGGGTGCGCTTTTGAGGTCAACTCCATCGCGCGACTTTATCCTGTCCAGCTCCTTTCGTTTGGGATAAAAGGGATAAAAGAGGTGATTCAGCGCACGGCCTTAAACGGATAAATGTTCGGATTCTGTCTGTTTTCGACCCATCTCCCGTCCAAACTTGCACTCGGTTTGGGGTGAAACGGATGCGCGCGGACGGCCGCGATGTACGCCCTTGTCCCCCGTGGCCCGCCTGTCGGGGGACACTAGCAGTCCCTCCGCTCCCAACGCTTTACCCTCTCTCCCCGCCCGCTTCGCCATGGCGCCGCCCTATTCTCCGCCGCCTTCTCACCGCGGCAGCCTCGCCGTCCATACCAAACCACGTCTCGACATGGCCGTCACCACGCCCGCGCCTTCGCCGTAGTTTTGGTCGTCTATCGGGGGAGGTTTGGCCGTCGTCGTCCTTGCCGGTGGCGGAGGGGACATGATTGCCGGCGACGGACCACGGCGGCCGAGGCACATTCCGACGAGAGCTCCAGAGCGGTCAGTAGCCGGCCGGCAACCATCCCTGCTGCGTCGAGGTGATCATCGCGGCCTCTTCGCCACCACGACCGCAAGGTGTTCGACCTTTTGCCAACAAAGGTATGGACAGTGGAGACGAGTTTTTCTTTCATCACTTTCTTTGTTCATCGGACTATTCGTCGTCGGATGATGAAGATCTTGTGGTGGCTGCACTGGTCGTTCATGACCATATTCAACGGCAGCTTCCTCGGTACAGGGGTCACTAGTTTTCAGACAAATATTTGGGTTGGAAACTAATTTTGATGCAAATTTGGGCATTTTTGGCCCTGACGGACAGGATGGGGCAAACGGATGCGGTCGCGCGTTGGGTGCACGGCCACCGCATTCCAAAACAGGCCCGGACACGACCTCCGTTTGGGATCGCGCGGTGGAGTTGGCCTGAGGACTCCCGAGTTCCCATCACATTCGAGAGTACTCGCCGGGATGCTGGAGCTGGGAAAGAGAAAAGGACCACCAACACCAAAGAAGGAGAGTACTCTAGAACACGGTGGCACCTTCATGGGCCGAAAATAGAAACAAGGAGAAGCTCGTGGAGCCGAGCTGAAAAGCGAAACGTAACCAAACGCTCATCGATTGCAGAGTGCTCGAGATGCTTCAAGAGCAGCACCTGCGACGCTATAAGTAGCTGGCCTCCATCGCCCTCTATCCCAACTCAAATCAGTGTCAAGCAAAAGCAGACAGCATCCCATTCCTACCTACGATCTGATAAAGAATTTCCCCCGATCTACAAACCAAAGCAACACCGAGAATGTCGATCGTAAGGCGGAGCAACGTGTTCGACCCCTTTGCCGACCTCTGGGCGGACCCCTTCGACACCTTCCGCTCCATCATCCCGGCGATCTCAGGCGGCAGCACCGAGACGGCCGCGTTCGCCAACGCCCGGGTGGACTGGAAGGAAACCCCCGAGGCGCACGTCTTCAAGGCCGACCTCCCCGGCGTGAAGAAGGAGGAGGTCAAGGTGGAGGTGGAGGACGGCAACGTGCTCGTCGTCAGCGGCGAGCGCACAAAGGAGAAGGAGGACAAGAACGACAAGTGGCACCGTGTGGAGCGCAGCAGCGGCAAGTTCGTGCGGCGCTTCCGCCTCCCCGAGGACGCCAAGGTGGAGGAGGTGAAGGCCGGCCTGGAGAACGGTGTGCTCACCGTCACCGTGCCCAAGGCCCAGGTCAAGAAGCCCGAGGTGAAGGCCATCAAGATCTCCGGCTGAGCATTCGTGTCAGAGCCTGTCTGGTTCATGTGTGTGCGAGTCCTGAAGCCTAAAAGTATGCTACAGTTGCGTTTCTTTTCTCTGTCTTGTCTGTACTTGTGTAATGTCAAACAGATTTGCCGATGAATAAATGAGAAATAAATTGTTCTGATTTTGAGTGCAGTGCAGACTTTGCGTACACAAAATTTGATCATTGTTTTTTGCAAGATCAAGAGAAATATGGCAAGCCTGGTAAGCGGGAACTAGGTCACCACGGAAAACTTGGCCACTGACAGGCTTTCTTATACAGAAATATCTGCTTAAAGAATGATCGATACACTGAATGTCTTCTCTGTCTCACATTTAGCTGTCATTAGTCGTGGCCTCGTGGGTCTACAATGATCAATACCCTGAATGTTGATTGTGTGACTTCTATCTCACCCTCAGTTTTCTTTCTTCTTTCTTGAGAAATACATTCAGTTTTCTTTGATCTTTTTTCTTGAAAAATACATTTTTTGGGTACACACACCCATATCACACATATTAATTCAAACGTGACATATCATCTAATGAAGTCCAAACTTAAGAATATCCCGGCCAATGGGTTGGAAATCTATTACTCCCTCCGTTTTTATTTAATCCGCTTATTAAATTTAGTCAAAGTCAAGCTTTGTAAACTTCAAGAAAATTTATAAACAAAAATATTAACATATACAATAACAAATCAATATCATTAGACATATTGTTGAATGTACTTCACATCATATAAATTTGTTACAGTAAATATTTGTACATTTTTCTATAAACTTGGTAAACTTTACGAAGTTTGACTTTAGTCAACTCTAATATGTAGAGTAAATAAGAACGGAGGGAGTATCCAGTAATTTTTCTTAAGACAACCCTGCCCCCTCCCACAAGCGTACTCGGGGGAAACCCTAGCGCGCCACCACTCGACTCCCCTGGCCTTTCTTCCCCACAGTCACTGCGACAAAGCCCAGCTGACGTTGGTTGTTGGTGGCAGCAGGGATCTAACCCCTCTATTCGTGGTTGACGGCGCAGCGCGATGAAGCGTTGGACTGCTGCAGGGCCTGGCGGCACAACGTCCACCATGCTGGGTGGTGGCGGCTCTACCTGGCGGCGGTGCGGCGGCGAACTGGCCCCTGGCGAAGATGGGGGGAGGGATGAACTCAGGCGGTGACACACGGGACGGACCAGGCCAGATCAAGCGGATCTCGCGCCAGCGGTCTGTCATGTAGTGGGGACTACTTGCAGCCTGGGTCACGGGCGACCTACCCTGACGTGGCCGGCGGCGCTATATGGTGCGCGTCCAGGTGGGCGAGTGGCGGCAGCTTGCTTTGTTGTGCGTCGGCGCGGGCTGTGGGCAGCTTGGGCCGCGGACGGACACCCTGTAGTGGTAGGTGGTGGCAGCAGCGCGGTGGGGGACGGCCGTGATCTTCCCCTCTGTTTGTCTGGTGGCTCGCCCCAGCGCTGGGAGGCGAGCTCCGTCGGTCGGTGGTAGTGGCCGATGCTCTAGGCATCTTCGGCGGCCCAGTGGTGGTGGGGGCGAATCCAAGAGGGAGGCATGGGGCCCCCTGGCAGTCCCGGTGCTGAAATCTGGAGAAACCAGATTGGTCATGGTGGAGGTCCGGGTCTTCGGTGGTTGGGGTGGCTGAAGTTGGCGGCCATCGTCCAATTTCCCTGCCTTGTACGGACCGACTGGGCCCTGTCCTTACCAAGGAGCTAGCTGTGGGGCTCTTGGTGATGCCTTTTGCCGTTTCACCGGTTGTTGGCGTCCGGGTTCAATGGCGGCGGCGGAGGGTAGATCTGGGATGCCGGGGCGGCGACCCTTGGTGGTGAGAGCCATGGAGCTCGCGGCTTAGGTGTGGACACAATGAAAGTGCAACTAATTTTCGGGTGGTTTTGGTAATTCATAACAACATATAGCTCAATGAACTAATATCCATTCAAGTTAAATATTTTAGAAAGTTCAATGATTGGCATGGCATGGACTAGAGATGTGGACCCCTCAAAATGCTAAGGACAAAGATTGGCAAAAGCTCAAGACTCTTCATTTTCATTTTAGTGATCCAGGATCACATTGAGTCCATAAGAATGCCAATGCTATTAAAAGGGGACGAGGTATTACTTAATGGTCTACTTGCTCAAAGTTCTTAGTGATATTGCTCCTAAACCCTCAGCCACTTTCTCATTTCCACATATGTCCAAAACCCAAAGTCAAATTCGGCCCCACCGATTTGATCTATCCGGCGCTACCGAGTTCAGCTGACATAGCCACTGCCAGAAACCCTAGACAATTCGGTCTCACCGATACGGATCTCGGTCCCACCGAGATGGCCTTGCAAACTCTCTGTTACTTGTTGTAATTATTTCGGTCACCGAAATGTGCAATCGGTCCCATCGAGTTTGCTTGACCAACTCTCTGTTTGATCTTTGTTGAAATCGGTCTCACCGAGTTCATGCAATCGGTCTCACCAAGATGAGGTTTTGCCCTAGCCCTAACACATCGGTCCTACCGAGTTGATCATGTCGGTCCCACCGAGATTCCTAACGTTCACATTTTGAACTAAATTGGTCTCACCGAGTTCTTCTATTCGTTCTAGCCGAGTTGGGTCAAATGTGTGTAACGGTTGGATTTTGTGTGGAGGCTATATATACCCCTCCACCCCCATCTCTATTTGTGAGAGAGCCATCAGAACGTGCCTACACCTCCATTACTCATTTTCTGAGAGAGAACCACCTACTCATATGTTGAGAACAAGACATTTCAATCCTACCACTAGAATCTTGATCTCTAGCCTTCCCCAAGTTGCTTTTCACTCAAATCTTTTTTCTAGCATATCCAAATATGTGTGAGAGAGTTGAGTATTGGGGAGACTATCATTTGAAGCATGATACGTCTCCAACGTATCTACTTTTTCTAACGCTTTTCCTCTTGTTTTGGACTCTAATTTGCATGATTTGAATGAAACTAACCCCGGACTGACGTTGTTTTCAGCAGAACTACCATGGTGTTGTTTTTGTGCAGAAATAAAAGTTCTCGGAATGGAACAAAACTTTGCGAGGAATTTTTATATAATAAATAAGAATTTCTGGAGCCAAGACCTACCGGAGAGGGGCCCGTGGGTGGGCACAACCCACCAGGGCGCGCCCCCCTCTCCTGGTGCGCCCAGGTGGGTTGTCCCCATCTGGTGGCCTGCTACGTCTTGAGCTTGCGTTGGTTTTCCCAAAGTAGCGTAAGTATTTCCCTCAGGTTTTGAGAACCAAGGTATCAATCCAGTAGGAGGCCACGCACAAGTCCCTCGTACCTGCACAAAACGATAGCTACTCGCAACCAACGCGATTAGGGGTTGTCAATCCCTTCACGGTCACTTACAGAGTGAGATCTGATAGAGATGATAAATAATATTTTTGGTATTTTTTGATAGATAGATGCAAAGTAAAAAGTAAAAGCAAAGTAAAAACAAAGCAAGTATTAAAAGTGATGGAGATTGATATGATGAGAATAGACCCGGGGGCATAGGTTTCACTAGTGGCTTCTCTCAAGAGCATAGATATTCTACGGTGGGTGAACAAATTACTGTTGAGCAATTGACAGAATTGAGCATAGTTATGAGGTTATCTAGGTATGATCATGTATATAGGCATCATGTCCGAGACAAGTAGACCGAAACGATTCTGCATCTACTACTATTACTCCACTCATCGACCGCTATCCAGCATGCATCTAGAGTATTAAGTTAAAAATACAAAGAACGCCTTAAGCAAGATGACATGATGTAGAGGAATAAATTCATGCAATATGATAAATACCCCATCTTGTTATCCTCGATGGCAACAATACAATACGTGCTTTGCAACCCTTTCTGTCACTGGGTAAGGACACCGCAAGATTGAACCCAAAGCTAAGCACTTCTCCCATTGCAAGAATTACCAATCTAGTTGGCCAAACCAAACGGATAATTTGAAGGCACTTGCAAAGATAACTCAATCATACATAAAAGAACTCGGAGAAGATTCAAATATTATTCATAGATAAGCTGGATCATAAACCCACAATTTATCGGTCTCAACAAACACACCGCAAAACAAAGATTACATCGAATAGATCTCCACGAGAGAGGGGGAGAACATTGTATTGAGATCCAAAAAGAGAAGAAGCCATCTAGCTACTAGCTATGGACCCGAAGGTCTAAAGTAAACTACTCACACTTTATCGGAGGGGCTATGGTGTTGATGTAGAAGCCCTCCGTGGTGGATGCCCCCTCCGGCGGAGCTCCGGAACAGGCCCCAAGATGGGATCTCGTGGATACAGGAAGGTACGGCGGTGTAATTAGGTTTTTGGCTCCTGTCCTGGTCGTTTGGGGATACGTAGGTATATATAGGAGGAAGGAGTACGTCGGTGGAGCGTCAGGGGGCCCACGAGGTAGGGTCCAAGTCTCCTGGATCACGTTCGGTTGGAAAATCACGTTCCCGAAGGTTTCATTCCGTTTGGACTCCGTTTGATATTCCGTTTCTTCGAAACACTGAAATAGGCAAAAAACAGCAATTCTGGGCTGGGCCTCCGGTTAATAGGTTAGTCCCAAAAGTAATATAAAAGTGGAAAATAACGCCCAATATAGTCCAAAACAGTAGATAAAGTAGCATGGAGCAATCAAAAATTATAGATACGTTGGAGACGTATCATGGCCCCGCAGACCCTGAAACCGACGCTATAAAATCTTATTTTTGTAGAAAAAAACCAGGGAGAAAGAATTATCGCATTCCATGAGCCGGAGCCGCCGTCACCTCCTGTTCTTCATCAGGAGGCCAGATCTGGAGTCCATTTGGGCTCCGGAGAGGGGGATCTTCGTTCTTCATCATCACCAACCCTTCTTCATCGTCAATTCCATGATGCTCCTCACCGAGAGTGAGTAATTCCTTCGTAGGATTGCTGGTCGGTGAGGAGTTGGATGAGATTCATCATGTAATCGAGTTAGTTTTGTTAGGGTTTGATCCCTAGTATCCACTATGTTCTAAGATTGATCAGGTCCGGTCCTGAGATTTCGGGGGCCTGGGGCGAAACTAGATCCCAATCTCAAAGTCCTTAACATAAACATAGAAAAAATACGAGAAAATATGTTGAATTGTCAGCCAAAAAATATATAGTTTTTTCTCTTTTAAGTCTCTTCCTTTACTAAAGATTAACCCAATTTTTGGATCACAGTCTAGAAGCGGGTTCATCGGCAAGAGTAGGTGATGATTTAAATGCCCATGATCACTGCTTTGATATGCAAAACCTCACGTATTATTCCTCCATTTGAATTGTCAGCATGCCGCCGAACTGAAAAATTAATAACCCCAATAATACCGATGTATATCTCAGAAAAAAACTGAGTATAAACACTATCTAGTAAAACAATTATCGGCATCCAATTGCGACAGTGAAGAAGCAATGTTAATAATTATTTATATATTTTAATCAATCATCATGGTAAAATCTCATAGGGGATAGACTACCTGTATAAATAGAGACCAAATCCATACCTTCTCTTCTTTGCAACTTGTACATTATTTTGCTAGTCTTTGTAACTTGTCACCGGAGAATTAGCATGGTCGCATGGGAGGCAGCGGCGTGGTTATCTCCGATAGTCATGTACTCCTCCGTCTCAGGCTTGCTCTAATTCTAGCAGCGGCGGCATGCACACACAGGAGATGAATATCAATTTCCACGCATGGGGCGATCCGTTCCCTTGCTTTTGGCGTCTGTTCGCATGGTTGTAGCTAGTAGTCTCGTAGATTAAGGAAGGAAATCGGCAGATTTTTATTCATAACTGCCCCTAACTAAACGCATACAATAACTGATACGTGTTTCCCAATCACGCCTTTGCTGGTAAGGAAGGAAATTAGGAACAAACAATACGCTACTAAATAGGATCATAGATTAAAGAAGGAAATCATAGATTATAGAAGGAAATTGCAAAAAAAAGGAAAAAGGAAATCATCAAGGGCAATATGTAAACTTCAGGATTTGGGGCCCCTCTAGCATCGGGGGCCCGGGACGGCCGCCTCGTTCGCCCCCTCTGAGGTCCGGGCCTGAGATTGATGTTGCTATGGCTTTGCTATGCTTAATGCTTGTCACTTTGAGCCCGGATGCCATTATTTCAGATCTGAACCGTTTATTTTATCATCATTATATCCATGTTCTAGATCCGATCTTGCAAGTTATAGTCATCTACTATGTGTTATGATCCGGCAACCCAGGAGTGACAAAAATCGGGACCACTCCCGATAATGACCGCAGTTTGAGGAGTTCATGTATTCACTATGTGTTAATGCTTTGTTCCGGTTCTCTATTAAAAGGAGGCATCAATATCCCTTAAATTCCATTATAGACCCTATTGCCACGGGAGGGGGATCCGGCTTGCCTGCTCCCTCCCCATGCTCCCATCCGTGCTCCCACTTCATCATACGGCTGTCTTTTTCCCTTTTTCCTTTCTAATCTAATCATCTCCCCCCTGATTTTAAGGGGGTAGAGCCGGGCCTTATTTTGTTCCAATCACATCAAGCCACGTACGTGGGAGCACAGATGGGCGCACGCGCGGGGAGCATGAAAGTCTCGTCCACGGGAGGGTAGGACAAAAGATGTCATGCAAGTTCTTTCCATAAGCACGTATGACTATTTACGGAATACATGCCTACATTATATTGATGGACTGGAGCTAGTGCCGTATCGCCCTAGGTTATAACTGTCTCATAATGAATATCATCCAACAAGTCACCGATCCAATGCCTACGAATTTATCTTATATTGTTCTTGCTAAGTTACTACCACTAGTAGAAAAAGGGCCTTTTGTCCCGGTTTTTGAACCGGGACTAAAGGGTCGTTACTAATGCCCTTGGCCTTTAGTCCCAGTTCTTACATAAACCGGGACAGATGGGCCTCCACGTGGCCGGTGCAGCGAGCCCAGGCAGGAGGGCCTTTAGTCCCGGTTGGTGGCACCAACCGGGACCAATAGGCATCCACGCGTCAGCTGTTTAGGGGCTAGGGTTTTTGTTTTTGTTCTGAAGGGGGGGATTTGGGGATTTTTTATGGTTAATTAAGGTGTTTCATATATTGTGTTAGGTAGCTAATTAATTAATAGAGAGAAGTGTCCTCTCTTATCTCCGTGCTTGGTCGACGCTACGTACTATACGTATAGAGAGGCCCTCGACACGCTAGCTAGTAAGCAAATGAAGGAAAACCATTAAGTACATAAGTTTGTCATGCATACCGAGAGAAGTGATATCGACCTCTCCTTCTCCAAGAGATTGCGCGAACAACAAGTTTTCGTATATCTATCCGACGCTACTGGCTACATATATACAATATTAAGATCTCTTACAATATAATCTCCCCTAATTATATATGAAGTCAGCTTCAACATGGTATTCTCCGGCTTTATTGATGACGTGGTCAAGAAAGAATCCCGCCAATTCCTCTTGAATTGCTTTCATGCGATCTTGTGGTAGGAGTTCATTCCGCATCTGCCACATCTAATTTGAAGAAGGGGGTCAATACATATATATGAATGAAACTCAATAGAAATGATGGTGTAATAAAATGAAATTGTGAATATTATTGCTTACACACCTCATATTGTCTTTTGGAGTAGCCCCGCTTACCTTTGCAAGTCGCGTTGTAGATGAACTCACAAACGTAGTATCCATAGTAATCATTCCCTTGTTCCTACCACAAGCACTTTACGAGAAATAGAGGTCAATCAAACTGATAATGAAGCATTATAAATGGCATTGATGAAAGTAGCTAGAATCAACGGGAGATGCGCGGAACTAGCTAGCTAGTAGTACTTACTTTCGGGTATGTATATCGTAGCTCCTTCGGCAATCCCGGAGCTTCTGCGGTGAAATTTTTCCAAACCCTGCAAGACAAAGAAAATAATTATTACTTGAAATATCAGGAAATGAAAAAAATGTTGCCGATATGGTGCGATAATGATCGATTGAACTTAGTAGTTGGGAATTTTAGTCATGTCCGCATAGGTCTCGGGATCTTTTCGTCTCGAGTCTAAGACGGTTACTAGTCCCTGCTCAAGCTTAATCTCCAGGAGAATATAGTGGAAGTTGTGCACGCATGCATAACTCATCAATTACATTACTATAACCTCGCTCGAGTAATAAGGGAAACCGAATATGCACAAGACAGTAACACTCACTTGAAGTTGTAAGGAAAGAGTATTTTATCTTTGTTTTGATTTATTACCAATGATTTGAGCAAGTTGGCCTCAGCTTCTTTGGTGCTCTTTTTAACCGTAAATTCATCTATGAGATTTGGGTTAATGAACCCAATATCATACATTTCTGCTTTTCTGCACTCGACGATCTTCAATCTGCATAATATAGTGAGGATAATTATAAATCCATGCAACGAAAGAGCTGAGCTATATATAGACTTAATGACAGAAGTAGTACTTATAAACAGTAGCTTCTTCTTCGCAGCATTTTTCTTGTTTGTCGCTGACATCTTCTTACTCTTGTCCGATGTCTTGTGGGCCTCAAATGCACGCCAGTGATCTCTGATCTTCTCATACCGGCCGATGAATTCGGGTGTCTTTTCTTTGTCGACAAACGATGTTTTCAGCTCATTCTTCCACCTCCTGAATAGTTCTGCCATCTTCTTAAGAGCATGAGACTTGTCAATTGCTCTTTAACTGGCTTCTCCGGATCCTCCTCTGGTGGTAGGGTGAAATTTTCCTTCAGCGCGGTCCAAAGATCCTCTTTCTGCATATCGACATAAGACACCTCAGGTCTTCCTTCTTAGGCTTAAACCATTGGTGGATGCTGATCGGGATCTTGTCCCTAACAAGAACCCCGCACTGAGCAGCAAAGGCTTCCTTTGTCCGAATGGGTTCAATCGGCATGCCATCACGCGCGATTGCTGTGATCTCAAACCTTTCATCCGAGCGCAAATTTTTCTTCGGGCCTCGTCTCTTTACCGAAGTTGTGCTCGATCCGGAGGGCTAGAAAAAAGAAGAAAGACGAGACTTAATTAATATGTGTACATACGAAAACAATGAATGCATCAATTAGCTAGTCAGCACAGGCTTAACTAATATATATACCTGGCCGTACTCGGTTCGGTCACTGGAGCCGTCATCACGGTCTCCTTCTTGTAACGACATTGGGTCACCAGAGCCATCATAATCATAGCCTGCTTCTTCACCCTGTCCTTCCTGACCATCGGTGTCGTTGAGAAAAGACAAGACGACATCACTTCTTTTTGTGATTATGTCCCCCAACATCGCTTTTGTTGCTTCGTCTCGGGGGTGCTCCATAGTTTCTGCAAATATTTACAACATGGAAATTATTATTCAAACATGACAGATGGATATATTAGTGGCAAACGTAGAACTAGCTAGTTAATCACAATAAGGAATCATATTAGTGGCCTCGACGCTGCTTCTCAAGGGTTTGGGGTGGCCTCGGCAACGCTTCAAGGGTTTGGGGTGGCCTCGACAATGCTTCAAGGGTTTGGGGTGGCCTCGACGACAACGCTCTTTTAACTTGGTAAATTTGGGTGGCCTCGAGAGAGTTTGTCGGGTAGGGGCGCGGCGGGAGGGGGTAGGAGACCGACATCTTTTTTTTCTAGAGTTTGGGTGTCCTCGAGAGTTTTGGTCGAGCGAGAGGGCCGGGGGGGTGCTCTCGTGGTATAAGTTATCACGGTCGAGAGGGGGTGCTCACTTTTCAGAAAGAAGATAAGAACAAGAGGCTCACCACGGTGGTGCGGGCGATGAGATCGGCGCGGGCGATCGACGGCGGTGAAGACGGGGATGGGACGTGATGGACCGCTAAACCTAGACAAATCTCGGGGAAAATGGAGCTCGGAGGTCGAGTTTCGAGAGGAGAAAGATTAACTAGTCTGGCTCAGACATTTCATCGAACACCTCATGTGCATAGGAGGTGAGCTAGAGCACCCAAATGCCCTCCCCTCGCCAGCCAGAAAAAACAGAGCACTGTGGAGTGCTCTGCCGTGGCGATGGGGTATATATAGGCAGCTCATCTGTCCCGGTTCAAGCCAAGAACCGGGACAAATGGTTGTGGCCTAGGAGTGAGGACCATTGGTCCCGGTTCGTGCCTCGAACCGGGACAAATGGGTCCATACGAACCGGGACCAGTGCCCACGAGGCCCCGGCCGGCCCCCTGGGCTCACAAACCGTGACTGAACCGGGACTAATGGACTTGCCATGCCCGAACCAAAGCCCCATTTTCTACTAGTGTACTGCTATCCTCATTGTTAACTTGCTACAAAATACTGCTATCACCGTTACTGTTACCGTTGCTACTATTACTACCATCAAAACTATCAAACTACTTTGCTACTGATCACTTTGTTGCAGATAATTAATCTCCAGGTGTGGTTGAATTGACAACTCAGCTGCTAATACCTTCAAATATTCTTTGGCTCCCCTTGTGTCGAATCTATAAATTTGGGTTGAATACTCTACCCTCGAAAACTGTTGCGATCCCCTATACTTGTGGGTTATCAAGACCTTTTTATGGCACCGTTGCCGGGAAGCATAGCTATATTTGTTGAGTCACTTGGGATTATTATCAATTTATCACTATGAAGAATCTGAAGGATGCTAAGACTACTATTTTTTCCTCTAAGACGAGGGGAGGTAAGGAACTGTCATCCAGTTCTGCTTTAGATTCACCTTCTGTTGTAAGTAAACTTGCAACACCACCACATGCTATCAATTCTAATATGTCGCAAGTTATTGATGATGCTACTTCTACTATGAATGATGCTTATGATGATGCTAGTACCATGCTTGATAATGATGATGTGCCACTTGGTGAATTTCTTGATGAACAAATTGCTAGAGTAATACAACATGATGTTGTTGAATCTGATGATGAGCTTGAAACTGAAACTCCTAAAGCACTTGCTAGAACTAGCCTTCCTAGATATGAATTGCCTAAGGTACCGGAAGGTTATGTTATGAATGAGGAGACAACTAGAGATATTCTTGCTTGTAAGGATAGAGATGATCTAGAGAAATTATTATGCAAGTATAAAGAAAAATCTTTGAATGCTAGAATGAAATATGATCCTAAGTGCGCTACCCCACCTATATTTATTGATGATAAGGATTATGAATTCTCTGTGGACCCAGAGTTAATTACTTTGGTTGAATCTGATCCTTTCCATGGTTATGAAACTGAAACTGTTGTGGCACATCTTACTAAGTTGAATGGCATAGCCACCCTTTTTACACATGATGAGAAGACTCACTATTACTTTATTCTAAAATTATTTCCATTCTCATTAAAGGGTGATGCTAAAGCCTGGTACAATACTCTTACTCCGGGTTGTGTGCGTAGTCCCCAGGATATGATTTATTACTTCTCTGAAAAATATTTTCCTGCTCATAAGAAACAAGCTGCCTTACAGGAAATATTTAACTTTGTGCAAACTAAAGAAGAGAGTCTCCCAAAAGCTTGGGGGAGGCTTTGCCAGTTACTTAATGCTTTGCCTAATCATCCTCTTACGAAAAATGAAATGCTTGATATATTCTATAATGGACTAACCGATGCTTCTAGGGACTTCCTAGATAGTTGTGCTGGTTGTGTTTTTAGGGAACGAGCTGTTGGACAAGCTGAAGAATTATTGAATAATATATTGAAAAATTATGATGATTGGACTCTTCCTGAACGACCGGCTAAACCCACTCCGAAGAAGAGGGGTATATTTTATCTCAGTCCTGAAGATATGCAAGAGGCAAAGAAATCAATGAAGGAAAAAGGTACTAAATCTGAGGATGTTAAAAATTTACCTCCTATTGAATAAATACATGGGCTTAATACACCACCACTGCCTAAGGTGGTAGAGGTAAATTCTTTAATGAAGGTCAATGATAATGATAATCCTCACAATATGCACCCTAGCCAATGCCTCTATGAGTTTGAAACTACATTAGAAAACAAGATCACTTCAATGCAAATGTTATGAAACAATTGAAATATAATTCTGATATGATTGCTCGTTTGAGTGACTTGTTATTTAGAATCTCTAAAGATGTTAGAGGTGTTGGAAAGCATGCTTATATGGTACAAACCCAACTACAACAAGTTGCTAAATCACAAAGAGAATTGCTTGATGAAATGAATAATAATATCAATGATCATGCTGTTAGAGTAATGACTAGAGGAGGTAGAATGACTCAGGAACCACTTTATCCTGAGGGACACCCAAAAAGAATTGAACAGGATTCACAAAGGAACAACAACACTTCACCTAGTCCGTCTAAAAAGAAGAAGAAAAAGAAAAATGATAGGACTTTGCATGCTTCTAGTGAACCTGAAATAGAGAAACCTCCTGATAATGAAAATGAAACTTCTATCTCTGATGCTGAAACTCAATCTGGTAATGAACATCCACCTAGTGATAATGAAAAAGATAATGCTGATGTTCATGAAGATGCTCAAACAAACAATGAAAAAGAACCAGACAATGATGTTGAGATAGAGCCACCTGTTGATCTTGATAACCCACAACCTAAGAATAAAAGATATGATAAAAGAGACTTCATTGCTAGAAAACACGGTAAAGAAAGAGAACCGTGGGTCCAAAAATCTATGCCTTTTCCACCCAAGTCAACTAAAAAGAAAGATGATGAAGAATTTGAACGCTTTGCTGAAATGTTGAGGCCAGTCTTTTTGCGTACTCGCTTGACTGATATCTTGAAAATGCCTCCTTATGCAAAGTATATGAAAGACATCATCACTTATAAGAGAAAAATATCGGAAGCTGAAATCTCCACTATGCTTGCTAATTACACTTTCAAAGATGGAGTACCTAAAAAACTTGGAGATCCGGGAATACCCACTATACCTTGCTCTATAAAAAGGAATTATGTGAAAACTGCTTTGTGTGATTTAGGAGCTGGTGTTAGTGTTATGCCTTTCTCTTTATATAAAAGACTTGACTTGAATAGCACCTACTGAAATATCTTTGCAAATGGCTGACAAATCAACTGCCATACCTATCGGTATCTGTGAGGATGTGCCCGTTGTTGTTGCTAATGTTACTATTTTGATTGACTTTGTTATACTTGAGATGCCCGAGGACGACAACATGTCGATTATCCTTGGTAGACCCTTTTTGAATACTGCAGGGACTGTTATTGATTGCAATAAAACCAAAGTCACTTTCCGTATCAATGGTAATGAGCATACGGTGCACTTTCCGAAGAAACAATTCCAAGTGAATGGTATTAATGTTATTGAAATATCTCCGACAATCACTATTGGAAGTTTTCAAATACCTCTACCTACTGTCAAAAAGAAATATGAAATGCTTATTGTTGGGGATATTGAAATCCCCGTTGAGGTAACTTAGTGATTTACGGAAGTTCTTCGGTTTCATGCTAATCGAAAGTGGTTGTTAATAAGACAAGATCAACCTGATTAATTGATCATTTTTGAGCGGTATGAAGTTGATGAATTTAGTAAGCACTACCTTCTGTCCTTACCTTTTGTTTTTTGTTTTTATTAGTTAAATAAAATAAAATGCCATGTTTTGTCTGTTTCCTGAATTTCTCGTGCAATAAAAAAGTGGCCTAAAAATAAAAGCTCTCAGAATGCTCTGAAAATGTAATATGATTTTTTCTGAATATTTCTGAATTTCTGGTGCAAATAATATTAGAGGGAGGTGCACCAGGTGGGCACAACCCACCTGGGCGTGCCAGGACCCCCAGGCGCGCCCTGGTGGGTTGTGGTCCCCACGTGGGCCCCCTCACTTATCTCTTCATCCCACATCATTACTTACCTCCAGAAAAAAATCTCCATTGCTCTCTCTCCCGTGTGTTCTTGCTCTCAAACCCACGAATTTTGATCTCTTTGCTCGAAGCTCTGTTTCCGAAACTGTTTCGGGGGATTGTTGCTTGGTATGTGACTCCACCGTTCGTCCAATTAGTTTTTGTTTTAGTGGTTTATATTTTGAATAATTAGCTACTCTTGGTGCTGTTGTAGATGAGCTTGCATGTTGAATTCTTAGAGTTCTAAGTAGTTTGAATTCTTGCTATGGCCTCTATGTGCCCCTATGAGTAGTTGCTATCAATTTAATAAAGTTCTGTTGACAAATTTTTGTCACTCAAAAGTTTTCAGAAAATTGTACGTGGACACGATGAACCTTTTTGGATGGGGTTCTTCGAGGAGGCGATCCTCGGGGGCATCTTCTAGTGACAGTTCCGCTCGCCGGTCTTATGCTGAACCAAGTGAAAGTTCCACACGAGATGCCGCTACCAAAACATGCTTATGGCCTTGTGACGACTATATGATGCTTGTGGGCATTAAGGAGGAATTTGAGCAATATGTTCATAATGCCGGTCGCGGTCCCTACATTTCAGATAAGTGCGAACAACACCACATTCCCACTAAATCATTTGTCAAAGGATTTAAATTCTATCCCCGTGAGTCTAGGGTGTCGTTTATGCTTTATGATAATCCATTTACCATCTCACTAGAGAATTTTGCTTACCACTGCAAACTCCCGTTCTGGGGTTCGCTTGACGAACCGCCACTACTAGGGAAAACCTTATACACAGAATCTTACCAGTAGAGCGTGTTAAAATGAGGCGCTACTGCTACTTAGCAGTAGCGCGTTGACATAAAGGGCGCTACTGCTATCCACTTAGCTGTAGCGCGGCATGAATAAAATGCGCTACTACTATAATTGCCACACCGTTGCCGACATGCTAGGTATAGTAGTAGCGCCCTTCTACGAACCGCGCTACTGCTATAAAATTAGTAGCAGCGCACTTTTAGGATAGGGCACTACTCCTAAGTTTGAACTTGTCCACAGGACGGGCCCAGCTTAGCAGTAGCGGGTTTGTGAGGAGTGCGCTACTGCTACGGACTTTAGCAGCAGCATGTTTTCGTTTCCCACGCACTGCTAAAGCTATTTTGACCTAACCCCCAACGCGGGCTTCCCTCCTCTGCTTCCTTCCCCAATTCCCCACTCTCTTCTCCCCCTCGTCGCCCCTGCCGGAGCCCCTGCCCTCGCCCTCGCCGGAGCCCCTGCCCTCGCCCTCGCTGGAGCCCCTGCCCTTGCTCTCCGCCGGACTCTGCCCTCGATGTCGCCGGACGCCTGTGCCTCCTCCTCCTCGACCTCGACCTTGCTGGAGCCCCTGCCCTCGCTCTCCGCCACCGTCTCCCTCGACCCGCCTCGCCGCCGTCTCCCCCGACCCCGCCTCACCGCACCTCGGTGCCGCTGTCTCCCCCGACCCCATCTCTCTCCTCGCCCTCTGTAAGCACTCTCCCCTTCCCTCTTCTCTGCTCTCTGTTCTCCCCCTCCTCCCCCGCCCCCTCCCTCCTCCGATCCTACGGGCCTCCTCCCCCTCCTCCTCTCTCCTTCCTCCTCCCTTCCCCTCCTCCCTCCGTCTCTTTTTTTCTGTTTTTCACTGTACTTTTTTACTATTGTATAATGTAGTTTTTTTTACTATTTTTAGTAAGTGTTTAAAATAATTATTAAGTAAATTAATAAACTAGTTGAACTAGTTTAGTTTTAGTAAGAACTAGTTGAATTAATAGAACTAATGTATTTTTAGTAAGAAAATTAATATAACTAGTTGAACTAGTTTATTTTTAGAAAGAACTAGTGTATTTCTATTTATAGTAAGTTTGTATTTAGTAAGAACTAGTTGAATTAATAGAACTAGTTGAACATGTCACATTTGTTGTTATTTTTTTAGTTTAAGCAATTATTGGTCGGTGGCCCAAGTGGCCGGTCATGTTCAGGTTACACCTCCGAGTGGCCTATGTTTTGCCGGAGTGTTGATTAATTTTCGTTCCGGCAAATTTCAGGCGCTCGATATGTCCTGTTTTAGCAAAGGTCATGCCGGAATTTTCTGTGAATTTTGGCATGACTTGTGCTAGAATATGTAGGAAATATCGAGTGGCCTGTATTTTCTAGAAAGATAATTAAACGATATTTCGGGTTGACTCTAAGTCTGTCGAGGCCGAAGAATTCTGACTGTTGTCGTGGGGGTCGTTTCTCCTTCTTCTCCGGGTGCTAGACAATTTGGTGTAATGAACTAGGGGAAGGAGGAGTAATGACCATCACCGACGGTCGCAAATGTCAGAGAGGAATCAGTGAGGGAGAGTCTCCACCATATATGAGAGGACGAAGAATCCCGACTGTTGTCGTAGGGGTAGCTTCTCTTTCTTTCTCGTGTGCTAGAAAATTTGGTGTAATGCACTCGGGAACAAAAGGAGGAGCTACCATCACCGACGGTCGAATATATACACCACGTGAGCTGAGAGTTTTCAAGAAAAGACTCGGCAAACCAATAGTCAACCCGTGATGAATAATAACGATCTAGTTTAGCTTTTGTAGTACATATATTTAATTGTACAAGTTTAATCTTTGAATTATGAACATAGGAAATGTCGTACTCGTACAATGAAAGTCTCTCGGAGGAGTGCGACTGGTGACACGACGACCGAGGTCAGTGCAACAGGTTCCTTGACCTGGACGAAGATCGGCGGTTCAGCATTAAGCTTGAGGAGACCTTCGATGTTGAAATGATACACAACGACGACAAGTGTTTTTTTTCGTAATTAAGCACGACTTCAACTATTTCAACGTGTGCTTTTCATCTTTTGCAATTCGACTAGCTTATCCCATGCTATGCAAGATACTATGTCTTGGAGAGGATGGGTTTTGAAGACCATGAAAGTATGGAAACAAAGAAAATTCACCTAAGGACCCATCACAGTATGGATTTTGAAGTAAATCTGTACAATTCTGAGAGCGTAACCCATTTTGGTTGCAAGAATTGGGAAGCACTTTGCGAGATGTATGGTTTTATGAGAGTATGCTTGTCACCATGGATCCTGACACCGCCGAAGACAATTTGGATATTGATACGCTTCCAGTTCTTCCCCTATGTGAGCTTCTCAAACATAGTTATTAAGTAATTTATATTGTTTATTTCAAAATAGTTGACAGCTTAGTTCCATTGATAGCTTACTTTCATTCTTCAAAGAATGTGCGGAAGATGGTAGATGTAACCAACTACACCAAGGCTCTGAGTTAACTTATCAGGAGAAAAGTCATCTGGTCGCATATTGTACTGATCTTGAGAATTACAATGCCTTTTATTGAACTCCTCCAAATTATGGTCAATACGTGCCACTAGTGCACGTGTTGAATCACGATAACTTCCATGGAGATATCCTGGTAAGATTTTTTACTATTACGACATATGTGCTTCTTTTGCATACTTCTAAAACTGGACTACATTGCTAACTACGAAGTTATTACTATGTTTTTCAACAGAAAATCCCGATGGATTGTGTGCCTCATTTGATGTATAAGAATGGTTGCCTTGATGTTTTGAACATACAGCCAGGTCATCCTACGAGTCTCACCTGTCCATATCGGATTTCCAAAACCGGTGAACACATGGTAATCAAAGAATGGAAAAAATGTATGGACAATCATAAGGAGGTTCTTGGAAACAAGATTGTGCGAAAGGCAAGAATTGGAGACAGGATAATCTCCATTCTCCATAATGGAGAGTCAGGGGCTATCTTGTTTTATGCTATTTTACCTAGGAGAAGGTAGTAGGTCCTAGCTAATACTCATGATCATGTGCTAAGGTAGTAGGTCCTAAGATAATGTAGTAGGTCCTATGAGGTACAATATGTTTATGAGAGTTGATGATGATGAGTAGTTGTGATTATGTCTAGTGACCAACTTGTATGTGATGTCTCATTGATGAAAACGATGATCATGAGGAGGTGTTATATGACAATGATGTATTATGATGATAAGTTGTTAATGATATGATGATGATGATGATGATATATTATATCATTGGGTGAAAGAACCACGGATTAGTTTCAAGTGGATGTCCATCCACTTGAAACTAGTCCACGGTTCTTTCTCCCAGTGATGTAATAACTCATTATGATGTAAAATCATTCTCTAAATTGCTGCGGTATGAAAACTTGTATAAAGGTGTATGAATACAACATGCAATAAAAAATAAATACGGAATAATAGTAGTAGCGCGTTCTAGGAGAAGTGTTGCTACTAATTACCAGTAGCGCTCATACTACAAAGCGCTGCTACTAAGTCGATGTAGCAGTAGCGGGGTCCAACCCACGCTACTGCAAACCTTTAGCTGTAGCGCCTTACTAGTAGCGCCGCACCCCGCGCTACTGATAGGCTTTAAATACGCGCTACTGCTAGGGTTTTCCCTAGTTGTGCGCCAAGGGCTGAATACCAATCATATTTTACTAGTCTTTGCTATGGTGAGACGAGGGGAGTGACACAGGGTAGAATAAAGAGCATTCATTTTCCCTCAATTCAGTACTTTGCATTATTTAATGGGAAATGTATAGTAGGCAAGCAAGAATGTAGTACACTTTGTGCTCCAGACTTGAGCCTCATACGCACTGCTTTAACCGGTGATAGGAGTTATAACCTAGGAGCAATTGTTGCACGCAGACTTCAGCTGTAGGACCTTGAGAAGAGGTGTCTAGAGGGGGGGGGTGATTAGACACTAAGTATCAAAGTTGCAGTTTTTAACTTCTTTAGGTTTAAGTGGAGTTTAGGCACAAGTTTAACATTCACAATACATAACAAGCAAGCATGCAATAAGTATATGAGCAGCGGAAAGTAGAGCATGCAACTTGCAAGAATGTAAAGGGAAGGGTTTTGGAGGATTCAAACGCAATTGGAGACACAGATGTTTTTATCGTAGTTCCGATAGGTGGTGCTATCGTACATCCACGTTGATGGAGACTTCAACCCACGGAGGGTAAGGTTGCGCGAGTCCACGGAGGGCTCCACCCACGAAGGGTCCACGAAGAAGCAACCTTGTCTATCCCACCATGGCCGTCGCCCACGAAGGACTTGCCTCACTAGCGGTAGATCTTCACGAAGTAGGCGATCTCCTTGCCCTTACAAACTCCTTGGTTCAACTCCACAATCTTGTCGGAGGCTCCCAAGTGACACCTAGCCAATCTAGGAGACACCACTCTCCAAGAAGTAACAAATGGTGTGTTGATGATGAACTCCTTGCTCTTGTGCTTCAAATGATAGTCTCCCCAACACTCAACTCTCTCTCATAGGATTTGGATCTGGTGGAAAGAAGATTTGAGTGGAAAGCAACTTGGGGAAGGCTAGAGATCAAGATTCATATGGTAGGAATGGAATATCTTGGCCTCAACACATGAGTAGGTAGTTCTCTCTCGGAACTGGTAAGTTGGAAGTGTAGGTTTGTTCTGATGGCTCTCTCCATGAATGAAGAGGAGGTGGAGGGGTATATATAGCCTCCACACAAAATCTAACCGTTACACACAATTTATCAAACTCGTTAGGAACAAATCAACAAACTCGGTCGGACCGATTTAGTAAACCTAGTGACCGTTAGGGTTTTCGTTGGGACCAACATGCAACTCGGTAGGACCGATATGGTTAGGGTTAGGGCATAACTTAATCTCGGTGAGACCGATTACACAAACTCGGTGAGACCGATTTTGGTAATAAGCTAACCAGAGAGTTGGTCAAGCAAACTCGGTGGGACCGATTACTCAAACTCGGTGGGACCGATTTTGGTAATAAGTTAACCATAGAGTTTGCATTTTAATCTCGGTAGTACCGATTGCCCAAACTCGGTGAGACCGATTTTGGTAATGGTCATACACAGAGAGATTACAATCCCATCTCGGTGAGACCGAGATCCCTATCGGTGAGACCGATTTGCCTAGGGTTTGTGGCAGTGGCTATGACATCTGAACTCGGTGGCGCCGGATAGAAAGAATCGGTGGGGCCGAGTTTGACTTTAGGTTTAGGTCATATTGTGGAAGTGGGAAAGTAGTTGAGGGTTTTGGAGCATATCACTAAGCACTGTGGAGCAAGAAACAATTAAGCAACACCTCATCCCTTCTTGATAGTATTGGCTTTTCCTATAGACTCAATGTGATCTTGGATCACTAAAATATAAAATGAAGAGTCTTGAGCTTGAAGCTTGAGCCAATCCTTTGTCCTTAGCATCTTGAAGGAGTTCCCACATCCTTTAGTCCATGCCACTCCATTGCTGAACTTATCTGAAACATACTAGATAAAAGTGTTAGTCCAATAAGAGATATGTTGACATTAATTACCAAAACCACCTAGGGAGCACTTGTGCTTTCAATCTCCCCCTTTTTGGTAATTGATGATAACATACATCAAAGCTTTATATAAAGATATAAAGAATAGCAAGTAAAGCTTCGGAAAGACATGTAACAAGCATAGGCTCCCCCTACATGTATGTAATCATGTGAATATGGAATATAGAAGCATGTGAGAGCATAAACATGATAGAGTAGGCAATGTGTTACATGTATCTTGGCCATATGCATCAGAGCAAAGAATATTAAAGAAGATACCTTCATGCTCATGAGTCCTTCTTGCAAACAGTATGTACATCAGCAAGAATTCCTCATACACATGATGTGATGCATATACTTACCTTGTAGTCTTGAGTTGGCTTAGAATGGAATGAACCTGCGTAAACAAGGTTAGATAACACAGGTACATCTACTAGTCAGAGCAAACAGAAGAAACCACAAGAATACCAAGACTGGGATGACATGTAGAGAGTGAGTACTAAGTACCACATTGGATTAGACATGTCCCCAAGGGTAAAGATATGCAATGAATTTAAATGATTTATTTCCCTTAGATGTCTTGCTCCCCCTGAATCTAGCATGTGATACTGGGAGAAGATAGGGAACAGAAAATCAGAGTTGAAAGATATAAATGAACAGAGCTAATGCAAATAAGCACATATGAACATGTCTTTCCCCTCAAGAAGACATGTGGCATCTCTCCTCTTGAACACCAAGCATCTGGGATCCTTGAGAAATACTTTCTACTTGAGTATTCTCTCCCCCTGGAGATCTCTTTCTCCCCCTATGGAAGTAATACTCTCTCCCTTTTGGAAGTGATAAGCTTTGACGTGATCTCTCTCTCCCCCTTTGACATCAATTTCCAAGAAGGGTTTGATCCTTGAGTCACAGCACAAAGCATTTATATAAATGTGATGCTTGTAGAGGACAAGATTCATTGAGTGGAGTTGGATCAGAAGAAACACAGAATAAGTGGCAAACAGTTTTTCCTGTTGTGAAATCGGTGGCACCGAGTGGTATGCTTCGGTTGTACCGAAAGGATTCGATTGGACCGAAAACAACAAATTGGTGAAACCGAGCTCATCGCAGAGAAAACACTTGTCACCTCAGCTCACTAGACTAGTAAGATCTCACAAAGATTTGCAAGGAATTTACTGAATGATATGCAATGAATTGGATGCAGGAAATGCAGAGCAAACAGAAAGAAATCTAGATGAATTTTTTTTTTGAAAAAGGGGAAACAAATATGCATGAGACAAATGCAAAAGCACAGAAAAGAACACGAGATAACTTCATCTAGAGATGGTCGGCGACAAAGTCACCTATGCTAGAGTATATTGACTTAGGAGTCAAGTGAGATCACTTGATCATAGGTCATACTCATCGTTTAAGCTCAAAATGGGGTTACCATTTTTCGTTTAAGCATCTTGATGTATTCACATCTAGTTGAGTTGCTTTAGCTCATGACTCGGAATAAAGCTTCTCTAAGATGGAATAACATACCTTGGTTGGTGGTGTTGACCATGTAGTTGAACTTGTGTGGGTTGCTCAAGGTTGATGTAGCTCATCAAGAGTTGGGAGCACCACTTGGAATTTGAGTCCATCTACCTACATGGGTTAGTTCTTGCAAGGAAGAGCACTTGTGTATCCAAAAATGACAATCATGAAGCTCAACATAGAATTTGTCAAAGGATATGTTTGAATGGTTCCGTGCTTCCTTGTCTTCAACCACCATAGTGTAGAGACTTGGTGATGTAGAGATTGCTCAAGATGTGAGTAGATTACAATCTCATGGAATGTGATTCAACCAAGTACCTACATGGGTTATATAACATGCAAGATGCAAATATATCCAAAACATAAGATTTTCATCATAAGAGAAATATCAAGGATCAGTCATAAGCTCATGTCTTGCATGTATCCAATGGAGTTTCTTGAAGCATCTATGATGTTCAATTCTCCTCTCAACCTGCAAAACACTTTATCATCAAGAGGTTTAGTGAATATATCCGCTAATTGCTTTTCGGTGCGAACATGCTTAAGATTAATGTCACCCTTAGCAGCATGATCTCGAATGAAATGATGACGAACTTCAATATGCTTAGTTCGAGAATGTTGTACGGGATTATGACCAATTTTGATAGCACTTACATTGTCACAAAGCAATGGAACATGTTTCACATATATCCCATAATCTTTAAGAGTTTGGGTCATCCAAAGTAATTGAGCACAACATGAACCAGCGGCAATGTACTCCGCTTCAAGCGGTAGATAAGGATACCGAAGTTTTGTTTCTTGGAGGACCAAGACACAAGAGATCTACCAAGAAATTGACAAGTACCGAAGTGGACTTTCTATCAACCTTGTCTCCGGCATAGTCCGAGTCGGAATAGCCAACAAGATCGAAAGAGGCCCTTTTAGGATACCAAATGCCAAAATTTGGTGTATGAATTGAGTATCTCACTATCCTTTTTACGGCCTTAAGATGACATTCTTTAGGAGCAACTTGATATCTTGCACACATGCACACACTTAGCATAATATCGGGACGTGAAGCACATAGGTATAACAATGAACCAATCATAGAGAGATAAACCTTTTGATCAACCGGTTCACCATCTTTGGTCAAATCAAGATGTCCACTAGTAGGCATGGGTGTAGACATACCTTTGCACTCTTGCATATTGAACTTCTTGAATAAGTCCTTAGTGTACTTCGTTTGAGAAACAAAAGTACCTTCCTTAGTTTGCTTGATTTGCAACCCAAGAAAGAATTTGAGTTCACTCATCATTGACATCTCAAACTTCTCCGACATTAGCTTTCCAAACTTCTCACTAAAATGAGGGTTAGTTGATCCAAATATGATATCATCAACATAAATTTGGCAAATAATTCTCCATTAACCCTTTTAGTAAAAAGTGTGGAATCAATTTTCCCAATTTCAAATCCCTTTTCAAGAAGAAACTTGGTCAAGCATTTATACCAAGCTCTAGGAGCTTGTTTAAGA
Organism: Aegilops bicornis; assembly: GCA_021605145.1. Taxonomy (NCBI): domain Eukaryota; kingdom Viridiplantae; phylum Streptophyta; class Magnoliopsida; order Poales; family Poaceae; genus Aegilops; species Aegilops bicornis. Next base: position 33,480,415 of record CM038671.1, on the reverse strand, counting down.
CCATAAAGAGCTTTGTGAAGTTTGTAAACATGATTGGGTTTCTTAGGATTGATAAAGCCGGGAGGTTGTTTAACATAAACTTCCTCCTCTATTTCACCATTTAGAAAGGCACTTTTAATGTCCATTTGGTATAAGGTGATATCATGGTGATTAGCATAGGAAAGTAAGATGCGAATGGATTCAAGTCTAGCAACGGGAGCATAAGTCTCACCATAGTCCATACCTTCGACTTGTGTGTAGCCTTGGGCGACGAGACGTGCTTTGTTGCGAACTACTTGTCCATCTTCATCTTGCTTGTTGCGAAACACCCATTTGGTACCAATGATATTGTGGTTGTTGTCGGGCTTCTCAACCAATGTCCAAACTTGGTTTCTCTCAAAGTTGTGTAGCTCTTCATGCATAGCATTTATCCAATCCGGATATTCCAATGCTTCTTCGACCTTCATAGGTTCAATGCTAGAGATGAAAGAATAGTTTTCACAATAGTTAGCTAAACGAGTTTTAGAGCGAGTGATTCTCCCGGTTTGAATATCATTGTAGATTTGCTCTACGGGATGGTCTTTAGCAATTCTTGCTCGAACTCGTGAAAGCTTTTTCTTGGGTCTTGGTTGAACATCTTCTTCATATTGTTCTTCTTCTTCTTGTTGATCTTCTTCATTGTTGGCGTTGTCGTTTTCTTGTCGTGGTGGAGAAGGAGGTTGTTGATGTTCTTGATGTACTTCCTCGGTTTCTTCATCTTGGTGTGTTCCACTTGTGGATGCTTCCGTATCAACTCTTGGTTCACCTTGTCGTGAAGTAGAAGCTTCCACTTGGACGGACGAGGTACTCTCCTTCACCTCCGTTGGACGGACCTTGCCAATAGACAAGTCTTGGATTGCTTCCGGAGGATCTTTGTCTCCTACATCAATTGGCAATTGCTCTACTTGCGAGCCGTTAGATTCATCAAACTTCACATCTACCATCTCTTCAACCTTTCGGGTGAAATTGTTGTAGACATGGTAAGTGTGAGAGTTTGAGCCATAACCTAGTAGGAAACCTTCATGAGACTTAGGAGCAAATTTAGAACGACGATGCTTACCAAGAATGTAGCACTTCGAGCCGAATACTCGAAAGTATCCAACTTGGGGTTTGTTATCGGTGAGGAGCTCATATGCCGTCTTGCCGAGTAGCTTGTGAAGATACAAGCCATTTGTTGCATGACAAGCTGTCTCAACCGCTTCTGCCCAAAAGTGCTTCGGCGTCTTGTACTCATCAAGCATCGTTCTCGCCATTTCGATGAGCGTCTGGTTCTTCCTCTCAACAACTCCATTTTGTTGAGGTGTGCATGTAGCCGAGAACTCGTGTGAAATCCCTTCTTCGTCAAGAAAGGTGTCCACGTTTGCGTTCTTGAACTCCGTTCCGTTGTCGCTGGGAACCTTCTTGATCTTCACTTCAAACTGATTTTGAGCCTTCCTGGCGAAGTTTTTGAAGATCTTTTGGACCTGTAATTTATCATGAGAAAGAACACCCACGTAAATCTTGAAAAATCATCAACTATAACTAGACCAAAAGAATTTCCACCAAGACTCTTGTAAGCGTTGGGACCAAAAAGATCCATGTGAAGTGGCTCAAGTGGCCTCCTTGTGGTCATGATGTTTTTCACGGGATGCCTTCCTCCAACCTGTTTACCTGCTTGACAAGCACTGCAAAGTCTATCCTTATCAAATATGACATCGTTAACACCAAGGATATGATTCCCTTTAATAAGCTTGTCAAGGTTTCTCATGCCAAAGTTACCTAGTCGTCTATGCCATAACCAACCTTTTGAGGATTTAGCGCAATGAAGCAAGTTTTAGGTTGAGCCTTTTTAGAGAAATAAACAATGTAAAGATGACCTCTATGTATACCGGTAAAGACCATTTTATGATTGTCTCGACGAAACACTTGGCAATCTAATTCAGTAAATAGGACATTGAAACCGAAATCAGCAAGTCTAGATACTGAAAGTAAGTTGTAGCCAAGAGATTCAACGAGCATAACATTCTGAATGGATCTATCATGTGAGATGGACACCTTACCGAGGCCAACCACCTTACCCTTTGAGTTGTCAACGAAAGTGACATACTTTCGAGGACTATCATTTTCAGCAAGCTCACGAAACATGTCTTTATCTCCGGTCATGTGATCGGTACATCCACTGTCAAGAACCCATTCCTTTCCTCCTGACATATATCCCCAAAGATTTGCCTTTAGACCAAAATGTCGCATTGCATCGTCAAGATCAAAGTCACTATCATCATCCTCATCATAGTATCCATGTTCAACATCGTCATGTGGTGGATCAAGTCCTAGAGAGGGTAATTCGTTAGAGTGAGTTTGACAATGATCTTGCTTATGAATTCTTATAGCTTCGGAAATAATATCACCAATAATTCCAACATCTCCTTTGGCACGCATAAGGTTTGTAAGTTCAAATAGACGATCACCAAACATAGGATCACTAGTATTCATCTTACTCAAGGCAATAGACTTATGGAGAATTTCATCTAGATTTTTCAAGGAATAATTTGGAAAGCGTCCCTCAAGAAATTTCCATATAGTGTAGGCACACTCAAGAGTAGGTAAGTTTCTAGGCAAGCCTCTAGTGATAAGATTAACAGTTCTAAGATTCCTAGTCATGTCAATTGATTCATCAAGGGTAGGATGCATAGGATCAACATGAGGTGCACAAGGGCTAGCAATGTACTTGTTCAAATGATATTGATTGAGAATTACAAGCTTCTCATTTTTCCACTCATGAAAATACTCTCCATCAAGAATAGGCACTCTATGTCTAAGACTCCCCAAAGTAGACTCATCCATCTTCCTCCAATGGTGATTAAACCAAGGAAATGGAGACCAATGCTCTGATACCACTTGTAGGACCTTGAGAAGAGGTGTCTAGAGGAGGGGTGTTTAGACACTAAGTATCAAAGTTGCAGTTTTTAACTTCTTTAGGTTTAAGCGGAGTTTAGGCACAAGTTTAACATTCACAATACATAACAAGCAAGCATGCAAAAAGTATATGAGCAGCGGAAAGTAAAGCATGCAACTTGCAAGAATGTAAAGGGAAGGGTTTTGGAGGATTCAAACGCAATTGGAGACACGGATGTTTTTGTCGTGGTTCCGATAGGTGGTGCTATCGTACATCCACGTTGATGGAGACTTCAACCCACGAAGGGTAACGATTCTTGCTGAGTCCATGGAGGGCCCCATCCACGAAGGGTCCATGAAGAAGCAACCTTGTCTATCCCACCATGGCTGTCGCCCACGAAGGACTTGCCTCACTAGCGGTAGATCTTCACGAAGTAGGCGATCTCCTTGCCCTTACAAACTCCTTGGTTCAACTCCACAATCTTGTCGGAGGCTCCCAAGTGACACCTAGCCAATCTAGGAGACACCACTCTCCAAGAAGTAACAAATGGTGTGTTGATGATGAACTCCTTGCTCTTGTTCTTCAAATGATAGTCTCCTCAACACTCAACTCTCTCTCATAGGATTTGGATCTGGTGGAAAGAAGATTTGAGTGGAAAGCAACTTGGGGAAGGCTAGAGATCAAGATTCATATGGTAGGAATGGAATATCTTGGCCTCAACACAGAGTAGGTAGTTCTCTCTCGTAACTGGTAAGTTGGAAGTGTAGGTTTGTTACGATGGCTCTCTCCATGAATGAAGAGGAGGTGGAGGGGTATATATAGCCTCCACACAAAATCTAACAGTTACACACAATTTACCAAACTCGGTAGGACCGAATCAACAAACTCGGTCGGACCGATTTAGTAAACCTAGTGACTGTTAGGGTTTTCGTGGGATCGATATGCAACTCGGTAGGACCGATATGGTTAGGGTTAGGGCATAACGTAATCTCGGTGAGACCGATTACACAAACTCGGTGAGACCGATTTTGGTAATAAGCTAACCAGAGAGTTGGTCAGGCAAACTTGGTGGGACCGATTACTCAAACTCGGTGGGACCGATTTGGTAATAAGTTAACCAGGGAGTTTGCATTGTAATCTCGGTAGTACCGATTGCCCAAACTCGGTGAGACCGATTTTGGTAATGGACATACACAGAGAGATTACAATCCCATCTCGGTGAGACCGAGATCCCTATCGGTGAGACCGATTTGCCTAGGGTTTGTGGCAGTGGCTATGACATCTGAACTCGGTGGCGCGGATAGAAAGAATCGGTGGGGCGAGTTTGACTTTAGGTTTAGGTCATATTGTGGAAGTGGGAAAGTAGTTGAGGGTTTTGGAGCATATCACTAAGCACTGTGGAGCAAGAAACAATTAAGCAACACCTCATCCCTTCTTGATAGTATTGGCTTTTCCTATAGACTCAATGTGATCTTGGATCACTAAAATAGTGAAGAGTCTTGAGCTTGAAGCTTGAGCCAATCCTTTGTCCTTAGCATCTTGAAGGAGTTCCCACATCCTTTAGTCCATGTCACTCCATTGTTGAACTTATCTGAAACATACTAGATAAAAGTGTTAGTCCAACAAGAGATATGTTGACATTAATTACCAAAACCACCTAGGGAGCACTTGTGCTTTCACACGCCAACTACTATCCAGACTACTGATCGATCACCAATTTAGGCCAAAAGCCTAAGCTTGGGGGAGTACGTGTTTCTCACCGACATTACATTCATGTCCACTTATTTCTATTCGTCAGTGTTCACACTCTTTCATTGTATCGTCCATGCTTAGATTTATTTTCTTGCTTCCTTCTTGTGTGTTTGAAAAACTTTAGAAAAACCAAAAAAAGTTAGTTGTGGTAGTTTACTTTCTTTGCATGCTTAGTAGTAGCACTAAAAAGAAAACCCGAAAAGATTTCCTTGTTCTTATATTGCTTGTTGGGAGCTTTCCCGTGTAAATAGTTTTTCTCGTTTTTGCTTTTTTCCTTTTTAACTTGCTTGTTCAAGAAAATCAAAAACTCCAAAAATATTTTAGTGTGTTTCTCTGATTTTCTTTTCTTTTTATTCGAGTCTTGTCGAGGAGAAGACCACGATGAAAATGTTGAGTGGCTCTCATATGAATAAATGTTAATCTAATAAAGAGCCCATTTTACCTTGTCTTCTCTTGCTGAATATAAATGTTTGCTGATTCCAGCTTAGTCCACGGTACTCTTGCACTATTATTATTTTCACATCTTTCGGCCGTGCAAGTGAAAGGCAATAATGACGATATTTGATGAACTGGTCGTGACAGAGAGAAACTGGTATGAACTCGACTTGTTCTGTTTGTGTAAATATGTTTAACCTAGTATCCATGATTTAGCCCATTATGATTAAACATGTTTGCAATTACAATTAGAAATTATAGTTTCTCATGCCATGCATAAGTAGCTAGGAGGGGATAATGATATGGTATCCTCCTCTGAATGTTCGAGTGGCTTGACTTGGCACATGTTCATGCATGTAGTTGAATCAAAACCAACATAGCCTCTATGATATTTGTGTTCATGGTGTTCATATCCTACTCATGCTAGTGTCCAATGTTACTTATGCATAATGCATGTTCATGACCATTGTTGCTCTCTAGCTGGCCGCTTCTCAATCTATTTGCTAGCCTTCGCCTGTACTAAGTGGTAATTCTGCTTGTACATCAAAAACCTTGAACCCAAGTTATTCCAGATGAGTCCACTATACCTACCTATATGCGGTATTACCCTGCCGCCCTAAGTAAATTTGCATGTGCCACCTCTAAAAACTTCAAATAAATATCCTTTTTGTGTGCCTGGATCGTTCATGGAACGACAGGAGGTGGTCGGTATCTTCCATGCTAAGCGGGTTATTCTCAGGTCGAGTGTTTATTCACTCGCCATCGCACGAGAAAAGGGCGGTAATAGGGATGCCCAGTCCCAAGCTGCAAACTAAAAAAGAGTTAATCTCATAAATAATCAAACAAAAACTCCCAATGGAGTCAATCCTTTACTTTTATCGCTTGGAAACCGCCACTAGTGTGCTTAGCATGGAAGATATTGATAACTGATGGTCATGAAGTAAATGAGAAGGGTGCATGTCTCAAAATATCATTTACCTCTGTTTCAAAAACTTGAGCTCTGGCTCCTCTGCCAATCACTGCTTCCCTCCGCGAAGGGACTATCTATTTATTTTTATGTTATGTCATCACCTTCTAAAACAAGCGCTAGAACCTGAGAGCACAGCTGCCATGACTTATGCATTGTGTGTAGCTAGTGTTGGGTGCATCATGACTGGATCTTTTCTACCATGAATTACAATGTCTAGTCGCTGCTTGAACTTTGGAGGTGCTCTGCATTTATGTTTTGCTGTCTCAGAAAGGGCTAGCGAGATACCACTATTGTCATATTATATCATGGTTGTTTTGACAACATGTTGCTGTTTGATATCTCTTATTATTGCTCGCTAGCTGATTATGCCATTGATATATATGAGTTAATATAATATTTAAGAGTTATTGTCGGCATGGTAAGTTATAATGATTGGCTGAAAACCTGGGTGTTGTTTAAGCTTATTTATGCAAACAAGAGCAAAAGAGTTTGTAAAAGTTTTTCTTTTTCACTTTCAGTTTATCAACTGAACTGCTTGAGGACAAGCAAAGGTTTAAGCTTGGGGGAGTTGATACGTCTCCAACGTATCTACTTTCCTTAATGCTTTTCCTGTTGTTTTGGACTCTAATTTGCATGATCTGAATAAAACTAACCCCGGACTGACACTGTTTTCAGCAGAACTACCATGGTGTTGTTTTTGTGCAGAAATAAAAGTTCTCGGAATGGAACGAAACTTTGTGAGAAATTTTTACATAATAAACAAGAATTTCTGGAGCCAAGACCTACCGGAGAGGGGCCCCTGGGTGGGCACGCCCCCCTCTCCTGGCGCGCCCAGGTGGGTTATCCCCACCTGGTGGCCCCGCAGACCCTGAAACCGACGCTATAAAATCCTATTTTTCCCAAAAAAATCAGGGAGAAAGAATTATCGCGTTCCACGAGATGGAGCCGCCGTCACCTCTTGTTCTTCATTGGGAGGCCAGATCTAGAGTCCATTTGGGGCTCCGGAGAGGGGGATCTTCGTTCTTCATCATCACCAACCCTTCTCCATCGCCAATTCCATGATGCTCCCCAATGGGAGTGAGTAATTACTTCGTAGGCTTGCTGGTCGGTGAGGAGTTGGATGAGATTCATCATGTAATCGAGTTAGTTTTGTTAGGTCTTGATCCCTAGTATCCACTATGTTCTAAGATTGATGTTGCTATGACTTTGCTATGCTTAATGCTTGTCACTTTGGGCCCGGGTGTTCATGATTTCAGATCTGAACTGTTTATGTTATCATCATTATATCCATGTTCTAGATCCGATCTTGCAAGTTATAGTCACCTACTACGTGTTATGATCCGGCAACCCGGAGTGACAACAATCGGGACCACTCCTAGTGATGACCGTAGTTTGAGGAGTTCATGTTGTTGGGGAACGCAGTAATTCCAAAAAATTTACCTATGATCACGCAAGATCTATCTATGTGATGCATAGCAACGAGAGGGGGAGTGTGTCTTCATACCCTTGAAGATTGCAAAGCGGAAGCATTTATCAACGCGGCTGATGTAGTCGTACACCTTCATGATCCGTCCCGATCAAGTACCGAACGTACGGCACCTCCACGTTCGGCACATGTTCAGCTCGATGACGTCCTCCCTTATTGATCCAGCAAGACGGGCGAAGTAGTAGATGAGTTCCGACAGCACGACGGCGTGGTGGCGGTGTTGGTGAAGAACAATCTCCGCAGGGCTTCGCCTAAGCACTACGAAAACTATGACGGAGGATAAACTAGAGGGGACGGGGTTGCCGGCACACGGCTTGGTGTTTCTTGATGTGTCTTTGGTGCTAGCCCTGCCCCTCTATTTATATGTTGAGCCCTCGGGTCGAAACTTGGAGTAAAAGCCTCCTCCAAGTCAGTTCTGCCCGAAAGGCAAGAGTCCTTCTCGGACTCCAGGGCTAGACGCCAGGGTTCCCGGCGTCTACCCCCTAGACGCCTGGGTTCCTGGCGTCTAGCCTCTGGTCTCCGCAAAACTTCCTTTTGCACTTTCCAAAAGCCTCGTGGCCTTTCCCTTTTGGCCCAAATAAAGTGTTCTCGTATCCAAACATTTCGGGAAACATCCGGAACCCCTTCCGGTGAATTCTGGAACCCTTCCGGAGACCAAACACTATTATCCTATATATCAAACTTTATCTCCGGACCATTCTGGAGTTCCTCGTCATGTCCGTGATCTCATCCGGGACTCCGAACAACATTCGGTTACCAACATACATAACTCATATAGTACTATATCGTCAACGAACATTAAGCATGCGGACCCTACGGGTTCGAGAACTATGTAGACATGACCGAGACACCTCTCTGGTCAATAACCAATAGCGGAACCTGGATGCCCATATTGACTCTTACATATTCTACGAAGATCTTTATCGGCCGAACCGCATAACAACATACGTAGTTCCCTTTGTCATCGGTATGTTACTTGCCCGAGATTCGATCGTTGGTATCTCAATACCTAGTTCAATCTTGTTACCGGCAAGTCTCTTTACTCGTTCTGTAATGCATCATCCCGCAACTAACTCATTAGTCACATTGCTTGCAAGGCTTATAGTGATGTGCATTGCCGAGAGGGCCCAGAGATACCTCTCCGACAATCGGAGTGACAAATCCTAATCTCAATCTATGCCAACTCAACAAACACCATCGGAGACACCAGAGAGCACCTTTATAATCACCCAGTTACGTTGTGACGTTTGGTAGCACACAAAGTGTTCCTCCGGTATTCGGGAGTTGCATAATCTCATTGTCATAGGAACATGTATAAGTCATGAAGAAAGCAATAGCAAATAAACTAAACGATCAAGTGCTAGGCTAACGGAATGGGTCAAGTCAATCACATCATTCTCTAATGATATGATCCCGTTTAATCAAATGACAACTCATGTCTATGGCTAAGAAACTTAACCATCTTTGATTCAACGAGCTAGTCAAGTAGAGGCATACTAGTGACACTCTGTTTGTCTATGTATTCACACATGTACTAAGTTTCCGATTAATACAATTCTAGCATGAATAATAAAAATTTATCATAAAATAAGAAAATAAATAATAACTTAATTATTGCCTCTAGGGCATATTTCCTTCAGTCTCCCACTTGCACTAGAGTCAATAATCTAGACGCCATGTGATTTAATACCAATAGTTCACATCACCATGGGATTAACATCCATAGTTCACATCGCCATGTGACCAACACTCAAAGGGTTTACTAGAGTCAGTAATCTTAGTTCATATCGCCATGTGATTAACACCCAAAGAGTACTAAGGTGTGATCATGTTTTGCTTGTGAGAGAAGTTTAGTCAACGGGTCTGTCATATTCAGATCCGTATGTATTTTGCAAATTCCTATGTCAACAATGATCTGCACGGAGCTACTCTAGCTAATTGCTCCCACTTTCAATATGTATCCAGATTGAGACTTAGAGTCATCTGGATTAGTGTCAAAACTTGCATCGACGTAACCCTTTACGATGAACCTTTTGTCACCTCCATAATCGAGAAACATATCCTTATTCCACTAAGGATAATTTTGACCGTTGTCCAGTGATCTACTCCTAGATCACTATTGTACTCCCTTGCCAAACTCAGTGTAGGGTATACAATAGATCTGGTACACAGCATGGCATACTTTATAGAACCTATGGATGAGGCATAGGGAATGACTTTCATTCTCTTTCTATCTTCTGCCATGGTCGGGCTTTGAGTCTTAGTCAATTTCACACCTTGCAATATAGGCAAGAACTCCTTCTTTGACTCTTCCATTTTGAATTACTTCAAAAAAAATTCAAGGTATGTACTCATTGAAAAAACTTATCAAGCGTCTTGATCTATCTCTATAGATCTTGATGCTCAATATGTCAGCAGCTTCATCGAGGTCTTTGTTTGAAAACTCCTTTCAAACACTCCTTTTATTCTTTCCAGAAAATTATACATCATTTCCGATCAACAATATGTCATTCACATATACTTATCAGAAAGGTTGTAGTGCTCCCACTCACTTTCTTGTAAATACAGGCTTCATTGCAAGTCTGTATAAAACTGTATGCTTTGATCAACTCATCAAAGCGTATATTCCAACTCTAAGATGCTTTGCACCAGTCCATGGATGGATCGCTTGAGCTTGCACATTTTGTTAGCACCTTTAGGATCGACAAAACCTTCTGGTTGCATCATATAAAACTCTTCTTTAAGAAATCCATTAAGGAATGTAGTTTTGACATCCATTTGCCAGATTTCATAAAATGTGGCAATTTGCTAACATGATTCGGACAGGACTTAAGCATCGCTTCTGAGTGAGAAAATCTCATCGTAGTCAACACTTTGAACTTTGTTAAAAACCTTTTCGACAAGTCTAGCTTTGTAGATAGTAACACTACTATCAGCGTCCGTCTTCCTCTTGAAGATCCATTTATTTTCTATGGCTTGCCGATCATCGGGCAAGTCAACCAAAGTCCACGCTTCGTTCTCATACATGGATCCCATCTCAGATTTCATGGCCTCAAGCCATTTCGTGGAATCTGGGCTCATCATTGCTTCCTCATAGTTCGTAGGTTCTTCATGGTCAAGTAACATGAACTCCAGAATAGGATTACCGTACCACTCTGGTGCGGAACATACTCTGGTTGACCTACAAGGTTCGGTAGTAACTTGATCCGAAGCTTCATGATCATATCATTACCTTCCTCGCTAATTGGTGTAAGCATCACTTGAACTGATTTCAGTGAAGAAATACTTTCCATTTCGGGAGAAGGTACAATTAACTCATCAAGTTCTACCTTCCTCCCACTCACTTCTTTCGAGAGAAACTCCTTCTCCAGAAAGGATCCATTCTTAGCAACAAAGAACTTTCCTTCGGATCTGTGATAGAAGGTGTACCCAACAGTCTCTTTTGGGTATCCTATGAAGACACATTTCTCCAATTTGGGTTCGAGCTTATCAGGTTTGAAGCTTTTTCACATAAGCATCGCAGCCTCAAACTTTAAGAAACGACAACTTGGGTTTCTTGTCAAACCACAGTTCATAAGGTGTCGTCTCAACGGATTTAGATGGTTCCCTATTTAACGTGAATGCAGATGTCTCTAATGCATAACCCCAAAACGATAGTGGTAAATCGGTAAGATACATCATAGATTGCACTATATATATCCAATAAAGTACGGTTATGACGTTCGGAAACACCATTATGCTGTGCTGTTCCAGGTGGCATGAGTTTGTGAAACTATTCCACATTGTTTTAATTGAAGGCCGAACTCGTAACTCAAATATTTTCCTCTATGATCAGATCGTAGAAACTTTATTTTTCTTGTTACGATGATTCTCTACTTCATTCTGAAAATCTTTCAACTTTTCAAGTGTTTCATACTTGTGTGTCATCAAGTAGATATACACATATCTGCTCAAATCATCTGTGAAGGTCAGAAAACAATGATACCCGCCGTGAGCCTCAACACTCATTAGACCGCATACATCGGTATGTATTATTTCCAATAAGTCAGTGGCTCGCTCCATTGTTCCGGAGAACGGAGTCTTAGTCATCTTGCCCATGAGGCATGGTTCACAATCATCAAATGATTCATAATCAAGTGATTCCAAAAGTCCATTGGAATGGAGTTTCTTCATGCGCTTTACACCAATATGACCTAAACGGCAGTGCCACAAATAAGTTGCACTATCATTATTAACTTTGCATCTTTTGGCTTCAATATTTATGAATATGTGTATCACTACGATCGAGATTCAATAAACCATTTACATTGAGTGTATGACCATAAAAGGTTTTTATTAATGTAAATAGAACAACAATTACACTTTGACTTAAATGAATAACCGTATTGCAATAAACATGATCCAACCATATTCATGCTTAACGCAAACACCAAATAACATTTATTTTAGGTTCAACACTAATCCCGAAGGTAAAAGGAGTGTGCGATGGTGATCTTATCAACCTTGGAATCATTTCCAACACACATCGTCACCTCGCCTAGTCTCTGTTCATTTTGCAACTCCCGTTTCGAGTTACTACTCTTAGCAACTGAACTAGTATTAAATACTGAGGGGTTGCTATAAACACTAGTAAAGTACACATCAATAACATGTATATCAAATATACCTTTGTTCTTTTTGCCATCCTTCTTATCCGCCAAGTATCTAGGGGCAGTTCCACTTCCAGTGACCATTTCCTTTGCAGTAGAAGCACTCAGTTTCAGGCTTGAGTCTAGCTTTGGGTTTCTTCATGGGAGTGACAACTTTCTTGCCATTCTTCTTGAAGTTCCCTTTCTTTACCTTGCCCTTTTACTTGAAACTAGTGGTCTTGTCAACCATCAACACTTGATGTTTTTCTTGATTTCTACCTTCGCTGATTTCAGCATCGCGAAGAGCTCGGGGAATCGTTTTCGTCATCCCTTGCATTTTATAGTTCATCACGAAGTTCCAGTAACTAGAGAACTCTGTCAATCACTATCTTATCTGGAAGATTAACTCCCACTTGATTCAAGCGATTGTAGTACTCAGATATTCTAAGCACATGCTCACTTGTTGATATATTCTCCTCCATCTTGTAGGCAAAGTACTGTCAGAGGTCTCATACCTCTCGACACGGGCATGAGTATGAAATACCAATTTCAACTCTTGGAACATCTTATATGCTCTGTAGCGTTCAAAACATTTTTGAAGTCCCGGTTCTAAGCCGTAAAGCATGGTGCACTAAACTATCAAGTAGTCATCATACCGAGCTTTTGTCAAAACGTTCATGACGTCTGCATCCTCCTGCAATAGTTCTGTCACCTAGCGGTGCATCAAGGACATAATACTTCTGTGCAACAATGAGGATAATCCTAAGATCATGGAGCTAGTCCGCATCTTTGCTACTAACATCTTTCAACTTATTTTTCTCTAGGAACATATCAAAAATAAACGGGGAACTACATCGCGAGCTATTGATCTACAACATAGATATGCAAATACTATCAGGACTAAGTTCATGATAAATCAAAGTTCAATTAATCATATTACTTAAGAACTCCCACTTAGATTGACATCCCTCTAATCATCTAAGTGATCACGTGATCCAAATCAACTAAACCATGTCCGATCATCACGTGAGATGGAGTAGTTTTCAATGGTGAACATCACTATGTTGATCATATCTACTATATGATTCACGCTCGACCTTTCGGTCTCAGTGTTTCGAGGCCATATCTGCATATGCTAGGTTCATCAAGTTTAACCTTAGTATTCTGCGTGCGCAAAACTGGCTTGCACCCGTTGTATGTGAACGTAGAGCTTATCACACCCGATCATCATGTGGTGTCTCGGCACGAAGAACTGTCGCAACGGTGCATACTCAGGGAGAACACTTATACCTTGAAATTTTAGTAAGGGATCATCTTATAAAGCTATTGCCGAACTAAGCAAAATAAGATGTATAAAATATAAGCATCACATGCAGATATGGCCATCATCATCTTGTGCTTTTGATCTCCATCTCCAAAGTACTGTCATGATCTCCATTGTTACCGGCATGACACCATGATCTCCATCATCTTGATCTTTTATCAACGTGTCGTCACATATATGGTTGTCTCACCAGCTATTGCTTTTGCAACTATTGCTATCGCATAGTGATAAAGTAAAGCAATTACATGGCACTTGCATCTTATGCAATAAAGAGACAACCATAAGGCTCCTGCCAGTTGCCGATAACTTTAACAAAACATGATCATCTCATACAACAATTTATATCTCATCACGTCTTGACCATATCACATCACAACATGCCCTGCAAAAACAAGTTAGACGTCCTCTACTTTATTGTTGCAAGTTTTACGTGGCTGCTACGGGCTGAGCAAGAACCGTTCTTACCTACTCATAAAAAACACAACGATTTTTCGTCAAGTATGTGTTGTTTTAACCGTCAACAAGGACTGGGCGTAGCCACACTCGACTCAACCAAAGTTGGAGAAACTGACACCCGCCAGCCACCTGTGTGCGAAGCACGTCTGTAGAACCAATCTCGCGTAAGTGTACGCATAATGTCGGTCCTGGCCGCTTCATCCAACAATACCGCCGAATCAAAGTATGACATGCTGGTAAGCAGTATGACTATTATCGCCCACAACTCTTTGTGTTCTACTCGTGCATATAACATCTACGCATAAACCTGGCTCGGATGCCACTGTTGGGGAACGCAGTAATTTCAAAAAATGTACCTACGATTACGCAAGATCTATCTATGTGATGCGTAGCAACGAGAGGGGGAGTGTATATTCATACCCTTGAAGATCGCAAAGCGCAAGCGTTTATCAATGCGGTTGATGTAGTCGTACACCTTCATGATCCGTCCCGATCAAGTACCGAACGTATGGCACCTCCGCGTTCAGCACACGTTCAGCTCGATGACATCCTCGCCTTCTTGATCCAGCAAGACGGGCGAAGTAGTAGATGAGTTCCGCACGACGGCGTGGTGGCGGTGTTGGTGAAGAACAATCTCCGCAGGGCTTCTCCTAAGCACTACGAGAACTATGACGGAGGATAAACTAGAGGGGACGGGGTTGCCGGCACACGACTTGGTGTTTCTTGATGTGTCTTTGGTGCTAGCCCTGCCCCTCTATTTATATGTTGAGCCCTGGGGTCGAAACTTGGAGTAAAAGCCTCATCCAAGTCGGTTTTGCCCGAAAGGCAAGAGTCCTTCTCGGACTCTAGGGCTAGATGCCAGGGTTCCCGGCGTCTACCCCCTACTCTCGCCTCTGGAGTCCGCAAAACTTCCTTTTGCACTTTCCAAAAGCCTCGTGGGCTTTCCCCTTTGGCCCAAATAAAGTGTTCTCGTATCCAAACATTTCGGGAAACATCCGGAACCCCTTCTGGTGAATTTCGGAACCCTTCCGGAGACCAAACACTGTTATCCCATATATAAAACTTTATCTCTGGACCATTCTGGAGTTCCTCGGCATGTCCGTGATCTCATCCGGTACTCCGAACAACATTCGGTTACCAACATACATAACTCATATAGTACTATATCATCAACGAACGTTAAGCGTGCGGACCCTACAGGTTCGAGAACTATGTAGACATGACCGAGACACCTCTCTGGTCAATAACCAATAGCGGAACCTGGATGCCCAAATTGGCTCCTACATATTCTATGAAGATCTTTATCGGTCGAACCGCATAACAACATACGTTGTTCCCTTTGTCATCAGTATGTTACTTGCCCGAGATTCGATCGTCGGTATCTCAATACCTAGTTCAATCTCATTACCAGCAAGTCTCTTTACTCGTTCCTTAATGCATCATCCCGCAACTAACTCATTAGTCACATTGCTTGCAAGGCTTATAGTGATGTGCATTGCCGAGAGGGCCCAGAGATACCTCTCCGGCAATCGGAGTGACAAATCCTAATCTCGATCTATGCCAACTCAACAAACACCATCGGAGACACCTGTATAGCACCTTTATAATCACCCAGTTACGTTGTGACGTTTGGTAGCACACAAAGTGTTCCTCGGGTATTCGGGAGTTGCATAATCTCATAGTCATAGGAACATGTATATGTCATGAAGAAAGCAATAGCAAATAAACTAAACGATCAAGTGCTAGGCTAACGGAATGGGTCAAGTCAATCACATCATTCTCTAATGATGTGATCCCGTTTAATCAAATGAAAACTCATGTCTATGTCTAGGAAACTTAACCATCTTTGATTCAACGAGCTAGCCAAGTAGAGGCATACCAGTGACACTCTGTTTGTCTATGTATTCACACATGTACTAGGTTTCCGGTTAATATAATTCTAGCATGAATAGTAAACATTTATCATAAAATAAGGAAATAAATAATAACTTTATTATTGCCTCTAGGGCATATTTCCTTCACATGTATTCACTATGTGTGAATGCTTTGTTACGGTTCTCTATTAAAAGGAGGCCTTAATATCACTTAGTTTCCGTTATGGACCCCGCTGCCACGGGAGGGTAGGACAAAAGATGTCATGCAAGTTCTTTCCATAAGCACGTATTACTATTTACGGAATACATGCCTACATTATATTGATGAACGGGAGCTAGTGCCGTATCGCCCTAGGTTATAAGTTTCTCATGATGAATATCATCCAACAAGTCACCGATTCAATGCCTACGAATTTATCTTATATTTTTCTTGCTAAGGTACTACTGCTATCATCACTGTTACACTTGCTACAAAATACCGCTATCACTGTTACTGTTACCCCGTTGCTACTGTTACTACTATCAAAACTATCAAACTACTTTGCTACTGATCACTTTGCTGCATATAATTAATCTCCAGGTGTGGTCGAATTAACAACTCAGCTGCTAATACCTTCAAATATTCTTTGGCTCCCCTTGTGTCGAATCTATAAATTTGGGTTGAATACTCTACCCTCGAAAACTGTTGTGATCCCCTATACTTGTGGGTTATCAAAGCACAAAAGTAAGGAGTTCATTATCAACACACCACCTATTACCTTTTGGAGAGTGGTGTCTCCTAGATTGGTTAGGCGTC
The DNA here is from genome assembly GCA_021605145.1 of Aegilops bicornis. Classification (NCBI taxonomy): domain Eukaryota; kingdom Viridiplantae; phylum Streptophyta; class Magnoliopsida; order Poales; family Poaceae; genus Aegilops; species Aegilops bicornis. Next base: position 33,463,801 of record CM038671.1, on the reverse strand, counting down.
ACTTGGGAGCCTCCGACAAGATTGTGGAGTTGAACCAAGGAGTTTATAAGGGCAAGGAGATCGCCTACTTCGTGAAGATCTACCCGAGTGAGGCAAGTCCTTCGTGGGCGATGGCCATGATGGGATAGACAAGGTTGCTTCTTCATGGACCGTTCGTGGGTGGAGCCCTCCGTGGGCTCGTGCAACTGGTACCCTTCGTGGGTTGAAGTCTCCATCAACGTGGACGTACAATAGCACCACCTATGGGAACCATGCCAAAAATCTCCTTGTCTACATTGCGTTTGTCTTCTCCAAACTCTTCCCTTTGCAATGTTTTACTTTCCGCTGCTACACTCTTAGAACTGCATGTGTAGGTTGGTTGCTTGACTTGTACTAGTTGCTAAAATCTACCAACACTTAAAATTGGGAAAATGCTAGATTTTTATTTGGTCAAGTAGTCTAATCACCCCTCCCCCCCCCCCCTCCCCTCTAGACCTACTTTCGATCCTACACACAACAATCATGGCAGTGTGGGCGACGTGGTGGTCGGTGTTTTAGGCGATCGTTTGTGGTCTTGGAGGCTGGGAGGCGTGCTACGTACTGATTCCTATCTGGCTTGTCCAGACCGACGGTGGCGGCATTCGAGGATGTCCATGAAGGCATCGTCACGGCTACTCTCTTCAGATTGCTCCAGGTGAAAACCATGATCCTTTCGATCGAGCGGCGGCGGCGCTTCGGTGTCGTTACCTTACTGAAGGCTCCGGATGAAAACCATAATACACTTTATATACGCATCTCATTCCAAATTTTAAGAAAAGACAAACTGGTTTGATGTCCTATACGGTATCTTATATGGTGTCATTTCAACATATTTAGTGGTGCTTTTTTCAGTGTAAAAGCCGCGATCTCTAAAGCATAACCCAAAAATATAATTGCAAATTAGTCTGGTGTAGATGCTAGGCTACCTGCGGCAACGTGCTGCCACGGACTCCGCCTGCGCCACCTGCCCTTGCCTTGGAGTCGAGCAAAGCACTCAGGTTTGGCCAGTCCCGCTTGGAAAAGTTGGTTGCTTAGCCAGCATCGACGGCGAGTGGCGGTCTGATCGTGGGTCCTGGACCGGTACAGGTCCTTGGGATCTGCAAGCACAGACCCAGGCCGACACGCCGTCAAACTTCGCGTACACCACACAACGCACCTTGTTGTGACGCTCCCAGTGCTCCGCCTCGCCGAGGCATTTCTTGGACGAGGTTGAGAAAGCTTCGCGACCACTGAGGTAGTGGTGTGGAGGCATGGGTGTGGCCTGGAGGATGCCTTGAAGAAGGCAGCACTGGACCGCGGTCGATGATCGACCGCGCCAGCACCATCTCAATCTACCGCGTGAACTCATCGTCCCCCATACCAGCCTCGGCGAGGAGGGGCTTGTGCTGATCCTCAGTGTATGAGGAGAATGGTTCCGCCCTGGCGTCCGATGGAGCCGTGGACGCCTACACTAGTAGAAAACAGGGTTATGGTCTCGGTTTCAGAAAGCCTTTAGTTCCGGTTCTGCAACCGGGACAAAACGAACGGGAATAATACCCACCACTTTTAGTCTCGGTTGGCTTACGAATCGGGACTAAAGGAGATCCACGTGGCCGCTGTGGGGCGCTTAGGAAGGAGTACCTTTAGTACCTTTAGTCCTGTGGGGCGTCTAGGAAGGAGTACTCATGTGGGACGCTGGGGTTTTTTTAAAGGAGGGGTTTTGGGGTTTTGAAGGGTTTTGGGGTTTTCATATTGTGTTTCCTTCTTTTATTTTTGTGTTTACCCTTCACTTCTTTTACATTTAGGGTTTCATGTTTATTTAATGTCCTTCATTCAACTCGATGGTTGATACTACATATAGCAATGAAGAAACCATTACACAAGATCATCATGCATGAACATATATAGAGAAAAGTGACCTCTCTTTCTCCGTGCTTGGTCGAACAACAAGTTTTCGTATATCTATCCGACGGTACTACATATATACAATCAAACATCTCTTACGATCCCTGACATCATCTGTCCAAATCATGCAATTCCGCATGGTATTCTCCGTCTTTAGGTAGGATGTGGTCAATAAAGAATCCTGCCAATTCCTCTTGAATTGCTCGTATGCGATCATGTGGTAGGGTTCGTCCCGCTTCTCCTAGATCTAATTTAAAGAAGGGGGTCAGTACATATATATGAATGAAACTCAACACAATTGATGGTAACAAAATAAAATTGTGAATATTGTTTACGTACTTCAAACTGTTTACCAGATAAGCCCCGCTCAGAGGTCGAGTGGCGAATGAACTCGCAAACGTAGTATCCACATAAATAATTCCCGGCTACCTGCCACATGCACTTTACGAGAATAGAGTTCAATCAAACTGATAAGCAAGCATGATAATGGTATTGATGAAACTAGAATCAGTGAGAGATGCGCGGAACTAGCTAGTACTACTTACTTTGGGGTGTGTAAATCGCAACGCCTTCTTCTCTAGACCCGGAACCATTCCGGTGAACCTTTTCCAAACCCTGCCCAGCAAAGAAAATGATTACTTGATATCAGGAAATGAACGAAAGTTGTCGATATGGTGTGATAATGATTGAACTTACTTCTGGAGCATTTCACTCATGTCCGCCCACTGCTTTTGCTTTTTACGTCTCGAGTCCAAGACAGTTACTACTCTCGCGTCAAGCTTAATGGATAGCAGAATAAAGTGGAACCTGTGCATGCATAACTCATCAATTACACTTAACCTTGACTGACACTCACTTGACAGTAACACTCACTTGAAGTTGTAAGGAAAGAGTATTTCCCTTTTGTTTTGATGTCGAAGAAACGTTTTTAGCAAGTTTTCCTTAGTATCTTCGGCTCTGTTTTGTACCGCCCATTCATTTACGGTATTTGGACTAATGAATCCAATGTCATAGATTTGTCCTCTTTTGCATTCGACGATCTTCAATCTGCATAATATAGTGAGGATAATTATATATACATGCAATGAACGAGCTGAGCTAGAGACTTAATTACAAAAATAATACTTACATGCAGTAGCAAGCCACGAGAGTTTTGTCGATGGCTTCTTGATTGAATAACTGAAATAATTCCACAAATTCAACGTACATCATGTCGACACCAATGAAGTCTTGCTCATGTTTAATTCCCAAAAAAATACTATCAGTCCCATCCTTGCTGCAAGTTTTCAAGTACCAGTTATATGTAATCTTCGCATCATCGTTGGTAGATGCGGGAGCTGATCAGGTTTCACAAGAGGCTTCATGTGCTCGTATATAAGGGGCTCTACTACCTCAACCATTTCAAACTGTACATCATCGCTCACGTAATCACCAAGAGTGGTACCGGGCGCTAGCCCCGGATGATTAGCATCATTGGTAAACACCTTGAGCGGGGGGCATGCTACCTCTTGAGCACTGCGTTGGTTTTCCCTTGAAGAGGAAAGGGTGATGCAGCAAACTAGCGTAAGTATTTCCCTCGGTTTTGAGAACCAAGGTATCAATCCAGTAGGAGGCCACGCGCGAGTCCCTCGCACCTACACAAACAAACAAGAACCTCGCAACCAACGCGATAAAGGGGTTGTCAATCCCTTCACGGTCACTTACGAGAGTGAGATCTGATAGAGATGATAAGATAATATTTTGGTATTTTTATGATAAAGATGCAAAGTAAAATAAGCGGAAATAGAAATAGCAAAGTGTTGGAAGATTAATATGATGGAAAATAGACCCGGGGGCCATAGGTTTCACTAGTGGCTTCTCTCGAGAGCATAAGTATTACGGTGGGTGAACAAATTACTGTTGAGCAATTGATAGAATTTAGCATACTTATGAGAATATCTAGGTATGATCATGTATATAGTCATCACGTCCGAGACAAGTAGAGCGACTCCTGCCTGCATCTACTACTATTACTCCACACATCGACCGCTATCCAGCATGCATCTAGAGTATTAAGTTCATGAAGAACAGAGTAACGCATTAAGAAAGATGACATGATGTAGAGGGATAAACTCATGCAATATGATATAAACACCATCTTTTTATCCTCGATGGCAACAATACAATACGTGCCTTGCTGCCCCTACTGTCACTGGGAAAGGACACCGCAAGATTAAACCCAAAGCTAAGCACTTCTCCTATTGCAAGAAAGATCAATCTAGTAGGCCAAACCGAACTGATAATTCGAATAGACTTGCAAAGATAACCAATCATACATAAAGGATTCAGAGAAGATTCAAATATTGTTCATAGATAATCTTGATCATAAACCCACAATTCATCGGTCTCAACAAACACACCGCAAAAGAAGGTTACATCGAATAGAACTCCACAAGAGAGGGGGAGAACATTGTATTGAGATCCGAAAAGAGAGAAGAAGCCATCTAGCTAATAACTATGGACCCGAAGGTCTGAGTTAAACTACTCACACTTCATCGAAGAGGCCTTGGAGATGATGTAGAGGCCCTCCATGATCGATGCCCCCTCCGGCGGAGCTCCGGAAAAGGCCCCAAGATGGGATCTCACGGGTACAGAAGGTTGCAGCGGTGGAATTAGGTTTTTGGCTCCGTATCTGATATTTTTCGGGTACATGGGTATATATAGGAGGAAGAAGTACGTCGGTGGAGCAACGAGGGGCCCACGAGGGTGGAGGGCGCGCCCAGGGGGTAGGCGCGCCCCTACCTCGTGCCTTCCACATTCGTTGCTTTGCGTAGACTCCAAGTCCTCTGGATCATGTTCGTTCCGAAAATCACGTTCCCGAAGGTTTATTCTGTTTGGACTCCGTTTGATATTGTTTTTCTGCGAAACTCTAAAATAGGCACAAAAAAAAACAGCAATTCTGGGCTGGGCCTTCGGTTAATATGTTAGTCCCAAAAATAATATAAAAGTGTATAATAAAGCCCAATAAACATCCAAAACAGAATATAATATAGCATGGAACAATCAAAGATTATAGATACGTTGGAGACGTATCAAGCATCCCCAAGCTTAATTCCTGCTCATCCTCGAGTAGGTAAATGATAAAAACATAATTTTTGATGTGGAATGCTACTTGGCTTGGTTTTTAATGTAACCCTCTTAATTGTGGTATGAATATTCAGATCCGAGGGATTCAAGATAATAGCTTAATATTAACATAAAAGTAATAATACTTTAAGCATACTAACTAAGCAATCATGTCTTCTCAAAATAACATGGCTAAAGAAAGTTATCCCTACAAAATCATATAGTCTGGCTATGCTCTATCTTCATCACACAAAATATTTAAATCATGCACAACCCGGTTTCAGCCAAGCAATTGTTTCATACTTTAGGATTTTCAAACTTTTTCAACTTTCACGCAATACATGAGCGTGAGCCATGGACATAGCACTATATGTGGAATAGAATATGGTGGTTGTGGAGAAGACAAAAAAGGAGAAGATAGTCTCACATCAACTAGGCGTATCAACGGGCTATGGAGATGCCCATTAATAGATATCAATGTGAGTGAGTAGGGATTGCCGTACAACGGCTGCACTAGAGCTATAAGTGTATGAAAGCTCAAAGGAAACTAAGTGGATGCGCATCCAACTTTCTTGCTCACGAAGACCTAGGGCAATTTGAGGAAGCCCATCATTGGAATATACAAGCCAAGTTCTATGATGAAAAATTCCCACTAGTAAATGAAAGTGATATCATGGGAGACTCTCTATCATGAAGATCATGGTGCTACTTTGAAGCACAAGTGTGGTAAAAGGATAGTAACATTTTCCCTTCTCTCTTTTTCTCTCATTTTTTTTTCTTTGGGCCCTTTCTTTTTTTTCTTTGGCCTCTTTTTTTATTTAATCCGGAATCTCATCCCGACTTGTGGGGGAATCATAGTTTTCATCATCCTTTCCTCACATGGGACAATGCTCTAATAATGATGAACATCACACTTTTATTACTTACAACTCAAGAGTTACAGCTCAACTTAGAACAAAATATGACTCTATGTGTATGCCTCCGGCGGTGTACCGGGATATGCAACGAACCATGAGTGACATGTATGAAATAATGAACGGTGGCTTTGCCACAAATACTATGTCAACTACATGATCATGCTAAGCAATATGACAATGATGAAGCGTGTCATAATAAACGGAACGGTGGAAAGTTGCATGGCAATATATCTCGGAATGGCTATGGAAATGCAATAATAGGTAGGTATGGTGGCTGTTTTGAGGAAGGTATATGGTGGGTGTAATGCACCGGCGAAAGTTGCGCGGTACAAGAGAGGCTAGCAATGGTGGAAGGGTGAGAGTGCGTATAATCCATGGACTCAACATTAGTCATAAAGAACTCACATACTTATTGCAAAAATCTACAAGTCATCAAAACAAAGTACTACACGCATGCTCCTAGGGGAAGGGTTGGTAGGAGTTAACCATCGCGCGATCCCGACCTCCACACATAAGGAAGACAATCAATAAATATATCATGCTCCAACTTCATCACATAAGGTTCACCATACGTGCATGCTACGGGAATCACAAACATCAACACAAGTATTTCTCAAATTCATAATTTCTCAACTAGCATGACTCTAATATTAATACCTCCATATCTCAAAACAATCCTCAAGCATCAAACTTTTCTTAGTATTCAACGCACTCATAAGAGAAGATTAATTTCATGATTAAAGCAAATTACCATGCTGTTTGTAGGACTCTCAAAATAATATAAGTGAAGCATGAGAGAACAATAGTTTCTATAAAACAAATCCACCACCGTGCTCTAAAAGATATAAGTGAAGCACTAGAGCGAAAACTATATAGCTCAAAAGATATACGTGAAGCACAAAGAGTATTCTAATAAATTCCGAAACATGTGTGTCTCTCTCAAAAGGTGTGTACAGCAAGGATGATTGTGGTGAACAAAAAATCAAAGACTCAAATCATACAAGACGCTCCAAGCAAAACACATATCATGTGGTGAATAAAAATATAGCTCCAAGTAAAGTTATCGATGGAAGTAGATTTAAAGAGGGATGCCTTCCGGGGCATCCCCAAGCTTTGGCTTTTAGGTGTCCTTAGATTATCTTGGGGTGCCATGGGCATCCCCAAGCTTAGGCTTTTGACACTCCTTGTTCCATAATCCATCAAATCTTCTACCCAAAACTTGAAAACTTCACAACACAAAACTCAACAGAAAATCTTATGAGCTTCATTAGTATAAGAAAATAAAACCACCACTTCAAGGTACTGTAATGAACTCATTATTTATTTATATTGGTGTAATATCTACTGTATTCCAACTTCTCTATGGTTCATACCCTTCGATACTACTCATAGATTCATCAAAATAAGCAAACAACACATAGAAAACAGAATCTGTCAAAAACAGAACAGTCTGTAGTAATCTGTATCATTCGAATACTTCTGTAACTCCAAAAATTATGAAATAAATTGGTGGACCTGAGTAATTTGTCTATTAATCATATGCAAAAATAATCAACCTAATATCACTCTCTAGTAAAAATTTGTAGCTAATCTCGTGAGCGCAAAGTTTCTGTTTTTTTTACAGCAAGATCACATAGACTTCACCCAAGTCTTCCCAAAGGTCCTACTTGGCGCAAACACTAATTAAAACACAAAACCACATCTAACCAGAGTCTAGATGAATTATTTATTGAATAACATCAAGGAAAAAAATATTGGGTTGTCTCCCAACAAGCGCTTTTCTTTAAAGCCTTTTTAGCTAGGCATTGAGATTTCAATGATGCTCACATGAAAGACAAGAATTGAAGCACAAAGAGAGCATCATAAAACACGTGACAAACACATCTAAGTCTAACATACTTCCTATGCATAGGCATCTTATAAGCAAACAAATTAGCATAGCAAGCAAAAACTAGCATATGCAAGGAAGCGGAAAGAAAGAATAGCAATCTCAACATAACGAGAGCTAATTTATTAGCATGAAGATTTCTACAACCATATTTTCCTATCTCATAATAATTACATGTGGGATCATAAGCAAATTCAACAAAATAGCTATCACATAACATATTATCAACACGATCCACATGCATGCGAAGTTGACACTCTTCCAAAATAGTGGGATTAACATTAACTAAAGTCATGACCTCTCCAAACCCACTTTTATCAAAAATACCATAAGATTGAACATTCTCCAAATATGTGGGATCTAAAGTTGACACTCTTCCAAACCCACTTTCAATAATATTGCAAACACTATTATCAATCTCATATTCGACATGGGGCTTAAATAAATTTTTAATATCAGAAGAAGAGTCACCCCAATCATGATCATTGCAACAAGTAGTAGACATAGCAAAACTAGCATCCCCAAGATTAGGGTTTTGCATATTATTAACACAATTGGCATTAAGATAATTTATAATAACATCATTGCAATCATGCTTTTCATCGAAGGAACTATCACGTATGGGTGCAATAGCAACGATCTCATACTTAACATAAGGAACTATAGCAAATTAATCTTCATAAATATTGGCATCATGGCACAAGAATAGCAAGCATCATGTTCATCAAGGGATATTTCAATCAAATTATCGGAATCATCATTATCTATAGGTTCATGCATATCATAATTTTCTTCCAAAGCAACGGTCATTCTCTCAATAAATTCTTTGACATAGACATTATGAGCATAGTTTTCATAGCAATATTTAAGCATGTCAAAATTTTCAGATTCGTAGAGAGTAATATCATACTTTTCAATCAAAGAAGCAACTTCATAAGCACCCTTAAAAGCAACAAATTCTTCAATTTGTTCGATATCATAGTAACTATAAACACACTTTGCATAAGAAGATAAGATTTCATTTTCATTAAACTCGCATAGGTAGGGAAGGTGTTTTTCAGGGTTCTTAGAGCAACAAGTAAAATCATGAATTTCACAAAGATTCCAAGCATAACATAAACAATCTGTTTATTTGACCCCATAAGAGTTTCCCTTTTTTAGACAAACGGTGACGCACAAAATGAGCATGTTCATCTGAAGATTTCCCATCAACTAGGCTAGTTGGGGTTTCAGCACGAGCGCATAAGGATAGAAGATGATCCAAGTAGAACACTTTAAGTGGATCCATATCAATAGATTTTTAGCAAGCAAAGATGCAAGCAAATAGAAGGCACGTGGAAACACAAACAAAAAGACATACGGGAAGAAGGGCGAATAAAACGGCAAGGGTGAAGTGGGGGAGAGGAAAACAAGAGGCAAATGGCAAATAATGTAATGCGAGGGAGATGAGTTTGTGATGGGTACTTGGTATGGCTTGACTTTTGCGTAGACTCCCCGGAAACGGCGCCAGAAATCCTTCTTGCTACCTCTTGAGCACTGCGTTGGTTTTCCCTTGAAGAGGAAAGGGTGATGCAGCAAAGTAGCGTAAGTATTTCCCTCAGTTTTTGAGAACCAAGGTATCAATCCAGTAGGAGGCCACGCGCGAGTCCCTCGTACCTACACAAACAAACAAGAACCTCGCAACCAACGCGATAAAGGGGTTGTCAATCCCTTCACGGTCACTTACGAGAGTGAGATCTAATAGAGATGATAAGATAATATTTTTGGTATTTTTATGATAAAGATGCAAAGTAAAATAAGCGGAAATAGAAATAGCAAAGTGTTGGAAGATTAATATGATGGAAAATAGACCCGGGGGCCATAGGTTTCACTAGTGGCTTCTCTCGAGAGCATAAGTATTACGGTGGGTGAACAAATTACTGTTGAACAATTGATAGAATTGAGCATAGTTATGAGAATATCTAGGTATGATCGTGTATATAGGCATCACGTCCGAGACAAGTAGACCGACTCCTGCCTGCATCTACTACTATTACTCCACGCATCGACCGCTATCCAGCATGCATCTAGAGTATTAAGTTCATGAAGAACAGAGTAACGCATTAAGAAAGATGACATGATGTAGAGGGATAAACTCATGCAATATGATATAAACCCCATCGTTTTATCCTCGATGGCAACAATACAATACATGCCTTGCTGCCCCTACTGTCACTGGGAAAGGACACCACAAGATTGAACCCAAAGCTAAGCACTTCACCTATTGCAAGAAAGATCAATCTAGTAGGCCAAACCAAACTGATAATTCGAAGAGACTTGCAAAGATAACCAATCATACATAAAGGATTCAGAGAAGATTCAAATATTGTTCATAGATAATCTTGATCATAAACCCACAATTCATCAGTCTCAACAAACACACCGCAAAAGAAGGTTACATCGAATAGATCTCCACAAGAGAGGGGGAGAACATTGTATTGAGATCCGAAAAGAGAGAAGAAGCCATCTAGCTAATAACTATGGACCCAAAGGTCTGAGGTAAACTACTCACACTTCATCGGAGAGGCTTGGAGATGATGTAGAGGCCCTCCGTGATCGATGCCCCCTCCGGCGGAGCTCCGGAAAAGGCCCCAAGATAGGATCTCACGGGTACAGAAGGTTGCGGCGGTGGAATTAGGTTTTTGGCTCCGTATCTCATATTTTCCGGGTACATGGGTATATATAGGAGGAAGAAGTACGTCGGTGGAGCAACGAGGGGTCCCATGAGGGTGGAGGGCACGCCCAGGGGGGTAGGCGCGCCCCCCTACCTCGTGCCTTCCTCGTTCGTTGCTTTGCGTAGACTCCAAGTCCTCTGGATCACGTTCGTTCCGAAAATCACGTTCCCGAAGGTTTCATTCCGTTTGGACTCCGTTTGATATTCTTTTTCTGCGAAACTCTGAAATAGGCAACAAACATTAATTCTGGGCTGGGCCTCCGGTTAATATGTTAGTCCTAAAAATAATATGAAAGTGTATAATAAAGCCCAATAAACATCCAAAACAGAATATAATATAGCATGGAACAATCAAAAATTATAGATACATTGGAGACGTATCAGGGCACGATTGCTTCTCCTGTTCGCCGAGCTGGGGAATTGTTTTCCCACTTCGTCTTGCAGCACTAGTAGTACTTCCCGACCGCCGCACTTCATCATATGTCTTTCCAATACAACGGTCATAGTGTGATTGCGGCGGAGGCGATGGTGGTCGCTTAAGGGCATCCAGAGTGCGCTTCGCTTTTACCGGATCTATTATTTCCTTCGGAGGTGGACGTTTACGTTCAAAATGGGCATGCACTTCGGCAGCCACGATGTCCTTGTTTTCCTCGTCAGTCCTCTCATATGGAAATTTTGGAGGAGCCCTGAGGCTTGGCCAGCTCTGAATTTCTTGCATGTTGTACTGCTAGCCGCCGTAGTGGCGGCGCCTCTCTTCCGTTGTTGCTGAGGCGGCGGAGTCCGCTGACGTGCCAGAGACAACTGAGGCGGAAGAGGACTCTGCTGAGGGGCCTCCTCCGCTACAGCTCACGCGCTGGAGACGACTCAGGCAGTTGAGACGGCTGCTAGACTGTGAGGAGTCTGCTGAGGGGCCTCCTCCGGCTGAGTCTGCTGAGGCGGCGTCCAATTTGGAAGCTTGATGTTCTCCTTTCTCCATAGACAGGTAGTCCTTAAAGCATTTTCCAGAAGAATCTTCCCTTCACCTGTAGGGTACTCAAACTCCAGCCCCTCAAATCCGTCCATTATTTCATCCTCCCTGACAATAGCAAAGCCATGTGGAATCGGACGGCAATGGAGAGTTCCCTCAGCTCGAGGAGGTAAGACATAGCCGACCGCCACCTTGAAGGTTAGGTTATGACATTTCGCCATTAGCACACAATGTTCATTCTCCGTGATACGATGCACGGGGTAGCGAGGAGCTGTGATATCAGGTTGAACGAGCTCCGTGGAAGCCACGCTGCTTCTCCGCTGAGATGGTGGGGTACCTTCGGGGGCAGTGTCGAATGAAGTATCTCCGTGCCGCTGAGATGGTTGGCTGGTAGCTCGCTGGCTCTCAAGTTCCTCTAGTTTCACTAATCTTTCATTGATCTTCTGCATTTCGCTTGCTTCCTCTTTCTTCTTTCTCTCTCGGCTTCTATAACCAGTGTTGTCGGGAAACCCATGCACCCACGGAATGGAGCCTGATGTGCCTCGTGTTCGTCCAGGGGGTTCAAGATTCCCGAGGGCCTTGGATAGCTCGTCCTTCTCTCCGTCGGGATGGAACCTTCCTTCCCGCGCTTCTTTGATTGCTTCCTCAAGCTTTTAGACGGGTGTTGCAAGTTGAGCTTTCGTGAAAACACACTTCCCTGATTCTGGGTCCAAAATTCCCCAACCCGAAGAATCAAGTCCTTGCCCGATCTGGCCAGTGCAATGTCGCTTGTTGGACCCCGTTAGCAAGCAGGTCTTGCTCAGCTTTGTCCCACGTAGGCCGGGTGTCGGTGTCAAAACCGGCAGACCTCGGGGTAGGGGGTCCCGAGCTATAGATCTTGGATCAATGGGGAACAAGGGACGATGAACACGGTGTTTACCCAGGTTCGGGCCCTCTCGAGGAGGTAATACCCTACATCCCGCTTAATTATATTGGATGTGTATATGGTTACAGAGTGGATCTATCTCGAGATCATGAGCTAAACCCTAAGGTGATGAGGTGATGTATGTAGCTCTAGCCCTAAAGACTACTACCCTCGATTTATATAGACACCGGTAGGGTTAGGGTTACAGGGGATCGATTACAATGAGAGGCAGAGAGATCCTGTCTATCCTTGACTTGGAGGGCACCCCACGGCTTTATGGACCTTCTGTCGCTATACGGCTTCACCAGTCCGGCCCACATCCAATGGGCCGGCGCCTCGAGGACCCCTTAGTCCATAACTCCCTCACCGGGATTTTCTGTAGCCACTTGACCCCATAACATGATGATACTTTTTCTTTGTGGCATTTTGCTTATTTGTCTGTGACCTCAGCTTGGCCTTCTCCGATTTCTTGTAACCGTGGAGACCGTGGGCAGCAACGCCACGATTCAAAGCTATTCAAATGCCCCTCCCCCCGAATCCAAATGATCACGCCAGGAACCACTTGGACGCGTCGGACAATGATAGAGCTGGCTGGGTTTGGGAGAGGAGAGGAGAGGAGAGGTGGTGGCATGATGGTATAGGACCTGGCATGCATGGCCAGTCGGCTTAAATAACCGAGTCGCTGCTACTTCAATACAGCTAGACCTTGTTTCTTCATAGTCAAGAAAAAACACCTCATGTTCCAAAATGCTCCCAACAATAGTATTTTTGGACCGTCGATTTTGTTATTTTTGCCCAGACCTCCACGAATGTCATTTTGACCTGAAATTTTGCACGCAATTAGAAAATTTATCAATGTTCATCACAAAAAAAATCAGACTTTTTGAAAAAAAATTACTATTTTTTTCGATTTTACTGTTCATGCGGGAGCATATGAGCTCGGGATCAAATACTCCATGTCCGATTAAAAAGGTATCTTCTAATCTACATCTTTAATCCATCGAAATCTATACAAAAAATTGGGAGGTCTACCGAAGCAAAACTTTGTTTTTTCATTGTCAAAGAGTGCCAAAAAGGGCCTCGGCAACATTCTTTTCAGCATTTGATGTTAGATAATCCGCTAGCATTTGACGCTACCGAGTGGTTAGTTGACTGGCTATGGAATCTATGGATGACCGAGTCAGGCGAAAACTTCAGGCCATCCATGAGCAAGTGCGCGTCCTCTTTCTAATAACTGTACATTACTCCTATATACAAGTACAGTGTGATTACTTATAATATGAATGTTGATCAGTTCAACTTCTGAATTCGATCTTTTCGTCAACTTGAACTGACTATATGTATATTACAGTGCTTATCCTGGAATTTGCTCCTAGTAAATACACCTACCATTTGAATCATTGCCAAGCTCAGAAATGCAGAGTTACTGCAACCATGAGCCTGTACTTATTAGTAAGATGAATCACCTCATTAGCAAACTCTATGCTATATACAACTCATCCGATCGACAGGGCGGCCTTATTTCTTGAGATTCAATACAAAGCACATCATAACCCGCTAGCATTCGACGCTACCGAGTGGTTCGTTGACTGGCTATGGAATCTATGGATGACCGAGTCAGGCGAAAACTGCAGGCCCTCCATGAGCAAGTGCGCGTCCTCTTTCTGAGACGCCTTCTTCTTCATGCTCTTAGCCCGACAATCTCCGTCCCTGACACAAGTCAGGATCTCCACCACCTCCTTGATCGACGGCCTCAGATCCCTCTCCATCTGCAGGCACTGGAAGGCCACCTCGGCCACGCGGTCGATCGTCCTCTTTGTTTCGGGGTCGGTGTCGTAGCCGAGCTCCGGATCAACCAGCTGAACAACTTCATGGTTCTGAATCCTGTTGAGAGCCATGTTAGCCAGGTTGATCTCACTGTGGCTCCTGCTCATGTCCACAGCAGGCTTTGAGGATATCAGCTCCACCAACACGACGCCAAAGCTGTAGACGTCACTCTTGTCGGTCAGCTTGTAGCACTGGTGGTACACCGGGTCGACGTAGCCGGGTGTGCCCTGTGGAACAGTCGAGACATGGGTGACCTCGAGGGGGAACAGGCGCGACAACCCAAAGTCAGCAACTTTGACATGGAAGCTGTTGTCAAGCAATATGTTGGTTGTCTTCACATCCCGGTGTATGATCTCGACTGCATGGAGGTAGGCCAGTGCTTCAGCCGTTTCTATGGCAATGTTCAGCCTTAGAGGCCATGTGAGGCCTCGTTCCGCCGACCGTGATCCGTGAAGATGGTCCGCGACAGTCCCATTTGCGATGAACTCGTACACCAGGAGAAGGTCACGGCTCATCCGCGATGTGCAGCCATATAGGATGACAAGGTTCTGGTGGAGCAGGCGGGACAGGATGTCTACCTCGTTCAGGAACTGCTCAACCCGTCTGTAGTTGTTCTTGTAAAGGCGTTTCACCGCAACTACTCTCCCATCCTTGAGTTTTCCTGAATGACAAAAATGTCAAAGTTGTCATTGTCTAAGTTGATAATTTTATCAAAGAATACACTTGAGACTTGAGAACAGAGCACTAAACAGTTCCAAAGTTAAGATTTACAAGCGAGTTAGTTGGGCAAACATGTATTTTACCTTTATAAACAGTTCCAAAGCCACCATCACCAAGCTCCCTTGAAGCACTAAATCCATCAGTAGCCATTTCGAGTTCCTCGAAAGTGAAGATATGAGGCGAGCCACCCAGCTCAAGGTCTTTACTGTATGACGTCATTGAAGATCCGCTTCGCATGAACTCATTTGAAGCTATAGCTTGTTTCTTCTTCTTTCGTTGGTACAAGACAAACAAGGCGAACAGAAAGATTGCACCAGCACCGACTACTGCTCCAACTGTACACGACAACAATATAACATATTAGCAACATGAACCAAGTACGCAACTAAGGAATCTGACTAATTCTGTATCATGAGATTTCACCCCCTTATTCTCCATATCCTGGTACAATATGGAGCACGGGAAATAAGAACCAAAGGAATCTTGAGAGTTGATTAACACTCACCTGCTATGGAAATTGTTCTTATCCTTGTACTCCCCCCTGCATAAGAAGAGTCTGTAAATATCTATACTGTTTATGAAGAAATAAACAAGAAGTATGAGTAGTCAGTTGACAAATGGGAAGAACTTTGTGTAGGATAAGCGTGCCAGCTTCTACATAAAGTTGAACTCCCTTTGTGACTGGTTAATGAGGAAAATACAGCAGCAGCTGAATTTCATATTCTTAATTAAAGGTGGCAACATATATGAAGAAAAAAAATCATAGAAGCCACTATCATGACATTTAGATCGTGAATGTGCCGGCAGAAACAACGGAATCGTACATTTTGCAGCAAGTCAAAATCCAACAAAATTGTAACTGTGCCTTCATAGTTTTCATGAAAACAAACAGAGTTGATAAGATAGTTGCATTGATGCTACCTATTTGGGTCTTTTGGTCCTTCCTCTTCTGCACTCCTTAAGCAGTGCAACACTCAAGTACTCAACCTTCAGTGACTTAAGCAGTGCATCTCTAAGTACCCACTTAAACTAACCACAGCGCCCAATTCAACTTTACACCCCTAACTAATTCAACAACAAACAGTTGCAATAACATTGACTTCCACATGTTTGAAACACGGACCAGGGCACAGAAAAGTAAGCGCATCGATCGGCAATTACGGGGAATAGTCTGTTTGGAACCGTCGGTACGGCATCTTTGTTGAATAGCGTTGTTGACTAATTCAACAAATGCACTTGACTAGGACTCCATAGGCTCCAATCATCCAACGTCTCAATCAACGGGCTAACTTCATCACTAACTACCAAAAACAAAATAATAGTCTGCAGGAGCTCCAAGAAACCAAGCAAGCACTCAAGAGTTGAAAAAACAACAACAATCAGCATTCTATGTTCCTCTTAGCAACAGCGACGTAAAACGCAGTAAATCTGTTGTTGACAGCGATTCAATGTCAGATGGCAGTGTCAAAATTGCTAACTACGTCAGGCATTTTTGGAGTCACTTAATCGGTCGCTAGCACTTTGAAATTTTGAGGGGATTAGCTTGATCAAAGAACTAGTTACTGACTAGGGAAATTCATGGTGGCGCTGTCAGTTAATTTTCCTCAACTCACCGCATTTCTCAGGGTACACGCCGCCGGAGCAATGGCAGGAAAACCCGGTGCCGTCGTTGGCATACCTGCACTGTCCGCCGCTTGCCTCGCACTTGGGGCAGTCGTCTGACGGCACCGTCCACTCAAGCAGGAACCCCTGCCTCATGCTCGGGACGTAGTCGTCGCCGCCCGGGAAACCAAGAACCGGCACGACGGAGAGACGGCAGGCCGGCGGGACAACGCCCGGTTCGAGGTGACCGCCGTACTCCCCGCCAAGCTGGAAGAAGGACTCCTTGGCGCAACGCGTCCGGTTGAACCCCGACGGCGTCACCTGCGGCTGCTTGGTGCAATTGTCGAGGACGAGCAGCTCCCTGTTCTTGTTGCTGATGACGAACGGGCTCAGCCCGAGACCCAGCGAGATGTTGAACCAAAACTTGGGGCAGCCGTCGTGGAGCGGGAGGTTCTTGTCGACGGCAAGGAAGGAGGAGTTCTCGGCGAAGACATGAACGACTTGGTAGGCCCCGAGCATGGAGCGAGTGAGGAGAGCTTGGCTGCCGTTGCAGTTGAGCTGGAAGGACGGAGACCCGCACGGCGGCTGGCCTTTCTCCTCCAGCCAGAACGGGTAACTGATGTTCAGGTCGCCGCATTTCTTGGGCGAGCAGGCGGCGGCGGCCGGCGCCGGCAGCCGGAGAAAGGAAGCGACGAGCAGGAGCAGGAGGAGGGGCTGGAGCGGCGGCATGGAGTGGGGTGGGGATGCAAATAGGAGCGGCCGACTGACCGGAGCGGGCGAGGACCAGTTAACGGGACAGAATGGAGGGTGGGATGTGCGACTTGGGGAACAAGGATGGTGGCCAGAGCGGCTTGACCAGTCAGAGTCAACGCGCTATTTTGTTTTGCATTTCCAATTTTTAATTAGTGTCCCTTAGATTTCGGGGATGCCGTTGGACAGCGGCAATGCCGCGGCGCCGCCGAGGAGCGGCCGCCATGGCCCGCCACGGCGACGGCGACGGCTTGCCAACCCGCCATTAATTTTGCATGGCCCGCTAGAGAAGGGATGCTGAGGCCATATAGAAAAAAGAAAATAACAGCCGTAGGATGAAGTGGGAGCACGGATGGGAGCATGGAAAGGGAGCAGGCAAGCCAGATCCAGGCCATATTGTTTGTTTCCTAGGAACTCGATAGAAAATGATTAATTCAACGACTGAACTCACCACGACCGGCACTCGGCGTCGGCGGCTGCCATGTGAGGAGGAAGCCATCGCTGATGAGCTCCTGGTAGTCGCTGGCATTCACCTCGCCGGACGCCCCCAGCACCGGCACGGCGGTGGCGTTGCAGCCCGGCAAGGCGTACCCTCTATCGATCCTGCCGGACGCGTTGTACCGCCCTCCCGCGCGGACAAACGTGTTGTTCCGGCACACCGTGTCCACCAGCCCCGCTCCGGCCGCCGTCCCCAACGGCTTCTTGGCGCAGTTGTAGAAGATGAGGTTCCGGTTGAGGGGGCTGATGGAGAACGGAGGCCCGGTTTTGGTGGCGGTGTTGGCCTTGGGGACATGGCATCCTCTCTCGCCGGAGTGATTGAAGTCGCCGAGCTTGTGGACATCGGAGACGAGCAAGGAACTATTGTTGTAGAATATGTTGAGGATCTGCAGACCGAACCCGCGCTCGTAGTACCCGAGGTAGGGGACGCCGTTGGTGCAGTGGACCTGGAACCCGGACTGCGCGCACCGGTTCTCCTCAGAGCCCGAGATGATCCCGAACGGGGGCGAGACGCTCACGTTGCCGCATCGCTCCGGCTCGCAGGACGCCGCGACGAGCGTCGGCGCCGGCATCGTGGAGACGACGGCGGCGGCGGCCAAGAGGAAAAGGCAAGGCCCCAGGCGCCATGGGAACATGCGAGAGAGGACGATTCCGGTAGATGGCTTAGGCGAGTAGCAGGATAATTCTTCGGCACAGAGTTGATTGGATATGGAGGAGGATATAGAATTCCATCAACTGCGATACTCATGGTACCTACTGCGTATATGGACATCCATCAGGGAAGGGGGTCAGTGAGTGATCAGCCGGAACATTTGACCGGTGCATGGACGGGCGGGGAGCCATCGTCCACACACGCGCATTTCAATCGTCCCAGGTCGTGGTCGAGCAGTGATGCGACTGGACCGGATAAGATGCGAGCCCGGCCGGGCTCGTCGTGTCGATCGGCTGCGGCTAGTGCACGCTCCTGTCGGCCATGGACCCATGGGTGTGAGCTAGCTGGATACTTGTGAGTGAGGACTGGTAACAGTGGTCGTACACGTGAACCGGTGAAATGTAAGCGCAGACTGGTAAAGCTTTGAATGGCTGATCATACGTACTGACAGTTTTGACACGAATTTTCCACACAGTGGCCTACGTGTGCTTGTTACCAGATTGCAGCATATATGTACTAAGTCTAATGTCTAGCATGTTTTTCAAAATACGAAATTTTCACTAGAAGACTGATATGATGAATCGCCTATGAACTTTTTCGAACCTATTAATTGTCAGCCAGTGCCGACTTCAGAGTTGAGAGTTCAAATTGGCCTCATCTTGCCGTACGCTAGGTCTAGCAGTAACTTTCTTTCCACTTGTGCTAATGAGCATCTAGGCACCCACTTGGAGTAGTAGGCCGCATCGAACGGCCGAAGCTTCGTGCAAGTACTAATCAGTCGTAGTGGTACGGTACAATTGTAGTAGTTGCCGGCGAGAGAAAGAACGAACTCCTTGCTTACATAAAGGGGAAAAATTAAACACCCGGGCTGTGAACCGAAAGCGAGAAAAATCGGTCTAGTTACATGCAGGGGCAGGGGCAGACGCAGACCCACAGATAGTGCAAAGATCACCCAGGTAAAAAGGTAGCCGGAGTTTTTCTTTGTGAAATCCACGCGTCACACTAAAACAGGCCAATACTGGAGTAGCTAGGAGGAGTTTACTGGGTCTCAAACAGGGTACTCCCTCTGTAAACTTATATAAGAGCGTTTAGATCACTGGTTTAGTATTCTAAACGCTCTTATATTAGTTTACGGAGGGAGTAGAAAGATAGACGGGCACTGCCACCCAACTCATCAGAATTACTAACAGGATGAAATGCTCATTAGCCCACCATCACTCGTGGCCACAACGAGGTCAGCCACAGCACACACAAGGATGAAATGCATCTACGCGACAGCCTACGGGAGATAGAAAGGGTACTGGCACTAGCTTGCGCAATGCCAACATGATTGCCGGCCAAGATGCAGTGCGCCGGAGAAAATCTAGCTAGAACAAGCATGTCAGCACGTGCCATGCCAACTTGGCTATGGTCAAGTGGGCGCACGTACTGGGCGAGAAGGAAGGTGGAAGTGCCGCGCTGGCCACACCCATGATCCATCCATCCGACACAACTGGGCACGAATACAGGTCTACGGCCTTATCCTCAAATAAGAGATCGAGTGGCATGATTGATGGCTTGGTTCGATGAGGCAAATCAAAGTAAAGATACAGCACGTACTACACCTTAGCCACACGAACTTGGTTAAAAGATGATTTGGCTACTCAACTTACGTGGAGGTGGAGGTGCAGGCGCAGGAGTAGGGAGAGGTGCAGGCGCAGGCGGCGGATCCCATGTCAAGAGGAAGCCATCCCTGACGAGCCGCTCGTAGTCGCTCGCGTTCACCTCGCCCGACGACGAGCCCAGCACCGGCAGGACAGCGGCGGCGCAGCCTTGCACAGCATGGCCGCCGTAGCCGCCCGTCTCGCTGTAACGCCCTCCAGCGCGGATGAACACCTTGCTCCTGTTCCGGCACCCCATCCCCGTCGGCACCAGCTCTCTCCGCCGACGTGCGCCCACAGCCGCTGCTCCAGCCTTCTCCGTGCAGTTGTACAAGATGAGGTCCCGGTTGACGGGGGCGATCCTGAACTGGACGCCGAGTTTGGCGGAGGTGTTCTGCATCGGTAGGCAGCCGTCGGACAACAGTTTCAGCTTGCCCCGATCAACGACATGCAAGCTGCGTTCCAAATAGGAGATGTTGACGATATTAAATCCATAGCCTGAGGGCATAGAGCTCCGTAGAACTGGAGTGTTGTTAAAGCAAGTGACCTCGAAATCTGAGAGACCACATGCTCGTCCCGCCTTGTTGTCCCTGAGCCAGAATGGGGCGGAGATGGTCTGGTTGCTGCACTTCTTGGCCGAGCCCGAGCATTCTTCCGCTCGTTCCTCGGCCGCAACGACCACGAGCAGCAGCGGTAGCCACAGCGCCCGAAAGAACCGGCAGCCCGGAGACATAGAAGTGGATGATTTGAAAAGATTGCAGTGAACAGCAAAGGAGGTCCGTGGATGGAAGGGTGGTCATAGGCTACAGGTAGGAGAGAATACGGCCGGTCTGAGTATGAACGATATATGGGGACGGACGGCGAGTGAGCGGACAACATTCGATTGGAAGATTGTGGCAAATGATCGTCATCCACAAAATATACCCCGAGTGAACACATGGCCTAGTAGAGCCATGACTTATCAAATTTCGGGGTTCCCCTTTGACGAGGTAAGCCATGATCATGACCTCCTTTGATCCAGTGATGTGACTGTAACCAGGATGCTTAGGCTGGTCTTTTGGGTATTTCTACTTCATGCTCCTGTCGGCTATCTTGCCAGATCCTAATCTTGGTACAACCTTCACACTTGGCAGGCTATTGTATCCAATACCAAAACAAAAACCTCTAACCTCCGGTTGCAGATTTCTGCATCTATGCGTTACACCCTTTTTTTTTTCATGTTTTCTATTCGGCAGGCCCCTCCCCGGATCAGTTAATTTTTTCCCTGTTTTTATGTGTGTTTGCTTCTGGTATTTCTGTCGGTCTTTTTCTTTTTCTTTATGTGTATTTTCGGTCATTGGGTGTGTATGTAAGCGTATAAATGCATGCAAGTAGTATACAATACGTGCGTAAATTCTACTAGATTGTGGGAATTTTACAATCATATGCTCATTCTTTGCATATTATAAAAGTGCAATTTTTGCAAATTGTGTGCAACTATTTTTTAATTTTTTTCTAATTTAAATGTACACCTCTGTTAAACTCAAGAACCTTTGTCTTCGAATACGTGGATACTTATTTGGAAATGCATGAACATCTCTTTTCAGACACAGTGCCAATTTTTTATAGTAATGAATAGTTATTTTAAAATATTTCACCATTTTAAAATTAGTATAAACATTAGGTTTATGTATGGCATAAGAATATTTTTTGCTTTTTCTCGTTGTACATATTTATATATATTAATGAAAATTATTGTAGAACAATTGTTCCACGGTTTCGGGGTGAAAAACAAACTACTCCCTCCGATCCAAATTAATTGATGTTTCTTTAGTACAAATGAATTTGGATCGGAGGGAGCATATTTTTTTAAGAACATTCAAGATCTCCTCTTGATGTACTAAAATTATTATTTTATATGTCATTTTATATAAATGGTTTGCAACAGTATTTTGAAAATATAATAGTGTTCATATTTTTTAAACAAATATAATTATTAGGTTTTTTTAGGGGGAGATAATTATTAGTGGGCTGCACAAGTGGCAGGCCAGTTTCGTCCCCTCTAACGACCCAAAGAACCTTTATTAGGCCGAAAATTTTCCTAAAAATATGTAGGCCCACTAGGCCGAGTTCCATAAAGTTCATTTGCCACTGGGCTGTCAATGTTGGCCGTGGTGCAGAAACGAGAAGTTCATCCACTCAAAAAGAAAAGAAAAGAAGAACTTGAGAAGTTCAGACTTGAGTCAGACTAGGCGGAAGTTCAGAGTTCAGCTCTATACCCCAGTTCAACTTGTTAATGGCCATCTAATGATCCACACGGGTAAACCTACTGAGAGCGCTGGTTCACAGCTAGGAACTCAATTAAAAGATGGTTTTGACGGGATGAACTGAACTTACGTGCAGGGGGAGGAGGTTCGTTCCATGTCGCAGGTGCAGGTGCAAGGAGATTGGGGAGCTCCCATGTCAACAGGAAGCCATCCCTCATGAGCTGCTCATAGTCGCTCGCACTCGCCCCCGCCGACGAGGCCGGCACAGGCACCACAATAGCACGGCAGCCATCCAACGCGTAGCCGCTGTAGTTCCCGGTCACGTCATGACGTACTCCCGCGCGGACAAGCACCTCCCACTTGTTCCAGCACCTGACTCTCGTCGGCACCAGGCCTCTGTCCCGACGTGCCAAGGCTGCTACCGCCGCCTCCTCCGTGCAGTTGTACAGGATGAGGTTCAGATTGACAGGGGCGATCCTGAACGGGCTGTTCAGTTTGACTGAGGTGTTGTAGAACACCGACGGCACTTGTCAGGGGCGTTCAACACGTCCAGCTTGCCCAGATCAACCGCATGCAAGCTGCGCTCCTCGTAAGAGATGTTGAGGATTGCAAAGCCCTTGTTCAAGGGTATGGAGCTCCGTAGGGCTGGAATATTGTTGTCAAGACAGGCGACATCGAAGTCCGGGTAGGGATCAGGACCGCATGATCTTCCCGTCTCTTTGTTGGTGAGCGAGAACGGATGATAGATGCTGACGTTGCCGCACTTCATGGCCGAGCAGTCTCCCCCGTGCTGGTCCTCGGCCACCACGAGCATCGGCGGCAGCCACACCACACCGATGAAGAATACGAACCAACAGCAGCAGCTGGGAGACATCTGAGCAGAAGATTTGGAGAGATTGCAGTGGATAGCAAAGGGTGGTACCTGGATTCGCTGGTCAGGGGCTATGGCTGTGGGAAGGTAGACTACACGTAAGAGATAATGCTGTGGTCGAAGCACTGACCCGAACGAGCAGAGTACTTATTGGTCATTTGACTGGAAATTTGGGCCAAGCGATCATCGTCCAGGAAGTTTCTCAATAGAGACACCATGGACTAGTAAGCCATGACTTGATCAAATCTGCAGGTAAGGTATGCCATACCATGACCTTCGTGAGCCCATGATGTCACTGGAACCACCAGGACCAGGATATTTTGTGCTCTTATTTAGACATTTATCTAAACTAATAACAAGAACTTCTAACCTTCGCTTGCACATTTTCTACATCCAGGCATGAAGTACAGCTTTTCTTTGGCAACGTTAGCCTTTGTATAATGTGTGACCTGGCCGGCATATGAAAACCAACTTAGAGATAGAAAATCCATAGAATGATCATGGTCTTTTTTATTCAAATCACTTACACTGGATTTTGTTTTCATATTAATAATTTTACATTTTTCACCTTGTACTTTCTTATTCTTCACTTTTTAGGTCCGTTTTTAAAATTATTGACTGATTATATGAATTTATATATATATATATATATATATTTGATTTTTACTGCACTTTTGTAGTAAATACATATTATATGTACACTTCTTTTCGAAGTCTTGAACCCTTTTCTTCAACATGAATATTTTTTCTGAAATGCATCAACATCTCTTTTGACATACCTGACAATTTTTCTTATAATTAGGGATAGTTATTTTCAAATATATGGACTTTATTTAATTAGTATAAAAATTAGGTTTACGTATGAAACGAAATTATTTTACATGAACATTCAACATATTCTCTTGACGTATTGAAATGGCTTTTTATAAGTCATTGCACTAAAATGACGGTATTTTTTAAAAAATATAGAGGTGTACCACATAGGCGCACTTGCTAAAAAATGAGGCCCACTAACGAGCGTTGCTAAAAAAACACTAATGAGCAAGGCACCGTGATTAGGCCGAAATTGCCTAGAATAAACATAGGCCCACTAGTCCGAGTTTCAGAGAGTCTGTTTTCCACTGGGCTGTCAGGGGATGAGTGGACAAGCCCACGATGCCTATATTGGCCGTGCTGCAGAGTCGAGGAGTTCAGAGTTCAGTCACCGTGACTAGGCACAAGTTCTGTCAGAAGACTTTGTTCTGAACCATACCCCAGTTCAACATGTTAATGAATGTCCAACGAAGTGCTAACATGATTGATTGCTTGGTTCGATTAGGGAAATCCAAGCAAATTAGCGACTGGGGCTAGCCGAACTAGAATAAAAGATGATTTGACTGGGTGAACTTACCTGAAGGGGGAGGAGGTTCATTCCTAGGTGCAGGTGCAGGGCGAGGATGGGGCAGTTCCCATTTCAGGAGGAAGCCACTTTGGATGAGCCGCTCGTAGTGGCTCGCGTTCGTCTCGCCGGACGGCAAGCGCAGCACCGGCAAGACGATTGGAACGCAGCCCTGCAAAGCATAACGGGAGTAGTTCCCGGTGGGGTCGTATGGCATTCCCGCGCGAACAAACGCGTTGCTCGTGCTCACGCACCTCATCGTCCTGGCCTGCACCAGTTCTTTTTCCCGGCGTGCCGCCGCGGCGGCCTTCTCCGTGCAGTTGTACAAGATGAGTTCCAGGTTGACAGGGGAGATCTTAAACTGGCGGCCCAGTTTGGCAGAGGTGTTCCAGATCGACAAGCAGCCCTTGAAGATGTCGGGCGCGTCGTCTAATAGCTGCAGCTTGCCCACATCAACAACGCGCAAGCTGCGTTCCCTGTAGGAGATATTGGTGATTGCAAAGCCATAGCTGTAGGGCACGGAGCTCGGTAAAACAGGATAACTGTTGGCAAGGCATGTAAGCTGGAAGTCCGGGGATCCAGGCGAACCACATGATCTTCCCGTCTCCAAGTCAGTGAACCAGAATGGATTTGAGATCGTAACGTTGCCGCACTTGGCCGAGCAGACTTCTCCTTGCTGCTCCTCACCCACCACGAGGACCAGTGGCAGCCACCAAACCCAGGCGAAAGTGAGGAACCAGCAGCTCGGAGACATGGGAGTAGAAGATTTCAAAGATTGCAGTACGCACCGAAGGGGATGACTGGGCTATGGGAGATAGGCTACACGTAAGAGAGAAATACTGTGGTCGAAGCTCAGACCATATAAGGGGACAGACCATATAAGGGGACGTCAAGCGAGCCGGAACATTTGACTGGAAAGTTTCTCCAAGCGATCGTCCTCCACAAAATTCCCCAATTGACTGACCCTTTAGACTGGAAAGCCATGACCTTGAAAACCTGAGGCCTTGAGAGAAAACCCATTTGGTCCGTAAGCCATGACCATGACCTGAGAGACCCCGTGATGTGACTGGAACCAGGATGCTTATTAGATACGCTGGGTCTGTCGGTTCCGGGTACTTCATGCTCTTGTTCTACGGCATTCACACTTGACAGGTAACTATCCATACACTGATTGGCTATTGGGGTTGCGCATTTTAGAAATTGAGTGCAACTTTCCTGCCTTTGCAGGGGAGCGACGTCTGTTCAAACCTAGAGTTCACACATTTTACTTTGCGTCATTTTAGCTTTTGTACCATGCAACTAGTGGTTTCTCCAAAGACTTGAAAGCATCAAAACCATTTCTAAACTGATTCTTTACGTCGCCTTTTTAATATTGTTTTTTTTTAAGCAGCAAGTCTTCTCATCGATTTTCATTATAGAAACCGCCACAAGTTTTTAAACCCATTAAGAAACCAACTATCCAGTGCAGCGCGCCTCAAATAAGAGTCAAAGATGGCCCACAACTAAGGGGCTCAGACCCAAAACAAGGTTTGCAGGCTACGCTGACAAACCCTATTTGACGCCCATTAACATGTCGGCATAACACAAAAGAGGACGCATAATTGGATCGAGCGGGAACCAGCCTCTTTCTCCTCCCACCTCACGTCGTCCGCTCCGGGCGACTGGCGAAAAACTCAGCCCGGCCGCAGGGTTCCCCCACCTCCTCCTCGCCGCGCCGGCAGCGCCCAGCGGTGGTAAGCGGCAGCGAGATTCCCCGTGCACCCGCCTCGACATTGGTGACCGCCCCACCCCGCATCAAACGCCGCCGCCCACTTCTCCAGATCCCGGTGGCCGCCGACGCCAGCCCTCTGTGGCGGCCTTCGGTCGCAGGAGCTGTCGGCTTGCCCCCCTCCCGATCCGGTGCGGGGGACTCCTCGGCAGGTCTGACTGCCAGATCAGGCCGGCTCGGCCCTGGATCGGGGCCGGCTCCTCTTTGGCGGCTGGTGGGCCGGGAATCGCCGGATCCGCTCAGATCTGGCCGGCGCAGCCCTGCCTCGATGCCCGGCTTGGGTGTTCACGGTGTGGTCTCCCTGGTGTCGGCCGTGTGGGTCGTTCTCCTTGTTTTGACGGGATGTGCGCGGTGGGTGGATGCCGGGGCGGCAGCCTCGGGCGGTGTGGACGGCGTTGCCTCTCGTCGGACAACGGTCGTGGGAGCTGGTGGTCCGTGACTTCGGCCGTGCGGGCGGCGAGGTTTCGGTGGACGTCTACTACGGTGGGTCGGGGTGCCCTGTCATCTGGCGTGCCTGCTTTGATGAAGTCCAACGCCTTCTCGGCGCGTCGCTCCTGGCGGTCTTTGGCGGAGTGGATGGGACGGGGGCGGGATCGGGGGAAACCCTTGGCCGTCGGTGGAGGCCATGACAATGGCGACGCCTTTGTGGGCGTCGGTTCCCTTCTTGGAGGCCTTGTCGAGGTCCTATCCCGTCTCTCACTGTGCTATTCATTTGGGCGAAAGCTCTAGTTCCCCTTGCGGGCGACGGCGTCGTACCTTCGTCGCGCTCCTTCTTGAAGGCGTCGCTTTGGGGTTCCAAAGCACGGTGGGCGCTTTGTGGTGCGTGTGAGGTGTTTGGCGGCGGTAATGTGTGCGGCGTTTCATCTATTCTACCGCCGATCTTCATCTTGTGGTAGCGCTCATACGCTTGGAGATGGACTAAGCGTAGGTGGTGGTCGTCATTTGGCGTCATGGTGGCGTTGATGGCGAGAGGAACACCGCCAAGGTTGGAACTTCAATCTGCTCGAAGATGCAGACCCGATGGAAGATGGCGGCGACGACACTTGTGAGTGCGTCGGACCGGTTTATGCCCAGACCGGTATGTGGCTAGGGGATTCCGCTATTGATGTTAGGTTTAGGTGAGTGGTCTGGGTAGTGGCCCAGCTAGCACCCCTTCATCATTTGGATAGGAGTAGTGGCATATGTTGCCTAGACGGCGGATTCAGGCATATTGTTTGTAACACTTTGTAAGGTACTCGAGAATAATCAATAAAGTGGCCGCATGCATCTCCCAGATGCAGAGGCCGGGGGTCATCCTCCTTTTCTTAAAAAAAAATTGGATCAAGCACATCTCCTGGTTCGGTCAGTTTTATGTTTCGTTCTTTTCTTTTCTTTATATTGCAATTTTCTCTAGTTTTCTATTTTTATGCTTCCCATTTTTAGGTGGCTTTTTATTTTTCTAATTTTCCTTTTTGTATCAGTTTTATATTTTATTTTTATAAATATTTCCTCTTTTGATTATTTTTCTTTAGTTCATTAAAAATTATGTAAATTCGTTAAACATCTGAATATAATTTTCTGTACATGTGAAAAAATGAAATATGTGATGAACATTTTATTTCACATATACGATTTTAAAAATTCCATGGATTTTTTATTCATGAATATAATTGTTTGTATGAATGAACATTTCCTCATTTCCCTCAATCTCTCGTGCATTTTTAAAAACTGACATTTTCACAACATTTTAAAATCTTACTAAGCAAAATACATTTTCGCAAAAAAAAAGACACGGGCTAACATGGGTTGTGGCAACAGCTGGCCCAAACAGCTGCACGTGGTCATTTGTCCACCTATTTGACGCCTAAAGACTCCGCTACGCCAGACAGAATTCCACTGTTGTGGGCCAATGCAGCGTAATCCAACCAATTCAAAAGTTCCAAAAAATTGATATGTTGTCCGAAGCTGAAAGTGCGACTTTGTCTCAAAAAAAAATGAAAGTGTGACTGGTCTCTGACTGGATAACTGAACAAGTGCGTGATGCCAATTTGTGCTGTATATATGGCCGACTTCAGGAGTTCAGTTCAGACTAACTAGGCCTGTTTGATTCACTGGATTTCTAAAATGTAGGAATAATAAGAAGAAAAACTATCAACTTCATCCTAATCCTCGGTTAATGACATGTTCGATTGTTTGATCGATTATGGAATCCATGAAAGTTACGTAGGCACTCCACGACCTAGCTTAGCTACAAAACTTGATTAAAAGATGATTTGGCCGGTGAACTTACGTGCAGGGGGTGGATCCCATGTCAGGAGGAAACCATCGCTGATGAGCTGCTCGTAGTCACTCGCGTTGGCCCCGCCCGACGAGCCCATCATCGGCACAAGGAGAGCATCGCAGCCTTCCAAGGCGTAGCCTCCATAGTTCCCGGTGGCATCGTAGCGCACCCCCGCGCGGACATAAGTGTTCCTCCCGTTCCCGCATCTCACCTCCGCCAGCGCCATGTCGGGACGCGCCACCGTCTTCGTGCAGTTGTAGAAGATGAGATTCAAGTTGGCGGGGTTCACCTTGAACGGCAGCGCCAGTTTGCCGGAGGTGTTCCATCTCGGGAAATGGCAGCTGCTGTTGGAGACGTTAAAGCCTTCCTCTTTGTGCAGATCGACGACACGCAAACTGCGTTCCTCATACAAGATGTCGGTGATTGCAAAGCCACTGAATCCACTGAACCCAGAGCTCCGGAGAACCGGAGTTCTTTGGTTTAAGCAGCCAACCTCAAAATCCAAGGGACCACATGATGTTCCCGTCTTCCAGTCAGCGAGCCAGAATGGGTGGGAGATGGTGAGGTTGCCGCACGTCTTGGCCGAGCTCGAGCAGCCTTCTCCTTGCTGCTCCTCAGGCCCGGCGAGCGTCGGTGGCAGCCACCATACTACCAAGACGAACACCACGAACCAGCAGCTAGCAGTAGCCATAGGAACAGAAGAAGATTTGGCCATGGGGCGGTGGAGATATGTGTATGAGAGGATATCGTGGCTAAAGAAGGATATATTGGACGAACCCTATGGTGGTACGAACAAATGACTGGAAAAATCGGGGCTAAGCTATCGTCATCCACGAATTCCCTCAACCACCGCTTGGACTTGTAGGGCATGGTTTCTGAATTTCTAATCCTAACACCATTGACGGGTAAGCCATCAACATGACCTCTGTGTGCCCGTGATGTGACATGAACCTGGATGCTTATAGGCTGGCTGGTTCCATACCGGATACTTCATCCTTTTGTCAGCTATCTA
This sequence comes from Aegilops bicornis, assembly GCA_021605145.1. Lineage (NCBI taxonomy): Eukaryota > Viridiplantae > Streptophyta > Magnoliopsida > Poales > Poaceae > Aegilops > Aegilops bicornis. The sequence goes on along the minus strand of CM038671.1, from coordinate 33,434,181 downwards.
AATACAAGATTCCTTCATCCAGAAAGTTTTAGATGCCAGATTCTGATATTTACACAACATTCAGACATGACAGGTAATACTATGTCAGTAGCCGATGAAAAAGATGATCATTTGTCAGGTTATTGGGTTGTGCATTTTAAAAGTTCCGTGCAAATTTTAGTCCAGGCGGAGATTTATCGTCGACCAAACATACAGAGATCACATTTTACAGGGGAAAAGAAAAACGATTCTCCATCTTAGGCGAGGTCATGCACGGAGTGCACCTGTTATGGGATGGCAACGTTGCAGCCTTTCCAGAGTTAAGGGGAGTAAATTGAGGGTGCGTCTCACGGTGGTGTTACAGGACACACAGATTAGCGGCGAGTAACCTCGCTGGAGTTGGGTGGAGCATAGAGATAAATGGTGCCTGACAGAAACACTACAGTATGCAGGAGGTCGCTTGCCAACGAGCACGAGAACAAAACGAGATGAGATGGAGAAGGGGAGATAGTGGTATGTTGCATCTCAGCCAGTGGCGGAGCCAGGATTGGCTGATGACCAGGGCGAAAAACTAAGGGCCAAAAAACCCAGTTTCAAGGCATGTTTTCAGCTCTTGGTTGCTTAAAAAACAATAAAAGCAAAATGCTGCTTTTTTTCAATGCTACTCCCTCCTTCCCAGTTGTTTGACACTACTGTAGTATAAAAGACGCTCTTATATTGTGGGACGGAGGGAATATATTCCAACTATACGCGATGATCATTATACCAATAATCAATGTCACCGGGCTTGAATTGGACTGTAATACAAGTGATATTATCGGTTGTTTGAGTTGAAGTAAATGTTTCCATGGATCCCATGGTTTGAACTTGAAAAGAAGATGTCGTTGTCTGGGCTTTTATTCATCTTACCTTCACGTAAAATTGTAAAATAATATAGAAACAAAAATTACTAAATGTCTAAATCGGTTTCCATGTTTATGTTGCAAATGGGGAAGCACTAATAAGAAATAAATTATCATCATCATTCATCAAACAGTGGAACCTAGCAAGAAATATTGAGATTTGGAAGAGCTGAGATGGCAGTTTTGTGGGATGGCCGGATGGGGGAATACCTCCGTGCAACGGCGGAGCTGAGCCGCTGAGGCAGAAGAACCAAGGGACCTCCGTGCTCCTGGCCTCCTACGGTCCTGCCTCCGGGCAAAGGCCGCCTCTCCGGCGCGTCGCCGCCTTGCCGGACATGGCCGTGGCCGAGGAGAAGGGGATCAAAGGGGAGCACGACTGCACGAGCACGACGGCGGGCGGCGGCGGCCTGGCCGGCCAGGTAGGGTTGGCAAACGTTAGTTTCTCGATCGCTAGGTGGTATTGGGCCAGCCTTCTCAGAACTCAGGCCCAGCTAGAGGATTAGGAGTGGGCTGCGCCCCAGGCCAATCTTATTTTCCAGAACATGGCCTTGAAATTTTTCTGATGACCAAGGCCATTGCCTGGGCTGCCTGGGGCCCAGCTCCGCGGGTGGCTCAACAACGCGATTCCCCCTCAAAAAAGAACGGCATTCATCGGCAGGGCCAGACTGCCTCTTCCACAACAACGACGGGGAGCCCAACTGGCTCCCTCTCCTCCAATGCGAAGTCGGCACCGCATCTCCTCCGTAATCCACGGCGGCGACAGCGCACACAGCAGCATGATGCTAGCTTTCTTCCGCCTCGGCGCCTATCCAGCGGGATAAGGCCTTGTACAACGCGAGATGCTTGGGAGAGGTGCTTCGAGAAATAAATCAGGCTTTCTTTAAGCACCGATGCTTATTTGTCCAAGGATGCGTTCCTAAAATAAAACTTGTCCAGTGATACACGCGTCTACGTACCTACTTTTTACTTAGATAAGCATACACGTACCTACTGACCGCACTGGTTTACATGCCCACCACACAACCGAATCTTCTGGCAAGTACGTTACCACACCTAATACTCTATTCCGTCTTCAGATTTCAATCAATGGACAAAGTACGGTAATAACTAGTGCTGTCTGTCACCCCTCTGCTCCCAACGAGATCGAGTAAACCTTGGAACGAAATGCGTAAAAGTTGGGTAAAACCTTGGAACGGAGAAAGCAGGAGACGGCCGCACGCGTTTACCGGACGATCTCTCTTGCCGGCGCACGCTGAGGTCAATCAAGCGCGGCAATCCACTAGTCAACCGTCAATGCCACCACCAACGATGTACTCAGCGTGTCATTAGCCGGTCAGCCGCCTGAATATCCACCGGGGAGAAGAAGAAAAGCCAAAGGTGAAATCTCCATGGGCCTACGCAAGATCGGGACGGCACCATGCGGCGGAAATGCAACGAACCAGGGAGAAAGACCAGACTGGTAATCAAACGCGCATGTGCCGATATGGCCGTCCGTCCGCGTCGGCACGCGCTGGTACAGTAGAGTAGAGGCAAGTGGCGGCGTGGGCGAACTCACCGGCGCATGTCGGGCCGCGCAGCTTCCCGGCGGGGCAGAGGCAGGCCAGCGCCGCCGTCGCGCTGCGGTACCGGCACTGGCCCCCGCTCGCGACGCAGGCGGGGCAGTCGCCGATGCCGATGCCGCCGCCCGCCCAGTCCAGCAGGAACCCGGCCTTCAGCAGCCGGCTGTAGTCGGCCGCCGTCGAGACCGCCGCCTCCGTCCCGAGCACCGGGAGGTACGTGTACGTGCAGTTCCCGGTCGGGATCGCCGGCGGCGAGTCACGAACGAAGCTCCCGCCCAGGTACGCGACGATGGGCCTGCTGCAGCCCGCGGTGGCGTTCGCGTACTCGAGCCCGCGCGGCTCCGTCCCGTTGCAGTTGAAGAGGAAGCACAGGGCACGGTTGCTGGGGCTGATCTTGAACGGGCTGAGAGCTAGGCTGGACGAGACGTTGAAGTCAGCGAGGCACGCGCCGTCGGCGCCCGCGGCGACCCTGTTGTGGACGACGAGGAAGGAGCTGGTGGCGTAGTCGATGCTGTGGACGTGGATGGGGGAGCCGCTCATGGCAGCCGTGGTGTTGCCGCCGATGCACCAGAGCTCGAAGGCCGGGTGGCCGCAGGAGGGCTCCGGCGGGGGGCGGCTGGGCGCGCCGAGCCAGAACGGGTACTTGATGGTGAAGTTCCCGCACGCCACCGGCTCGCACTCGGCGGCGTCCACCACATGGACACGGTGAAGAAGGAAGATGAGGAGGAACGATGCCAAGAACGGCAGGCTGACCACGACCGGAGGCATGGAAGCCATCTAGATTTCTAGAGTGGATTTTGTGTATGCTGCATGTGGGTCTCTGGTTAGGATGTGCGAGACAATGGAGTCTTTGGTGGGAGGATGTACAAGATAGCTAGGTGGACGAAAGGGGAAATGCCAAATGCCAATGGTGTGTGGCTTTGTTTGACCGCTCTTTTTCTCTGCTTTGGACTTTCTTTTATCAGCGGGAGTGGGAAACCGGCGCGCCTCTGACTTTTGAGGGCTGAGAGGGAAAAAGAAAGCTCCACCTTGTGTGGTTCTAACAGTATTTTTTTAGAACAACAGTAATATTTTTGAGCTACATATGTGGTTCTGAATTTGTGATTCAGATGTTTATGTTGCCGGTAGTTTAATTCCGGGGTCATGTCATATGCGCCGGCCTGCCGCATATGTGGACAACTCCTCGATCATGTGACTGTGTGACGAGTTATTACTAGTAAAAGGTTGGTGATGTTTGTGATCAGGAGGAAGGTAGAAGAAAGTCATTGATTAGTTTGTAGGTGGATGGGACTACCTTATCCCAACAGCATCACATCAGTAGAAATTGGGGGCCCGACAAGCTAGATAGTCTCAAATTCAAAGTATTTTTTAAAAAGAGCAATATACTTTTCGTCCCTCAATTCCCGGCGGAGTATAGATTTGGTAATTCAACTTCAAAACCTGATAACTTGCAACCTTAACTATTAAAACTGCAAAAAAAAAACTATTGAAACCGGACAAGATACATCCCCTGTTCACGGTTTTGCATGGTTTTTGTGCTGTCCCACCTCAATTTTGACCGAGCCGAGTCAAATTCACATACTTTTTTCAACTCCGCGAAATGTTTCCAAAGTTCATGTTTTTTTAAATTCAAGTAATTTTTTGAAATTGACGTACTCCTTTTATATTAGCGTACATTTGTATTAGGCAATTTCCACCGTAACTTTTTATATTAGCGTACATTTTTTTGAAAGAGTTCATGAATTTGAAAAGTTTATGCGAACTTGAAAAAAATACGCGGATTTGGATTTTTTATGCAAAAATATTTGGATTTGAAAAAATTATTTCAACTTGAAACAAATACGTCAATTTCAAACAAAGTTCATGGATTGTAAAAGGAACATGGATTTGAAAAAATACGCGAATTAGTAAGTATGAGGATTTGAAACAAGTACGCGAATTTCAAAACAGTTTTGTGGATTTGAAAAAATACTTATATTTGATAAAATTACACAAACTTGGGAAAAAATATGCGGATTTGAAAAAGGTATGCATTTTTTAAACAATCATGGATTTGAAAAAAGTACACAATTTTTAAAATAGTTCACTGATTTAAAAAAAATATATTTTTGAAAAAATTACGCGACCTTGAAGAAACTGTGCGGATTTTCAAAGTGTATGTGAATTTCCAAAAGTTCATGGGTATGAATTTTTTTTTTTTTTGCAAATTTTAGTGTGCGCCGGTCAAAACCGGGGTGAGTCAGCACCAAAATTGGTCAAACCGAAATTAGGGACGAACCTTGTCCGGTTTCGGTAGTTGGAAGTGCAAGTTATTCGGTTTTGGATTTGAGGAACTAAATCTAGACTACACCAAGAGTTGAGGGACGAAAAATATACTTTTCTCTTTTTTAAATCATAGTTAAAGTTTATTGTTTTGGTAGCAGCTAAAGCTTATTGATCTAGCAAAGGACAAGTGATTATGGTTTGTTCCAATTTTGGCCAATTTCACGAATTTTCGGCGAGATCTTGGTAGAATTTCCAGGGAATTTTGTCACTGAGGGTCATAGAAGTCCAATTTGTAAATAGTTTGTCAAATTTGGGAAAAACAAAATTCACCCAAAAAACAAAATCATAAACCTTGAGAAACAGCTGATTGTACTCGACATCTACCTTTCTTGTTAGCAACATCTTGACGGGCTGTATTTGAACACCTTTGCTCAAGAAAGCTCTTTGAGTTCGACACAAAAATAAGTACTATGTCTTGGAAGGGACAGGGAGAAAAGGGACGACCGCCACACAATTGAACCACGCCATCATCGGGGCCCAGGCTACTTGTAAGGATTGCAACTATAGTACCCAACTATATTACTCAATCGAAGGATTTCAAGGTCACGATCTGGAGCATGGCCTAGCCTCGTACTATCTTCTCCTCTAACCTCGCAACTTTGCCGGTCAATCTCTAATCTCTTGTATCGGTGTCGATGTCAATGACCATAATCATCTACCCAATGCCAACCCAATGATGTTAGGAGAATATCGCCTGCATGTGAATATCGGGACAACACTGGCTGGTTATAGTGTATTTGCTACGTATCGCCCATAGTGAAGGATAGTCTGTTTTCTATGTATCATGCACAACGAAGGATATAGTGCATTTGCTACAAATTGTGTGCTCCCACACTTCTCTGCACTTAGATTTTCCTTGCCTAATATAGAATGTTAGGATAAATTTTGTTTGATCTACTTTCCGGTTTCTACAAGAGAGCCTACATAGCAGTAGTTGCTCCTGGTTTTCCCAATGTGGTCCTTTTTTCTCCATCAATTTCTTCCTTTTTCTTTTGTGTTTTCCTTTTCATTTTTATTTTTCAAATTCATGTTTTAAAAATATAATAAAAACACTTTTTAATTCCCAAAATTTTCAGTTCGTTAACAATTTTCTAATTAAATATTTGTTACATTACTTACGAAAATAATTGATTTTAAAAAACAATGACCTTATTTCAAATTCATAAAAATTCGAAATTTTGCGATTTTTTTGTTCTATGGAAATTATTTAAAGTGCCTGGAAATTAATAAAAACTATGGGCATTATTAAAAATTTCAATTATGTTTTTAATCTTTCTTTTTCTCAAAAGTGCGAACATTTTTTTAAGTTTCCTAATTCTTTTCTAAAAAGTCGTGAACATTTTTTTCAAAATACTTGAATATGTATTTCAAATCCGTACATATTCATGAGTTCACGAATATTTTCTAATCTGGCAAAAAAACATTGGGCAAAAGAAAACCGCCAGCCTGTTTTGCTCTAAGCCACATCTGCGGGTTTTTTTGAAGGTCGAGCGAGAAAAACCACATGTACTCGAGCTAGTTGAAGGACCTAAATAGGGCTATTGGGCCGCAGCCCACATATCCTGCTTGGGCGATTTGCCGCCATGCCACCATGCCACCATGCCGCGAAAGTGCAGTGAACAAACGAAAATCAAACAAAGCATGTACGTGCCGATATACAGGCAAAGTGGCAGCGTTGCCCGTAGTACTTACCGGCGCATGTCGAGCCGCGCAGCTCCCCGTCGCCGGGGCAGAGGCACCCGAACGCCGCCGTCGCGTTGCTGTACCGGCACTGCCCGCCGCTCGCGGCGCAGGCCGCGCAGTCGCCGAAGCCGACGCCCGCCCACTGCAGCTGGAACCCGGCCTTGAGAAGCCGGGTGTAGTCGGCAGCCGTCGTGGCCGGCCGCGCCGCCGCCTCCGTCGCGAGCGCTGGCAGGTACGAATAGGTGCATGTCGCCGGGATCGGCGGCAGCGTGTCCCGGTCGTAGACCCCGCCGAGGCACGCGTAGGCAGGTCTGCCGCAGCCGGCGGAGGCGTTCACGAAGCCGCGCCCGATGGGCTCCGTCCCGTTGCAGTCGTGCAGGAAGTAGATGGCGCGGCTGCCTGGGCTGACCCTGAAGGGGCTGAGGGCTAGGCTGGAGGAGACGTTGAAGTCGGCGCGGCACACGGCGGCGTCGCCGGCGCCGGCGGCCAGCCTGCTGTCGGAGGCCACCAAGGTGTTGCGGGTGTAGTCGATGCTGAGGACTTGGATGGCGGAGCTCCTCATGGAGGCCGTGAATGTGCTGCCGTGGCCGCCGCTGCACCAGAGCTGGAGAGCCGGGTGGCCGCAGGAGGGCTCCGGCGTGGGGCGGTCGGGGGCGCCCAGCCAGAAGGGGTACTTGATGGTGAGGTTCCCGCACGCCGCCGGCTCGCACTCGGCGTCCACCACCGCATGGTCAAGGAGCAGGAAGGAGAACAATAGTAGCGGGAGGATGAGCACAGCCGGAGGCATCATGCACGCTAGCTAGCTTGTCAATGCTGGGTGTGTGCTGTCTGTGTCTCTCTGGTTGCGAGGGTGGAGGAAACAATGGAGTCATCGGAGGGAAGATGTAGAAGAAGCGAATGGTGTGGTTTGTTTGACTAGGCCTTTCATCCATGTTTGACTTTCTTTTTGAAATCGTGTTTTTTATTCTGGCGAAAATCAACGTGGAATTTTAAATGTCTAATGGAATGACACAGCTAGGCTACTACAAGGACCGGAGGCTGCTAACCAGCCCCCTTTTGGCCTTCTTTATTTAGATTTGACTTGGTTTTCAAATGCCACAGTTCAATCTGTTTGGGAGTTTGATTGGGCTTTTTCTTTGACAATCCATTTGATTGGGGTTTAATCTTCCTTGATATATGTATGATGCCGTCAGTACGTTTGTGTATAGGATGAAGCAAAAAACGAATGATCCGTCAGTGATGCATGTATTTTCTTTTTGTTCCTTGTGCAGGGGACTAAAAGCATCGATATCCAGTAGTTCTCTCAAAAACCTCCCCCCTATAAGCGTGTTTACGGACTCTTCCAATAAATTTATTGGGTGTCAAAGGCGTACGGGCGCGCGAGTCAAGCGACAGCCCGTGGCGAGGCAGGGCAACGTCGAGGGATGAAAATTCAGACAGGTGGCTCCCGCCAACTGTCAATTGTGTTTGTAGGGAAAGTTGCATCTCTCCCTCTATATGAGGGAAGATGAGGTGTTTTTAAGTAGAGATTCTAGAAAATTTAGGGTTTAGGGAAACTGTGCAGGCCGGAGCAGGAGTCAGAGTCGTTAAACGAAAGATCGACCAGTTCTGGGACCCCCCCCCCCTCTCACCGGACGCCCCGGTAGCCATCTTTTGTACATCTTGAGCCAGCAACGCTCCTTGGCGATGAGTTTCGGATGCATCCGGCGGAGCTCGGTCATGTACTTCTCATAAACGCGTCCCGCCTCGAGCCCTCAAAGGCCTCCCGATTCTCCCGCAACTTGCAGCAGGGGACCATTCAGGGATCGATGTCGACGGGCCCTGGGACCTCGCAATTGCCATTGTGAAAGTTGATCTCCGCCTTGCTGCCTTAAAGGCTCACCTCCTTCTTGTCGTATGCCCTCGTCGCCGACTCGAAGGAGCCAAGCTGGTACTGACGACCGATTTCCGCTTCCTTGATTTTTGACACCCACACCCCCGTGACCACTGTCGCACGATGTGATACTTTTTCTTCTTTCGCGTCGGCATCAATACGTCAATGGTGAAAGAGTGAGAGGGAAGGGGGTGCGTGTTGCACAGGTCGATTGTGCAACGCGGCATGGATCCGCGGCTCAACTCGGTGGGGGCGACCTTCAACGCATAGATCCCACCATTTCAGGGTGGCACCAACCGATTGAAAGCATCCTCGGGTGTGTGGGAATGACTGTGGGTTAAGGCGGGAGAGCCGGTGGGTGGTGTGAGATGGATTTGGGCCGCGTCGACATCGATGTGGTGCGAGCAAGGGGGGACGCGCATCACGGGGGGAAGGAAATTTTTTCGGAAAGCGACGTCGCACGAGTAAATATAAGCGGCGGCTGAAGCGATGAGTAAACTTTTTGAAGGGCTAAAGCAGATAAGGTCTTGGTTAAATTCGGTTTAATCTTTTAAAACCATTTTATTTTACTCTAACCAGTTTTGAGGGACCAAGTAGAGATGATCAACCGATGGTCATTCCTTAGGTTGGTCATAGTGGGGAGTAACTTAGACTAGTGTCATGCATATGAAACTAGTCTTAGTTACTACTTTCATAATGCAAAGTAACATAAGCATAGATGGTTTCATTTATTAGCTCGTAGACTCATCTTGTCTTGAAAAGCGCTATGTTACAGTATCATCTCTCATTAATTACTTATCACATAAGCAGAATCTTCTCGAAGTGCGCTATGTTACTAGCTAAGTTACTCCCACTATCCCACTATGACTAGCCTTACAAAGAAAATGTCTCTGTGTTGGAAATTGCGACGCTGACTTTGCTGGTCAAAATTATGCACTATCCTACACCCCCAGAATTTTTTAAACCCATTTCGGCTGCTACGGAGTACTGGAATAAAACAGATTACCCAGTCAATTGCTAACACTGGTCCATTCAAGCTAATCCTAGTAGTATCTGTCACCAAGTCTTGGTGCTAGGCTGCTAAGCATGCAAGCTACTGAAAGACCAGAAAATAACAATCTGCAGGAGAAACTATAACAGGCAGTCGAATCGCATCCGCATGGAGATGCAGGGGAGGTGTCGAGCAACTCACCGTAGTCACCGCACGTGGCCGGGTGCATGCGGCCGCCGGGGCAAAGGCACCCGAACGCGTTGGCGCCGTCCTCATACCGGCACCCGCCACCGGTCGCGCTGCACGCGGCGCAGTCCCCGGGCACCGTCCACTCCAGCAGGAACCCGCGCCTCACGATCCCCGCGTAGTCGCCCCACGCCTGCAGCTCCGACCCGGGCAGCACCGGCACGACTGAGTACTTGCACTCCGCCGGCCCCGTCGGCCGGGTATCGTACCTCCGCCCGATGTGCACGGACCAGGCGTCGGTGGTGCCGGAGCAGTTGTTGGGCAGCCAGAGCGACCCCGCGGGCGGCGGCGGCGCGCGCGAGCAGTTGTTGCAGAAGAAGAGCTCCCAGTTGGCGTCGCTGACGGCCAGCTGCGAGAGCGCGAGGCTGCTGGACAAGTTGTACCGCGTGGAGCGGCAGGGGTCGTCTCTGCCGGACACGAGGTTGCTGTGGTACGCCACGACGGAGCGGTTGCCGTAGCTGATGTCCAGGAGGCGGAGGTAGGACTCGCTGAGGGTGGGCGCCGTGGCGCCGGTGGGGTCGTCGCAGGTGACGCCGAAGGTCGGGTAGCCACAGCTCGGTTCGTGGTGGCCGCGCAGCCAGAACGGGTACGTGATGGTCAGGTCGCCGCACGCCGCCGGCGCGCAGCTCGCGTCCAGCGGCTGCGCGCGCGAGCCCGTGGCGGCAAGCAGAGGCAGGAACAGTAGTAGCATCAGCATCTCGATCGGGATTGTTTGAGATATTTTGACTTTTAAGATGTGGAATGAGAGTGGATCGTAACTTGTAATGCGGCCGGGGGATGGTCGTCCATGGACAAGAAGGTAGCGGGTGAAGAGAGCAGCCGATTTTTGTGACATTTTGGCGCTTGATTACGGAGGCTACAGAGTTTGGTCAGCAGTCCAATGTTAGAACTCGGGGAAGATGGTCTTGATCGATCCTCACGGCGTTATTTTAGGTATATTTCGGATGACTTTCGTCCATGCGTGCGAAAATGGGGGAGAGGTGGAACGTGTCTCAGATACTAACTGCAAATATATATTTTTTTGAAGCATCCAGCGGGGAGAAAAGGTTTCCCAAGAGCTGGGAGAGAGGGTTTTTCTGCCTTGATTTTGGATTCAGAATTTTCCGTTTGATTCATTTGCAACCCATTTTTGGAGCGTAATTTCTGTCCAACCAAAACAGGACAAGATCATTACGAAGACGGAAGAAGAGTACTGTTGGCAAGAACACGAAGATGGAGTAGAAAATAATACTTGAGCTAAGTGGACACGTTGCTTTCTCAGAAAATCGATCTGTGACATGTAGGATAGTCGTGAGCCCAATGCATTGACAAGGGCGAAATTGGTAGATTGATTTATTGCCCGTAGATGGGTTTAGGATTTCAAACATAGGAATATTTAATTTTCTCCTCACAAAATGGACTGAAATTTTGGGTTTAACCTATGACTTACTCCCTCTGTCTCATAATGTAAGATGCTTTTTAACTCTAGAGTAGTGTCAAAAAACGTCTTACATTATGAAACGGAGGGAGTATTTTCAATCCCATTTTCAGAAAACCTATGCCTGTTCTTCTTGAGGCCTGGAGCGGATGTCCTCATGAACCAAACTAGTTAAGTGACTGAATCACATAAAACACACAAATTTATTTGTAGTACTCCCTCTGTAGTGATCTAAACGCTCCTATATTAATTTACGGAAGGAGTACTAAATTAGATCTTTTTTTTCAAGGGACCACCTAGGAGTTCGGTACCGAAAAAGTTTCAAGCTTCTATCGGTTGGAACGAATGGCTTTGAGCCGTTGGATAAGTAACATACGGCCATATCTTCTCTTTCTTCTCTCAAACCATTTTCCCCCAACTCGGATGTTCATCTTCTTCTTACATGTGATTTTTGATTCGAGCTCTCATCTAGTCTTGGCCTTGCCTCCAACCCGGACATCACGGCATGCCACGCCTTTCCCGACTCCGGCGAGGTCGCTTTGTGATTTGAGCGGCACTAAAAGACGACAAGCCCCTCACCCTCATTAGTCAATTCCTTGTACTCGCCTCCGTCAGCGATTTAGTAGCCAATTGCGTCGTGCCCATCTCCAGCAAGGTCATGGCTTGGCCTCGGCGGCGGCGCTGTGGCCAGCCACCTTGTTGGCCTCGGACCACCACAACACATTGACCATGGAAACGAAAATCCACCGATCCAATTTTTTTTTCCAGTTGCATGAGGAATAGCAAAGGGAAATGTTTCCCTCCGGACCGCCGGCTGAAGCGACGCGCCGGTCGCCTCTGTCGCTAACGCACATGCCTTTGTGGCCCACATGCAGGAGCGAGCCGCATAAGGACGTGTCTCACTATACACCACACGGACCTTATCTCCTTTCTTCTCCATCGATTTCTTCTCCACCGAAACAGAAATAGCTATCATGCTCTTCTCCACACACCACGGCAAAAACTCCATGGATCCCCACCTCTTCCCATCTCCTTTTAATCCTGCCTCATGTGCCGTCTGCTCCTCGCGCAGGCCGTCGAGCTAATTTTTGCCAGCGGGAGCGCCGTTCCCTATTTCTCACTGCTTTTCTTGTGTGCAGGGACGCGCGGAGCGATCACTGCTTGTGCTACGAACCGGCGACGTCTTGCTGCTACGAGCGGTGACCGACGAGGTGCGGGACGACCAGCGGCGACGCGAGGTGCGGCGGTGCTCCAACTGCATGCACGCAAAGCTGGAACCGGCGTTCCGAGGTGCTACAACCGGCATGCGGCCATGCTACAATCAACGCGCGGCGGCGACGACCACTACTGGCGATTTGCTACAACCGCGGTGTCAACAGCTGCAACCGGTGACAAGAAATGCTACAACCGGCCATCCATTTGCTGGAACCGGTATCAGTTTTTGCTGCCCTCGGCCAGCGATTTGCTGGAACCAGATGCGCGCTCATCGTCAACGTGCGATTATTGCTGGAACCAGTGTATGTTTTTGCTGGAACTAGCTTTTCCTTTTGCTACAATCTTTTTTTGTTTGCTACAATAGAACCAATTCGAGTCTCCCTTCAGAGTTATTTTGCTGGAACCAGCGTCTTTTTTGCTAGAACAATTTTTTTTTGCTACAATCAACCACCGAAGTTTTCTCAATTGAGGTTAAGTTTGCTGGAACCGGTGTGTTTTTTGCTGGAAGCTTATAACGAATTTGCTTCAAACCGGCCACTGAGGATTTTGTTAGTTTTTGCTGGACACCGACTACCGCGGCGAGCTAGAGGCGGGGCTACGCTAGGGATGCTGCAACCATGGCACCCGTGAGCTGGATCTGGTTGTTTTTAGAGCTTCATCCTCAATGAATCGCCTCTGGAATCAATCGCGGCCGTTATGCAATTCCTGCGGCCAAGGGGCGGGACCTCGTGGGAGCTCGCGGGGAACGGCCACAACGGCGACGAGGACGGGTGGTGGTGGTGTGCCCAAGGATGGGCGGGACCTCGTCTTGTTTTTCTGTCGAGCAGTGCTAGGAAGAAGACGACATAGATGGGTCAAATCCAACAGCTACGCATGATTTGATCGGGTGGCTGTGCGTCGACCGGCCCAAATTTGGGCCGGTGCACCGGCGCCTAGCACTACCCAATAGCAAATCCCTTTTTTAACGTGGGTTTGAACTAAATGGCTTGACTGGTACAGTGACATACATATAGCCTGTCTGTTGGCTCGCAGTCACTTAGGCATGTGCAAAACACGTTTGAGGTAAAAATGACATATATGAGATAATTCCCGAAGTAATTAGCAGGTGTAAAATGAGGTAAAACCGAGATGAATTGATACTGACCGCAGACGAGGAGCGGGTAGGACACGCCGTAGGAGCAGTGGCACTGGAAGATATCGTAGTCGGTGTCAATCCGGCAACGTCCACCGCTCTCCTTGCACGCCGCGCAGTCGCCGGCCGTGTAGTCCAGAAGAAACCCGCCCTTCATCAGCTGCCAGTAGTCCTTCCCGGCCGCCCCCGGGTACCCCAGCACCGGCATCATGGAGACATTGCAGCCCCCATGCACCGGCCCCCACTGGTCGTCGGGCTTGTACCCGCCGGCGAGCAACGCGAACGAGTTGAACGTGATGGACACGTTGGACCCCTTGGTGCAGTTGACGGGCGCCCACGTAGGCGGCGCCGGCCGCGCGTGCAGGTCGGTGCAGTCGTAGAGGAAGAAGAGCTCCTGGTTGGCACGGCTGATGCTGAAGGGCGCGAGGCCGAGGTCGGAGGAGGCGTTCACGTGGACCTCGATGTCGCAGGTGCCGTCGGAGAGATCCCAGTTGGAGAGCTTGAAGGTGCCGTCGTCGTAAGAGATCTCCAGGATCTGGTACCTCCAGAGGGAGTTCTTGAGGGAGGCCGTGCCGTTGCTGTCGCAGCTGACCTGGAACGCGTGGTAGCCGCACTCCGGCGAGTGCGTGCCGCTGAGCCAGAACGGATACTCGATGCGCAGGCCCCCGCACGCCGCCGCCTCGCAGGACGACCACAAGGCCGGCGGCGACGGCGGCGTCGTGGTGTTGATGGCGTGGCTGGCTACGATAGACAGTAGCAGCGTGGCCGAGCAGAGCACGGCGGCGGCCGGGGCACGAAACGGAGGCATCGTCGCGTCGATCGATCTTGTTTGCTACGGGATGGGCGAGGCTAGCTTGGAAGAGCTTTGCAGCGTAGAGATGGTCAGAGCGGGATGATGAATTGTGGATGAGGGGATTGCTGAGTAGAAGCAATGGTGGCCGGATGTATTGAACCTTCGTCGTCGTCACCGAGTTTGACTGAAGTGGACACCACCACCTCGCCGGCGAGTGGCCGAGTGGGAGCTCACCCGCCACGTGGGTCCTCACGGCGGCGCTGGCCCGGTTGCCAGTGGCCGGAGGAAGGTCGTCGGTCCGGGTCTGGGTTTGAACGCATCCTTACCTACTGCACGGGAAAAACAACCTTTCCGCCTCTACCCTTTTCCGCGAGCAAGTAAAGTAAAACAGCCGCGTGCTCTGGTCGTTACCGTATCCTTGTCGTGACGGTCATTTTGATCCGGCTTTCCGCGTTCACGGGAGAAGGTAGTATCATGCATACGCGTGGACGACTGTCTTGTTTTTCTCACACGCGCTGTAACAATTTGTTGTAAACGAGTGCTTGCATGTTATGCCTCTGTATCGATGCAAAAAAAAAAAAGACAGAGCAAGTTGAGCCTTTGTATGCGTACGTACGTAGACTTTGACCCAGGAGGAGGAGGAGTCTTCCGTATCGGACAAGAGGCGTTACGCCTGCATGACTGCATGCATGCATGCATGCATCGACGTGGGGCCCATCCACCCAAATCAGCGCATGGTTCTATTTCTATCTAGAGCGCCACCACACGAGACGCCGCCACGGCGTTCCAGCCGCCGTCGCTGGCACGGCAAGGTTGACTACGAGTGAAGGAACGAAGATGATAAACCAAGGAGCCAGCCTTTGTCTTCTTCACCAAACATCCCAAAGGCTCCTTCACATTCGCTCCTTTTTTTACAACCACCCTATCACTTCTCCTACTCACTACCAACTATGTGTAACTCATGTGTGGTACGTATGTTTCATCTCATTATATATTTTCTCTCTACCAAATTAACTGATCTACATGCCCTTTCCCTATGATTTCCTTGCTTTTATATGCCATGTTCTCGAGCTCTTTCTCGTGTTTCTCCACATGTCGATGATCAAGACGTCTTTCTAATTTTGTATCTTGTTGTTTGCCAGTGCCGGCGCTCTCCTCGAGTATGCATGCTAGCTAGTAGTTGGTCGGTGTGCGTGCGGTGTCGTTTCCTTCCGCTTTTCTTCTCCGCCTTCAGGATCTAGATGTGTCACTACGGTCACCATGGTTCAACGCCATCACCGAGGGAGGTTAGGATCAATGGGGTTCGATCTAGGGTTTTTGCATTTCTCTAATTTTTTAGGTCAAAGCTTGTAAATTTTTTATTCAAAGGCTCGTTTAGATAGTTGAAAGCTTTAGTGTTTTTGGTGGAGAGCTCGTGCAGCAACAATAGAAAGCTTGGTTATTTGTTCCTTAAAATGCTTATAAGAAATAGTTGTGCTTTGCGGATTGTTTGTTGAAAGTTTGATGAATGTTGGTGTTGGACTAAAGCCAATTAATTAATAATGGTTCGAACCCGCCTTCCTTTTGTAATGGTTGTTTGTTTTCCTATGGCTTCAAAAAACAAGGCTACACTTGAATAGTGTCACAACCAAGGTTTTGGATCCCGAGTGGACCTTTTTTCTAGAAGGGCACCGAAATTTGCGGTCGATATAGAAATTCATGGTAAACATGAAATATTATAAAAAAATCAGACGAAATTTAAAATCAAAACAATAATATAGACGAAATACCAATGTATTTGTTTGAGTTTAGTCTAGTGTTGGTGTCGGTTGGCGTCGGCCACCAGCACTACTGCGTAAGTACACATGATCTAAAGTTTATAAAACCCTTTTGGGTGCTTACCTGCTAGTTTGACCTAAGTGGCAGACTTTGAAAATAAAATTGCTTTCGCTCTAAATAAAAATGCTTTAGTACGGGAAATGGGACTGCCAAACAATAATATAGGCTAACAGAAAGTTGCAGAGAACAATCTCAGCTGATTGAAGGCGACACAGTGATGTTGCGTACCTGACGATTTGGGTGCGCCCCATGCAGAAGTCGTCGTTGCCGTCCTAAAGCACGTGAACGTCCATGCATCGCGCGCCGCCTGCCGACGGTGACCGCACAGGCCGCCGGATTTCTCGCAGCCGCCGCACTCCCCGCTCGCCTCCGGTCTCCAGCTCAGCTCGAACCCCATGTTCAGCGCCGGTATGATGGCGTCCAGCGGTCCGCTGGATGCTGCGCCCGTCGGCGCGCTCGTCCTGCCGAGCAGGGACCTCCTGAGCACCGGCATCCCCACCACGTCCTGGCACAGCCCGGCGTAGCTGTAGGGCGTGAGGTCGTCGCCGTCCCGGAAGACGTACGAGTGGTGCCGGCCATCGCCCTCCAGGCACGCTAACTGGTGCGCCGGGATGCCGAGGAAGGAGCAGTGGATGAAGAAGGTGAGGTTGGCGTCCCTGGACGTGAGCGACAGCGGCGAGCCGTCAGGGAGGGTGAGGTTGCGGCCGACGAGCGGGCACGTGTTGGACCGGGAGAAGACGCCCAGGTCGAACAGGGACACCGTGCGGTCGCCGTACAGGATGTGCGTCACCGCGTAGTCGCCCGACGGGAGCCGCAGGACCGGCGTGTCGCGCCGGCACTCCAGCCGCAGGCTCGGGTACCCGCAGTGATGGGAGCCGTTCAAACTGCCGTTCGCGCCGCCGCCGCCGCCTCCGTCGATCCAGAACGGGTACCGGATGTCCACGGCGTGCCCGCACCGGTACGACGGGCAAGCGGACGTGGTGCCCGTGGTGTTGTTGTTTGGATTTGGGACTCTCTCCGTGGCCGCGACGCCGGCGACGACGACGATGCTACTCGAGAGGAAGAGGAAAAAGTGGAGGTGACAGGTAATCGGGAGCGTCACCATCGCCATTAATTGTTGCACTCCACTCACGGATGGCTTTGGCTTTGCCTTTCCGACAGGAGAATCCATCAATTCTTGTTGAACCGGCCGGGACTGAGATCATGCGTAATTGATTGTTACCATTTCGCGCGGGTAACTCTATTTCATCCAAGATGTGTGATGACCAACTGAAGAGAGAGATGTGTCGAGATATTTGCTCAAATCCTGCCAAGGTACCAATGCCGTAATAGATAATGCTCCCGACGTGCCAACAGCTTCACCAACTGAAGAGAGCGATGTGTCAAGATATTTGCTGAAATCCTGCCAAGGTACCAATTCCATAGCGTGAAGTTTATTTTAAACCTTGAATTCATAGAGCCGGTCGGAATTAAACCCTGAACTCTAAATCCCTGAAGTCCACACCCTGTATTCATTGATACCGGTCAATCTCAACCCCAAGCCTGTTCGATGTTGTTTGGCTCACAGGGAAAAAGGCGATCCCGGTCGGGATCACACACTACTCTAAGGCCTCGTTTGGTTGCGGTGGATCCCTTCCAATTTCCCGTGTGGGAAAACCACGAGCCGAATTGACCCCCGGTGAGCCCATGACGCTATTTGGTCGCACACGACCCCTGTCCTTTCCTCGGGCCTTCCCCGGGAGAGACTTCCACGCATCAACATGTCGGGGAGGAAACCCTCGAGCTCGAGAGGCGACCGACTGGATCCACGCCTCCACCCCTCCCAAGATTCTCCCTCGGACTACCGGAGGCGACGCCGCGGAGGGCCACACCTCCGCGCTCGTGCCCTCCGAGCTCAACTCAGTCACGAAGCTCTTCTTCCCTAGGGCGACGCCGGCGGCGACAGCGACAGCGTGACATTCCTCTTCCTACTGCGACCAAGGTTATCCCCATTCTCCTCTCCCCCCTCGTCTCTAGTTTGCTTCTCCGTGTTGATGCCTTCGTCCCTTCGCCATGTGCAGTCTTACTGCTCCAGATCCACAGGCAACCTCTGGCTCTGCTTTCTTGCTGCATCCGTAATGACTTTGGCAGTTGTAGATCAGGAGAGGTAGGTGTCTCTCGATTATATCAAACACTTCACCGGGACCAGGCCATCTCAATTTGTTATGTCAGGCTTTTGATATATAGATTCTAACAACCTTTGGCCCGTTGGACTTTTGACGGGAGATAAAAGCTCCCACTCTTGGCCTTATTTATTTATTTATTTATGATAATCTGTTGGCATTCTTCTCAAATATCGTACTTTTACAAAATATATAAATTCGTATACATGTGGTCTCTTCTAACAAAGTTAACAGAGAAAATACAATGATATTCTACATGATGTTGACAATGTATAATATACTTCTGCAATTTAACATCAGTTTTAAGGCGAAGAAAATTACCTCAGGTTTCGTGGTGGTCTAAATATTATGCTAGTGTGCGCATATGCTGAACTTAATACGCAGTTTAATCCTTCGATTCATATATCTAGCTATGCTTAGTCTCAGATTTGGTTCCTGAACAATCTTGTGATGTTATGTACCAGATCTTGAAAGCAAACTTTCTAATTTATTTACTTTGCCCCATTCTTGCCAAGTTACTGCCTCTTAAATCGGCTACATGCCTAGTGTGTTTGTGCTAAACTAGGTACATGCCTATTGTCTCTGTATATATACAGTCGTGCAAAGAATATGATGTGGTCTGAAAAATAACATATGGAAGGGGCTAGCCTTGTCCTAATTTTAACTCTGAATCTTTAGGATAACTTGAAGTTTGCTTGTCTTGCCCATAATAATGGTGTATCCAATTAATTGTGTAAAAAAGTATTAGCTATTGTAATTTAATTTCACTGGTGAAAGTAGGGTATCTAGTTTTTTGGCAGGGAGTACTAGTATTAATTAAGCTAACAGTTCAATTTAACTAATCCCATTCAAGTTGTTCCCTCCTGTACTAGGCAATTGAACCATGGTTTATTTTATTTTCAATCCTATTATGTTTGAGCATAGGCAAAAAAATCAGGTAGTATGTTAGAGCATCTACAACCAGAATTGCCTAATATGAGTCCCTAATACAAGTCGAACGATAAATTTAGAGCATAGTTCATTGCCAATGGGACGCAAAAGACATCGTTCGTCGGATTACTACAAATAATGTAAAACTAGATAAAATGTAAAACGCGGAGTGGGACTGCAGGTGCTGGCGCCTGAGGGGAAGGGACACACCCTCCCAGCACCGAATCTTGAGCGGCGCAGAGCGGGGCGGGCGGGCGATCACGGCCCGCATTTTGCCGGTGGGAGGTGGAGGAGCTAGCGGACGCGACGGAGCTTGTGTTCCCCAGTGTCCAAGCGCGAGCACTTGATGGCGATGCAGAGCGCGGGCTCCTCCTCGTCCGGGACCGCTCACTGTGAGTGAAGAACAGACACATCATCCCTAGCTGGCTCATTTCGAAAGAAAAATCCAACTACTACATGCACGCAGCTAATCTACTACTCCCTTCGTCCTATAATATAAGACGTTTTTTGACACTAATATAGTGTCAAAAAACGTTTTACATTATGAGACGGAGGCACTAGTGTAAAAAAAAGTCTTAAGTTATGGGACCGAAGAAGTACTATCTAGCACTATAGCGGGGAACATTAATAGCTGAGGGATGCATGGACTAGCAGGTAATGCAAAACAACACGTTTGCTTCCCTGTGTGATGTGAGCCTAACGTTATTGCAGGGCCCAGGGCCAGTCGATGCTGCTCAATCATTGTTGTGCCATGTGAGCCTAACGTTATTGCAGATGCAGATGCAGATGCTCCACCACACAAACCACAAACAACCATCGATTGAAGCTTCATTCAAGCCTTCAAGCCATGGAGAAGACGGTCGTTCTGTACCCCGGCCTCGCTGTGAGCCACTTCGTCCCCATGATGCAGCTCGCCGCGCCCCTCCTCCAGCACGGCTACGCCGTCTCCGTCGCGCTCATCGACCCCGCCGTCAAGGAAGACATCGCCTTCGGCGCCGTCGTGTCCCGCGTCGCCGCTTCCATGCCGTCCGTGCGCTTCCACACGCTCCCGAGCGTGGAGGACGTGCCCGATCTAACTCAGGACACGCAGTTCCCCGCCGGCTACCTCGAGCTCATACGCCGCTACAACGAGCGCCTCCACGGCTTCCTCTGCTCCATGCGCCCCCGGAGCGTCCAGGCCGTGGTCGTCGACTCGCTGTCCAGCGAGGCGCTCGGCGTCGTAAAGAGGCTCGGGATTCCTGGCTACAACTTGTTCACCTCCAGCGCCTCCGTCCTCGCCGCCTTCGCCCAGCTTCCGACACTCCTCGCAGAGGGCGGAACGAGCTTCAACGAGCTAGGAGACACCCCTCTCCAGCTCTTCGGCCTTCCACCCATGCCGGCTTCGCACCTAATGGACGAACTGCTTGAGGACCCGGAGAGCGACAAGTATAAGGCGATGATGGCCTCGCTGCCCCGGATTTTCGAGGCCGACGGCACGCTGGTGAACACGCTCGAGTCGTTGGAGGCTCGGGGAGTGGCTGCTCTCAAAGACCCTCGGTGTGTCCCCGGCCGGGTGTTGCCTCCGGTGTACTGCGTCGGGCCATTTGTCGGCGGCATCGCCGCCGCCGAGGCGAAAGAGCGTCACGAGTGCCTCGCTTGGCTAGACGGCCAACCGGACCAGAGCGTCGTGTTCCTCTGCTTCGGGAGCATCGGCATAGGAAACCACTCCGAGGAGCAGCTCGGGGAGATCGCCGTCGGGCTTGAAAACTCCGGCCACCGCTTCCTGTGGGTTGTCCGAGCCCCGGTCAGCGACGACGACCCGGAGAAGCCGTTCGACCCCCGTGCCGACCCGGACCTCGACGCGCTTCTGCCGGATGGGTTCATGGAGCGCACCAATGGCCGTGGCCTCGTCGTCAAGCTGTGGGCACCGCAGGCGGACGTTCTCCGCCACAAGGCCACTGGGGCGTTCGTGACGCACTGCGGATGGAACTCGGTGCTGGAGGGCGTCGTGGCGGGCGTGCCGATGCTGTGCTGGCCGCTGTACGCGGAGCAGAAGATGAACAAGCTGTTCATGGTGGGGGACATGGGAGTCGCCGTGGAGATGGTCGGGTGGCAGCAGGGGCTGGTCAAGGCCGGCGAGGTGGAGGGCAAGGTAAGGCTTGTCATGGAGTCCGAGGAGGGCAGAGAGCTCAGGGCGCGGGTCGTGGCGAATAAGGAAGACGCCGCTGCATCATGGAACAACGGCGGGTCGTCGCGCGTGGCGTTTGCCCAGTTTTTGGCGGACGTGGCCAGCAAACAGGATCGGGCTTGCACTCGGGAAGGAATCCATGAGACTCAGTGATGCGTGATGTTTCTGAGTCAAGCTTTTCCAGAGACAAGATGGCACTGCACCATTTTACAAGCCGTTAAGATGACAAAATTCATGAAGTATTTTCTTTGATTTTAGTAGTCCAACTTCATTCTTTTCATCAATCCGTTATGTGGTTCACTTTCTTGAAACGAAGGTACACACACCTCATGAATCATGATGGCATCCAGATTAAATCTGACTAAAGATTAAACATGATCCCATCTGAAATTTCTAGTACTCCAGTACTCCCAAAATCTTCAGTTAATATCAGTGAGAAGTTAACTGAATCAAACTGAATATTTTAATGAATTTTCTTAAATTGGTGAACTGCTGTATTTGCTGCTGTCATAATGATTGTAATTCTACAAGTATCGACAATAATTATTGAAGTATCAACCGAACGACGATGCTAGAGAGGAAGAGGAAAAAGTGGAGGTGACAGGTAATTGGGAGCGTCGCCATCGTCATTGTTGCTCTCCACTCACGGATGGCTTTGCCTTTGTTGAACCGGCAACCGGGAGCGAGATCATGCGTAATTGATTGCTACCATCTCGCGCGGGTAACTCCATTTCATCCAAGATGTGTGACCACGAACTGAAGAGAGAGGTGTGTGAAGGTATTTACTGAAATCCTGCCAAGGTACCAATTCCATAATAGAAAATGCTCCCGACTTGCCAACAGCTTCACCCAAGCATACCAAAAGAAAAAAAAACAGTGCTAAGGGAATGTGTGCCTGTACTCTGTATAAGATGGCATGTAGTAGAAATTTAGTGACGTGGAGCAAAGGGTAAGAAACTTGGAAAAGAAAGGGAACTATAGAATTGCACACAGCCGAGCTACGTCGCTGGGAGAAGTGGCGAGATCATGCCATGACTAAGCGCGCACCTGCAGAAACAGAGAAAGAGAAGAACAGTGTTCCGTCCAGCTCAACATTATATTTACAAGCAACCCACTAAATTGGTGTATTTAAAGAAAGTGCAAATGAGTTATGATTTTTTTTAAATATATTAATGAGCCGCATAGACGCTATATTATTTGTTCACCCAGCATAATAAAGCACTGTATTTTTTTAAATTGGTTGAATATGTGCCACATTTTTGGTGGCTGACATGTAGGCCAATATGTTAAAGCCTACGCAAGCATTGTCAATTTAGTCAACAAATGATTTTAACATCCACAGCTATTGGATTTACATCCAATGGCCGGCATGCATCTTCATTCTCTTATCTACTTCCACCAGCGCCGTCGGGATCGCCTACTCCCGCTTTCGACGGCTAGCGGCTCTGCTTAGCATGCCTCGCTGCAAGGCGCTACCCTACCGCCGGCAAGCCATCCCTCCACACCTCCTGTTGTTCTTCGCCGGCTGCAGCCCCACGCCGCTCCAGAACCAGTTAACCCTTGTACTCCTCTCCGTCTGCGACTCCACTGCCGCGCCTTCCCATCTCCCGTTCGTTCCCATACGGGGACTCGCGGTTGTCCATCGCCTTGGTGCGTTCGGCGTGGCGTGGTCAACAAAGTCATCGGAAGAGAATTGTACGTGGAGAGACTGACAGTACGAATGCACCTGGTCCATGGACACACTCATGCAACTGCTTCCTTATTATGCGAAAAAAATTATTCCTCCCCAGACAGCTGGGACCTTGATACGTCTCCAACGTATCTATAAAATTTTCTTGTTCCATACTGTTATATTATCATTTTTGGATGTTTTACAATCATTTTATAACAACTTTATATCATTTTTTGGGACTAACCTATTAACAAAGTGCCCAATACCAGTTGTTGTTTTTTGTTTTTTTTACTTCGCAGGAAATCAATACCAAACGGAGTCCAAATGCAGTGAAACTTTTTGTAGAATTTTCTGAATCAGAAGACAACCGATGGGCCAAATAAGTACTAGAGGGGGCTCCGAGGGGAGCACACCACCAGGGCGCGCTGCCTCTTCACCCTATAAATTGCCAAATATTCCAAAAACCCTAGGGGAGTCGATAGATCAAAAGTTCCGCCGCCGCAAGCCTCTGTAGCCACGAAAAACCAATCTAGACCCCGTTCTGGCACCCTGCCAGAGGGGGAAATCATCACTGGGGGCCATCTTCATCATCCCGGCGGCCACCATGATGAGGAGGGAGTAGTCCACCCTCGGGGTTGAGGGTTTGTACCAGTAGCTATGTGTTTAATCTCTCTATCTCACTATCGTGTTCTTGAGATGGCACGATCTTGATGTATCGCGGGCTTTGTTAATATAGTTGGATTATATGGTGTTTTCCCCTCTCTATCTTGTTGTGATGAATTGTGTTTTTCCTTTGAGATTTCATTTTTATTGGATTGAATACTTTTATGGGTTTGAGAACACTTGATGTATGTCTTGCTATGAATACCTGTGGTGACAATGGGGTATCATATTGATTCACTTGATTTGTGTTTTGGCACTTAACTCGCGGATTCCCGAGGTGACATTGGGGTAATCTATGCATAGGGGTTGATGCACGTTCTCGTCTTTGTTTCTCTGGTAGAAATCTTAGGGCACCTTTTAAGGTTCTTTGTGTTGGATTGAGTATTATGAATCTGAAATAATTTGATGCATATCATATAATCAACTCATGGATACTCGCGGTGGCATTGGAGTATCTAGGTGACATTAGAGTTGGTTGATGTGTATCATATGGTGTTATTTTAGTACGAACTCTTGGTTAGATTGATCGGAAATAATAGCTTGGTGTTTTTTTAGTACGAACTCTAGAATAGATTGATCGAAAAGAATAACATTGAGGTGGTTTCGTAGCCTACAAACAATTTCTTCTTATGTTCTCCGCTAGATAATAACTTTGGAGTGATTCTTCATCGCACGTTGAGGGATGATTATATGATCCTATTATGTTAGCATTGTTGAGAGATTGCACTAGCGAAAGTACACACCCTAGGCCTGATACGTCTCCAACGTATCTATAATTTTTGATTGTTCCATGCTGTTATATTATCATTCCTGGATGTTTTACAATCATTTTATAGTCATTTTATATTATTTTTTGGTACTAACCTATTTACATAGTGCCCAGTGTCAGTTGCTGTTTTCTGCATGTTTTTACATTGCAGGAAATCAATATCAAACGGAGTCCAGCGAAACTTTTTGTGGATTTGTTTGGGCCAGAAGACATCTAGTGGGCCAAGAAAGCACCAGAGGGGTGCTCCGAGGGGAGCACAACCCACCAGGGCGCGCCTGGAGGCCCAGGCGCGCCCCGGTGGGTCGTGCCCACCTCAGGTGCCCCCTGAACCACCTCTTTGCTCTATAAATACCCCAATATTCCAGAAACCCTAGGGGAGTCGACGAAAATCAATTCCAGCCGCCGCAGAGTCCAGAAACACAAGATCCAATCTAGACACCATCTCGGAGGGGTGCATCATGTCCATTGGTGCCTCTCCGATGATGCGTGAGTAGTTCTTTGTAGACCTATGGGTCCGTAGTTAGTAGCTAGATGGCTTCCTCTCTCTCTCTCTCTCTTGATTATCAATACAATGGTCTCTTGGAGATCCATATGATGTAAGTATTTTTGTGGTGTGTTTGTTGGGATCCGATGAACTTTGAGTTTATGATCACACTAGTGCAAAACCGGTCTTTAGTGCCGGTTCGTGACGACCTTTAGTGCCGGTTCGCCAACCGGCACTAAAGAGTGGGGACTAAAGGCCCCCCCCATTTAGTACCGGTTCGTCACGAACCGGCGCTAAAGTGCAAGCACGTGGCATGAGCCAGGCCCATGTGCGCGTAGGTCTTTAGTACCGGTTGGTAACACCAACCGGTACTAAATGTTTGGGTGTTTTTTTAATTGTTGCTTTAATTTTGTGTTTTCAATTTGGCTTTATTTTCCATTTAATTCTTTTTTGTTTGCTGGTATTTCACGATACTACAAATTGTACACGTTATGCATATATATAAATATATTTTCTCATACGTAGAACCGCATATATATGTATATATATATATATATATATATATATATATATATATATATATATATATATATATATATATATATATATATCATCGAATGTCTCATAGCCAACACATCATTAACTATTCACACATACACATGTATATACATATACAATTTCTCCTACATGTTGTCTTGGTGCCTTGAGCATGCACGATGACAAGTGGTTCATGGGGCGGTAGCGGGTAATAGTATTCTCCTTTGGGATCTATGACCTGGTCGAGCAAAAATCCGCTATTTCTCTTGAAGTGCTAGTATGCGCTCCTCGGGTAGGAGCTTATCCCGCACCTCTCTGAACTGTTAAGAAGGAGATCAATATGCATGTGTATTAGTTGTGTTACAAGATATCGATAATGGTGTGAATAGAGTTCTGACAATGTACCCATTCTTGTCTTTGAGATCTGCTCCTTTCGGACGCCATCATGTAATGTTCTCGCAAACGTAGAATGCATTAAAGATCATTCCCGGCGCCTGCTTCGGGGCCTTTACGAGAATGGAATTGAATCAGATAATGATTAATCAAGCATGCTAATTAATTAATGGTATTGAAACAAGAATTAAAGAGATGGCTAGCTAGCTAGTACTACTTAATTATTTACCCTTGGTCTATGCCAGAACAACTTTTTTGGCCATTTGCTTGGAGTCACCTTGATGAACTTTGCCCAAGCCCTGCCCACCGGCAAAGAAAATCAATAAAGGGGTTATTAAATAGTTCATATCAAGAAATGAAGAACTAATAATAGGCCGAGATATAGTTAATAATGATTGAAATTACCTGTTGACTATCCCCTTCATGATGGTGTAGTCTTTATCTTCTTTAAGTAGCGAGTCGAGTACTTCGACTATTGCTTTTTCAACTTTAATGACTAACAAGATCCAGTGGAAACTGCATGCGCACACGTTTGCATGTCTTAATTAAGTAGGCATGTGCATAAAATTAATCAACTATATATCGTAAACGTACACACTTAGTTATTAACATCTAGCTAGCTAGTAAGCAAAAACAGAATTTGTATTAACTCACGTGAAGTTGTAAGGAAATAGTATATCTTCATTGCTATTGAGGCACTTCAAGAACTCTAGCATGCTTTCCTCTACACCTGCTTTAGAAGTTGCAAGATTCGATGTGTACTCATTAATGGTATTTGGGTCAATGAACCCAATGCCATAGCGTCCAGATTTTTTCATTTCATACATCTTCATCCTGCATATAATACCACAGAAATATATAGTGAGGATAATTACATGTAATGATTGATAAAAATTTACAGAAAGAAATCACTTACAAACAATAGCAACTGACGAGAGATTTGTCGAATACGTCTTGATTGTATAACTGATATAGTTCTGAATACTCAACGCACAGAGCTTTCTCATGGTAGTAATGCTCCTTCTTGACATTCACCATGAGGGACTCTCGATTGGAAATCTTGGTAATGTTCATGTACCATTGATGCAATTCATACATTCTCGTTGGGAGGTCCTTGACCTTGTCTGGGTGGACCAAAGGTTTGCCCCGGGCATATTTCCATTTTATTTCCTCCTCTCTTAGCGGAGACATGGGTTCAATTTCGAGGAGTTGTCCAACAGAGATCTTGAGCATTTCAGCCTGCATTATATGCTCCTCCGTTATTACCACATCGCCTAGCTGGGGAACTTTAACGGTTTGCCCACAATAATATTGGGTGCGCAGCCTCCTCTCATGTGTTGTTGTTGGCACAACAAGCGGGGAGATCGATTGCGCCGCCTGTTCTCCCAGCTGGGGAACGGTTTTCCCGCATTTTTTGCCCGCTGCTTGTTGGCTCGCGCTCGAGCTCGCTTCCTTCTTTAGCCGTTCTCGATGTAGTTTCCTGATTTGGCGCTCACAGTCCGGGTCAACAGGCTTGGGAGCTGGTTCTCTAGCCATTTTAATGAAGTGGTCAATTACTTTCTCAGGCACTTTCTCCTTTGGCGGCGATGCCGGTTTCGGTCCAAAATGGGCATCCACTTGGGCCTGCACTATGGCTGCGTTTTGCTCCTTAGTCATGTCGTAAGGCCTCACGAGGAAGAGGAGCGAGGCTTGGACCATATTTACATCGCTTGTCTCCGCTGTACTTTCCTGAACTACCTCGACTTCGTGCATCGCCACGCACCATAGCTGCGGCATGTCTCTTCTGCGATTGCTGAGACGGCGGAGACGGCTGACGTGGCTGAGTTGGACCAGGAGAAGTGGCCTGACGATGTGCCGGACTTGAAGCAGGAGGTGTGGCCTGACACGGTGCCGGACTTGAAACCGGAGAAGTGGCATGACGCTGTGCCGGACTTGAAACCGGAGGAGTCAGCTCACACGTTCGGGGACTTGGAGGAGGTGGCGGACTTCGAGGAGGAGTCGGCTCACGCGTTCGTGGACTTGGAGGAGCGGGAGTTCACTGACTCGGTGGCGGAGTCGGCAGACGACACGGTGTCGGTGGACTTCGAAAGATGATGCAATCCTTTCTCCATAGGATGATACGATGTATGGCCTCTCCCAGTGTGCACTCGTATTCACCTCCAGGAAAGTCAAGCTGTAGCCCCGAATATGGGACCACCACTTCATCAACCATGACACAAGCATAGCCCTCTTGAATCGGGATGCAATGGAAGGTTGCTTCAGGGGTAACTCGAAAAGCAACGCCGTCCGCCACCTTCATGGATATGTTCTTCATTTTGGAGTGTAGCTCACAGTTAGTGTTCTCTATGATGTCATCCACAGTGGTATCTATCCGCAGTGTGTCGCCCGGGGCGTAACCAACGCCGCTTCTCGGCATGGATGGGACGGTGCTATCCAATGTCGGACGATCATCCGCTTCTGCCGCCGCCTTTGAGACCCCCTTTCCGGCTAAGTGAGTCGATCTCGTTCTTGCTTGGAATTTGAGTGCAGTGTCCGCGTGCCTTGCTTCTAGGCCTTGAAGGCGTTCAAGGCCCCGCTTCCTTTGCTCCTCCTCCAGCTTCCTTTTCTTCTCCTCCTCCATCTTCCTTCTTGCACGGGTCCTGCAGTCCTCGTTCCATTCTGAAAAGCCCTCATACCAGGGAATAACGCCCTTGCCTCGTGTTCTTCCGGGGTGTTCAGGATTTCCCAGGGCGCGCGTAAGCTCGTCGTTCTCTCTGTTGGGTGTGAACACCCCCTTTCGAGCTTCTTGTATTGCGTCAACTATTTTTTGTTCGGCTCCTTTTAGACTTGCCTTCCGCGAAACTTCGCTTTCGGTTCAACGCACCCCCATGCGCATAGAACCAAGTTCTGCACCTGGGGGGCTAGTTCCTAGTAACCGGTGTGACCCCTGCATCCTCCATCTCTTGCTCAGACTTATCCCACTTAGGCAATCCCACCGTGTAGCCACCTGGACCTAGCCTATGGAACTGCGTCTTTTTTGCGGCATTTGCCTTGTTTTTGATCGACCGTTCCTTAGCTAATTCTGAATCCTTGAAGGTCACAAAATCGTCCCAGTGCTCTCTTTGATTCTCCAGTGTTCCCGTGAATTCTGGAGTCTTCCTTTCATTAGCGAGGTAGTTGGCCCATACAGTTTTCTTGTGGGTGTTGAATGCAATTGCCATCTTCTTAAGAGCAGCGCCCTTCACTTTGTCCACATCTGCTTTAGTGAAATGATCTGGTAGGGTGAAATGTTCCATCGAGATTTCCAAAGGGCTTCTTTATTCTGCCGTCGACCCAAGTAACACCTGGACGTTTAGTCTTTGGCTCTTTCCATTCTTGAATGGAGATCGGGAGTTTGTCCTTCACAAGAACTCCGCACTGACGAGTCCACTTGTTCGCAATGTTCTTAGGCGTGAGGGGTTCACCACTAGGTTTGATGGATTCGATGTTGTACTTTACACCATCCTTCAACAATCTGCCTGGGCCTCGCTTTGTCCTGCTGTCTGTAGAAGCAGATTTGCTCGATCCAGAGGCCTGAAAGAAGAATGATCGATTAGTTAATATATCTTCAATAAAAAAACATGTGATGATCACCATGATGCCTGCTTATATAAATATACCTCGCCGGTAGTCTTTGTTATTTGAAGATCAGCATTGTCCGTGTCATCATAATCATAATCATAGTTCATGACTTCATCAGCTCGGTCGTCGAGATCGAATATCTTTTCATCACCCTCTCCGGTATTGTTCAGATATTGGGAGCAATCATCTGCTTCATTCAGATCATCTAGCCTGTGAGGGCTGCGTATGATGTCGAACAATTCCTCTTCTCTCTCTCTGCCGGTATTTTCCGCCACAGCTTTTACTTAACTAATACAGAAGAAATATAAAACAATTTAATTAGTATTCAAATTACAATGCATGGATGCAATCAATAAGGAAAAACTGAATCTCGAATACATCGTCTTAATATATATAATCTCGAATACATCATCGTCTTAATATATATAATCTCGAATACATCGTCTCGAATATTATATATCGAATACATCACTGGCTAGGTATCTAATAAAGATCGAGTACTAAAGAAGAATCTAGGGCGCCACTCGCGGTTCCTGGGGCGCGGGCGGTGCACACCCAAAGAGAAGGAACCATCACAGGATCATATCTCCGGTCATCTGCCCAAAGAACCCGCCAAGTAGTGGAGAACTCCGACGTCGTCCATAGCAGCCATGTAGCAATGGACGTGCTCATCTTCCTCCCTGACACGGCGATGCACCACCTCCGGCGGGGCCGGCTTCCTCTGCACCGAATGTGGCCCACGCGAACGCCACCAAAGAAGATCAGGGTCGACGACGGGACCCAAGGTCGGGTTCCTCACCAAGCAGTGCGCCCCTCCAAGTAGCACCTCCCAGTGCCAGCCCGGCGGAGCCCAGTCACGGACATGGGTCCTCTGAAGCAGGACATCGTCGCGAACGGGTCGACGGCGAGGATGCGGGCCGGGCATATCGTCGAGAACAAATACTATATGCCCGCAAAAAGTAACATTTTTTAAATGATTTGATTGT
Source organism: Aegilops bicornis (assembly GCA_021605145.1). NCBI lineage: Eukaryota > Viridiplantae > Streptophyta > Magnoliopsida > Poales > Poaceae > Aegilops > Aegilops bicornis. Next base: position 33,403,885 of record CM038671.1, on the reverse strand, counting down.
GATAACTAAAATTCTATATATATATATGCAAATTCTAACAATTTGAGATTAATCTAATTCATCTAACTAAAACTAATTATAAAATTTAACAAATACTATAGGCCCAAAAAACTATTTATATACCTAAAAAACAAAAAAATGCTAACATTTCTATAAATATTTCTATAACTAAAAAACAGAAAACATTTATAACATTTCTATATAACTAACAATTCTAATATTTATATAACTAAAAAACAGAAAAATTGCTAACATTTCTATAAATATTTCTATAACTAAAAAATAGAAAACATTTATAACATTTCTATATAACTAACAATTCTAATATTTATATTACTAAAAAACAGAAAAATTGCTAACATTTCTATAAAAAAATGGCGCGCGTGTGTGTGTGTGTAGTGTGTGTGTGTGTGTGTGTGTGTGTGTGTGTAGTGTGTGTGTGTGTGGACAACTAGACATGGCGGCCGGGGCGAGCTCACTGGCGAGGCGACGACGGGGCGGCGACGACGGGGGCGGGGCGGCGACGACGGGGCGACAGGACGGGCGGCGACGACGGGCGGGCGGCGACGACGGGACGGCGGGCGACGCCGACGGGCGGCGACAAGGCGGGTACACGGCTGGGTCGGCGACGAGGACGGGGCAAGGCCGATCGGCAGGCGGCGCGACGGAGGGACGAAACAGAGGGAAACTGAAATTTTTTCAAGTGTTGTATATATAGGTTGGACCTTTAGTACCGGTTGGTAGCACCAACCGGTACTAAAGGTCTGTTTTGGTCAGGCCAAGCGGCGGGAAGCGCCCCCCTTTAGTACCAGGTGGTGGTGCCAACCGGTACTAAAGACCGCCCCCCTTTAGTACCGGTTGGAGCCACGACCCGGTACTAAAGGGGTCTTAGCCTTGATCTTGATGCGGCAAGTTTAGTCCCACCTCGCTAGCCGAGGGGCTACCGCACTGGTTTATAAGCCCCAGTGCGGTAGCTCTCTCAAGCTCCTCTCCTAAGCAGGCCTACTGGGCCTACCTGTTCTCTTCTGCCTAGTGGGCCTGCTGGGCCTTTGCGGGCCTGCATCCTGGCCCAAAAAAAGGTTGGGTTCCTAGTCGTATGCAGGCCGCTTTGGCCCAGTAGGCAGGCTTTTTTATTTTCTTAATTTTTTTCGCTTTATTTATTTTTGTTTTATTTATTTTTGAGTTTTTTTTGCTGTATTTAGAGTTTATTTGTGAATATTTTTGCTTTAGGTACAAAAAATTACAAACTTTCTGTTAGTGCCGGTAGTTTTCAAATTTGAATAGTTTAAATTTTGAATTATTTGAAATTTGTGTGAATAACTTAACTTTGAAAAAAGATTTTTCAGTGATTCTTTTTTCTTATATTTAATATTAGTGTGTTTTATCATTATGTTCAATTTGGTAATGCTTAGGTTATTTAAAAATGAAATGCCTTTGTAACAGTTGAGTTTTCGTCGGAAACCCTGATACTTCGAAAGAGATTGTCCATTTTGTACACGAAGTGCATCCAGTTTTTGCCGTAACCCTCTCTACTTTTGTTTGCACATAAAATTTCTTCGCGTTTGTAATGCCAAAACACATAACTACCCTAACTATTACAGAGATACCCTCCTGGGTGTGAAACACAGAAGAAAGTGATGATAGTGAAGCCGATCACATCCCAGATTTTTGGGTGTGAAACTTTTTCTTCGCATGTGTCCCTTTGCGCCGTAGCCATGGAAAATCTTCATCATTTAACTGGACTAGTAAGCGTGCACGTGCAACGCACGTCTCAACTAATATTATATTCGTGTTACTCTACTCGGGTGACATGGGAAAACCCTACCTGCACCGCAAGACCACCCCCTGCTCCCTCGCTTCACCGCCGTCGGAGGGGGCGTCGACAAAGCCCACCTATGCCCCAAGGAAGGTGAAGGCAGGGCATCTTTTTCCGCAGGTTGTTATCTTGGCACAGGTCTCAGATGATCGGTGGAGCGTGGCGGTCTGATGTTGTGTGCTGCGTGCTACTCATAGGGAGGCGTCCCTCTCAGCAACAGTGCCATCCCTAGACGATGATGGGTGGCGGTGGTGGTTGCGCAGCTCCATGTGGGAAGGTCGTGGAAGCACCTATGTTGTCTGTGGGCGCGCAACCCCAGAAAGGCCTAGCCCCAGTGGTGCCCGTCAGGACGCCCATTGGCGGCTTCTGCTTCTTCTCGCGCAGGTTGGATCCGCGTCTTGTGGGTGAGGCAACATTGGTGTGTCTGGAAGTGATGGTTTGGCGGAGGTAGGCAGGCGGTGGTCAGACTCAGGTCTCCACTCCCATTTACGATTTATGCTTAATTGTTTCACCTTTTGTTTTAAAATAAATGGTAATGAAAATAATACAGGTCCGCTTTTGCCCACCTTGGTCACTGACAAAAATAAGAATTCCCATAGAAAAGATATTCTAATACTAATAAAGATATTACAAATCGACCTAACATTTAAATGAATCATCGTATGCATAGAGCACGAGCACCTAATTATCTCATTTTTTATATGTTTAATCAATTGTTATAAAGCGTAGGCATCTTCAGTCTCGATGTAGTTGAGAAGGTGAAAAAAAACGACTTCCTTCAATTTATTTATTTATTGCGAGAAGGCCTAGGATTATTGAGTACTCCCTCCGTCCGGAAATACTTGTCGGAAGAATCGATGTATCTAAACGTATTTTAGTTCTAAGTACATCCACTTTTATCCATTTATCTGACAAGTATTTCTGGATGAAGGGAGTATTAAGTAACGCACGTCCATACAAACCCAAGTTGTAAAAACAAGAATGCTTGTAAGGAAGTAGAAGAAAGAACCGTGAAAACGTTCGGCATTGTTTGGAGAGGAGCGATACTCTCGATGGTATTCCGAGCAAGGTACGGCAGATCCCAACGACGGTTCTTCTGCTCTGCAGAGAACCGACTCAAAAGTTAACTAAGCCGCCCGGCCGCTTCGGCCCTTATTTCTCGACGATGAAATTGAACATGTCGCCGCCATCAAGGCCGCTTCGCCCACGTAAAATGATTCCATGCACGTGAAAAGGTCGCCAGTCCGATGTTGCATATCCCTATAGAAAGCTGAAGAAAAACCAAACCTCCCGCACGCTTCCATCCATACGGTCAATGCATGTGCGTGCGCAGAGACATCCACGAAGAGAAGAGGTTATACTGATCAATGCACGAAGTTGTGTGCATCCTCCTGTTTTGTCCTATGTACTGCGCCGGGCAGCCAGAGGAATGGGCGTGGCGGCGCCACTACGCCGACGCAGTGGACAGGGACCCGAGCCCATGGACAACATCGGCGAGTGCAGGAGCGCACTGTGGTTGCCATGGCTGGCGGCATGATGGCTCCTTGGTCGTCCTCGCCGTTGCCGGTGTCCACGTCGTAGAGGTCTCCTGCAGGCGCCATCCATGGCCTCCTGCCGCCATGCGCCGCCGCGACAGTCGCTGTGGCCTCCTGCCATCGTGCGCGCTCGTCATGGCCTCCTGCCGCTGTTCGTCGTCGCCACTTGCTGGTCCGCTCGGTCCGGCCCGGTCTGGAGCGCCGCCGGTCTAGTCACGGAAAACAGGACTGCCAGGCTGGTCAGACCGGCACGGACCGTCTCCACCCTGATCTGATAGCGCGTCGAATCGGAGGCCGCGGCAACTCCGGTATCCCAAACGGAGGCGACAGAGGTGGTGTGTGTGTAGCGTGTCCTTTGCAGAGGCAATGGCGGATAGTGCGAGGGATTAGAGAAGATATGTTATCAGCCGAGGAATAACAGGAATGGATGACGAAGTAGATAGGGAGGGCACAGGAAGGGATGAAGGGACATGTTTCGACGCTGATAGCATCCGACGCGGGGTGGGAAGAGATCAATTAGGTTGAGTGGCTTTCTCTTTTAGCTGATACTAATAATTAGATGCTCCGGCAACAAAAAAGGATAATAATAATTAGATAACAATTATATATGGTATAGGAGTAGTAATTATCGAAGATTTGGTGGGATGCTTGAGCGGAAGTTGCCGAAGCAGACATATAAAATTTTGGTCCGCCGGTGGAGCGGTCCGCCTTCAGTAATTGCTAATTGCACCCTTTGATATCTCATCAGATTAATCTGATCCGTTAGATTTCATTAATTTAGATGATCAAACGGTGATAATTCGGTGTACACTTAACGGGGTATCTTTAAAAAAGAAAATGTTTGCCTGTTTAATAGTAGTAGAGATAGGTACGTGTACAACACAGCTAGGAGTTGGAGCAAGGAGATCGACGGCGGCGCGAGCAGGGCTGCCTCAGAAATTCGGATCGAGAGGTTTGAGCGAGGACCGGACGGCCAAAGGTGGAGGTCTCCAGTTGGAGCGAGATCATGTAATTATTGCGTAATTATTAGATCATGGTAATTATTGCTAATGAATTATGATTAAAATATGCCCAGGTTGGTAAGTTTTGCGTAATTATAATGGCGTAGATTATGGTAATTATTGGTAATTGATTTTGGTAAATGATGTGATACAACATTGAGGCAATCCGGTCCATTGAGAGATGACGGATGTATGGCTGAGATGTAATGTTTCTGCCACAACTTGATTGTTTAATAGTAGTAGTAGATGCTCAGGTCAATATTCACTGTGAATGGAGGAATTTCATCAAACTTTTCATAATCTTCTGACATGTCTGTCTTGTCATCCACTCCCACGATGTTTCTTTTTCCTGAAAGAACTATGTGGCGCTTTGGCTCTTCGTATGATCCATTCGCTTCCTTATATTTTCTTTTTCTCGGCCTGGTAGACATGTCTTTCACATAAAAAACCTGCGCCACATCATTGGCTAGGACGAATGGTTCGTCTACATACGCAAGATTGTTGAGATCCACTGTTGTCATTCTGTACCGCGGGTCTTCCGTTACCCCGCCTCGTGTCATATTGACCCATTTGCACCGAAACAAAGGGATCTTCAAATCACCTCCATAGTTAAGTTCCCATATGTCCACTATGTAACCATAATATGTTTCCTTTCCCGTGTTGGTTGTTGCATCAAAGCGGACACCACTGTTTTGGTTGGTGCTCTTCTTATCTTGGGCGATCATGTAAAATGTATTCTCATTTATCTGGTACCCTTTGAAAGTCATTATATTCGAAGATGGTAACTGGGACAGCAAGTACATGTAATTTTGAATATCGCCATCATTCAGGGCACGTTTCCGCAACCAACCGGCGAAAGTCCTCGTTTGTTCGCGTGTAATCCAGTCGTCAGACTTCTCCGGGTGTTTGGAGTGTAGAAAATTCTTGTGTTCCTCCATATACGGAGCCACCAAGGCGGAATTCTGTAGAACTGTGTAGTGTGCTTCATTGAGAGAATGCCCGTCCATACATATTATTTGATGCCCTCCTAGCGTGCCTTTTCCTTCCAGTCTGCTCTTATGCCGCGATTCAGGAACACCAATCGTCCTAAGGTCAGGAATAAAGTCAATACAAAACTCAATGACCTCCTCATTTTCATGGCCCTTCGAGATGCTTCCTTCTGGCCTAGCACGGTTATGAACATATTTCTTCAAGACTCCCATGAACCTCTCAAAGGGAACATATAGTGTAGAAATGCATGACCCAAAACGTTAATCTCTTCGCAAAGGTGAACTAGGACGTGCGTCATGATGTTGAAGAAGGATGGTGGGAACACCAACTCGAAATTGACAAGACATTGCACCAAATCATTCTATAACCTTGGTATGATTTCTGGATCGATTACCTTATGAGAGATTGCATTGAGGAATGCACATAGCTTCACAATGGCTAATCGAACGTTTTCCGGTAGAAGCCCCCTCAATGCAACCGGAAGGAGTTGCGTCATAATCACGTGGCAGTCATGAGACTTTGAGTTCTGGAACTTTTTCTCTGCCATATTTATTATTCCCTTTATATTCGACGAGAAGCCAGACGATACCTTCATGCTGAGCAGGCATTCGAAGAAGATTTCCTTCTCTTCTTTGGTAAGAGCGTAGCTGGCCTGACCCTGATGTATGTCGTCTTTTCCATGCATACGTTGCTGGTCCTCCCGTGCCTCTGGTGTATCTTTTGTCTTCCCATACACGCCCAAAAAGCCAAGGAGGTTCACACAAATATTCTTCGTCACGTGCATCACGTCGATTGCGGAGCGGACCTCTAGGTATTTCCAGTATGGCCGGTCCCAAAATATAGATTTCTTCTTCCACATGGGTGCGCGTCCGTCAGCGTCCTTCGGAACAGGTTGTCCGCCAGGACCTTTTCAAAAGATTACCTTCAAATCCTTGACCATATCATGTACATCAGCACCAGTACGGTGGCGAGGCTTCGTCCGGTGATCTGCCTCACCTTTGAAATGCTTGCCTTTCTTTCTTCACGGGATGCCTTGTCGGAAGAAATCGACGATGTCCTGTACACATTCTTCCTACAACTATCCAAATATATACCGTCGGTATCATCCAAATAGTGCGTGCATCCGTGGTATCCCTTGTTTGTCCGTCACGAAAGGTTACCGAGAGCAGGCCAATCATTGATGGTCACGAACAACAACGCCTTTAGGTCAAATTCTTCCTGTACGTGCTCATCCCACGCACGCATAATTGCTCCATTCCACAGCTGTAATAGTTCTTCAACTAATGGCCTTAGGTACACATCAATGTCGTTGCCGGGTTGCTTTAGGGCCTTGGATGAGCACCGCATCATAATGAACTTCCGCTTCATGCACAACCAAGGAGGAAGGTTATACAAACATAGAGTCACAGGCCACATGCTATGGTTGCTGCTCTGCTCCCCAAAAGGATTAATGCCATCTGCGCTTAGACCAAACCATATGTTCCTTGGGTCACCTACAAACTCATCCCGATTTTCTCTCGATTTTTCTCCATCGCGAACCGTCGTGGGTACTCTCAACTTTCCGTCTTTCTTACGGTCTTCGCGTACACCGCATCACCTTCGCATGCTCTTTGTTTTGGAACAAACGTTTCAACAGTGATATTATAGGAGCATACCACATCACCTTGGCAGGAATCTTCTTCCTGGGGCGGTCGCCCTCGACATCACCAGGGTCATCGCGACTGATCTTATAACGCAATGCACCGCATACCGGGCAAGCGTTCAAATCCTCGTACTCAACGCGGTAGAGGATGTAGTCATTAGGGCATGCATTTATCTTATGCACCTCTAACCCTAGAGGGCAGACATCCTTCTTTGCTTCATACGTACTCTCGGGCAATTCGTTGTCCTTTGGAAGCATATTCTTTATCATTACCAAAGAACTTTCCAAATCCCTTGTCGATACACCATTCTCTCGCCTTCCATTGCAGCAATTCAAGTGTGGTGCCCAACTTTTTTGTTAGCTTCGCAATTGGTACAACAATTTCTTGTCATCCTCTAACATGCGCTGCAACTTCATCCTCTCCAGATCACTTGCGCAGTTTCTCTATGCATCGGCAATGGCCCGACCTAGATCATCAGTGGGCTCATCTGATGCCTCTTCTTCAGCTTCTTCCCGCATTGCCGGCTCAGCTTCTTCCCCCATTGTTTTATTATCATATTCAGGGAACCCATGGCCAGGATAGCCGTCGTCGTCCTCTTCTTCTTCATTGTCTTCCATCATAACCCCTCTTTCTCCGTGCTTGGTCCAAACATTATAGTGGGGCATGAAACCGGACTCAAATAGGTGGATGTTAATGGTTCTTGACGTAGAGTAATTGTGACCATTCTTACAGCCAACACATGGACAAGGCATAAAACCATCCCCCCGCTTGTTTGGCTCAGACAAGCGTAAAAGTATGCACGCCATTAATGAACTCGGAGAGCATCGGTCATCATACATCCATTGTCGGCTCATCTTCATTACACAACACCGAATAGACCAAATTAATACAAGTTCATACATAAAGTTCATACATAAAGTTGATACATAAAGTTCATATACAACACTTAATTAAATGCAACATACAAATAACTCTCTAGCTAAAGAATTTAAATGCAACAACATATGCGATCAAGATAGCAACTAACGTAACAATTGATCCAACAGCATAATGATACCAAGCCACACTATCAATGGCATATTTTCTAATCTTTCTAATCTTCAACCTCATTTTCTCCATCTTGATCTTGTGATCATCGGCATTTACATCGGCAACATGCAACTCCAATTCCATCTTCTCCCCCTCAATTCTTTTCAAATTTTCTTTCAAATACTCGTTTTCTCTTTCAACTAAATTTAACCTCTCGACAATAGGGTCGGTTGGAATTTCCGGTTCACATACCTCCTAGATAAAAATATCTATGTCAACTTGATGGGCATATTTTGTCATAAACACGAAATGCAACAACTAGTTTTAAAAGAGAATATACCACATCCGAATCATAACAAGGACAAGGGCCGACGGGACGGATATCAAAACCATGGCACTATGTATAACAAACAACGCATTTAGTAAGATAATTATACGAGTAACTATATATCCAAATCACGCAAACATCAATTTGGTAATGTAAAACATTCATGAACAAGAGCCTCACCACAAGGTGGTGCCGGGCGACGGGACGGTAAGTGGGCGATCGACGGTGGTTACGACGGAGATTTAGAAGGCACTAAGTAAACCACACCTACATATGCAAACTAAGTGTTATTTTTGACCTCAAATTGCATATAGATCAAATACTAGCACGTATAATTCCTTCCAAATTACTAAACTCACAAATTAATCACTATATAAAGCATTGCAAGAGCTAATCTAGCAATGAGAGATGAAAGGACAAAGTTGCTAACCTTTGTGATCATTTGAATGGATGGGGCCTTCAAATCTTGACAAATTTTGGGCAAAATGTGTGATGAGCTCGAGGAAGAGAAGGGAAGAATAGAGGAGGAGAGGGGAAAGGGGAAGAACAGAGCGAGCTCGGGTGGACGAAGGGTTTATGTACGTCGACCTTTAGTACCGGTTCGTGCCACGAACCGGTAATAAAGGTGCTGGACGGGCACCAGACTGACAACATCCTGCCACCACTCTCTTTAGTACCGGTTCGTGGCACGATCCGGTGCTAAAGGTTCACCACGAACCGGTAGTAATGAGAGCGGCCGGCTAGCCGTTGGAACCGGCACTAATGGACACATTAGTGCCGGCTCGAAATCAAACCGGCACTAATGTGTCTCAGATTAGCCCCTTTTTCTACTAGTGTCAGATCAATGTTTTTATCCATGAAAGTTATTTGAGTCTTCTTTGATCTCTTATATGCATGATTGATTATAGCCTCGTATTTCTTCTCCGATATTTGAGTTTTGTTTGGCCAACTTGATCTATTAATCTTGCAATGGGAAGAGGTGCTTTGTGATGGGTTCGATCTTACGGTGCTTGATCCCAGTGACAGAAAGGGCAACGACATGTATGTATTGTTGCTATTAAGGACAACAAGATGGGGTCTATTTCGACATAAATAGATCTTGTCTACATCATGTCATCCTTCTTATTGCATTACTCCACTTTTCCATGAACTTAATACACTAGATGCATGCTGGATAGCGGTCGATGTGTGGAGTAATAATAGTAGATGCAGGCAGGAGTCGGTCTACTAATCTTGGACGTGATGCCTACATAATGATCAGTGCTTGAATATCGTAATGATTATTTAAAGTTCTATCAATTGCCCAACAGTAATTGTTTTCCCACCGTTTGCTATTTTTCTCGAGAGAAGCCACTAGTGAAACCTACGGCCCCCGAGTCTCTTTTCATCATATTTGCCTTTGCGATCTATTTTCCTTTGCATTTATTTTCAGATCTATTAAACGAAAAATACAAAAATACCTTGCTGCAATTTATTTGTTCTGTGATCTATTTATCCTATCTACCACTTTTACCTCACGTTATTTGCCTATCTTGAGGTGTCGTACCCGAAAGGGATTGACAACCCCTTTTACACGTCGGATTGCGAGTATTTGTTATTTGTGTGCAGGTGTTGTTTACATGGTGTGAGGAGGTTCTCCTACTGGTTCGATAACCTTGGTCTCATCACTGAGGGAAATACCTACCATCGCTATACTGCACCATCCCTTCTTTGGGGAAATACTGACATAGTTCTAGCAGACATCAAAAGGGATTTCTGGCGCCGTTGCCGGGGAGGATCTTCAACATCAACCAGGTTCCTAATCACAAATCTCATCTCCTCGCAATTTACATTATTTGCCATTTGCCTCTCGTTTTCCTCTCCCCCACTTCATAAAAAAATGCCTTTTTTATTCGCCCTTCTTTTTCGTTCAACGTTTTCTTGTCAGATCTGTTTTTGAGTGGAATCTTGTTGTGAAGTCACCATGAGTAATTTTGGTATGGCAGAAACAGATGATGGCCTAACTCCTAAAATGGAGCGTACGCGTAATCTGGATGCCAAAACTTTTGTCTTGAGGCAAGTTAATTTTATGGAAAAAGAACATATCCAAGAATTTTTCAATTGTCTCGGAAAATTAAGCCATGATGATATTCCTACACTTAAAAGGACTAAATCTTATGCGGAAGCTATTTCGGCACTTGTTCTAAAACTTGAAACTAGATTTATCCGTACTCATCCTACCTTGCAAAGATTTTTCTATGAGTTGCCCGTTATAAAGAACCCTAAAGCTAAAAAGTTAGCCACTCTTGTTCTAATGAATGAATTTGACGACATAATACGGGAAGCTAGGGAAATCATTGATTTTTATGGCATGAATCGTGAAAAATCAGTGATTGATGAAATTCTTTATAATAGCGATTATGCTTTGAGACATTTGCTTAGAGATAACCAAATCTTTGATGAGAATCTTAAAAAGCAAGTCCCCGTTTTAGATATGATCCAACAAGTTTTTAATGATGTTAATCAACACTATTCTTGGATCATTGCCGGAAATCAAAGGGGTTATGATAAAAAGCAACTTGATAGTGCTACGGTTTCCATGGACAATGTGTTTTATGTTTTATTTACAAAACCTCCCGACACAAATACCTCCAAGGGAAACAAGTATAAGGATGAAAAAACTTAGATCCTTCGCTTTATGCCTAGCTAGGGGCATAAAACGATAGCGCTCGTTGGGAGGCAACCCAACTTGTATCTTTTTTGCTTTTTGGTTTTTCTTACTGTTTTCAATAAAATACACAATTATACCTCTGGTTAGATGTGTTTTCATGGTTTAATTTAGTGTTTGTGCCAAGCAAGGCCTTTGGGTTGATTTGGGTAAAAGTTGATTTGATCTTGCTGAAAAACAGAAACTTATGCACTCACAAAAATAATTTTCATAAATCACAGAAACGTTCTTTTGAGTTGATTCTTTTTTTATAAAATTTATATAGAAATTTCTCAGGTTTTCCTAATTTCTAAAGAATTTTGGGATTTACAGAAGTATTTGAAATATCCAGATTGCTACAGACTCTTCTTTTTTTGAAAAGGGGGACTCCGCGGCCTCTGCATCAGAACGATGCATACGGCCACATTTATAAATAAATAAAGTAGTTCAACAAGGTCTTGCAGTCTGCAACAAAATAAGAAGCTGGCTCACAAAGAGCTACAAAAGCAAAAAAAAGGCCCAAAAGCCACAACCGGCTGGCATAAGATAGATAGGTAAACTAATCGCCTATCCTATTACATGACCGTCATCCAAACCGGTTGAAGATATCCCGCGCTACCATCTCCCACCGGATAGATCCAGTAACCAAACGCTTCCTGGCCTCCGTCGGAGTGAGTAAGGACCACATACGGATTAGCGTAGTAGCCCGGAATAAAACCTGCAAAAATGAATAGTTGTTGTTCTATTAAAAGCCAAATCATTTCTGCAGTTGCAAATTGCCCATAACAACGCACATGCTCCTACACGAATTTGTCTAGCTGTTTCGGACTCTATCCCAACAAGCCACGTTCCAAGTAACGACCTGACCGAATTTGGAGGAGTAATGTTAAAGGCAATTTGCACCGAGCGCCACAACACCCTCGCCAACGGGCAATCAAAGAAAAGGTGCTTGATAGTTTCATCCCGATCACAGAAACTACACCTAGTAGAGCCTGTCCAGTTGCGCTTACCCAAATTATCTTTCGTTAAGATGACTTGTTTATGTACAAACCACATAAACACTTTGATTTTCAGAGGAACCTTAACTTTCCAAACATGTTTGGAACTAGGAATAACACTAGAATTGATGACATCAATGTACATCGACTTGACTGTGAATTCCCCAGATCTAGTAAGCTTCCAACACAACTGATCGGGCTGATGAGTAAGCTGAACCTCCATCAGTCTACTCACCAGATGAAGCCAAGCTTCCCACCGGTCTCCAACAAGCACCCTCCTAAACTGAATATTAAGGGGAGTGGATTGCAAACTCGTTGCAACCAGAGCATCACGTCGCTACACAATACGATATAGTGACGGATACTGAAGCACCAACGACGTTTCTCCCAACCAAGTATCCTCCCAGAAGCGAGTGTTATTGCCATCACCGACAATAAACTTTGTTCTATTAAAGAAAGTAGCTTTGACTCTCATTAGCCCTTTCCAGAACGGCGAATCAATCGGTCTGACTGTCACCTGCGACAAAGTCTTAGAGTGCAGATACTTGTTACGAAGAATCTGTGCCCAAGTTGCCTCAGTCTCAGCTGCTAACTTATATAACCACTTACTGAGAAGGCATCTGTTCTTGACTTCAAGATTCTCAACACCAAGACCCCCTTGGTCTTTTGGTCGACAGATGACGTCCCATTTGGCTAAACGGTACTTTCTCTTAAGTTCATCACTCTGCCAGAAGAAACGGGACCGATAGAAGTCCAGCCTTTTCCTAACTCCAACTGGTACTTCAAAAAAGGACAAAAGGAACATAGGCATACTCGTGAGCACCGAATTAATGAGAATCAATCAGCCTCCATACGCTATGAGTTTGCCCTTCCAACAGCTCAGTTTCTTCTCAAACCGATCCTCGATACACTTCCATTCGCTGTTTGACAACTTACGATGGTGAATGGGGATACCTAGGTAAGTGAACGGTAGTGCTCCCAATTCGCAACGAAACAATTGCTTATATGCATCTTGTTCCTCTTTGGCTCTACCAAAACAGAACAACTCGCTTTTATGGAAGTTAATATTCAGACCTGTCAATTGCTCGAAAAGGCACAACACCAGCTTCATATTTCTCGCTTTTGCCAAGTCGTGCTCCATAAAGATGATTGTATCATCGGCGTACTATAGGATGGACACACCACCATCAACTAGATGAGGCACCAAGCCACCTACTTGCCCGGCCTCCTTTGCCCTACCTATCAAGATTGCCAACATGTCAACGACAATGTTGAACAGAATAGGAGACATTGGATCACCTTGTCTCGTGCCCTTGTGTGTCCGGAAATAATGACCTATATCGTCATTCACTTTAATTCGACACTCCCTTTTTATGCGTGAAAGATTCAACTTGGGCCGCCAAGCTTCATCAAAACCCTTCATGCGTAGTGCCTATTGAAGGAAAGGCCATTTGACTTTATCGTACGCTTTCTCGAAATCCACCTTGAAAACAACTCCATCAAGTTTTTTCGTGTGAATCTCATGGAGCGTTTCATGTAGGACCACAACCCCCTCTGAGAATGTTCCTGTCTGGCATGAAAGCAGTTTGAGTAGGCTGCACCACAGTATGCGCAATCTGTGTGAGCCTATTCGTCCCGACCTTGGTAATTTTTTTGAAACTAACATTAAGAAGACAGATAGGCCGGAATTGCTCAATTTGCACTGCCTCTATCTTCTTGGGAAGAAGGGTTATCGTTCCAAAATTCAGCTGAAAAAGGTGATGCTGGCCAGAGAATAAATCATGGAACAATGACAAAAGATCTCCTTTAATAATATGCCAACACTTCTTGTAGAACTCTGCCGGGAAACCATCCGGGCCAGGAGCCATATTATTCTTCATCTGGGAAATGGCCCCATACACCTCCTTCTCAGAAAAAGGAGCAACTAAAATATCATTCTCAACAGCCGTAAGTTGAGGCACATCCTCAATCCTAGACTCATCCAGTGACACACAGTTATCCTCTGGAGGCCCAAACAGCTGCTTGTAATAATCAGTAATATATAGCTTTAAGTTTTCCTGACCAAGAATCGTTCCCTCGTCTTGTTCAAGCTGAAAGATCCTCTTCTTTCTATGCTTACCAATGGGAATCATGTGAAAAAATTGTGTGTTCGCGTCCCCCTGGACGACTCTTCTGACCTTAGCCCGAAGCGCCCACTTTAGTTCTTCCTCACGAAGGAGCTCTTTCAGCCTGATTTCCGCATCAAGCTTGGCATGAAGCTCCGAGGCTGGCAGGATCATGGTTTCGGCTTTTACATCAAGGGACTGAATAAGCGTAAGGAGCAATTCCTTTTCAATCTTATAAATACCACTGAGATGCTTAGCCCACCCACGTAGGAAACTTCTCAAATGCCTAATTTTATTCTGCTAGCGCTCAAGCGCAGTCCTACCTCCTGCATCCTTAGCCCATTCTCTGGCTACGAGATCCAAGAAACCTTCTCTCTCAAACCAAGCAAGCTCGAAAGAAAAAAACATTTTTATTTCCCAAATGGGTGGCCTCCCGAGAGTCAAGGAATAAAGGCGTGTGATCAGAAATACCACGTGTAAGAGCCTGGACTATTACATATGGGAATTTCTGCTCCCATTCGACGCTAGCCATGACTCAATCCAGCTTTTCAAACGTCGGATTTGGCATGGCGTTAGCCTAGGTAAACTTTCTGCCCGAAAGCTCTATCTCACGCAGATCCAGGCTTTCAATGATTGTGTTAAACATGAACGACCATGTGCCGTCAAAATTTTCATTATTCTTCTCATCACGCCTTCTGATGATATTGAAATCACCCCCACCAGGATAGGAAGTTGTTCAGAACCGCAAATCCTAACCAGATCAGCCAAGAAATCCGGTTTAAGCTCGGGCTGTGCGGCACCATATACCGCCAACAAAGCCCAGTTAAACCCATCGGTCTTCGACCGCACCCTAAAATTAACAATGAAATCCCCCATGACCACGCTTCGGACTTCTAACTCCGAGTAAAATCCCACCCGATCTTCCTCGCGGAGGTAGACAATGCTAATCAAAATTAATACCCCCCGAAAGAGTATTTAGAAATTGTGGCGAGAAGTTGGCTCTACCAGTTTCCGACAAAGTGATAAAGTCCAACTTCTGCTCAATAGAAGCCTCAGCAAGAAACCTTATTTTAGCCAAGTCTTTCAGACCTCTGCTATTCCAAAAGATTCCTTTCATATCTCGTCATGGAATTTTTTAGCCGTTCGTATCTGAGCGCTCCTACGCATTGCGGAATCTGGGTAAATCTTCCGCTTCCATTTGTGTTTAGGAATATTGAAACTCTCCAGCTGGTCCTCACAACCAGTCGTAGAGGTGCGCACTTCCACATTGTCCACTCGCTCATCCTCCTCCTCAGGCTTAGTAGACGGATGGGCAAGATCCGCGCAAAGATTATCGAGCGCCCCGACCCCTAAAGCATCGATATCGGAGTTATTCATGGGTTTAACCGCAGCTAAGTTACGAATCATCTCAAGCGCCCGTTTGGCCTCTAAATCCAGCATATCGTTAACCAAGGTTGAAATTTCACTATCATTACTACCTAGTGAAATTCCTAGCTGATTTGCATTATTGATAATCTCATCACTGGAAAAATGCAAAATAGAATTAGAGTATTGACCGACATACCAGTAGTGACCTCCACGTCACGAAGCTTGGCCGCCCTCATGGCGCACCGCTGCTGAATGTCGTCCACTTCCGTATGATCCTGGAGACGGCTACTCAACCGTCGCCCCTCAGAGACTGGATCCGGAATACCACCGAACGCAATCACCTCCTCCCGAGTAGATCTACTCGAGTGCACCAAGCCAGGGAAGGTGGAACCTGGGCCTCCTGCCCAAGCTCCCCATCCACCCCGGCCCAACGGCCAGCCAGCGTCACTGGCGCCGAAGGCAGGCAGGCCCCCCTGGGCGCCCCAAGAGAAGAGTACCCCGAGGCCACCGGCCCCGAGCCCTCTCCGTAAAGCGACGCCGGGGCTAGGGGAGGAAGGTGTCTGGGCTAGCAGCCTCGACGCCCCTCCCGAAGAGTCAATCTGCATCGTCGGGATCTCGACCTCCGCAAGCCCCGATGAGGGCGCCGAGGCCACCTGCCCCACACCCCCATCAGCAGATGGCACCGCCGGCTGCAACTGTGGTACCGCGACTGTAGGGGAGGGATCCAAAATCACCATCTCCGGACCCCCGCCTGCGAGAACAACCTCCTCCGCCTCAGCCCTGACCAAGATCGGCGACGCCCCAAGAAGAGGAACCCCAGACTCCTCAAACTCTAGGACCGGTAGAGAGTGCCCGAACACCTCATCAGACTCTACCCATTCACTCCAAAGTCTCGGGGGTGTAGATGCCGGCTCGAAAGACCCGAATCTGAGAGCAGTCGTAGGCACCGTAGAAGGTGGTACCGTCCCATCCGCAGACGTCTGAGAGTCAGCACCCGACGCAGTGGACAACTCTCGTCCACTGTCAGCTGTTGGTGCCTCCTTAAGTGCCAAACTATCATCACCCTCGTGCATATCAGTATCAGTCCCGTTGGCCGCCTCGGCGAACAGACTCTCATCCTCGAACTCAATGACTAGGTTATAGATGTGGCCTCGATATGCCCACTTAACCACCTCAGACACAAACTCGATGTTCAGCACACTAACCAGTAGACGGGCAATCCCGTGGGCTCTGGTAAAGTCCATATCCACTCGCTCTGGTCTATCCACCATGATACCCAAACTGGCCACGACCCGGGCATCCTGCATCAGCTTGGAGGGAGCCCCAGAGAACCGCAACCAAATCTGAGTCAGAGGCTTGCCCGTAGGCTCAATCCTCTTCCACTCGTGAAACTCAAGCACACCATCAGTACCCGGCACCCTGCACATCTCGAAACTCAGAAGTCTCTGAAGATCCTCAACTGATGGGAACTCAACCCGAAACAGTTTGTCCTCGATACTAACAAGCTCCAACTGGAATTCCCCAGGAGCTAACTCCTTGAGCCTCTGAACAATCTGTGCCTCCGAGACCTCTCCTCTGGCAATTTTGACTAACCCGGTCGTCAAACTCAATGTCTCGTCAGGAACGTCCATCTCCGTTGGAGATTCAAAGAACATAAGTTCAGCACAGTACACTCCATACATCATGAGTGATGGTGCCTGATCTCTGAAAAACGGACAGTCCCACGAATCGTATGCCGGTTTACCACAAGTGCCACACAGCTCAGCCACACACTCAACAATAAAATGTCCCTTGCTACCACATCTATAGCACACATATTTGCTTCCTTACGCGCCCACTTGGACGCCCTCTCAGACTCAGTCCTGTAAGTCGCCTCTACTATCGCTGTCAACCTGGACTCATTTCAGGGAGTCTCAGCAGAGGCAAGCGCCGAGACCACCTCCATAGCTTGCCCTGACAGAACCTGCTCCTCAACGGTCCCGTCAACCACCATCTAGTCAACAACAGGCGGCGGTCGCTGTCGTGGGCGGTACCGGCCACCTCGACCCCCACGGCCACCGCGATGACCGCGGAACCCACCCCGCTGTCGGTAGCCCGGGCCAAACGCCCCCTCAACAAAGCCTCCCGGGGGCCCCATGAACGGTCGCTCCGCCGTGCCATCGCTCTACCAAGCGTATCCCCGACCACCGCCCGTCGACGAGGACCCACGGTGCTTACCAACTCCATACGCATCGAAACCATCATCACCCCACTACCCCCGGGGCGCGGCAGAAACTTGAGGCGGCGGCGGTGGCTGCGTCAGCACCGCCCGACCTCGCTACTGCTGGGGCTTAGCAACGACGTGAGGCGGCGGGGCCGGCCTCGGCTGCTGCCCGGTCGAGAGCCATGGCGCAGTCGGCCTTGGCACCGTGCCACCACGGCCCGCCGCAATTTTTGATAGATTCTGTTTTCTTTGTGTTGTGTGCTTGTTTTGATGATTCTATGGTTTTCTTTGATGAGTTTTTGCCATATAAAAGTTGGAATACAGTAGATATAATGCAAAAATAAAACATGAATAGGTTTGCAACAATACTTATAGTATTGGTTTGCTTTCTTATACTAACGGATCTCACAAAGTTTTTGTTGAGTTTTGTGTGATTTAAGTTTTCAAGTTTTGGGTGATCTTACGATGGATGAAGGAATAAGAATTAGCAAAATCCTAAGCTTGGGGATTCTCGAGGCACCCCAAGATAATATTCAAGAAGTAGCAAGCAACTAAGCTTGGGGATGCCCCCGAGTGGCATCCCCACTTTCTTCTAACAACAATCGGTATTTTACTTAAGCTATATTTTTATTCTTCACATATTATGAGTTTTGCTTGGAGCGTCTTGTATGATATGAATCTTTGCTTGTTTTGCTTTATGTTTTATGTGTTGAATCCTTGCTGAACACACCTTTTTGAGAGAGCCAAAAATTATGCTATGCTAGCTTCTATGCTTTATTTAAGTTTCTAGAGCCATGATTTACTCTAGTGCTTCACTTATGTCTTTTTGAGAACGGTGTGCTTTGTTATTTCTGAAGAAAGGCTCTCATGCTTCACTTAGATTTATTTGGAAGTTAGTAAATTTTTTAGAAATACTCTCTTGCTTCACTTAGATTATTTTGAGAGAAAGAAAAATCATGTTCTTCACTTATATTTGTTTGAGATTATCAAAAGCAATATATGAAAATAGTCCCAAAGTGATAGATATCCAAGGAGGATATAATAAAACTTTCATGAAGATCATTGGACAAAATAAACTTGATTCTTAGTAATGGTTTTGAAATATGACGATATGATACGTGAGTCATGTTGATGAGTAATTGTGATTTAGTAAGAATATTGATGTTAAGGTTTGTGATTCCCTATGCAAGCACGGAAGTCAATAATTATGCAATGAAATTTATATCGTACTTAAGTCAATAATTTTGTATTATTCGGTGTTACTTATACTTAATGCTTGGGTACGAGATTTTTTTCTTTTTGGTTGGTCGTTTCTCAATCTTTTTGCTAGCCTTCATTTTGCACTAAGTATGATCACTACTTGTGCATCCAAAACCCTTTAAACCAGTTTTGCCATATGAGTCCACTATACCTACCTATATGCGGTATTTCCATGCCGTTCTAAGAAAATTTGCATGTGCCATCTCTAATTTTCAAAATAAATTTCTCTTTTGTGTGCTCTATCGCTCGCGAGGCGGTGAAGGATGGCCAATATTTTCCATGCTAAATGTGTTGTTCTCACGATGAGTGTTTATTCACTTGTCATTGCACGAGAGTATGACAAAGGTATTAGGGATGTCCAGTCCCGAAATGAAAAATGAATTTACTTTATGTTACCAAATAATAAATTCCTTTAAAAGTGTTGGTATGGAGGGCAACCTTGGATTCGGCTAGCCATGGAAAGTGAAAGTAATGGTGGAAAAAGGAATAAATTTTATTTTCTGTTTGGGAACCGCCTATGATGTATCTAGCATGGAAAGTGTTTGGATGCTCTAAGTCGTTTTCGTTGGTGGGAAAAGTATGCCTCTCAAAAATGTGTTTATCTCTCAATTTAAGCTTTGAGCTCTGGCACCTCTACAAATTCCTACTTCCCTCCGCGAAGGGCCTTTCTTTTACTTATGCAATTTTTATTTTGAATTTGAGTCTCCATCTTCTCTTATAAAGCACCAACTAAGGGGCACTATGATCGTATTTGAGTATTGGGTGTAGCTAATATTCGAGTGTGTTTCATGAATGGATAAATGATTGAGCATAATAAGCTAGGTATAACTTGCTTTAGTGTTGAAATTTTGGAAGACATGGTTGCTTGTTGGTATGCTTGAGTATTAAAGTCTTCATGTCAATGTCCAAGCTATAAAGAAAAGAAATGTGATGGACATGTTAGGCTATTGCTTTGAATCATATAAAAGTCCAAATGTCCATACTATAAAGAAAAGAAATGTGATGAACTGTTAGGCAGCATTCCACATAAAAAAAATTTGTTTTTATTATTTACATACTTGAGGACGAGCAGGAATTAAGCTTGGGGATGCTGATACGTCTCCAGCGTATCCATAATTTTTGATTGTTCCATGCTGTTATATTATCATTCTTGGATGTTTTACAATTATTTTATAGTCATTTTATATCATTTTTAGGTACGAACCTATTGACATAGTGCCAGTGCCAGTTGCTGTTTTCTGCATGTTTTTTACATCACAAGAAATCAATACCAAACGGAGTCCAAACGCAACGAAACCTTTTGTGGACTTTTTTTGGGCTAGAAGACATCCAGTGGGCCAAGAAAGCACCGGAGGGGTTGTCACGCCCAATATGCGGCCCTATCCTAAAGGAACTCGAAGGTCTCACCAAGGATAGAAGCGCTTTTTGGAGACGCTTTTGCAAGGTGGATATCATTACATCGTACCATTACATAATAGATGGGGATACATACAAAGGAATACAAGGCCACATGATTACAACAACATCATACATCAGAGCATCATCCGACTACGGATGAAACACAAACAGAAACTCAAACGACATCCACCCTGCTAGCCAGGCTGCCGACCAGGAACCTATCCCCTGACCGAAGAATAAGAAGCATAAGAATAACTCCAAAACAAGCAAACATCGCTCTCACGTCATGATCATCGCATTACCTATACCTGCAACTGTTTTTGTAGTAATCTGTGAGCCACGAGGACTCAGCAATCCCATTACCATGGGTATCAAGACTAGCAAAGCTTAAAGGGTATGGAATGGATAAGTGGTGAGGTTGCAGCAGCGACTAAGCAATGTATGGTGGCTAACTTACGAGTACAAGAATAAGATGAGAAGCTACGCAAATGGTCGCAAACTAGTAATGATCAAGAAGTGATCCTGAACTACTTACGTTCAAACATAACCCCACCATGTTCTCTTCTCGACCCACTCGAAAAGAGACCATCACGGTTACACACGCGGTTGGGTATTTTAGTTCGAATTTGGTGTCAAGTTCTCTACAACCGGATATTAAAAACTCCCATCTACCACATAACCGCGGGCATGGCTCTCGAAAGTTTATACTCTGCAGGGGTTTCCCAACTTAGCCCATTACAAGCTCACGATCCGCGGAGACAATCCTCCATCGCGGGACATCCGATCAAACTTGGGACCCCGGTGCACAAGACATTTCGACAATGGTAAATCAAAACCAGCAAGACCTCCCGGTGTGCCAACAAATCCCGATAGGAGCCGCACGTATCTCGTTCTCAGGGCACAACGGATGGGCCAGACGTCGAGTTGGCTGAGACCCTGGTTGCCCACGGGGCGCCGGGCATCACCCAGGTTGGACTAACACTCAGAGGAGCATTGGCCCGGGGGTTGATTAAAAATACTAGGGGTCTGGAGAAAATCCCCTATTTTGGTTTTAGTTGTTATTAGGCAAATGGAAAAACAATGTTGGGCCTTGCTGGAAGAGTTTTATTCAAAGCGAACTGTCAAGAGGGTCCCATACCCCTCCCCGTGTTAGGGACGCAAAATCAAGGAACATAACACTGGTATGACGGAAACTAGGGCGGGAAGAGTGGAACAAAACACCAGGCATAAGGCCGAGCCTTCCGCCCTTTACCAAGTATATAGATGCATTAATTAAAATAAGAGATATTGTCATGTTCCAACATGGAACAACCTGCAACTGCACCTGCAACTAGCAACGCTTAAGAGGGACTAAGCAAAGAGGTAACATAGCCAAACAACGGTTTTCTAGAAAGGGTGAAAAAGGTTAGAGGCTGCCATGGCAATTTGGGAGGCTTGATAAACAAGTGGTAGGAAGCGTGACATAGCGATAGCATCGAGACAACTAGCATAGCAACGATAGTAGTGAGATCCAGGGTGATGGTCATCTTGCCTGAAATCCCACTAGGAAGAAGAACGAGTCCGTGAAGAATACGAACGGACGAAAGCGTAGTCAAACAAATCCTCACGATCGCAACGAAACAGGAACTATCGAGAAGGAGCACAACCGGAAAGAAGCAAACAACATGGTAAACACACAACACATAAACATGACATGATGCTCAACCAAGTATGATGCATGAAAAGGCTATATGATGCTACTCATGGCAAGAGATGATGCATACAAGAACAAAACATCAAAGTAAGTTTAAATGAGGTCGGAAACGACATATAACAAATCCGGTAAGTCCTCATATGCTAATTTCAAAATTGGTCCAGATCTGAATAACACATTATGTTCAAGTAGTGAAACAGAAAGTAAGATGCACCAAGATGATCTACACGAATTTCTAGTCAAGTTACATATAAAGTTCATTTAATTCGGAGCTACGGCCTAGAAGATATGAGCAAAACAAGTTAAACATGGCATTGATGCAAAATGCATTCAAACATCAAGCAAACACACTCAAAATAAGGATTCAACATGACATGATGAAACTACATGCAATTCTAAGAAAGTTTTATATAGAGCATGCTCAAAACGGAGCAACGGTGCAATACATACACTCCAAACAAGATATAACAACAATCTTACCAAAACAACAACTAGGCACTTTGCAATCATCAAAACAACATGCTACAGGAATCATATGAGCACAAACTTGACATGCACTTCAAGTACAGATAATATACTTCAAATATCATTAAGGTTTAGGTTTATAGACATCAAGATTAAACCAAGATGATCAATGCAAAATGCAACTTTATAACACAGGGACATATACATGAGCAGAGTTAATATGATGACATGTTGGAGGCATGAAACAAAGATGCTACAGCAACTATACATAGCAACCAAGGGCATGGCATCAAATTAAACATAACAAAGAGCAAATAACATCCAGATATCATATGCATATGACTCATGGATTAGTGGTTACCAACAAGACAATATTGAATGTTGAAACATTTTCAGCAAGTGAAAACAACAACATTACGATAGCATGTTTGCAATCATGGAACAGAGGAATATGATATCCAAAATTATCAAACTTGGCATGTGGACAAAGTACTAATAGCATAATTCAAAACATGTAATTTTAGCATCTCCAGAAGAGGCATGGATCAATCATTAACAAGTTCATGGCATCATGAAGTTAACAGAAAACTGGAACATAATATAAGCATGTTCATGGCAATGAAAACATATTCTACATGACATATATGAGGCGTCAAAAGGCATTCATGATAGATCGTAACATGGAAAACAAAACATGTCAACTAAGCATCTCCAGATTATGCATGGATTAATTAGTAGCATCAAGCAAATATGGCATGATGATATGACATATTCAGAAATGACAACACATTAACAACGAGTAGTTCATTTCACAAGCTTGTTGCACTCACTGCAGGGCATATCAAAATACATGGATTTCACCCCAGTAAAGAAGGGATAATTATGCTCCTAAACATGTAGACATGACGCTCAAAAGAAAATCACACAAAAAGATACTAAAATGACAAAATGACAACTTATAACAGTTTTCAGCAGTTAACAGCAATGTGCACTTCTGCAACAGAGATTAAGATGTCAAGATGCACCCTAACATGAATGCAAAGCAAACCAACATGTAGACCATGAAGAGCAGAACATTTGCATATCAAGATCATCATCATAGGATCAATGGAGACAAAGTTACACCACTCACAAGATGCATACATGATGTTAACAATCAGCAGATTCCAGCAATTTATATCACTTGACAGTTTTGCAACGATGATTAAGGCATCAAGACGGGCAGTAACATAAATGCAAACTACTCCAACATGAATAGCACTATGAGATGAACATTTTGACATATTATGCACACAAAATGGAGCAATATGCACAAAGTTATGATGGGTCAAACATGCACACATGAAGTTTGAATCTCAGGGTCAGCAATTTTTTCACCTCGCGAAAAAATCTGGCAGGTCGGGGTCGGCTCCTTCTCTCGTACAGAACTACGGGCATGGAAGTCAACGCCGTCGGGGTGGAGGCATGGGACTCCGGCGAGGGTCGGGGAGGCCGGGAATGGATGGATCCGGGCATGGGGACCCCGGATCCGGCCGCGGTGGTCGACGGCGGCGCCCGGTGAGGTAGATCACGGCGAGGCATGTGGCAGAGCTCACTGGAGCGGCCATGGTGGAGCGCCTGCGGGTGAGGGGAGAAGGAAGAGAGAGGAGGGAGGAAGAGGGACGCGAGGGCGGCACTGGCCTACTGGAGGTCTCCGGCGGGATTGCTATGTAACGCCCCGGATTCGATGCGCCAGGTGTCTGCCAGTTATTCGCCGTTGTTGCCATGTTATTTTCTTGTGTGTTGCATTTTATCATGTCGTCATGTGCATCTCATTTTGCATTCGTGTTCGTATCATGCATCCGAGCATTTTCCCCGTTGTCCGTTTTGCAATCCGACACTCCTATGTCCCCCGGCGCCCCCTTTTGCCTCTTTTCATGTGCGGGTGTTAAACGTTCTCGGAATGGACCGATGTTTGTCAAGCGGCCTTGGTATACCACCGGTAGACCGCCTGTCAAGTTTCGTGCCATTTGGAGGTCGTCTGATACTCCAACGGTTAACCGGGTAACCGCAAAAGCCCCTTTTGTCTTGCAGCCCAACACCCCTTTCAAAGTGGCCCAAAACCCAGCAAACTCCCCTCCATGCTCTCGGTCGTTCGATCACGATCGCCTAGCCGAAAACCGCTCCTCATTTGGACTCTCCTAGCTCCCTCTACCTATATATATGCCTCCCCCCTTTCAAAATCGCAGTCTAAACCCTAGCAATTTCCCGTCTCCGCCGCCGGACGCATCTCTCCGCCGCGCCCGGACATGTCCGCCGCCCCAGCCACCTCACTCCGACCAATCGGAGGAGGCCACGTCACCCCCGCCGCCGCTTCGGGCCAGTGGCATCGCGCCACCTGTCCCGCGCGTCCCCGCTGCCGTCGGCCCGCTTTCGGCCGCGAGCCCTCCTGACCATCGGCCAGCGCCGCTGCGCCTCGCAGGCCGTGCCGCCTCCGCCGCCGCCAGCTCCGTCCGGCCCGCCCGTCGAGCCGTTGCAGCGTCTCAGCGCTGGCGCCCGTGCCGCCCACCGCGTGCTCTTCGCCCTCGGCCGCCCGGCCTTTCGCGCCATGGAACGCCGCCCGCCGCCGGGCCGTCTGTCGCCGCGCGCCACGGATCTAGCCAGATCCGGCCGGGCCCCTCCTCCGGCGAGCTTCTCCGACCTCCCCGGCTCCGTCCCCGACAACTCCGGCCGCCGGCGCCTCGGATCCGGCGAGATCCGCCGCCGCTTCGATTTCCGTGCGAATCGAGGTTGACCCCGAAATTCCACTTAAGTCATTTTTCTGTCAGTAATTTGTTGCATGTTCATCGCCTCATAACTCTGTGCATACTGCTCTGTTTTATGCGTGTAATATGTCAAATTGTTCGCCTCAACGAGTACTTCATTTCATTCAATGGCGTCATACTCATTTGAGTTCATCTTGATGCCTGAATCTTCGTTGCAAGAGTGCTATGTGATGTTAATCTGCTGAAACTGTTATAACTTGGTGATTTGTCATGTTTGTTGCATTTGATGTGTGCAGCCTATGAGCATGAGCTCTACATGTGTTTTGATCTATGCCATGCCATATTAAGAGTGGTGCTATCCATGGATTTTTGTGGGTCCTGTAGTGAGTGGATCAAGCTTATTAAGTAGGGTACTTGCTGTTACTGTTTTGCTTGTCTGAATCTGTTATTTCGTGATGCCATGTAAACCTGCTGCTACAAGTCATTATATGCATAACCTGGAGATGTTCACTAAGGATGTTTTGTTCTACATATCATGCTCTATCTATCCATGCCCCTGGTTGCATTTATAGCTTGCTGTAGCTTGTTGTAATCTTGCTCTCAAGTTGCTAAATAATGTTGCTGTCAGCCTGTTAACATTAAGTTTAATGTTGCCTCGATTGTTGCTAGTGATCCATGCACTCTATGAACTTGCTCTTGCCATGCTTAGCTTCATTAACATGTCTTATTACTGTTGGTCACCTTGCCATGCCATGTATTACTCTGTGGTGAGGGGTTCAAGCTCACCAACATGCCTACTTATTGTTGTTCCTGCCGTGTATGAATCTGTAATATAACTTGCCATCTTTACATGGGCGCCATCATATTTTCTGTGCCCTTTTGGCTCATGGTCAGTAAGGGACTACTGTGCTATGCAATTAGTAGATTCATTCCATGCCTTTGTTTTCCATGTTAAGTTCCTGTAGCATGTTGTTTGATAGCTCTAAATATTGCAACCTGATGTTATTTTCTGCAAGTCTGAAACTGTTATTGTTTGCAATCTTGCCATGTCATTTTGAGCATGTTTTAGTCATTTCTGGAGATATCTCAGTGTTCATGTTTTGTCACGCTTTACCTGTACATCATGCCCATGCCTTTTGTTTTCACGTTGGGATTCTGTAGCATGTTGTTTTGATGCTTGCAATATGCCTAGTTGCTGTTTTGGACAGATTGTTGCTATAACTTGTTTCATGTGTATGTGTTGAACCGTTGCTCCGTTTTGAGTGTGCTCTATATGAAACTTGCTTAGTTTTGCATGTAGTTTCATATTACCATGTTGCATCCTTGTTTTGAGGTGTTTGCTTGATGTTGGTATGCATTTTGCATCAATGCCATGCTTTATCTTGTTTTGCTCATATCTTCTAGGTCAGTAGCTCCGAATTAAATAAACTTTATATGTAACTTGACTAGAATTTCGTGTAGATCATCGTGGTGCATTTTAACTTGCTGTTTAACAACTTGAATATAAGGTTTATTCATATATGGACCAATTTCGAAATTTGCATATAAGGACTTACCGGAATTGCTCTATGTTGTTCCCGGCCTCATTTAAACATGCCTTGATGTGTTGTCCTTGTTTGCATCATCTCTTGCCATGAGTAGCCTCATCTAGCTTTGTTATGCATCATGCTTGTTGTGCATCATGTCTTGTTCATGTGTGGTGTGTTTACTTTATTGTGTGCTTATTTTCGATAGTTCCCGTTTCGTTGCGATCGTGAGGATTCGCTCGTCTACGCTTGGTTCGGCTTCTTCCGCTCGTCTTCTTCATGGACTCGTTCTTCTTCCTTGCGGGATTTCAGGCAAGATGACCGCTACCCTGGATCTCACTACTATCATTGCTATGCTAGTTGTTTCGTTCTATCGCTATGCTGCGCTACCTATCACTTGTTCCTCAAGCCTCCCAAATTGCCATGTCAGCCTCTAACCTTTTGCACCCTTCCTAGCAAACCATTGTTTGGCTATGTTACCGCTTTGCTCAGCCCTCTTATAGCGTTGCTAGTTGCAGGTGAAGTTGAAGATTGCTACATGGTGAACATGATTTTGTTGGGATATCACAATATCTCTTATATTATTAATGCATCTATATACTTGGTAAAGGGTGGAAGGCTCGGCCTTATGCCTGGTGTTTTGTTCCACTCTTGCCGCCCTAGTTTCCATCATATCGGTATTATGTTCCCGGATTTTGCGTCCCTAACGCAGTTTGGTGTTATGGGACCCCTTGACAGTTCGCTTTGAATAAGACTCCTCCAAAGAAGGCCCAACATTGGATTTACCATTTGCCTCACCTATGCCCTTTTTTCCTTGGGTTTCCGAGCCCGAGGGTCATCTTTATTTTAGCCCCGGGCGGTGCTCCTTCGAGTGTTGGTCCGAACCGAGCAGACTAAGGGGCCACCACGGGGAAACTCGAGGCTTGGTTTTACTCGTAGCTTGACTTATCCGGTGTGCCCTGAGAACGAGGTACGTGCGACTCCTATCGGGATTTGTCGGCACATCCGGGCGGCTTTGCTGGTCTTGTTTTATTACTGTCGAAATGTCTTGTAGCCGGGATTCCGAGACTGATCGGGTCTTCCCGGGGAGAAGGAATATCCTTCGTTGATCGCGAGAGCTTATCATGGGCTAAGTTGGGACACCCCTGCAGGGTATAAACTTTCGAGAGCCGTGCCCGCGGTTATGTGGCAGATGGGAATTTGTTAATATCCGGTTGTAGTAAACTCCTCTAAAATACACCAACCGTGTGCGTAACCGTGAGTGTCTCTTTTCGGGGTTGATCGAGAGGAGAACACGGTTTCTGGGTTATGTTTGACATAAGTAGGAGTTCAGGATCACCTCTGGATCATTACTAGTTGACGACCGTTCGCCGTTTCTCTTCGCTCTCATTTGCGTATGTTAGCCACCATACATGCTTAGTCGCTGCTGCAACCTCACCACTTTACCCCTTCCTTTCCCATTAAGCTTTGCTAGTCTTGACACCCATGGTAATGGGATTGCTGAGTCCTCGTGGCTCACAGATTACTACAACAACAGTTGCAGGTACAGGTTATGCGATGATCATGACGCGAGAGCGATGTTTACTTGTTTTGGAGTTCTTCTTCTGCTTCTTCGATCAGGGGATAGGTTCCATGTTGGCAGCCTGGGCTAGCAGGGTGGATGTCGTTTGAGTTTTTGTTTATGTTTCATCCGTAGTCGGATGTTGTTCTTGTATGTTGTATTGTTGTATTCTGGTGACATTGTATGTATTGGATGTATCCCTACCTATTATGTAATGTTGATGTAATGATATCCACCTTGCAAAAGCGTCTTCAAGATGCGCTTCTATGCTTGGTGGGACCTTCGAGTTCCTTTAGGATAGGGTCGCATCTTGGGCGTGACAAGTTGGTATCAGAGCCTCGACCGACCCTAGGAGCCCCCTTGATTGATCGTGTAGTTTGGCCGTTGTTGAGTCTAGAAGAAAACTGATTTCGGAGTCTAGTTATATCGGAGAGTAGGAATTATTTTTACTCCTCAGCCCCTTCGTCGCTCTGGTAAGGAATCTTGACGTAGGTGCTTTGAATTACTCCTTTTCCCGTTCAAAATTTTCTTTAGGATCACGTGGTTAGTTTCGTGAGTTATCCATCCTCTTTTATCCGGTGCATTTCTCATCAAGTTGACTCGACCATCTTCACCTTTGAGTTCAATCCCCAGTTGTTTTCTTTTCCCACCCACCCACCCTTCTTCTTCTCGGAACCGGAGTCCGTAATCGAGTATCCATCCTACTCGTGCGAAGTCTTTGCTTTCTTTCCTCAATGATTTCAACCGGTGTTTCCTCTTGAACTCATTCGTCAGTTTCCCCTTCCAAGTTGCCTTTGTTTTTCCGCCCTCCACCCTCTTATTCCCGAGCACTGAGTCTTTTTCGACCATCAGTTTCATTCGTACGGAGCCTCTTCAGTCTTCCCTCAATTATTTCAACCGGTGAATTCTCGTCTCGTTCGTCATTCTTCATCCCTTTCTTTTTCCGGTGGATTCAATTCAAGTTTTTCGAGTTGATCACATTCTTTTCCTTGGTTAAAGTGTTTTTCCTGCTCGTTCGCCTCTCTTGACTTATCATTCTGGAGTTCGGAAGACATCTCAGGAGGTTCGCCTGTGTTCTAATTAATTCGAGGTTGTCACTTCATTCAAATATTTAATTGTTCCGGTGCATCATTTCTCATTCGACAATCCTTTCCAATGGTTTTTCTTTTTAGTGGGCCCTAACCCACAGGTCTTTTCCCAGGATCTTACCTGACTCTTCTAATTCCCCTGGAGTTATTCTCAATTCTTTTCAAGTGTGACGTAAGAATGGATTCCATCAGTCACATGCCTTTTCCAAGATCAATTTCAAATCATTTCATTGTTGACTCAACCTCTTTGCTTTTCATTCTACCGGAGTACTTCAGTAATTTTAGTGGTGTTTCTCGTCGTCATTTGAAGATCGAAGAAGAGTTTTTCCACTAAATCTTGTCCCTTCTCTCAAATATTCGTGGTTCTAGTTCATGTTATCCTCTCGAATTATTCCATTTGTCAGATATTCTTTCTTACCCATCCGGAGTTTGTCAGGAGTTGTTTTTCTATTTCTTTCCACCGGAGTCCATCATTCCAGTTATCGTTCTCTATTTATCCCGGTGCCTCGTCCAAGTGTTCTTTAATCAGCTCATGATCTCTTTGTTCTTTTGCATCTAAATCCCCTCTAGTTTATTTCTCCTTCTAATTCTTCCCGGTGATTCTTTCTCTTTCATCAGTCATTTCGAATTCTTACAGTGGTTCGTTCAAGATTCTTTTCCTTCATTAGAATATCAATCCATTCGTTCTCTCAAATCCTACCGGTGGTTCATGAAGACTTTCTCAAGTTTTGTGCGATGTTTCCCCTTAATCCTTTTTCAACGAGAATAAGTATTATGCCAAATCCATTTCTTGTCATCAATTTAATTTGATGAAGGATAAGCATACAATAAATCTTATTCTTATTTCCTCAAAGTGATTAATCTTTTTCTTCGGAGTTTGTTCTTGAGGAATAAATTCTAGTTCCAAGTGTTCTCTATCTTTTCTTTTCCGGAGTTCAATTTCGTCAGCCATTTCGTTGGAACATCCATCTAAATCATCGCAAGGCTCATCTTATTCTTTTTTCCTTCATTCTATCTCATCATCCTTTTTGTCACCGGAGTTCTTCATGGTGGTTCTTCATGATTTAATTCATTCTTCAAGAGTTCATCAAGATTTTGTTGGTGGAGTTCAAGTATCTTTTCTTCTCATCTTGAAGTGTAATTAATTCTTCGTATTCTTTTGAAGTGGAGTTTTGCATTTCTTCGTTATTCTAAGCTATCCAATCATTTCAATTTGTGGTTGGTTATCACCTCATAATTTTGAGAGGTTATCCATAAGTCCACAACAATCTTATTCTTTTCGGTGGTGATTTTTTTCAACAACTCCGTTCAATCCTTCCTTCTAAGTTCTTTTCATTCAATTATTTCAATTCTTCCGGAGGCATTGTGTTGTTCCTCTCGTCAACTATCGTTCCATTTTGTCAAACTCAGTTCCAACTCCTTCCATGTTCAACCGGAGTGCTGCATAAATCCTTACAGTCGTATTCGTTTCTTATCTCGTTCTAACCGGAGTGGTTTCATAGTCTATCTGATTCCATGAGCTTTCGATTCTCGTCATTCATCTCTTCTTCTCGAGTGCTCTCGATTCTTTGCTTCTTATCTTGAGTTCTTGTTTCACCTCATCCCTTTTCCCTTCCGTCTCGGCCCTAAGATCTCGGGACGAGATCTTTTGTTAGTGGAGGAGAGTTGTAACGCCCCGGATTCGATGCGCCAGGTGTCTGCCAGTTATTCTCCGTTGTTGCCATGTTATTTGCTTGTGTGTTGCATTTTATCATGTCGTCATGTGCATCTCATTTTGCATTCGTGTTCGTCTCATGCATCCGAGCATTTTCCCCGTTGTCCGTTTTGCAATCCGGCACTCCTATGTCCCCCGGCGCCCCCTTTTGCCTCTTTTCGTGTGCGGGTGTTAAACGTTCTCGGAATGGACCGAGGTTTGTCAAGCGGCCTTGGTATAGCACCGGTAGACCGCCTGTCAAGTTTCGTGCCATTTGGAGGTCGTTTGATACTCCAACGGTTAACCGGGTAACCGCAAAAGCCCCTTTTGTCTTGCAGCCCAACACCCCTTCAAAGTGGCCCAAAACCCAGCAAAGTCCCCTCCATGCTCTCGGTCGTTCGATCACGATCGCGTGGCCGAAAACCGCTCCTCATTTGGACTCTCCTAGCTCCCTCTACCTATATATATGCCTCCCCCCTTTCAAAATTGCAGTCTAAACCCTAGCAATTTCCCCTCTCCGCCGCCGGACGCATCTCTCCGCCGCGCCCGGACATGTCCGCCGCCCCAGCCACCTCACTCCGACCAATCGGAGGAGGCCACGTCACCCCCGCCGCCGCTTCAGGCCAGTGGCATCACGCCACCTGTCCCACGCGTCCCCGCCGCCGTCGGCCCGCTCGGCAGCGAGGCCTGCAAACCCATCAGTAGCGCGCCCGCCGCCTCGCGCCGCCGTGCCGCGTTCGCCGCCAGCTCCGTCGAGCCCCGCCGTCGCGCCGTTCACGCGTCTCCAGCGCCGGCGCCCCGTGCCGCCCACCGCCGTGCTCCTCCGCCCTCGGCCGCCCGGCCTCCGGCCTCTGCGCCAGCGGAAACGCCGCCGCCGCCGCCGCCCGTCGCCGCGCCGCCAGCCGGATCTGGCGAGATCCGGCGGGCCCCTCCTCCGGCGAAGCTTCTCCGACCTCCCGGCCCGTCCCCGACAACTCCGGCCGCCGGCGCCTCGGATCCGGCGAGATCCGCCGCCGCTTCGATTTCCGTGCGAATCGAGGTTGACCCCGAAATTCCACTAAGTCATTTTTCTGTCAGTAATTTGTTGCATGTTCATCGCATCATAACTCTGTGAATACTACTCTATTTCATGCATGTAATATGTCAAATTGTTAGCCTCGACGAGTACTTCATTTCATTCCATGGCGTCATATTCATTTGAGTTCATCTTGATGCCTGAATCTTTGTTGCAAGAGTGCTATGTGATGTTAATCTGCTGAAACTGTTATAACTTGGTGATTTGTCATTTTTGTTGCATTTGATGTGTGCAGCCTATGAGCATGAGCTCTACATGTGTTTTGATCTACGCCATGCCATATTCAGAGTGCTGCTATCCATGGATTTTTGTGGCTCCTGTAGTGAGTGTATCAAGCTTATTAAGTAGGGTACTTGCTGTTACTGTTTTGCTTGTCTGAATCTGTTATTTCGTGGTGCCATGTAAACCTGCTGCTACAAGTCATTATATGCATAATCTGGAGATGTTCACTAAGGATGTTTTGTTCTACATATCATGCTCTATCTATCCATGCCCCTGGTTGCATTTATAGCTTGCTGTAGCTTGTTGTAATCTTGCTCTCAAGTTGCTAAATAATGTTGCTGTCAGCCTGTTAACATTACGTTCAATGTTGCCTCGATTGTTGCTAGTGATCCATGCACTCTATGAACTTGCTCTTGCCATGCTTAGCTTCATAAACATGTCTTATTACTGTTGGTCACCTTGCCATGCCATGTATTACTCTGTGGTGAGTGGTTCAAGCTCACCAACATGCCTACTTATTGTTGTTCCTGCCATGTATGAATCTGTAATATAACTTGCCATCTATACATGGGTGCCATCATATTTTCTGTGCCCTTTTGGCTCATCGTCAGTAAGGGACTCTTGTTCTATGCAATTAGTAGATTCATGCCATGCCTTTGTTTGCCATGTTAAGTTCTTGTAGCATGTTGTTTGATAGCTCTAAACATTGCAACCTGATGTTATTTTCTGCAAGTCTGAAACTGTTATTATTTGCAATCTTGCCATATCATTTTGAGCATGTTTTAGTCATTTCTGGATATAGCTCAGTGTTCATGTTTTGTCATGCTTTACCTGTACATCATTCCCATGCCTTTTATTTCACGTTGGGATTCTCTAGCATGTTGGTTTGATGCTTGCAATATGCCTAGTTGCTGTTTTGGACAGATTGTTGCTATAACTTGTTTCATGTGTATGTGTTGAACCGTTGCTCCGTTTTGAGTGTGCTCTATATGAAACTTGCTTAGTTTTGCATGTAGTTTCATATTACCATGTTGCATCCTTGTTTTGAGGTGTTTGCTTGATGTTGGTATGCATTTTGCATCAATGCCATGCTTTATCTTGTTTTGCTCATATCTTCTAGGCCGTAGCTCCGAATTAAATAAACTTTATATGTAACTTGACTAGAATTTCGTGTAGATCATCGTGGTGCATTTTAACTTGCTGTTTAACAACTTGAACATAAGGTTTATTCATATATGGACCAATTTCGAAATTTGCATATAAGGACTTCTAGGAATTGCTCTATGTTGTTCGGCCTCATTTAAACATGCCTTGATGTGTTGTCCTTGTTTGCATCATCTCTTGCCATGAGTAGCCTCATCTAGCTTTGTTATGCATCATGCTTGTTGTGCATCATGTCTTGTTCATGTGTGGTGTGTTTACTTTATTGTGTGCTTATTTTCGATAGTTCCCGTTTCGTTGCGATCGTGAGGATTCGTTCGTCTACGCTTGGTTCGGCTTCATCCGTTCGTCTTCTTCATGGACTCGTTCTTCTTCCTTGCGGGATTTCAGGCAAGATGACCGCTACCCTGGATCTCACTACTATCATTGCTATGCTAGTTGTTTCGTTCTATCGCTATGCTTGCGCTACCTACCACTTGTTCCTCAAGCCTCCCAAATTGCCATGTCAGCCTCTAACCTTTTGCACCCTTCCTAGCAAACCATTGTTTGGCTATGTTACCGCTTTGCTCAGCCCTCTTATAGCGTTGCTAGTTGCAGGTGAAGTTGAAGATTGCTACATGGTGAACAGGATTTTGTTGGGATATCACAATATCTCTTACATTATTAATGCATCTATATACTTGGTAAAGGGTGGAAGGCTCGGCCTTATGCCTGGTGTTTTGTTCCACTCTTGCCGCCCTAGTTTCCGTCATATCGGTATTATGTTCCCGATTTTGCGTCCCTAACGCGGTTGGGTGATTTATGGGACCCCCTTGACAGTTCGCTTTGAATAAGACTCCTCCAAAGAAGGCCCAACATTGGTTTTACCATTTGCCTCACCTATGCCCTTTTTCCCTTGGGTTTTGAGCCCGAGGGTCATCTTTATTTAGCCCCCGGGCGGTGCTCCTTCGAGTGTTGGTCCAAACCGAGCGATCATGGGCCACCATGGGGAAACTCGAGGCTTGGTTTTACTCGTAGCTTGACTTATCCGGTGTGCCCTGAGAACGAGGTACGTGCGACTCCTATTGGGATTTGTCGGCACATCCGGGCGACTTTGCTGGTCTTGTTTTATTACTGTCGAAATGTCTTGTAGCCGGGATTCCGACACTGATCGGGTCTTCCCGGGGAGAAGGAATATCCTTCGTTGATCGCGAGAGCTTATCATGGGCTAAGTTGGGACACCCCTGCAGGGTATAAACTTTCGAGAGCCGTGGGGGCGGTTATGTGGAAGATGGGAATTTGTTAATATCCGGTTGTAGTAAACTTGAAGTAAACTCTTCTAAAATACACCAACCGTAATGCGTAACCGTGAGTGTCTCTTTTCGGGGTTGATCGAGAGGAGAACACGGTTTCTGGGTTATGTCTGACATAAGTAGGAGTTCAGGATCACTTCTTGATCATTACTAGTTGACGACCGTTCCTTTGTTTCTCTTCTCACTCTCATTTGCGTATGTTAGCCACCATATATGCTTAGTCGCTGCTGCAACCTCACCACTTTACCCCTTCCTTTCCCATTAAGCTTTGCTAGTCTTGACACCCATGGTAATGGGATTGCTGAGTCCTCGTGGCTCTGATTACTACAACAACAGTTGCAGGTACAGGTTATGCGATGATCATGACGCAAGAAGCGATGTTTACTTGTTTTGGAGTTCTTCTTACATTCTTCGATCGGGATAGGTTCGGTCGGCAGCTGGGCTAGCAGGGTGGATGTCGTTTGAGTTTTTGTTTATGTTTCATCCGTAGTCGGATGTTGTTCTTGTATGTTGTATTGTTGTATTCTGGTGACATTGTATGTATTGGATGTATCCGTACCTATTATGTAATGTTGATGTAATGATATCCACCTTGCAAAAGCGTCTTCAAGATGCGCTTCTATCCTTGGTGGGACCTTCGAGTTCCTTTAGGATAGGGTCGCATCTTGGGCGTGACAACCTCTTGAGCATGCGCTGGTTTTCCCTTGAAGAGGAAAGGGTGATGCTGCAAAGTGGTGTAAGTATTTCCCTCAGTTTTTGAGAACCAAGGTATCACCAGTAGGAGGCTACACGCAAATCCCTCTTACCTGCACAAACAAATAAGAACCTTGCAACCAACGCGATAAAGGGGTTGTCAATCCCTTCACGACCACTTGCAAAAGTGAGATCTGATAGTGATAATAAGATAAACATTTTTGGTATTTTTATGATATAGATTGGAAAGTAAAGATTGCAAAATAAAACAGATCGAAAACTTATGTGATAAAAATAGACCCGGGGGCCATAGGTTTCACTAGTGGCTTCTCACAAGATAGCATAAGTATTACGGTGGGTGAACAAATTACTGTCGAGCAATTGACAGGAAAGTGCATAGTTATGAGAATATCTAGGCATGATCATGTATATAGGCATCACGTCTGCGACAAGTAGATCGAAATGATTCTGCATCTACTGCTATTACTTCACACGTCGACCGCTATCCAGCATGCATCTAGACTATTAAGTTCATAAGAACAGAGTAACACATTAGGCAAGATGACATGATGTAGAGGGATAAACTCAAGCAATATGATATAAACCCCATCTTTTTATCCTCGATGGCAACAATACAATACGTGCCTTGCTGCCCCTACTGTCACTGGAAAAGGACACCACAAGATTGAACCCAAAGCTAAGCACTTCTCCCATTGCAAGAAAGATCAATCTAGTAGGCCAAACCAAACTGATAATTCGAAGAGACTTGCAAAGATAACAAATCATACATAAAATAATTCAGAGGTGATTCAAATATTGTTCATAGATAATCTTGATCATAAACCCACAATTCATCGGATCTCGACAAACACACCACAAAAAGAATTACATCGAATAGATCTCCAAGAAGATCCAGGAGAACTTTGTATTGAGATCCAAAGAGAGAGAAGAAGACATCTAGCTAATAACTATATGGACCCGAAGGTCTGTGGTAAACTACTCACACTTCATCGGAGAGGCTATGGTGTTGATGTAGAAGCCCTCTGTGATCGATTCCCCCTCCGGCGGAGCGCCGGAAAAGGCCCCAAGATGGGATCTCATGGGTACATAAGGTTGCAGCGGTGGAAATAGGGTTTCGTGGTGCTCTCTGATGTTTTCAGGGTATGTTGAGGATCAAAAGAAGCCACGGCAGAGGAAATACGAAGAACATGGGATGAACTACGAACTGTACAGAAGAACTGTCAACCCTAGCATAGATATAAGATGCAGAAAGGGGAAACTTACAGTGCTGGATCTGTCGCGGAGAGGCGCTGCCGTTCTCTGGTCGGATTCAAGTTGATGCAGCAGCCAAGGTCGATGAAGACGTGGGGTTCGACGGCGGTGGAAACCCGGAGGGTTAGGGAGCTTCTTCAGACGGCCTTGGCACAACAAGAGGCCTATTCTTACAGCAGGGACATGATTCATTCCACTCCTCAGCCTTGGGTAGCACCTCGACCAAACCGGAGTCCGAGTTACAGCAGACACATGGAGTCAGAGGCTTTATCAAGTAATGCCCAGCGTCGCAACCAACCCGGCGGCTATAACCCGGTGCAGGATCAATTGCGCCAGGAGGATGAACGGGCGACTCAATTAGTGGCTCAGCAGACGGCGTATGATGGTTTCCCAGAATATCCAATGACTTCTGTTGGAGCCGGGGTGGCCACTAGAACTGGCGGTGTCCCTTGTCTGGTGCCGGCTCTTCGAGATGTGTGTCTGCCCAAGGATTTAAAGGGTCCTCGAAAGGTGCCGAATTACACGGCCGACTTTACAACCGGGGCGTGGATTGAAAGTTACGAGATGGCCATGGAATTATTGGAAGTCAGCGACGGCAATGGCTAAGTATTTCACCATGATGTTAGATGGAACGGCCCGAACTTGGTTGAAAAGCTTGCCTCCCAATTCCATCAGTTCATGGGCCGAGTTAAAGGCCCGGTTTATCCAGAACTTTAAAGATACTTGCAAGCAATCTATGTCCATTGTGGACTTGACCAATTGTAAGCAGGAGGAGGGTGAGTCCACAAATCATTGGGTGCGCCGGGTCAAAGAAATAATACATTCATCTGATAAGATGGATGCCGTCTCTGCGGTACTTATGCTCCATCAGAATTGTCGTTTTGTGCCGCTGAAGCAGAAGCTGGGGCGCCTTAAGCGTGATTGGAATGACATGGGTACGCTGATGGCGGCTTTGGTTAAGTATGCCGATTCTGATACTACTGAAGATCCCGTGTTTGAGGAGGAAAAGACAGGGAAGGGAAAGAAGAACGACAACGGAAAGGGTCGGTGACAACAGCCCGGCAAATCAAGGTGGTAACAAGCGTAAGCGGACGGTAACCCGAAGTTTGTGGCCAATGCTAATGCTCAAGGTAACAACAAGAAACGTAAGGGGAGAGGACCTCCTCGATCTGGTGGATCAGGTCCATCTCTTGAGCAGCTTCTAAATGAGCCTTGTCCAAGACACGGTACTCGAGAAAATCCTGCCACCCACTTATGCAAGGACTGCGCGATCATGAAGGCGTTCAAGAATTCGAACATGTTTGGTGGCAATCATGGGACAGGCGGCGGTTCAGGAGCAGGTGGTTTCCATCAGGGGCGGACCCAAGACAAAAATGACCCGGTGTCCCGTGTCCATCGCATATGTGTGGATATCAAGTAATAATATACATAATAGTAACACACTTTTGGATAAAGCCTATATAAAATATGTCATATGAGTGAATATGGTTATGAAAAATATAAATTGAAAACTTTCACTTGAAATATTGGTTGATTATAGAAAATGGAACAATAGCAGAACATCAAACGTGTCCAAATTATGGAAAAACTATGGAAGATGGTGAATAAATGCAACGTTAGAGCTTTGATAGCCTACAAAACAAAGGAAGCAAGACCACGAGTAACATACTAGTATAGTTTTATAATAAACAAATAGTTTAGACAAGTACCTTTTTAAGGTAGTTTTGTAAGTTCTTTCATGGACTCCAAGCAATTAATTACCGCGTGATTGGTAATCTTCCTCATTTCGCCTTTCTCCACCGGACAACAAGGTTGTATTTCAAAGCATCGTCACTAAGACGATTGCGCAAATATGTTTTTACAATTCTCCTAGCTGAAAGATCTCTCAACTGTAGCAATGGCAACATGTCATACTAATACTACCTTCAAAAGTCGATAAACCAAAGGATAGGAAATATGGTTTTCTTGCCTCCACCATTTGTTTGAGAGAGCTCACAAATACTACCCCAGTAACTTTTGGATAAAACGTCTTACATTAAGTTACAGAGGGAGTATTACTTAAAAAAGAAGTGATTATCTGCTTGGACATCAGCAATGTAAAGTAAAAATGAAGGTGATGTCTAAGGTCCCACAGTTCCCCATCATGAAAATCTTTTGGATAAACATCAAATAATTGAAACTGAAATCACGGAATGATTCTTTTGGGATTAAAGTGGCCGAGCAGATAGCTTCCATTTTTTAAACACTTTTGATTAATTCAGATAATTATTAAAATTAACACAAATAAGTACTAGGTACAGAATTAGACTTACTAAAATTAAATTGTGCTAGCGTAAATGCGCTCAAGAGAATTTCAGTCTTTTTCCAATCTCACTCGGTGAGATGTCCAATACCAAATAAAATTAAATTGTCTACTCTTGTCCATTAGTCTTAGACGCTAGTGGTCTATGGTTAGAGAAGCAAGCAAGAAT
The DNA here is from genome assembly GCA_021605145.1 of Aegilops bicornis. NCBI lineage: Eukaryota > Viridiplantae > Streptophyta > Magnoliopsida > Poales > Poaceae > Aegilops > Aegilops bicornis. The sequence goes on along the minus strand of CM038671.1, from coordinate 33,364,569 downwards.
TAGATTTTGGATATTATAGATCACATCGCTTTGGGGATTTGGGGTGCAGTGCGTGAGACGTACCAATTTAGTTTCCACTAATCCGGTCTGCAACGAGTTGGCAAGATTTGGCGCTGGCGACAAAGAACGAAGAGGTGGAGGAGCACATATAGATCAGATCGATCGATGTGGTGTGGACTGTGGAGGACCTGGCGACCTGTTCATTCATTGCCGGTGACTCGCATCATGATGAGAGGGCGGCTCCATCCGGCGTCACGCTACCGGCTGCGCTCCTTCCTGGGTCGCGTGCCCGTGATGTTTGTTGGGCCGATTGGAGCAGTACCGGTGTCCCTCATCATATTTTACCGGTGTCTCTCTCTATTGGGCTCTATACGGGTAAGGTAGAAAGATTTCTTACCCGGTGTCCTGTGCTACCTGCTGGGCCAACAAGGGCCCGCCCCTGGTTTCCATGGCTCGGGTGGCGGCTCAAGTTCCGGCTTTCAAGGTGGTAAAGGTGGCTATAATCAGCAGCAGTCCGGTCAAGGAGGACAGCAACAGCAGCAGTCAGGTTATCAGAGCCATCCAAAACAGTTAAACGGTGGGCAATACCATGTGTTTACCACTAACTTGTGTAAATGTGACCAGAAGGTTCATAAAAGGGTTGTGAATTTGGTTGAACTGGCGGTTCCCCGTTATCTAAGGTGCTCAGAACAGCCTATCATTTGGAGTAGAGAAGATCACCCCCCGGGTGGATAACCCGGGTCAGTTAGCCTTGGTGGTGGCTCCTCAGGTCGGTGGATATAAATTCACTAAGGTGCTCATGGACGGCGGAAGCAGCATCAATATTCTCTATTATGAGACCTTTCGCCGTATGGGTCTGACTGATAAGGACTTGAGGACGTCCAACACTGCTTTTCCATGGGGTGGTACCGGTAAGTCGGCGTATCCTGTTGGAAAGATTGAGCTGGAAGTGGCTTTTGAGACGAATACGATTCCAGGCTGAGAAGTCGACGCTTTGAGGTAGTCAAAATCGAAGCCCATATCATGCTCTGTTGGACGGCCGGCTTATGCCAAGTTCATGGCACGGCCGTGTTATGTTTATCTCGCAGCTCAAGATGCCGGGTTACAAGGGCACCATCACTGTGCATGGGAGTCGAAGGTGGCCTTGGAGTGCGAGGAAGGAGATGCGGCTTATGCTTGAATCCGTTTGTCTTTGAAGAGGAGCTGAAGTTTTATCAAACTAATGTTGACCCGGCAGATATGACCTCTTTGAAGAAGCCAACCACAGAGCAAGACCCGGCTTTGAAATTTAAGTCGGCCGCCGAGACAAAACTGGTTGACTTCACTCCAGGTGACTCTTCTAAGCAGTTCAGCATCAGTACCAATTTGGATCCCAAATAGGAAAGCGCGCTCATCGAGTTCATCCGTGAGAACCGGGACATCTTTGCATGGAAGCCTTCTGACATGCCGGGTGTCCCGAGAGAACTCACTGAGCACACTCTTAATATTGATCCAAAGTATAAGCCGGTCAGGCAGTTTCTCCGGCGATTCAATGAGGAAAGGCGAAAGGCTATAGGGGAAGAGGTCGCTCGGCTCTTAGCGGCAAGGTTCATCGTGGAAGTTTTTCACCCGGAGTGGTTGGCTAACCCAGTGCTTGTGCTCAAGAAAAACGGCACTTGGCGGATGTGTGTCGATTACACGGACCTAAATAAGGCTTGTTCAGCTGATCCCTTTGCTTTGCCCCGCATTGATCAAATTATCGATGCCACTGTGGGTTGCGAGCGGTTGAGCTTTTTGGATGCTTACTCTGGTTATCATCAGATCAAGATGGCAGTTAAGGACCAGGAGAAGACGGCTTTCATTTGTCCGTTTGGAGCCTTCTGCTATGTGTCTATGCCGTTTGGGCTCAAGAGTGCCCAGGCGACTTATCAGCGGTGTGTGCGTAAATTGTCTCCACAATCAGATTGGGCGCAATGTTCATGCTTATGTGGATGACATTGTGGTGAAGTCCAGAGAGAAGGAAACCTTGATCTCCGATTTAAAGGAAACCTTTGATAATCTCCGGGTCTACAAGATGATGCTTAACCCGGATAAGTGCGTATTTGGTGTACCTGCAGGCAAACTTTACGCCGGAGAAGATCAAGGCGATTACCTCTCTGGCTAAGCTGGCGTGCATCAATGATGTTCAGCGACTGGCGGGTCGCGGTGCTGCTTTACGCCGATTCATAAGCCGGCTAGGGGAGAAGGCTTTACCGTTGTATCATATGATGAAGAAAGCAGACACCTTTGTCTGGAGTGAGGTTGCTGATGCTGCTTTTGAAGATTTAAAGAGCCAATTGGCTGAGCCGCCGGTTCTAGCAGCTCCGATTGATAAAGAGCCATTACTATTGTATGTTGCTTCTAACTCATGTGCTGTTAGTGTGGCTATTGTGGTGGAGCGTAAGGAGACTGGCAAGGAGGATCCGGTTCAGCGGCCGGTTTATTACATCAGTGAGGTGCTCATAGAGTCCAAGCAAAGGTATCCGCATTGGCAGAAACTGGTTTATGGGGTGTTCATGGCGAGCCGGAAGCTAAAGCAGTACTTCCTGGGTCATCCTATAACTGTGGTAAGTTCAGCCCCCTTGGGAGACATCATCCAGAATAGGGAAGCCACAGGACGAGTTGCCAAGTGGGCCATCGAGCTTGGGCCTCACGGTTTGAAGTATATGCCGCGCACAGCTATCAAGTCTCAAGCCCTAGTGGACTTTATTAATGATTGGACGGAGTTGCAGGCACCAGAGGAGAAGTCGGATAACACGTATTGGACTATTCACTTTGATGGGTCCAGACAGTTGGAAGGCTCGGGGGCTGGAGTTGTTTTAACTTCTCCTCGAGGTGACAAATTTTGTTATGTGCTCCGGCTTATGTTTCCCTGTACTAACAATGCAGCTGAATATGAGGCTTTACTCCATGGCCTCCGGATGGCCAAAGAGGTGAATTTGAGCCGGGTAAGATGTTTGGGCGATTCAGACCTCGTCGCTCAACATGTGTCAGGCACATGGGATTGTAAGGATCCCCTCATGGCGGCTTATCGTCGTGAGGTTGATGCGGTGGCTGGGCACTTCAAAGGTTATCAAGTAGAGCACATTGATCGAAGGAAGAATGAGGCGGCTGATGCTTTAAGCCGGCTCGGGTCTCAGCGTAAGCCGGTGCCACCTAATACCTTTCTTGATGTTTTGCATAACCCTTCTGTCAGAGTGCCTACAGAGGAAGAGCTTGCAGTACCAGACCCGGAGGCGCAGCTGGTGGCGGCTCTCCATGCCATCCCGGACTGGACGGTTCCATACTTATCCTATATGACCCGGGGAGAGTTGCCTGAGGACGAGACCTTGGCAAGACAAATCATCAGGCGGTCCAAATCCATGACGATTGTTCACGGCGAGTTGCATCACTGCAGTGTCACTGGGGCGTTTCAACGTTGTGTATCACCTACAGAGGGTCAGGAGATACTTCATGAGATTCATGAAGGTGATTGCGGTCATCATGCCGGTTCAAAGTCTGTGGTGGCCAAAGCTTTTCGTCACGGTTTTTACTGGCTGACGGCTCATGCTGATGCGGAGGATCTGGTCAGCAAGTGTGACGGATGTCAAAAATTCTCAAGACGAGCTCATGTGCCAGCTCAAGAATTGAGGATGATTCAATTACTTGGCCGTTTGCAGTCTGGGGGGCTTGATATGGTTGGACCTTTCAAAAGGTCTAAAGATAAGAAGACACACCTGTTGGTGGCAGTGGATAAATTCACCAAGTGGGTTGAAGCAGAGCCGTTCAGTAAGTGTGATGCAGCCACGGCGGTTCAGTTCATCAAAAAGGTGATCTTTCGTTTCGGTTTTCCACACGGTATTATAACTGATAATGGCACTAATCTCTCCAAGGGTGCTATGGAACAGTTCTGTCTACAAGAACACATCCGGCTCGATGTTTCGGCTGTTGCTCATCCCCAGTCTAATGGTCAAAGAAAAGAGCTAATCAAGAGATCTTGAAAGGTATCAAACCCGGCTCTTAGTTCCTTTACGAACTCCGGGTTGTTGGGTGGAGGAATTACCTTACGTGCTATGGAGCATCAACACAACACCCAACAGGTCTACCGTTATACACCTTTTTTCATGGTGTACGGAGCAGAGGCGGTTCTGCCAAGTGACATCCGGCATGATTCACCCCGGGTGGTGGCTTATGTTGAGGCTGATAACGAAAAAGCTCGTCAGGATGCACTTGACTTGTTGGATGAAGAGCAAGACTTGGCTATAGCCCGCTCGTCGATTTACCAGCAAGACCTGCGCCGTTATCACAACCGCCGGGTTAGAAGCAGAACTTTCCAGGAAGGTGATTTAGTGCTCTGGCTCATTCAGGATCAAACTGATATGCACAAGTTGTCCCCTCCTTGGGAAGGACCTTTCGTGGTCAGCAAGAATCTCAACAACGGGTCATATTACCTCATCGATGTTCGAGAGCACAAAGACTCACGTAAGTCGGAGGAGGAGACCCGCCGGCCGTGGAACATAGCGCATCTCCGGCCCTACTATACTTAAGCCGCTGGCTTTCAGAGTATATTTATCTTTTCTTTTTTAGCAATGTATATATATTATATAAGGCAATAAAGCAGGACCTCTTTCTTTTCCATCCCACAAGGTTTGCGTGTCTTCTTTACCAGGTGATGGAAACGACTAACAGGGAGCGGATCATATCTGAATCCGGCTTTCCCTTTGGTCTGACTTATGATCATATCTGAATCAAGCCATGGTCACTTGGGGGCTTCCTGTTCAAACATAGGTCGTATTCAAACCAAAGAGAACATAGCTGTCGATACCCAATTGATTGGCACACTACCGAACCCACTTGGGGGCTTCTTGATCATATTTGAATCATAGCTTAACCTCTTTGGGTCTGACGTGGATCGTATTCGAATCAGCGTCATTAAACAACTCTCATGGTCACTTGGGGGCTTCCTGTTCAAACATAGGTCGTATTCGAACCAAAGAGAACATAGCTGTCGATACCCATTTGATCGGCATCGCCAAAGCCATTGGGGGCTATATGATCGTATCCGAATCTTAGCTTAACCCCTCTGGAACGGTTCTACTGATCGTATTCGAATCAGAGGCCTTTGAAAATTAGGTTTACTTTATTCTATAAGAGTAAATAATACTAAGGGCCAGGTAAACATTATATGTGCCAATTTTCAGAAGTTAAGTATAACTGTCTGCTTTTTTGGGATCAAGTAAGCTGGTAAGGTACACCTTAAACCGGCTAATACTTATGATGTTTTGGTTCCTACTTCGGATTAATGTTATTTCACATGACTCCGGATGTATGCCAAACGAAAATTTTGTTTTATACACAGAGTAAAGCAGAAAGCTTTTGGATGATTCAAGTAAGCCGGCAGTGCACATTGCTGCCGGCTTGAGACATTGTTGAGCACCGCGAAACATGCGTGAAGGCATGACAAAGTTAAGGAGTTTTCTCTATCCTATTACAAGACTCCTCGAGTCTAAAGTAAGTGAAGCGTTATTTTGCAAAAGTCATAATACATCTGGCGGCTCATTCTTCCGGCTGGCTTGATGACTCCGGGTTATCCTTCCCCGTCTCTCCTTCGGTTGTTTTGTCCTGGAAGGTTGACGAGGTCCAGTCAATGCTGCTTAAAGCTTCAAATTTAGCTTCATCATCTATTAAGCTGGCCGGATCAACTTCAGGAGCAAAGGTATGCTTACGAGTTGGAGGGATCAGGCTGACGTCATCATAATGTGGAGTTGGAATCCTCCGGTTCTCGTTGTCATAACCCGGCTGGTACTTTGTAAGATCAATATTGTTGCCGATGATGGTGGCCACAGGACGTACGACTCTCACACAGGTGGTGAAGTCTGATTGACTGAATGCAGAGCCGTCCTCCTTTAAGCTAGGATATCCAAGAGCAACGTCGCTTAAGTCTAACTCTGGAGCCAATGCTTTGGCCCGGCTTAAGGCGGCTATGGCCCCGGCTCTACCAGATGCTCGCCTTAGCTCCTGAATCCGTTGAGGTAACACGGCAAGCCGCTTGAGTACATCTTGCAGGAGGTAAGGAGCATCATTTGATAAAGCCACAACGGCTAAAGCACGTTGTGACCCGGAGTATAGTTGTTCCACCAAAGTGTACACCGCCTTAAGCTTGACCAGCATATTCTGCTTAAGGTTCGTGCTCCTGGGGCCTGCATTTATACATATAAGGTGAGCCGTAGTTAACAATTAAAATAGACATCAAAGGAATTATTGTGATATTCAGAGTTATACATGGTAACTTACCAAAGATTGCTGAGACCATTTGAGATATCTGGCGCTTTAAGCCGGACAGCTCGGCGGTTGCCTCGGCAAGAGATGCTTCTGCTGTTTCAGCCCGGGTCACCAATGAAGCCCTCTCCTCAACCCAAGTTTTCTTCTCCGATTCAAACTTTTTCTTCAGTTTCTCTTGTTCGGAGACACTGAATTCAAACTTGGAGTTGGCTTTCTGAGTTTCAAGCTCTTAGGTTTTCAGCAATATCCGTCTCAAATTGACTTATGGCGGCCTGCATCGACATCAGGTTATGGTAAGAATCATGGTAAGATTACATTCAAGTCCCAAACACTTTACAAGTAAAGACACTTGGCACTTGGGGGCTAATGTATATTTAAAAGAATTTCTTCACCTATTTTACCGGGTCATGTATATTAAGTCTCAAGCACTTTACAAGTAAAGGCACTTGACACTTGGGGGCTAATGTGTAACCCAAATTCAAAGTTTCATGCTGTCACCGGGTTAAATATATTCAATTTAAGCCGGACAAAACTAACAGTAAGTAGATTTCTTAAGTCTACAACATATTCATTCATAAGCAATAGACTTGGGGGCTGATACAGTAAGTAAGGTTCAGGGAAAGTTAAAGGTATACCTCAGATTTATGTTGTATTTGCTTCACCATGTCAAAATTTCCAGGTCACGACTATTGTGCACTTGATTCAGATAGCCCGAGACTATATCACCAATGCTTAGGTGAGTATAATCAGTGATGTCCTGTTTGGTTTTGCGATGTTGGGCAAACTCCTCTTCGGCAGTGCATCGAGCAAGGACAGTGGGCCAGCCCGGGTCAACGTATTGGCTTTTCAGAAATTCAACTTCTGGTTCAGTCGTCTTGACCGGGCTAGGAGTCTCCGGTTTATCAGAATCGCGGACAATGTCTTCTCGCAGCGGTCGAGGTTGACACCGAATATCAAAATCCGGTTCAAGCGGTGGGCGATGAATGGAGCTCTCGAACGGATGAGTCAATTGCGGTTCAGTTGACCACCGGGTCTTGGGACAAATTATTCTTCGGCCCTCTTGCTAGGCTTCGCTTGTGCTGTCGATCAAAGTGGAAGGATGCGTGCCAGCGAATAAGTATGGAAAAAACTTAAAGTAAGAAAGGTGGCATTACCCCGAAGCTGTTTTAAAAGCCGGCATGTTTGATTGCATCGACTCACCGGAAGACGGAGAGGTATCCTGATAATTGGAGTCAGATGAATTGAGGGGTCGACGAAATAAACCTGCCAAAGGATAAACAGAACGCAAAGCGGAGATGACCTCAGTTCGACGCTTCCTAGTTATATCGGGTAAGCCGGAGGAGAGTTCTGCGTCTTGAGTGGCCCGAGTTTGCCTCCGGTTCTCAAGTTGTTGTTGCTTCAAAAGAAATTGAGGATCTTGGTAAGCTAGAGGGTGTGAAAACCTTACTTTCCGGGTCACCCTTCGGATTTTTTGTGTTGGCAAAGGCTCCGAGTCGGAGGAAATTATAGTTACCTCTTCGCCAGCTGCTTGACTGTTTCCAAAGATCTTCTGAAAGGATCAAATGTTAGTAAGGAATGGCAAAGGAGTTAAAGAAAATTGAAAAGAATTACCTCTTCCTCATCCGAAGAAGAGTCATCCAGTTTAAGCATCGAGGCGCTGGGTCTCTTCTTCTTAGAGGTGCCCGTCTGGCGGTTTTTCTTTCGATCTTCTTGGCATACGGCCTGTTTAGCAGCCTCATGGTCATACTTGACCTTCCAGAAGTCATCGCTGGCCTGTGGAAACAGATAAGGAATCATAGGTATAAGAAGGTAACATACAAAAGAGTATTTGTGAAGACTAGTAACTTACCGCAGGAGCCGGGTTCTTCTTACAGAAGGGAAGTAAGCCGAAGGCATTACTGGTTACAGTGCCTTCCTTCAATAAAGTTTGGACTGTAGCATCTATTGCATCGTCTGATAAATCATCAGAGCTATGACGCATCGAGTCATCTTTTTCGCCTGTATAAGTACACATTAAGCCGGAGCGGCGGCTTAATGGTAGTATCCGCCAGGTGACCCAGACTCGAACCAGATCGATGCCATTTAAACCGTTCCCTAGAAGATCTTTGATCTTCTTGATGGTGGGGTTGAGAGGCAGGCGTTCAACACCGGATAACTTATCTGCCAGCGGGTGATTGGATTCGAGATGCAGGGTGCGAAAGCCGGGCAGTGGCTTCTTATCAGCAGGTGATGTGTCTTGGCAGTAGAACCACGTCTGGTTCCAGTCTTTCGGGTGACTTGGCAGCTCAACATAAGGGAAAATACAATCTCTTCGCCGTTGGATGGAGATGCCGCCAAGTTCAAGACAAGGCCCGTTGGCACGTCCGTTTTGCCGGTTCAAATAAAAATGTTCTCTGAACAAAAGCAGACTTGGCTCTTCTCCCAGGTACACTTCGCAGAAAACTTGAAAATTGTAGAGATTTGACACGGAATTAGGCCCGATGTCTTGAGGTCTAAGGTCAAAGAAATTCAGAACTTCTCTGGAAAAATTTGAGCCGGGAGGGGCAAATCCTCGGTTCATGTGATCCGTGAAAACTATCACTTCCCCGTCTTTTGGTTGAGGCTTTTCTTCGGATGGGTCAGGAACACGATAAGACATGACTTCCTTCTTTGGCAAGTGACCAGACTTCACAAATTCAGCCAGCTTGCTTTTGGTGACAGTGGATGGAACCCAGTTGCAGGTTACAGGAGCTTTGGTTGGCTTAGGCGCCATGACAACAGGTTGGCCTATTACAAAATAAGAAGTTCCGGTTCAAATTTTAATCCGGGGGGAAAATGTCCAAATTACTGAAGGTAGCGGCTTACGAAGGGGCCTAATGATATAAGGGGGATTGTGCAACAATATTTAAGCCGCTAGAAACATCAAGGGCGATTCAAAATCTTTAAAGTCATGAGAAGACATCAAGGATTACATCTCAGTATCACTTATTTAAACCGGACGCCTAGACAATTGTGTTTAAGAGCATTTACCAGAAGAAGCTTTCCGGGTGATAGAAACAAGTTTCACAGATGACAGTTATTATTTTGGATCAAATTACGGTTCTGAAAGGAAAAACTTCTAGACCTAAAATATGGTACAAAGGAGTTCATGCATCTCAATAAGGATTCCTTGCAAGAAAAGAAGATCTGCTAATATATAAAATGGATGCGGAATAGGTGCCACACGAGATTTATGCTACTATGAGATCAAAAGAAGCCACAGCAGAGGAAATACGAAGAACAGGGGATGAACTACGGACTGTACAGAAGAACTGTCAACCCTAGCATAGATATAAGATGCAGAAAGGGGAAACTTACAGTGCTGGATCTGTCGCGGAGAGGCGCTGCCGTTCTCTGGTCGGATTCAAGTTGATGCAGCGGCCAAGGTCGATGAAGACGAGGGGTTCGGCGGCGGCGGCGGCGGAGCTTGAGTGACAGAAAAGAGAGGAAGAAGATGACTGGTAGGAGAAGAATGAAAGACCTAAAAGTCACGCCTATTTATAGGGAGAGGGTAACCGAGACGGCGCGGGAAACAAGGAGATGAGAATTACTATCCAGCGGCCCCGACGCCTCGATTCTTGGAACGGGCAATAAAGACAAAGATCCGTTGGGCCGATTCGGCGGGATTAAAGGAAAGATGACGTCATGACGGGTTAACACGGATCCAAAGAGTGACATCACGCCGGGTTAAAGATTGTCTTTTTTTGCGCAGTCTGAAGACTGAGGATTTATGTTTTAAGTTATTTTAAGATTGACATGAACAGGTTCAAATCAATCTGGGGCCTAATGTTGGGGATATAACTATTTGTGTAAGCCGGCCAGGAGGGGTCGGGTTACGTAAATAGTTACCAGACAGAAGCCCAAGTCCAAGCTTGAAGATGGCGACTCAACAAGGAGCCTAAGGCCCACAGGCAACTTAAGGCCCGTTGTAGTAAACCGCCATAATGGCATGACTTGTATCATAAGGTAGACTTGACTAGTTACCGAGCCGGACACTGTTTATGAGCCGACCGGGATTCTGTAAGCCGCAGGGCGTCAACCCGTGTACATAAGGGGACGACCCGGCAGCGGCTTAGGGCAAGAAACAACCCTTCGAGAACCGGGCATAGCGTATTTTGCTCCCTGGTTATCGAAACTCAAGCAATACCAACCCAACTAGACATAGGCTTACCTTCACCGTAAGGAGCCGAACTAGTATAAACTCTCTCGTGTCCTTTGTCCCGATTAACCCCTTTAAGCTTCCTAGCTGCGATGGCTCCACGATTAAGTCCTTGCAAGAGGACATCTGCCGTGACAATTCCACGACAGGGTATATGAGTATATATAGGCGAAGGAAGTCGGTCAGGGGAGCCATTAGGGGCCCACGAGGGTGGGGGTGCGCCTCCCTGCCTCGTGGCCGCCTCGTTTCTTTCTTGACGTCCACTCCAAGTCTCCTGGATTGCGTTTGTTCCAAAAATTAACTCTCCCGAAGGTTTCATTCCGTTTGGACTCCATTTGATATTCCTTTTCTGTGAAACACTGAAATAGGCAAAAAAACAAAAATTTGGGCTGGGCCTCCGGTTAATAGGTTAGTCCCAAAAATAATATAAAATTGCATAGTAGAGCCCATTAAACATCCAAAATGGGTAATATAACTACATGGAACAATCAAAAATTATAGATACGTTGGAGACGTATCAAGCATCCCCAAGCTTAATTCCTGCTCGTCCTCGAGTAGGTAAATGATAAAAATAGAATTTTTGATGTGGAATGCTACCTAACATAATTCTCAATGTAATTTTCTTTATTGTGGCATGAATGTTCAGATCCAAAAGATTCAAGATAAAAGTTTAATATTGACATAAAAATAGTAATACTTCAAGCATACTAATCAAGCAGTTTATGATTATCAAATAACATAGCCAAAGAAAGCTTATCTCTACAAAATCATATAGTTAGGCCATGCTTCATTTTTGTCACACAAAATGCTCCCATCATGCACAACCCCGGTTTCAGCCAAGCAATTGGTTCATACTTTTTAACGCGCTTTAGCCTTTTCAAGCCTCACGCAATACATGAGCATAAGCCATGGACATAGCACTATGTGTGGAGTAGAGTATGATGATAGGGATTATGTGAGAAAACAAAAAAAGGAGAAAGTCTCACATTGACGTGGCTAATCAACGGGCTAAGGAGATGCCCATCAATTGATGTCAATGCGAGAAGTAGGGATTGCCATGCAACGGATGCACTAGAGCTATAAATGTATGAAAGCTCATCAAAAAGAAACTAAGTGGGTGTGCATCCAACTTGCTTGCTCACAAATACCTAGGGCATTTTGAGGAAGCCCATCATTGGAATATACAAGCCAAGTTCTATAATCAAAAAATTCCCACTAGTATACGAAAGTGACAAAATAGGAGACTCTCTATCATGAAGATCATGGTGCTACTTTGAAGCACAAGTGTGGAAAAAGGATAGTAACATTGTCCCTTCTCTATTTTTCTCTCATTTTTTATTTTTTTGTTTTTTTCCTTTTTTTTGTTTGGGCTTCTTTGGCCTCTCTTTTTTTATTTGGGCTTCTTTGGCCTCTTTTATTATTCATAAAGTCCGGAGACTCATCCGACTTGTGGGGGAATCATTGCTTCCATCATCCTTTCCTCACATGGGACAATGCTCTAATAATGAAGATCATCACACTTCTATTTATTTACAACTCAAGAATTACAACTCAATACTTAGGACAAAATATGACTCTATGTGAATGCCTCCGGCGGTGTACCGGGATATGCAATGAATCAAGAGCGACATGTATGAAATAATTATAAAGGTGGATTTGCCACAAATACGATGTCAATTACATGATCATGCAAAAGCAATATGACAATGATGGAGCGTGTCATAATAAACGGAATGGTGGAAAGTTGCATGGGAATATATCTCGGAATGGCTATGGAAATGCCATAATAGGTAGGTATGGTGGCTGTTTTGAGGAAGATATAAGGGGGTTTATGTGTGATAGAGCGTATCGTATCACGGGGTTTGGATGCACCGGCAAAGTTTGCAACAACTCTCAAGGTGAGAAAGGGCAATGAACGGTACCGTAGAGGCTAGGAAATTGCGGAAGGGTAAGAGTGCGTATAATCCATGGACTCACATTAGTCATAAAGAACTCATATACTTATTGCAAAAGTTTATTAGCCCTCGAAGCAAAGTACTAATACGCATGCTCCTAGGGAAAGGTTGGTAGGAGTTAACCATCGCGTGATCCCGACCTCCACTCATAAGGAAGGCAATCAAAGAACACCCCATGCTTCAAATATGTCACACAACGTTCACCATACGTGCATGCTACGGGACTTGCCAACTTTAACACAAGTATTTCTCAATTTCATAATTACCCAACTAGCATGACTCTAACATTACCACCTTTATATCTCAAAACAATTATCAAGTATCAAATTTATCATAGTGTTTCATGCACTTTATATGATAGTTTTTATTATACCTATCTTGGATGCAAATCATTTTAAGATTAAAATTTTAACCAAAGAAAATACCATGCTGTTCTAAAAGAATCTCAAAATAATATAAGTGAAGCATGAGAGATCAATAATTTCTACAAAATAAAACCACCGCCGTGCTCTAAAAAGATATAAGTGAAGTACTAGAGCAAAATTATCTAGCTCAAAAGATATAAGTGAAGCACATAGAGTATTCTAATAAATTCCGATTCATGTGTGTCTCTCCAAAAGGTGTGTACAGAAAGGATGATTGTGGTAAACTAAAAAGCAAAGCCTCAAATCATACAAGACGCTCCAAGAAAAACTCATATCATGTGGTGAATAAAAATATAGCATCAAGTAAAGTTACCGATGGACGAAGGCGAAAGAGGGGATGCCTTCCGGGGCATACCCAAGTTAGGATTTTGGTTGTCCTTGAATTTTACCTTGGGTGACTTGGGCATCCCCAAGCTTAGGCTCTTGCCACTCCTTATTCCATAATCCATCAAATCTTTACCCAAAACTTGAAAACTTCACAACACAAAACTCAACAGAAAATCTCATGAGCTCCGTTAGTGCAAGAAAACAAACCACCACTTTAAGGTATTGTAATGAACTCGTTCTTTATTTATATTGATGTTAAAACTACTGTATTCCAACTTCTCTATGGTTCATACCCCCCGATACTAGCCATAGATTCATCAAAATAAACAAACAACACACGAAAAACAGAATCTGTCAAAAACAGAACAGTCTGTAGTAATCTGTAACTTTCGAATACTTTTGGAACTCCAAAACTCCTACCAAAATAGGAAGTCCTAGGAATTTTTTTTATTAATCTTCTGCAGAAAGAATCAACTGAAAAACACGTTTCTCTGATTTATTAAAATTATTCTCTCGCGCGCAAAAGTTTCTATTTTTCAGCAAGATCAAATTAACTATCACCCAAGATGATCCTATAGGTTCTACTTGGCACAAACACTAATTAAAACATAAAACCACATCTAAACAGAAGCTAGATGAATTATTTATTACTAAACAGGAACAAAAAGCAAGGAACAAAAATAAAATTGGGTTGCCTCCCAACAAGCGCTATCGTTTGACGCCCCTAGTTAGGCATAAAAGCGAGAATAGATAAGTATTGCCATCTTTGGTATTCAATTCATAGGTGGCTCTCATAATAGATTCATAAGGTAATTTGATTTTCTTCCTAGGAAAGTGTTCCATACCTTTCCTTAATGGAAATTGGAATCTTATATTTCCTTCTTTAATATCAATAATTGCACCAATCGTTCTAAGGTAAGGTCTACCAAGAATAATAGGACATGAAGGATTGCAATCTATATCAAGAACAATGAAATCTACGGGCACATAATTCCTATTTGCAACAATAAGAACATCATTAATCCATCCCATTGGTTTCTTAATGGTGGAATCCGCAAGGTGCAAGTTCAAAGAGCAATCATCAATTTTGCGGAAACTTAACACATCACACAAAGTTTTTGGAATCGTGGAAACACTAGCACCCAAATCACACAAAGCATAGCATTCATGATCTTTAGTTTAATTTTAATAATAGGTTACCACTCATCATAAAGTTTTCTAGGGATAGAAACTTCTAATTCAAGTTTTTCTTCATAAGATTGCATTAAAGCATCAACGATATGTTTAGTAAAAGCTTTATTTTGACTGTAAGCATGAGGAGAATTTAACACGGATTGCAACAAGGAAATACAATCTATTAAAGAACAATTATCATAATTAAATTCCTTGAAATCCAAAATAGTGGGTTCATTACTATGTAAAGTTTTGACCTCTTCAATCCCACTTTTACCAATTTTTGCATCAAGATCTAAAAACTCCGAATCATTGGGACGCCTTTTAACTAAAGTTGACTCATCTCCAGTCCCATCATTATCAAGATTCATATTGCCAAACAAAGATTTAATAGGGGACACATCAATCACTTTTAGATCTTCATCCCTATTATCATGAAAACTAGAAGAACACGCTTTCACAAAGCAATCCTTTTTAGCACGCATCCTAGCGGTTCTTTCTTTGCACTCATCAATGGATATTCTCATGGTTTTGAGAGACTCATTTATATCATGCTTAGGTGGAATAGATTTAAGGTTCAAAGAATCAACATCAAGAGAAATTCTATCCACGTTCCTAGCCAACTCATCAATCTTAGGCAATTTTTCTTCAAGAAAAGCATTGAAATTCTTTTAGGAAATCATAAATTCTTTAACACTAATCTCAAAATCAGAGGGCAACTTACTAAAATTTCAATAAGAGTTGTTGTAGGAATTACCATAATTATTAGAGGAATTACTAGGAAACGACCTAGGATTAAAGTTTCCTCTATACGCGTTGTTACCAAAATTGTTCCTACCAACAAAATTCACATCCATAGATTCATTATTATTCTCAATCAAAGTAGACAAAGGCATATCATTAGGACCAATAGGAGCACTCTTATTAGCAAACAATTTCATAAGTTCATCCATCTTTCCACTCAAAACATTAATCTCTTCTATTGCATGAACCTTTTTACTAGTAGATATTTCGGTGTGCCATTGAGAATAATTAACCATAATATTATCTAGCAGTTTAGTAGCTTCTCCTAAAGTGATTTTCGTAAAAGTGCCTCCCGCGGCCGGATCTAAAAGATTTCTAGAAGCAAAATTCAATCCGGCATAAAATTTTTGTATGATCCATAAATTTAATTCATGTGTAGGGCAATTGCGAATCATTAATTTCATCCTCTCCCAAGATTGTGCAACATGCTCATGATCAAGTTGCTTAAAATTCATAATATCATTTCTAAGAGAGATGATCTTAGCGGGAGGAAAATACTTAGAGATAAAAGCATCTTTGCACTTATTTCATGAATCAATACTATTTTTAGGCAAAGACGAAAACCAAGTTTTAGCATGATCTCTAAGCGAAAACGGAAATAGCTTCAATTTAACAATATCATTATCCACGTCTTTCTTCTTTTGCATATCACACAAATGAACAAAGTTGTTTAGATGAGTAGTGGCATCTTCACTAGGAAGGCCAGAGAATTGATCTTTCATGACAAGATTCGACAAAGCAGCATTAATTTCACAAGATTCAGCATCGGTAAGAGGAGCAATCAGAGTGATAAGAAAATCATTATTGTTGGTATTGGAAAAATCACACAATTTAGTATTATCTTGAGCCATCGTGATAAACAATCCAACACACAAGCACACAAGAGGCAAGCAAAAAAGAGGCGAACGGGAAAAATAGGGCGAATAAAACGGCAAGGGTGAAGTGGGGGAGAGGAAAAAGAGAGGCAAATGGCAAATAATGTAATGCGAGGGATAAGAGTTTGTGGTGGGTACTTGGTATGTAGGGGTGGATTAACGAGCTGCTCGGCTCGTTAAGCTCGTGCTTGTTAAGGCTCAGCTCATTAAGCTCGTTAAGATTAACGAGCAGAAACTCTTGCTCAGCTCGGTTCGTTTGAAGCTCGTTAAGCTCGTGAGTGCTTGTTAACAGATTATAATGTGTTATGGTCTACATGATGAGTGCATAGTTGTGGTTTTTAAGATGAAATATGGTGTCTACGAAAGAAATACACTTGTTTGTTGCTTCCTATGTCGATTAGATTGAATAGATGAGCTGAGGTGCTACAAAAAGTTTGCCACGTAAGATGAAAATATGTGTTGCGTTGATACTAACGAGCGTAACGAGCTACTCATGAAACTCATTAGCTTGCTCGTTAAGCTTGTTAAGTTTAACGAGCTGAAATCAATGATTGGCTTTGTTCATTAAGAAACGATCTATGATCTTAACGAGCCGAACTATCGAACGCTCATTAAGCTCGCGAGCTACGAGCTTTTGGTCCAGCCCTATTGGTATGTCTTGACCTGTGCATAGACCTCCCCGGCAACGGCGCCAGAAATCCTTCTTGCTACCTCTTGAGCATGCGTTGGTTTTCCTTGAAGAGGAAAGGGTGATGCAGCAAAGTAGCGTAAGTATTTCCCTCAGTTTTTGAGAACCAAGGTATCAATCCAGTAGGAGGCTACACGCAAATCCCTCGTACCTGCACAAACAAATAAGAACCTTGCAACCAACACGATAAAGGGGTTGTCAATCCCTTCACGACCACTTGCAAAAGTGAGATCTGATAGAGATAATAAGATAAATATTTTTTGATATTTTTATGATATAGATTGGAAAGTAAAGATTGCAAAATAAAATAGATCGGAAACTTATATGATAGAAAATAGACCCGGGGGCCATAAGTATAGCATAAGTATTACAATGAGTGAACAAATTACTGTCGAGCAACTGATAGAAAAGTGCATAGTTATGAGAATATCTAGGCATGATCATGTATATAGGCATCCACACATCGACCGCTATCCAGCATGCATCTAGAGTATTAAGTTCATAAGAACAGAGTAACACATTAGGCAAGATGACATGATGTAGAGGGATAAACTCAAGCAATATGATATAAACCCCATCTTTTTATCCTCGATGGAAACAATACAATACGTGCCTTGCTGCCCCTGCTGTCACTGGGAAAGGACACCACAAGATTGAACCCAAAGCTAAGCACTTCTCCCATTGCAAGAAAGATCAATCTAGTAGGCCAAACCAAACTGATAATTCGAAGAGACTTGCAAAGATAACAAATCATACATAAAAGAATTCAGAGGAGATTCAAATATTGTTTATAGATAATCTTGATCATAAACCCACAATTCATCGGATCTCGACAAACACACCGCAAAAAGAATTACATCGAATAGATCTCCAAGAAGATCGAGGAGAGCTTTGTATTGAGATCCAAAGAGAGAGAAGAAGCCATCTAGCTAATAACTATATGGACCCGAAGGTCTGTGGTAAACTACTCACACTTCATCGGAGAGGCTATGGTGTTGATGTAGAAGCCCTCCGTGATCGATTCCCCCTCCGGCGGAACGCTGGAAAAGGCCCCAAGATGGGATCTCACGGGTACAAAAGGTTGCGGCAGTGGAAATAGGGTTTTGTGGTGCTCTATGATGTTTTCAGGGTATATGAGTATATATAGTCGAAGGAAGTCGGTCAGGGGAGCCACGAGGGGCCCACAAGGGTGGGGGCGCGCCTCCCTGCCTCGTGGCCGCCATGTTTCTTTCTTGATGTCCACTCCAAGTCTCCTGGATTGCGTTTGTTCCAAAAATAACTCCCCCGAAGGTTTCATTCCATTTGGACTCCGTTTGATATTCATTTTCTGCGAAACACTGAAATAGGCAAAAAAAACAGCAATTTGGGGCTGGGCCTCCGGTTAATAGGTTAGTCCCAAAAATAATATAAAAGTGCATAGTAAAGCCCATTAAACATCCAAAATGGGTAATATAATAGCATGGAACAATAAAAAATTATTGATACGTTGGAGACGTATCAGGGATCCCGACGAGACTCCGTGAAGCGACGGAGTTTCGGCCGTGGTAGCGACGGCAGCAGGCGGGCGCGGCGGCATGGCTCGGCGGGCGGACGGGCCACACGGGCCCGCTGTGGGCTTCGGCAAGCCGCGGAGGTGGGAGGCGAGGGGAGGACAAGTGGTGCACCTGGATTGGCTGCGGGCGGCGGCGGACATGTCCGTCGGCGAGGGTGGACACGTCCGGCGGCGGGAGGAGGAAGAAGGCTTGGGTTTGCCCGAAATTTAGGGGGAGAGGGGGTTTATATAGATAGAGGTTGCTAGGAGAGTCCAAATAAGGTGCGGTTTTCGCCCACACGATCGTGATCCAACAGCGAAGGTCATGGAGGGGGTTTAGATGGGCTAGGTGGGCTATATGAAGGGGTGCTGGGCTGCAAGAGAAAAGGGGTCCGTCGGTTAACGCGGTTAACCGTTGGGGCATCAAACGACCTCCAAATGGAACGAAATTTGACAGGCGGTCTACGATGATATACCAAGACCACTCGGCACCTCTCGACCCATTCCGGGAACGTTTTTCTGTGGCACACAAAACAAGATCTGAGAGGTGCAACGGGCGCGTGCGAGTGTGTCTGGGCTCAGAACAGACAACGGAGAGAACCGGTAGGACCCGAGCGGATGCAAGTTTTCAAAAAGATGCAGATGAAATGCACATTATGACATGGCAAAGTGCAACACGCAAGCGAATGACATGGCAATGATGGCGAATAACTGGCAGACACCTGGCGCATCGGACTCAGGGCGTTACAGGGATGCTCCGAGGGGAGCACAACCCACCAGGGCGCGCCTGGGCCTCCAGGCGCGCCCCGGTGGGTTGTGCCCACCTCGGGTGCCCCCTAAACCGCCTCTTTGCTCTATAAATACCCCAATATTCCAGAAAGCCTAGGGGAGTCGACGAAAATCAATTCTAGCCGCCGCAGAGTCTAGAAACACAAGATCCAATCTAGACACCATCTTGGAGGGGTGCATCATGTCCATTGGTGCCTCTCCGATGATGCGTGCGTAGTTATTTATAGACCTACGGGTTTGTAGTTAGTAGCTAGATGGCTTTCTCTCTCTGTCTCTCTCTCTCTCTCTCTCTCTCTCTCTCTCTCTCTTGATTATCAATACAATGGTCTCTTGGAGATCCATATGATGTAAGTTTTTTTGCGGTGTGTTTGTTGGGATCCAGTGTGTAACAGCCTGGATTTTGGCCCTTTTCTTGTTCTTTTGATTTATTTGGCTTTTGCTCTGTTTTTCTTTTTGGAGTGGTTCTGTGGCCTTGTCACCTGGGAAATCATCCTCATTCCTCCTCCCAAGTGGCTCATCATTCTCAAAACCTTGCCAAAGATCATGTCACTTCAATCCTTGACCAAACCCTAAACTCTTTTTCTAGGGAACATTCCTTTTTCATTAAAGGAATAACCCTATCTGCCCTAGGTTGTGAAGCAACCTACATTTCTGTCCATCAAAAAATCCCCAAATAATTCTCATAATTACTTTGGGTCATATATAGCTCAAATATGCCCAAACATTTCTTTTTCCCGTTCAAAAATAATTCCACAATATTCCTTTTTCTATTCTGCCCTGAATAGCACTTTGTGAAGGAAGTGTCATTTATGTTTCTCCTAGTGGCTCCCAACCCTTTTGGGCATGTTTATATTCCCAAATAATTACCCCATGCACAAGTTAAAATTTATTTGCCTAGCCAATCTTCCTCAGTGAATTTTCAAAGTTTCTGTCAAACAGAAGGCTTTGTGAAGGAAGTACTAGCTAGGAGTATCCAAGTGAATTGAAATTTTGCACACTCCTTAATGTGCTCATATTAACCCCCTCCACCCATTTTCAGCCCTATCCAATTATCTATGTGAGCACAGGAGCAAATCTTTGATTCTGGCAATATTTTCAGGTTGTGAACAAGTGTATTTTACATTACTTCAAAAATCCTGATAAATTACCAGATCATTCTTATACCCATAAAACCTCCCTACAGCCAATTTGGTATCATTTAATTGAGCCATTTGATCACCAAAAGTATTCTAAGTTTCTGGACAGAAATGATGTTTGTGAAGCAAGTGCTATTTTGGTTTGTCCATTTGGCATGATCTTTTTACAGCATCATCATATGTCCAAATAATCAAGATTTCCCTGATATTAGCCCAAGTTGATACTCTATGTGAGAGCATCATCATGATCTTCATTTCTCACCAGATTATGTGGTTGTTAAGCAACTACATTAAATCTTTATCCAAATCTTCTCAAAATTACCAGGATGAAAGTCCTTCTTTACCTCAACCTCGCATACAACTCCATTGCTCACAAACCCCTTTCTGTTGATCACCAGTGCTCACCCAAGTTTACTGCAGTAAACTTCAGAGGTGGCTTACCATTTAATACTAGAAGTTTTAACCAAACTACCAATGCATTTGAGACCTACCCAGGAAGGAATCCAACCCAGACATTGCTTGGCATCGTTGTTAGCACTGTGTGCACCAGTGCGCGCGGTGACCATCGCCCTGGCGTGCAGTAAACGCGCTCTGGATCGTCTCCAGCGCTGTGCTCGTCCGTTCCCTCCTCGTCTCGACTCACCAGCATGTCCAGTGGCCTCCTCGTGATCGACTGTGTCGCCCTGAGCCCTTGCCCCCTCCGTCCGCTTGCTCACCGACGCTCGCCGCCGCGTGACCACGGGCGAACAGTGGCGTTTTGGATCTGTTCGTCGCCGTCGTCATCCTCCCTGCGCCCCCTTGGCCTCCTCTGCCCCGTGAGAGCCTACACTGTGCCTCCCTCGTCGCCTGCCCTCGAGATCATACGCGCGCGCACGCGTCCGCGGCACCGGCCACGCGTCCGCGGCGACGACAGCGCGGCACCTCGCCCCGCGGCTATATAAGCCCACCCCGAGGCCTCTAGACCGCACCACTGGCCTCCCCGCACTCCTTTAGCCCCTTCCCAGCCTCTAACCCGAGCTCGAGGAGCTCTCTGTGCTCGACATCGCCGTCATGGCCGCCGCGGCCTCTCTCCTAAATTAGCTCGAGTCCGAGCTCGTTCCTCTCCCCCTCCTCCACCAGTAGGCCTCCACCACTCCGGCTACCATCCCCAGGCCCTCTCTTCCTCGCCGGAGCTCCATTTGCCACGAGCCCCAACTCCACCCGAAGCACTCCTCCGCCGTGTCTCAGGCCCCGCCTCTCCCGGTGATCCCCGGCGGCCGTGACCTGTCTGGATGTATCCGCCTAGTCTCTCTGATCACGCCGGTAGGTCGCACGCCGCGGGAGGTGGCCGGAGCCGCCGGCAATCCTCGCCGGAGCTCGCCCCGTCCTCTGCTCAGTCGGGCGAGCGTGAGGAGAAGAGGAAGACGGCGCCCTCCCTGCCAGCTGGCCGCGGGCCCCGCTCGGCAGCCGCACAGGGCGTTGACCCCGCGGGTCCAGCGTGGATAAGTGGTGGGCCCCACCCACGTGGGACCCGCGCGTCAGCGTTGACCAGACCCGGCCCCGCCTCGCCACGTCAGATAAGTGGAGACGCATTTTGGGTGTGCGTTTACATTTGCCGAAGCATATTTCCAATTTTACGCTTCTGTCTTATCCACTCAGGGACTTATTTGTGGGTAAATTTTTACAGATAGGTCCCTGGCAGTCAAACCCCCATAACTTTTTAACCGTAGCTCCAAAAGAGGTGAATCCAAAACCTACTTCTTCATTTCTTCAAGCCCTTTCTGTTGGTGTCACTATCATTATGTTTTGGCATACTTAAAATGACCATTTTGCCCCTGTTCTTAATCAGCCCCCTCCGAGAGAGAACGATTTTCGGCGATTCTTTCCGCGAGCTTCTCGCACTTTCTCCCGGTGATTTCTTCCACCCCAGGCAAGCAACACCCTCCATTTTCATCACTGTAATGCAGTGACATGGTTTAAATTATTTGAACTTGTCTAAAATATTTTTTTAGCTACTTGTGATCTATGCATGGCATTTTCTCGGAGTATTATTTTGATCTTGTTGTTGCCATGTTATTGTTTGGATTACTAGGAGTTATGTTTGTAGTTGATGATATCATGTTGCCATTGGAGTATTAGTGGATGATATTATGGTTGTTTCAGGATGATATCTGTTAGTATATTTTTGGAGTATCACTTTGGATATCATGCTACCTTTGGATTATTAGTGGTTAGTATGATTATTTTCTTGATGCTAGTTGATGTTCTGTTGCTTGGAGTATTATTTTCGGAGATGATGATTACATGTGGATCTTAGCTGGATAGTTTTATTCTTGTTATTGGAGTAGTAGGATTATTGTTTCGGATTCATCATGATAGTAGTGTTATGCTATCCTCGGAGTATTTTGGTATGATGATATTATGCTTGGATTATTTGTTGGATATTGCTATGACTTGGACTATAGTTTGATAGTTGATATCGGAGTATCAGTTATCACAGTTATATTTTGGGGATAAATTCCATCATTAAGTTGGTCAGGTGCCGCCGAACCGAGCTTTTTCTAGTGCAACCACATTTGCCGGTATGGGACGGCGTCGTGCCTCTCGCCGGTGCCTCAAACTAGGGAAGGTTATGGGCGCGCGCTACCCTGATCAGGTAGGTATACATAAGCCTTGTGTGCCCGGTTTGGATTTTGAGCTTGGGTCCCAATTTGGGACCGTTTATGTTTGGCCACGACGGTGGTCGTCGGTGTCTTTGGTAGACATCGGGGCCACCCATGACTAGCCCAGTGGGGAGTGAGTCGGAGTGGCCGGGAGAGTGTCATGGCAGTAGATCGGTTTTGTCGGAACGCCGTTCGTCCACCCGAATGGGAGTGCGAGGCCATGGGTTCCGTGGTGTGGGTACAGTGCGCTACCTCAACAGAGTGTGTTTGTTTAATCTATCGATAGTCGCGTCCTCGGTAATGAGCATGGGTTCGTACTAGGTCACACCGTTCGATCAACACTCACATGACATAATGACTTATAGGTGATTTATATGTGGGTATTTGACCAAGTGTTGGTCGTGGTAGTGATCGCCGTAAGGATCATAGTTTGAGACCAAGAGTTGGTCGTGGTTGTGATCACCGTAAGGATCACGGGCCAAATATTGGTCGTGGTTGTGGTCGCCGTAAGGATCACGGGCCAAATATTGGTCGTGGTTGTGATCGTCGTAAGGATCACGGGCCAAATATTTTTCGTGGTTGTGATCACCGCAAGGATCACAGTTTGAGGCCAAAGATTGGTCGTGGTAGTGATCGCCGTAAGGATCACAGTTCGAGACCAAGTGTTGGTCATGGTAGTGATGGAGTAGTTTCATATCATGCTTAGTACTTGTTGTTGTATCATGGTACCTATTAATTTAATTAACCTGCTTAGTGCTTTGTTGTTGTCTTGCCTTGATGTTTTTTTGGTTGTTGTGAGCTTGCAAGTACATTCCATGTACTGACCTGGCGTGTCATGCCAGATTGCAGGTGATGCAGTGATTGCTTGATCGCTTGACGTGGTTTCTGTTCATGCGAGCTAGATCGTGTCCCAGCCAGAGTCCCTGGGGAGTGGAGTTCACTACCCTCGTCGTTGTTCCGCTGCTAGAAGATTTCCGCTGCTTCGAGTTGTTCTGCTGCTAGCATAGAGCAAGTGTACTATCGTAGGCGTAGTGTCGCCGTGCTGATGTGCTACTTTGTATTTATTCTTGTAATAAGAGCTGATTTGTTCTATGTCAAGCAGTGCCGTATTCCAGAGACGTCTCCTCGATCTCTAGGCTGGAATACGGGGTGTTCCGGTTTCTCTGAGCCGGGATGCCACACAGTGAACTTTGAGTTTATGATTAGATCTATGTTTTTATCCATGAACGTTATTTGTGTCTTCTTTGATCTCTTATATGCATGATTGATTATAGCCTCATATTTCTTCTCTGATATTTGGGTTTTGTTTAGCCAACTCGATCTATTTATCTTGCAATGGGAAGAGGTGCTTTGTGATGGGTTCGGTCTTACGGTGCTTGATCTCAGTGACAGAAAGGGAAATGACACGTATGTATCGTTGATATTAAGGACAACAAGATGGGGTCTATTTCTACATAAATAGATCTTGTCTACATAATGTCATCGTTCTTATTGCATTACTCATTTTTTCCATGAACTTAATACACTAGATGCATGCTGGATAGTGGTCGATGTGTGGAGTAATAGTAGTAGATGCAGGCAGGAGTCGGTCTACTAATCTTGGACGTGATGCCTATATAATGATCATTGAGTGGATATCGTCATGATTATTTGAAGTTCTATTAATTGCCAACAGTAATTGGTTTCCCACCGTTTGCTATTTTTCCCGAGAGAAGCCACTAATGAAACCTACGACCCCCGGGTCTCTTTTCATCATATTCGCCTTTGTGATCTATTTTCCTTTGCATTTATTTTCAGATCTATTAAACCAAAAATACAAAAATACCTTGCTGCAATTTATCTATTCCGCAATCTATTTATCCTATCTACCACTTTTACCTCACGTTATTTGCCTATCTTGAGGCACCGTACCCGAAAGGGATTGACAATCCTTTTTACACGTCGGGTTGCCAGTATTTGTTATTTGTGTGCAGGTGCTGTTTACATAGTGTGAGGAGGTTCTCCTACTGGTTCGATAACATTGTCTCATCATTAAGGGAAATACCTACCATCACTATACTGCATCATCCTTCCTCTTTTAGGGAAATACCGACGTAGTTCTAGCAGACATCAAGGCCTCATTTTCAAGCATTGCAATACCGTTCGTGCTCCATTTTATCAATTGCTACCTTGCCGTTCTTTAATGTTCCTATTACAAAAATCAATATCTACTATCATTACTACACTTTTATCACAATCTCTTCGCCGAACTAGTGCACCTATACAATTTACCATTGTATTTGGTGTGTTAGGGACACAAGAGACCTTTTATTATTTGGTTGCAGGGTTGTTTGAGAGAGAAAATATTCATCCTATGCCTCCCACGGATTGATAAACATTAGGTCATCTACTTGAGGAAAAATTCCTACTGCCTTACAAAACTCTGCGCTTGGAGGCCCAACACAAGTCTACAAGAACAAGTTGTGTAGTAGACATCAAGATCTTTTCTAGCGCCATTGTCGAGGCGGTGAGTGCTTGAAGGTATATCTTTAGATCTTGCAATTGAATCTTTTAATTTCTTGTTTTTTTTCACTTGTTTGGTTTATAAAAACAAAATTACAAAAAAATGGAATTGAGGTTGCATCATATCGTTCATCTTTATAATGTCTTTCGTGAAAACGATGGAAAGGAAAACTGTGCTCAATTGATAGAAGAAGAATTCTATAAAATGTTTGATGAAAAATCTTTGAATGACGAGCATGATTGCGATGTTGTTGGTATGAATTATTTTAATATCCATGATGCTAATGATATGCAAAGCCATAAGCTTGGGGATGCTATATTTGATGAAGATGATATTTTTAGTCCCCCAAATTTTGATGCGAAAATTTATTATGATGATAGCATGCCTCCTACTTATGATGATTATATTGATGAAAGTGGGTTTGGAAGAGTGTCAACTCTAGGTACTAGTGATCCCACTATTTTGGAGGTTATTGAATCTTATTGTAATATTTATGAAAGTGGATTTGGAGAGGTATGACCTTATTTAATGATGAATCCACTATTTTGGAAGAGGTTCTAATTGACTATGACACCAAAGTTCCTATCTATGATGATTATGGTGATGACATGTATGTTATAAAGAGTAATGATATCCATGAAACTTGTCATTATGACTTTTATGCTCAATTTGATTATGCCAATCAAGTATCTCATGATAGTTATTTTGTTGAGTTTGCTCCCACTACTATTCATGAGAATAAATTTGCTTATGTGGAGAGTAATAAAATTTCTATGCTTATGTATCATAAAAAGAATGCTTTATGTGATAAATATATTGTTGAATTCATTCATGATGCTACTGAAAATTATTATGAGAGAGGAATATATGCTTGTAGGTATTGCACTAATATCAAGTTTCCTCTTTATGTTTTGAAAAGTTTGAAGCTATGCTTGTTTTGCCGTCCTATGCTAGCTGATTCTTGTTCCCATAAGTTGTTTGCTCACAAAATCCCTATGCATTGGAAGTGAGTTAGAATTAAATGTGCTTGTCATGTGATTCATGATGTTCTCTTTATGTCTCAATTCTTATCTTTTATGTGAGCATCATTGAAATCGTTATGCCTAGCTAAAAAGGCATTAAAAAGCGCTTGTTGGGAGACAACCCAACATTTAGCCCTACTGTTTTTGTGTGTTCACATGATTAAGCTACTGTAGTAATCATGTTTTATAGCTTTTGTTTCAATAAAGTGCCAACTAAAGCCTTTCGGATAGTGTGGATGATAGTTGATTTGATTCTGTGCAAAAAACAGAAACTTTTGCGCCTAGTAACATAATTGATCTGCTCTTCTGGAACGTGATAAATTCTTGCATTTTTTACAGATGATTGATATACAAATTTCCCACGTTTTCCTAATTTTTAGAATTTTTGGACTAGTAGAAGTATGGTAGTTGTCCAGATCATTACAGACTGTTCTGTTTTTGACAAATTCTGTTTTCAATACCAACTGTTTGTACTCGCTCTATTCACAAACATAAAATGTTTTGGATATTAAAACATGGACAACAAACAGACTGAAATTTAGAACATCTATATGCACTTGATTTAGAAAAAAATAGAACATCTTATAATTTTGAATGAAGGGAGTATTATTTTATTTTTAGAATGTAAACAAAAGATGAAGTGTGCCAACTTTAAATTTGTATACAATTTAATATTTTTAGAATGTAAACAATCTAGAATAAATTATTTACAATGAACATCATTAATTATTTGTGTTGTTTCCTCATTTATCATGTTGCATTAATTATGTATTATTTCCTTCCTTATTTGTATGATGAGAATATTATGTAATGAATACATTTAAAATTATTTTTATATTTACTTACTGCCTTCGTTCCTAAATATTCTTTTTAGAGGTTTCAATATGGACTATATACGGAGCAAAATGAATGAATCTACACTCTAAAATATGTCTATATACATCCCTATGTAGTTTTAATTGTAATCTCTATAAAGACTTATATTTAGGATTGGAGAACTATCAACATGCATTAATTACATATTAATTATTTTCTTATCTGTATGAGGTAAAGATTGTATAATAAATTACGTTCATTACCTCTTTTATCTACCAATTAACATGCATTAATTGCATATTAATTCTTTCCTTATTTGTATGTGGTGAATATCATATAATAAATGTCATTAAATATCTTACAATTTTTTAAGTTATCAACATGCATTAATTACATAGTATTTTCCCTTATATACATGAGGTCGTGGGCACCCAATTATCATTCAACATAAAATCATGTCTTCACCTCCCACCCCTATCAACTTGGCCCCGACCACACCGACCCTCAAGCTGCTCGTCGACAAGAAGGCCAATCGCGTCTTGTACGCGGAGGCCGGAAAGGAGGCTGTAGACTTCTTCTTCAGCCTCCTAGGGATGCCCATAGGCACTGTTGCCAAGGTACTTCAGACCGGTAGTGATGGGGTAGGTGTGGCCAACATCTACGATAGTGTCGAGAAAATGGATACCAGGTACATGCACAGCAAGATCGTGCAAAAGGCTCTCTTGAGCTCATGTAGGCCCTTGTTCCTTGAACGCCCTATCACAACACACCCAGCGGCACCTTCCATGCGGGCATCTGTTCACGGCGCGACATCTTACCCACTACAGTATGCATCAGTAACTGCACATGCGCTGGCGCCTACAGGCATGGCAGCAGATGTTGCACGTGACTCCTCTCTCTATGGGTCTATTATAGCCGGCGGCGGGCACGTGCAAGGCCTGGTTACTTACACTATCATGGATGACCTCACCATCACCCCCATGTCCAACATATCCGCGGTGGTGCTGATAACCAAGCTCAACAGGGAACAAAAGGACCTCGTGCTCGAGGAGAAGTCTGTGAAGATTGGTAACAAAGAGGTGAGACTCGCTGAATTATTGAAGCACATATGATTTGTTTCTTATGTTGATATGTTGAATTAATCTATTTGCAGGCGTTCGATATTCTCAAGGCTTCAATGAATTCCAACACTGTCCTCACCGATGTGTTCCTATATGACAACAATATTGATGTCTCTCTATCCAAGAATAAAAGGGTTCATACATCCAGTGGTGAGAAGAAACAAGATTACATCCCAGATTTATATATATGAGTCAAGGTTGCTCTATGTTACCATTTGGAGAATAAGCGTATGTACTGAACCATGATTGGTTATAAAGAATTCGTCATTCTTGTATTTGCATGACCGAAGAATTGAAAGCGTATACATATATGTATATTTCTGTGGGAAAAATAATGCTAGCAACCATTACCCAAGTTGAGCCTATCAGAACCATACATGTTTCTTCGAGATCTCTAGAGCCATTCCCATTTTTGCAACATAAATTCATCAAATCGTCTATGTCATGCACACCACTAGTATTCTTGTCACCTGGCACTAGTACAACTGTCAGACCACCACCAGTACTATTGTCACCCAGAGGGGTACTACTGTCATCCAGCTCACTTGAAATTTAAATGGTGTCTGCGACAAACATTACACTTAATAACAAAAGTTAATACATGTTTCTGAATTAACCATCATAACTAAAATCATTGGAACCCATCTAATTTTGAAAATAGTATTTTCTAAGCACACAATAGGAAAGTGCCATTTACAGAAGTTCCAATTACAATTCATACATGTGCAGGAGTACGCGTGGGATCTTTCTCATACACACCTCATACATAAAGTGCCTGGTTATACAACAATCACAAAGTGCCATTTAGAATCACTATAATTTCATATTACAATATGCCAAATTCCAAAGTGCTTCGACAAAACAAAGTTCCAAATTACATGAAATTATGTATAATAGATGATTCAAAGTTGCAATATACAATGTGTTACTTCAAATGATAAAGAGTTGAGATGATACAAAGGGACAATACATAAAGTGTTAGTACACACATGATAAAGTGTTGAGATGATACCAAGTGCCAACACATATACAAAGGTGTTAAACAGAAGGCGCGAAATTACAAGAAAGTGTTGGATCATACACAAAGGTACTAATTACCAAAGTGACAACTTCTTATATTATCAATAAAAGTTCACACTTTTCGACACATATAGAATATGCAAGTTAGCAAGACAATGCCAAATTACTATGTGTATGGAATTGCATATATACACACATGATCAAAGTTTGACTAGTAGCTAGGAAAGTATCATAAAGTGCCAAATTACTTACATGGTGCTAAAACTAACAAAAATCTATAAAGCACAAGGTGCCAAATTAATTTACAAGGTGCTAGAAAGTGTTATAGAGTGCCAAAGTAATCTACAAGATCTTAAAGCACAAGGTACTAAAAAAATGAAGTGACAACAATGTTACTTGTAGTTAAGAACACTAAAAAGTCAGTAAGAAACCATGAACATACTACAAAGTTCTAAGGATGCATCAACACAAAGCTCTAAAAGTTACAAATTTGAATATACAGGCATCAGGAAAGGTACCATGCACAAGGTAAGTGTTATGCATGATCCACTTAAGATCTTGCCCATAATAAGAAAAGGGGTCATAATGTACCAAACGGTATACACATTCATATCACAAATTTCTCATAGTACACACAAAAGGCACACGAGTAGAGGTACACCTTCCCTCGATGTCGTAAATCCCCAATGGTTGAGGTTCAAATAGGCGGTCACGGTTATAGTAGATGCGGCATCACCTCCTCCTCGGAGCTTACAAGGAGACGAGGTATGCAAACTCGCAAGGACCGCCGTAGGGAAGGGAGAGGAGCGGTGGCAGCAACTTGGAGCCCAGATATTGACACAGGTTTCCTCGTCATTGCTGTTGTAGGAACCCATGGATATATCTAGCCACAACGAGTCATGGAGTGGTGGGATCTGACCCCGGGGAGGAGCATATCATTAGGATCTTGTTGATCTCCCCGTTTATGACATGGTCGCGATCTAGCTGACGCAGAGGACGCACAGGCTGGTCGAGCCCACACATAGATCTAGGCAGGGGATGATGATTGTGGTGTTAGATCTGGTCGGGGGAGGAGCGGGGGAGGAAACTACGGTCGAATGGAATGGTGGGCGTTGTTGATTCTAGATCCGGTGAGGTCGCCATCAGCTCTTCCCTGCTTGATGACAACTTGGAGGTGACTCTGGCCATGGAGTACACTGCTCAGCCTACTCGCTGGCGCGGAGGTAGGTTGTGGTGGAGGATGTGGACATGGGGGAGGGGATCTGCCAAGGAAGGAGAGAGCGTTGATGAATGGGAGGGTGTGACCCCGAGAGAGGGGCTTGCTCTGTGTAGCTCCCGGGTGAGGTGGTTGGATCTGGATCAGAAAGGTGGAGGGGAGCGTATGAGGGAGAGAGAGAGAGCTGGGTGGGTGGGGATGGTATGGAGCGATGGAGTGGGGTGCGTGTTGGGTGTGTGGCCCCCTAACATAGTGACACGTGTCGTGTTTCTCTCTTCCATTAATTTCCAGTATTAATCTCCCAAAACTTCAGAACATGGTGGGTGGTGGAGATCAGGTTGACCTTGGTAGTTGTCAATATGATTTTTTATCTAAGTTTGTGTTTGTGTATTGGTATTCCTAGATTGTTGTTTGCTTTGAGATCTGTACCCCTCCCTAGAAAAGGTTAACTTTTCTTGCATCGATGAATTTCACACTTTTAAGAGGGAGCGCCTTCCTTTCCATCTCGGCATGGATGTATGAGGCAATTTCCATCTTATCAAAGTGTGAAAATAGAGTAAAGTTGTGACATCACCTTTCAATTCATGCATATCTATATAAGGAAATTTCTTCAAAGTTCAACTCCATCGTCTGTTACTTGGATATGACCACTCCAAGGTTCCATATTAGTCTATAGCAAAGAAACTGTCTAGTTGTTTATATTTATGCAAAATTTCTTTCCTCTTGAAAGCTTTGGAAGATTTCAGGCAAAGTGTGAGCAATGCAGTCATGCATCTCAACTGTTTTCACGTTATTGTGGAAATCGTGATACTTTGTTGAACAATGTACTAAGAAAAATACTAGATACTAGATGAAAACACAAAGATATCACATACATCCCCACATTATTATGGATCCGTTTTTCATATTAACCACAATACAAATTAGTACATCAATTTGGAACAAATAACTCCACGCGGAGATTACAGTAAGTTCTTTCTATTACTATTGCAGGATGCTACTAACGCAACACATGAATCACAGACCCTTCGACCAAACTGTGTATGATTCATTAATCGCAAACGTTGTCGTAATAAATCCGTCACCAATAAGACGAACTATGTGCGATGGCGGAGACATCAAGAACGGTTCAGATTAGAGTTGCGTGTGCGATACATGGCATACAGTTGATCCATACAAATTGTTTGTGATTAGCCAGAAAAACAGGAACGATCAGCCAGATCAAGGTGTGTGCAATATAGGACATACAATTTACTTAGATGAACTGACTGTTATTAGGGAACCCAACAGAAATAGTCAGCCAGATCAAAGTGTGTGTGATAGACAACATACAGTTCAATCTGATGAACTATTTGTGATGAGCGAAAACAACAAAAAGGGTCCGCCAGATGAAGGTGTGTGTGATAGAAGGCTTACTGTACACTCAGATGAACTATTTGAGATGAGCCAAAACATCGGAAATGATTTGGCTTAGCAAGATGTGTGTGATACATGCAAACAGGTCAGTAATCAGAATTGCGTGGGAAGACCGACAATAATACAGATGATTCCTCCAAATAAGTTGTGTGTGTTGTGGTCAAATGGTTTATGGTAAATAATTGTCAGCGATTGAAGAAATCATCACTGACGGTTCCGTAGTTTGATTTGTATGCGATGTGATTCGCTTAGTCTGCAGAACATCTATGCTTTGTCTACAAAACAACAACATATTACAAGGATATGATTGCATAACCAAATTAAACATCCAATTACATAAGTGACTAGTACACATATGACATTTCCACACACCAAAGCAAACAATGACATGCATAATTAACTAGGATAACCAATCATCTAATCATCATCTACTTCGTCTTGTGAGGCTTGCCGCCACTGCTCTGCCAGTGGCTTGATCCCTCATCGATTACAGGAAGGAGGCACTCCCTCATGCCAACGATCCTCCTGTGCATCTCGTAGCATGTGTACATCTTCTCGATTGCGAACTTGAGTTGAGATTCATCTAGTCTCCGCATCTAGGCCCCGTGCCAGGCTGTAGGATTTTTCTTGGCATGCTCCTTCATGTTTTCGTAGTAAGGGTCGATGATGGCTAAGGCGAGGTCAACATGCATGGGTGTCCTTGTCCTTCTTGCTGCCCTTGACCCTGTAGTGGCCATGGATGTCGACAAGCTTCTTGCAGGCCAAACCCGAAACCTTGAACGCTTTTACATTGTTGCTGGTGTCCACCATAGTGAACTTATAGTCGGGGTTGTTAAAAAAACTTGGCGAAACACACGCAAGGCCTTGTGGCCATGCAATAGTGGTAGACGAGGACGTGATGGCGCATGCACAACTGGGCGATGGAAACCTTCTGATCTTTCCTGGGATGACTGCTGGTGTACCACTTTGTACTTGTCATCCTCACCAAGCAACTACTCCATGATGTTGATGGAGTCCTCCGCTGTGCCCGGGTCGTCGGTTTACACCACCGATAGGTCCTTCTTCCTCATGTGGGTGTCCACATGATGCACGTCGAACTCCATTGGAGCGCTGCTGATATCCTCTGTGTATGTGTCGTCGTGGGTGTGTTTGTTGTGTTGTGTGGCGCTATCGAAAGGTTGAAGAGACTAAGGTTATAATGGCCGTAGGAATAAATGGGGAGGCCAGACAACTTGGAATATCGGCACATCCGGATGGCAGTTGAGGGAGTTCCGGACTAGGGGGTGTCCGGATAGCCGAACTATCATCATCGGCCGGACTCCAAGACTATGAAGATACAAGATTGAAGACTTCGTCCCGTGTCCGGATGGGACTTTCCTTGGCGTGGAAGGCAAGCTTGGCGATACGGATATGTAGATCTCCTACCATTGTAACCGACTCTGTGTAACCCTAACCCTATCCGGTGTCTATATAAACCGGAGGGTTTTAGTCCGTAGGACGAACAACAATCATACCATAGGCTGACTTCTAGGGTTTAGCCTCTTTGATCTCGTGGTAGATCCACTCTTGTAACACACATTATCAATATTAATCTAGCAGGATGTAGGGTTTTACCTCCATCAAGAGGGCCCGGACCTGGGTAAAACATCGTGTCCCTTGTCTCATGTTACCATCCGCCTAGACGCATAGTTCGGGACCCCCTACCCGAGATCCGCCGGTTTTGACACCGACATTGGTGCTTTCATTGAGAGTTCCTCTGCGTCGTCGCCGATAGGCCTGATGGCTCCTCCGATCATCAACAACGACGCGGTCCAGGGTGAGACTTTTCTCCCCGGACAGATCTTTGTGTTCGGCAGCTTTGCCTCTGCGGCCAATTTGGCCATCCGAGCAGATCGAAGCTACGCCCTGGCCACCAGTCAGATTTGGAAGTCTAAACTATCGGCCCATATCCGCGGAGACTTGATCTTGACGGATTCGAGCCGCAGCCAAGCGTGCCGCCTTGTCTCGATGGGCATGATCTAGCTCACCGACAAAGGCCCTCGAGGCCGCATCAAGATCCGGCCCGCCCTTAATCGGGAGCCGGATTCCCCGACCGAGGACGAGTGGTTGGACACCGCCTCGGGGGCTACAATCTCTACGGCGATCGAGCCGAACACCATCCCTGTCCTTTGCAAAGACTCCGACTCCAGGGCGCCGGACTCCTATCCGGACTCCAAACCCTCCGCGCCCTTGCCGGTCGAATCCGATTGGGCGCCCGTTATGGAGTTCACGGCCGCGGACATCTTTCAGCACTCACCTTTTGGCGACATCATGAATTCACTAAAGTCTCTCTCTTTATCCGGAGAGCCCTGGCCGGACTACGGTCAGGAAGGTTGGGATACGGTCGACGAAGAAATTCGACGCCCACCCACCACCCACTTGGTAGTCAGCTGCCGATGACCTAACCGACATGCTAGACTACGACTTCAAGACATCGACGGTATGGACGGCGATGCGGAGGCGATCAAGACCCAGCCTACCATAGGGCCTGGAAGGCCACCTCGTCATACGACATATACATGGTGGACATTCCAAAAGATGGGAACGACGATGGAACAACGGAGGATGACCCTCCAAGAAGCAGCCCAAGCGCCGGCCAAGGCCATTTAAATCCCGCCACAGCAAGAATGAAGATTCCGGCACCGGAGATAACAATACACCAGACAATGCCGAAGACATTCCACTCCAGCAAGATCCATCGCAGGAGGATGAAGACGCCAGCTCTCAAGAGAGAGCGGCAGAAGAAGAGGTAGAGGAGTATATGCCTCCCTCCGAAGACGAAGCAAGCCTCGACGACAATGAATTCGTCGTGCCTAAGAATCCTGTCGAACAAGAGCGTTTTAGACGCAGGATTATGGCCACGGCGAACAGCCTAAAGAAAAAGCAACAACAGCTTAGAGCTGATCAGGATCTGCTAGCCGACAGATGGACCGAAGTCCTCGCGGCCGAAGAGCATGAGCTCGAACGCCCCTCCAAAAGCTACCCTAAACGCAAGCTGCTCCCGGATTAGAGGAGGAGGCTTACGAACCCGCATCACCAGGAGACAATACGGTGACCGACCACCCGTGGCGCTGACAGAGAGGCCTCTAGGCCCTTCACTAGAACCGTACCCCGTCATCGCTCAAAAAGCACTTGGCCAAAGGGGAACGCTCCGGACCTGCGAGATATATTGGAGGACAAGGCAAGACAATCAAGATCAATCTATGGATCGCGTGGGCGCCCCACGGTACGTGACGACAACCGTCGCGCCGGACACAGTTAGTCCGGCCGGGCCGAACAAAACAGATCAAGCTCTTTTGAGCTCCGTCGTGATATCGCCTAGTACAGAGGCAAGGTTTAAACCCGTCAATATTGAATCCTATGATGGCACAACAGACCCCGCGGTTTGGATCGAAGACTATCTCCTTCACATCCACATGGCCCGCGGTGACGATCTTCACGCCATCAAATACCTCCACCTCAAGCTTAAAGGACCGGCCCGGCATTGGCTCAACAGCTTGCCAGCAGAGTCAATTGGGAGCTGGGAGGACCTGGAAGCCGCATTCCTCGATAACTTCCAGGGCACTTATGTGCGACCACCAGACGCTGATGACCTAAGCCACATAATTCAGCAGCCAGACGAATCGGCCGGACAATTCTGGACACGGTTCTTAACCAAGAAAAACCAAATCGTCGACTTTCCGGATGCGGAGCCCCTCGCGGCCTTCAAGCATAACATCCGCGACGAGTGGCTTGCCCGGCACCTAGGACAGGAAAAGCCGAAATCCATGGCAGCCCTCACATCACTCATGACCCGCTTCGCTGCTGGTGAGGACAGCTGGCTAGCACGCAGCAACAACCTCAGCAAAAATTCTAGCAGTCCGGACTTCAAGGACCAAAACGGCAGGCCGCGTCGTAACAAAAACAAACGCTGCACTAACGGCGACAATAATGAGGATACAGCAGTCAATGCCGGATTCAAAGGCTCTAAACCCGGTCAGCGGAAAAAGCCATTCAAACGAACTACTCCGGGTCCGTCCAATTTGGACCGAATACTCGACCGCTTGTGCGGATACACGGCACCCCAAAAAGCCAGCTAACCACACCAACAGGGACTGTTGGGTATTCAAGCAGGCAGGCAAGTTAATTACCGAAAACAATGACAAGGGGCTGCATAGCGATGACGAGGACGAGACCCAACCGCCAAACAATAAAGGACAAAAGGGTTTTCCCCCACAGGTGCGGACGGTGAACATGATATACGCAACCCACATACCCAAAAGGGAGCGGAAGCGTGCACTCGAGGATGTCTACGCGATGGAGCCAGGTTGCCCGAGGTTTAACCCATGGTCCTCCTGCCCGATCACTTTGACGAAGGACCACCCCACCAGCATCCGCCACGGGCGGATTCGCTGCTGGTCCTAGACCCAATCGTCGATGGATTTCACCTAACCGTAGTCCCGATGGATGGCGGCGGCCTGAACCTGCTTTACCGGGATACGGTCGCAAAATGGGCATAGACCCTCAAGGATTAAACCTACCAAAACGACCTTTAAAGGCGTCATACCAGGTGTAGAAGCCAATTATGCAGGCTCACTTACACCGGAAATGGTCTTCGGATCCCGGATAACTTCCAAGCGAGGAGTTAATCTTCGTCATAGTCCCGTTCTGCAGCGGCTATCATGCCTTGCTCGGACGTACCGCGTTTGCAAAGTTCAACGCGGTGCCGCACTACGCATACCTCAAGCTCAAGATGCCAGGCCCTCGAGGAGTCATTACGGTCAACGGAAACACTGAACGTTCTCTCCGCACGGAGGAACATACAGCGGCTCTCGCGGCAGAAGTGCAATGAAGCCTCTTAAGGCAATTATCGAATCCGGCCGTTAAGCGGCCGGACACAGCCAAGCGCGCCCGGTGTAACTTACAACAAGACCACCTGGCACGTTCCGAGCACGCGTAGCAGTGCGGCCCCAACCCCAGCTCCTGCGAAACGTCAAAGCAGGTCCTTCGGTGTATGCTCTGAAGATACCATGGGCATGGGGAGGGGGCACGACCACACACACCTGCATCGCGGCTCAATCACACAAGGGGCTCTCAAGTGTGTCGTTCCTTTTTCTTTTCTTTTTACCTTTTACTTTTTAAACACAGGACTCCGTTTGTCAGAAGCCCTGTCCGGCAGCAGACCTGCCGAACTCACGATGCAACAGCGAGGGAAGGATAAAGGCTACAACAAATATACAGGTGGTCTCCATTACGAGCATTTTTCATACACCAATCTGCAGCCTACCCCTGGAGGGGGACATGTTTAACAGTCTCCTACCTTGCTTATCGCACTATTTGTATCGTTCGGCATTCGTAGCAGCACTTATTGAATAAAACAATGCAGCACCTTTTGCTTATAATTGCATTTCTTTTTCATACATATGTTCATTCACGACATGTTGCATCCGTACACTTTGGTGCGGCTAATATACACCGAGGGCTTATGTTTCCAGCGTTATGGTGTGATGAGTCCGAACACTTTCACAAGTGCGGCACCCGAACTTATAGCACTATATGCATCGGCTCAATCATGTCTCGGGTCAATAGTTGGGTTTGCCCGGCTCCGTGTTTTGGTACCTTACGTTCCATTATATCGTCTAAGGTAGCACCGGAGAACCACTGCGATTCCGCCCGGTTAATTTGGGTTAACGCCTCGATGGAGAAAGCTAAAACTGACCGTCATGGTGAGGCGAGAGACCGGTAGCTGTTCGAGAGGTTTTCTGCGAGACCTTAAAGACTTATGCCGCTTAGAGCGAGGAGCCGGATACTGTCCGGCCAAGGCGTGGATAGCGCCCCAAATTCGGCCTTCCGAAGACTAGGGGCTTCACGAAATTTAAAATTATAGAATTCTATGGCTAAGTGAGAGTGTCCAAGCATTATAAGTCCGGTTGCCTTGTTCGTTGTGTTGAGCGCCTCCCTAGATGGACCCAAAAATGGGAACAGGAGCGCTCAAGTTTATCCCGAACACCCCAGCACTCGTGGCATGGGGGCTGAAGCCGACGACTTGCCATCTCTCAGATCTGATAAACAGCCGCACAGAAGGTAATATTTTAAATTAACAAGCGTTGCTTACCGCATATTAACTAAGTTTTCAGCGCATAGGATAACAAAATGCGAGTGTACTCAAATATTACATCTTTGGAGCACTCACCCACAATAGTGTGGGCGCCCTTCAGCACAGTCTTATAATACATCTCGGGCGTGCGATGCTCCTTGCCCTCTGGTGGCGGGTCCGTCACGAGCTCCTGGGCATCCATCTTGCCCCAGTGCACCTTTGCGCGGGCAAGGGCCCGAGCAGGCACCCTCGATACAAGCGGAATACTTGATAACTTCAACCCACGGGCACGCATCCACCAGCCGCCGCACCAGGCGAAGTAGCTCCTGTGCATGGCCTCCTTAGGCCACAAATTAACTATGAGGCCCTTCATGGCCTGTTCGGCCGCCTTTAGGAGCTCGACCAGCTGCTTCAGCTGGTCGCTAAGGGCACGGATGTCCGGCCTCAGCATACTGAGACCAGAAAACCTTCTCCGTTGAGCTCCCCTCGTCGGCCCGGTAGAATGCGGCAGCATCGGACACGCTGCAAGGAAGCTCTGCGAACGCCCCTGGAGAGCTCCGAATTCGGGTAAGCAACAGCTAATTAACACTCACATGCTTACTCTGCATGAAAAATGCCTTACCTGCTGCTATTTTCTTCACCGCTTCAATCTCCTAGAGGGCCTTTGAGGGAGTTCCGGACTAGGGGGTGTCCGGATAGCCGAACTATCATCATCGGTCGGACTCCAAGACTATGAAGATGCAAGATTGAAGACTTCGTCCCGTGTCCGGATGGGACTTTCCTTGGCGTGGAAGGCAAGCTTGGCGTCTGGATATGTAGATCTCCTACCATTGTAACCAACTCTGTGTAACCCTAACCCTATCCGGTGTCTATATAAACCGGAGGGTTTTAGTCCGTAGGACGAACAACAATCGTACCATAGGCTAGCTTCTAGGGTTTAGCCTCTTTCATCTCGTGGTAGATCCACTTTTGTAACACACATTATCAATATTAATCTAGCAGGACGTAGGGTTTTACCTCCATCAAGAGGGCCCGAACACAGGTAAAACATCGTGTCCCTTGTCTCCTGTTACCATCCGCCTAGAGGCACGATTCGGGACCCCCTACCGAGATCCGCCGGTTTTGACACCGACATTGGTGCTTTCATTGAGAGTTCCTCTGTGTCGTCGCCGATAGGCCCGATGGCTCCTCCGATCATCAACAACGACGCGGTCCAGGGTGAGACTTTTCTCCCCGGACAGATCTTTGTGTTCGGCGGCTTTGCACTGCGGGCCAATTCGCTTGGCCATCTGGAGCAGATCGAAAGCTACGCCCGTGGCCACCAGGTCAGATTTGGAAGTCTAAACTATACGGCCGATATCCGCGGAGACTTGATCTTGGCGGATTCGAGCCTGCCAAGCGTGCCGCACTGTCTCGATGGGCATGATCTAGCTCTGCAGAACAAAGGCCCTCGAGGCCGCACCAAGATCCGCTCCGGCCCTTAATCCGAGCGGATTCCCGACCGAGGACGAGTGGTTGGACACCGCCTCGGGCTACAATCTCTGACGATCGAGCGAACGCCATCCCTGTCATTTGCAAAGACTCCGACTCTGTGGCGCGGACTCCTATCTCGGACTCGAACCCTCCGCACCCTTGCCGGTCGAATCCGATTAGGCGCCCGTTATGGAGTTCACGACGCGGACATCTTTCGGCACTCGCCTTTTGGCGACATCCTGAATTCACTAAAGTCTCTCTCTTTATCCGGAGAGCCCTGGCGGACTACGGTCGGGAAGGTTGGGATACGCTTCGACGAAGAAATTCGACGCCCACCCACCACCCACTTGGTAGCCGCTGTCAATGACCTAACCGACATGCTAGATTACGACTCAAGACATTGACGGTATGGGCGACGATGCGGAGGCGACCAAGACCAGCGCCTCTGAGGCTCTGGATGGCCACCTAGTCATACGACATATACATGGTGGACATCCCATAAGATGGGAACGGCGATGGAACAACGGAGGATGACCCCTCCAAGAAGCAGCCCAAGCGCCGGCGTCAGCGGCGCCGCTCTAAATCCCGCCACAGCAAGAATGAAGATTCCAGCACCGGAGATAACAATACACCGGACAACGCCGAAGACAATCCACTCCAGCAAGATCCATCGCAGGAGGATGAAGACGCCAGCCCTCAAGAGAGAGTGGCAGAAGAAGAGGTAGAGGATTATATGCCTCCTCCAAAGACGAAGCAAGCCTCGACGACAATGAATTAAATGCGTGCACGAGAATCCCGTCGAACAAGAGCGTTTTAGACGCAGGCTTATGGCCACGGCGAACAGCCTAAAGAAAAAGCAGCAACAGCTTAGAGCTGATCAGGATTTGCTAGCCGACAGATGGACCGAAGTCCTCGCGGCCGAAGAGCATGAGCTCGAACGCCCCTCCAAAAGCTACCCTAAACGCAATCTGCTCCCCTGATTAGAGGAGGAGGCTTACGAACCCGCATCACCAGGAGACAATACGGCTGACCGACCACCCAGTGGCCGCGACAGAGAGGCCTCTAGGCCCTTCACTAGAACCGTACCCCGGCATCGCTCAAAAAGCACTTGGCCAAAGGGGAACGCCCGGACCTGCGAGATATATTGGAGGACAAGGCAAGACAATCAAGATCGATCAATGGATCGCGTGGGCGCACGCAGTGCGTGGCGACAACCGTCGCGCGGACCTGATAAGTCCGGCCGGGCCGAACAAAACAGATCAAGCTCTTTTGAGCTCCGTCGTGATATCGCTTAGTACATGAGGCGCGACACCCACTATGCTTCATGACGAAGTAATGGATCATCAAATCCCGAAGGTTTAAACCCGTCAATATTGAATCCTATGATGGCACAACAGACCCGCGGTTGGGATCGAAGACTGTCTCCTTCACATCCACATGGCCCGCGGTGACGATCTTCACGCCCTCAAATGCCTCCCCTCAAGCTTAAAGGACCAAAGACGGCATTGGCTCAACAGCTTGCCAGCAGAGTCAATTGGGAGCTGGGAGGACCTGGAAGCCGCATTCCTCGATAACTTCCAGGGCACTTATGTGCGACCACAAGATGCCGATGACCTAAGCCACATAATTCAGCAGCCAGACGAATCGGCCAGACAATTCTGGGCACGGTTCTTAACCAAGAAAAACCAAATCGTCGACTGTCCGGATGCGGAGGCCCTCGCGGCCTTCAAGCATAACATCCGTGACGAGTGGCTTGCCCGGCACCTGGGACAGGAAAAGCCGAAATCCATGGCAGCCCTCACATCACTCATGACCCGCTTACTGCGGGTGAGGACAATCGCTAGCACGCAGCAATAACCTCAGCAAAAATTACGCAGTCCGGACTTCAAGGACCAAAGCGGCGTCAGCGTCGTAACAAAAACAAACGCCGCACTAACGGTGACAATAATGAGGATACGGCAGTCAATGCCGGATTCAAAGGCTCTAAACCCGGTCAGCGGAAAAAGCCATTCAAACGAACTACTCCGGATCCATCCAATTTGGACCGAATACTCGACCGCTTGTGCCAGATACACGGCACCCCCGAAAAGCCAGCTAACCACACCAATAGGGACTGTTGGGTATTCAAGCAGGCAGGCAAGTTAATTGCCGAAAACAATGACAAGGGGCTGCATAGCGATGACGAGGACGAGACCCAACCGCCGAACAATAAAGGACAGAAGGGTTTTCCCCCACAGGTGCGGACGGTGAACATGATATACGCAACCCACATACCCAAAAGGGAGCGGAAGCGTGCACTCAGGGATGTCTACGCGATGGAGCCAGTTGCCCCGAAGTTCAACCCATGGTCCTCCTGCCCGATCACTTTTGACCGAAGGGACCACCCCACCAGCATCCGCCACAGCGGATTCACCGCATTGGTCCTAGACCCAATCGTCGATGGATTTCACCTAACCAGAGTCCTGATGGACGGCGGCAGCAGCCTAAACCTGCTTTATCAGGATACAGTGCGCAAAATGGGCATAGACCCCTCAAGGATTAAACCTACCAAAACGACCTTTAAAGGCATCATACCAGGTGTAGAAGCCAATTGTACAGGCTCAATTACACTGGAACTGGTCTTCGGATCCCCGGATAACTTCCGAAGCGAGGAGTTAATCTTCGACATAGTCCCGTTCCGCAGCGGCTATCATGCCTTGCTCGGACGTACCATGTTTGCAAAGTTCAACGCGGTGCCGCACTACGCATACCTAAAGCTAAAGATGCCAGGCCCTCGAGGAGTCATTACGGTCAACGGAAACACTGAACGTTCTCTCCGCACGGAGGAACATACAATGCTCTCATGGCGAAGTGCAATGCAGCCTCTTAAGGCAATTATCGAATCTGGCGTTGAGCGGCGGACACAACCAAGCGGCGCCCGGAGTAACTTACAACAAGACCACTGGCACGTTACGAGCATGCGTAAAGGCGGCCCCAACCCTAGCTCTGCGAAATGTCAAAGCAGGTCCTTCACAGACACCATTATGCTCTGAAGATACCATGGGCATGGGGAGGCACGACCACAATACACCTGCATGCGGCTCAACCACACAAGGGGCTCTCAAGTGTGTCGTTCCCTTTTCTTTTCTTTTTACCTTTTACTTTTTAAACACAGGACTCCGTTTGTCAGAAGCCCTGTCCGGCAGCAGACCTGCCGAACTCACGATGCAACAGCCAGGGAAGGATAAAGGCTACAACGAATATACAGGTCGTCTCCATTACGAGCATTTTTCATACACCAATCTGCAGCCTACCCCTGGAGGGGGACATGTTTAACAGTCTCCTACCTTGCTTATCGCACTATTTGTATCGTTCGGCATTCGTAGCAGCACTTATTGAATAAAACAATGCAGCACCTTTTGCTTATAATTGCATTTCTTTTTCATACATATGTTCATTCATGACATGTTGCATCCGTACACTTTGGTACGGCTAATATACACCAAGGGCTTATGTTTCCCGCGTTATGGTGTGATGAGTCCGAACACTTTCACAAGTGCGGCACCCCGAACTTATAGCACTATATGCATCGACTCGAATCATGTCTTGGGTCAATAGTTGGGTTTGCCCGGCTCCCATGTTTTGGTACCTTACGTTCCGTTATATCGGCTAAGGTAGCACCGGAGAACCATCGCGATTCCGCCCGATTCGGCCGGGTTAACGCCTCGATGGAGAAAGCTAAACTGACCGTCATGATGAGGCGAGAGACCGGTCGCTGTTCGAGAGGTTTTCATGAGTCCTTAAAGACTTATGTCGCTTAGAGCGAGGAGCCGGATACTGTCCGCCAAGGCGTGAATAGCGCCCCAAATTCGCCTTCCGAAGACTAGGGCTTCGCCAAAATTTAAAATTATAGAATTCTATGGCTAAGTGAGAGTGTTCAAGCATTATAAGTCCGGTTGCCTTGTTCGTTGTGTTGAGCGCCTCCTAGATGGACCCAAAAATGGGAACAAGAGCGCTCAAGTTTATCCCGAACACCCCAAAGACTCGTGGCATGGGGGCTGAAGCCGACGACTTGCCATCTCTCAGATCTGATAAACAGCCGCACAGAAGGTAATATTTTAAATTAACAAGCGTTGCTTAGCGCATATGAACTAAGTTTTCAGCGCATAGGATAACAAAATGTGAGTGTACTCAAATATTACATCTTTGGAGCACTCACCCG
Organism: Aegilops bicornis; assembly: GCA_021605145.1. NCBI lineage: Eukaryota > Viridiplantae > Streptophyta > Magnoliopsida > Poales > Poaceae > Aegilops > Aegilops bicornis. The sequence goes on along the minus strand of CM038671.1, from coordinate 33,320,865 downwards.
CAATAGTGCGGGCGCCCTTCAAAGACAGATCTTATAATACATCTCGGGCGATGCGATGCTCCTTGCCCTCACGGTGGCGGGTCCGTCCACGAGCTTACAGGCATCCATCTTGCCCCGGTGCACCTTCTTGCGGGCAAGGGCCCGACGGGCACCCTCGACACAAGCGGAATGCTTGATAACTTCAACCCACGGGCACGCATCCACCACCGCCGCAGACCAGTCAAGTAGCTCCTGTGCATGGCCTCCTTAGGCCACAACCGAACTATGAGGCCCTTCATGGCCTGTTCGGCCGCCTTGTGGAGCTCGACCAGCTGCTTCAGCTGGTCGCTAAGGGGCACCGGATGTCCGGCCTCAGCATACTGAGACCAGAAGACCTTCTCCGTTGAGCTCCCCTCCTCGGCCCGGTAGAATGCGGCAGCATCGGATACGCTGCGAGGAAGCTCTGCGAACGCCTCTGGAGAGCTCCGAATTCGGGTAAGCAACAGCTAATTAACACTCACATGCTTGCTCTGCATGAAAAATGCCTTACCTGCTGCTATTTTCTTCACCGCTTCAATCTCCTAGAGGGCCTTTGAGGGAGTTCCGGACTAGGGGGTGTCCGGATAGCCGAACTATCATCATCGGTCGGACTCCAAGACTATGAAGATGCAAGATTGAAGACTTCGTCCCGTGTCCGGATGGGACTTTCCTTGGCGTGGAAGGCAAGCTTGGCGATACGGATATGTAGATCTCCTACCGTTGTAACCAACTCTGTGTAACCCTAACCCTATCCGGTGTCTATATAAACCGGAGGGTTTTAGTCCGTAGGACGAACAACAATCGTACCATAGGCTAGCTTCTAGGGTTTAGCCTCTTTCATCTCGTGGTAGATCCACTTTTGTAACACACATTATCAATATTAATCTTGCAGGACGTAGGGTTTTACCTCCATCAAGAGGGCCCGAACCTGGGTAAAACATCGTGTCCATTGTATCCTTTTACCATCCGCCTAGAGGCACGATTGGGACCCCTACCCGAGATCCGCCGGTTTTGACACCGACATTGGTGCTTTCATTGAGAGTTCCTCTGTGTAAATGCGCCGATAGGCCGGATGGCTCCTCCGATAATCAACAACGACGCGGTCCAGGGTGAGACTTTTCTCCCCGGACAGATCTTTGTGTTCGGCGGCTTTGCACTACGGGCCAATTCGCTTGGCCATCTGGAGCAGATCGAAAGCTACGCCCCTGGCCACCAGGTCAGATTTGGAAGTCTAAAATATACGGCCGATATCCGCGGAGACTTGATCTTCGGCGGATTCGAGCCACAGCCAAGCGTGCCGCACTGTCTCGATGGGCATGATCTAGCTCTGCCAACAAAGGCCACGGAGGCCGCACCAGTATCCGCTCCGGCCCTTAATCCAGAGCCGGATTCCCCGACCGAGGACGAGTGGTTGGACACCGCCTCGGGGGCTACAATCTCTACGACGATCGAGCCGAACGCCATCCCTGTCATTTGCAAAGACTCCGACTCCAGGGCGCCGGACTCCTATCTGGACTCCGAACCCTCCGCACCCTTGCCGGTCGAATCCGATTGGGCGCCCGTTATGGAGTTCACGGCCGCGGACATCTTTCAGCACTCGCCTTTTGGCGACATCCTGAATTCACTAAAGTCTCTCTCTTTATCCGGAGAGCCCTGGCCGGACTACGGTCAGGAAGGTTGGGATACGCTCGACGAAGAAATTCGACGCCCACCCACCACCCACTTGGTAGCCGCTGTCAATGACCTAACCGACATGCTAGACTACGACTCCGAAGACATTGACGGTATGGACGACGATGCCGGAGACGACCAAGACCAGCGCCTACAGGGCACTGGAAGGCCACCTCGTCATACGACATATACATGGTGGACATCCCAAAAGATGGGAACGGCGATGGAACAACGGAGGATGACCCCTCCAAGAAGCAGCCCAAGCGCCGGCGTCAGCGGCGCCGCTCTAAATCCCGCCACAGCAAGAATGAAGATTCCAGCACCGGAGATAACAATACACCGGACAACGCCAAAGACAATCCACTCCAGCAAGATCCATCGCAGGAGGATGAAGACGCCAGCCCTCAAGAGAGAGCGGCAGAAGAAGAGGTAGAGGATTATATGCCTCCCTCCGAAGACGAAGCAAGCCTCGACGACAATGAATTAAATGCGTGCACGAGAATCCCGTCGAACAAGAGCGTTTTAGACGGGCTTATGGCCACGGCGAACAGCCTAAAGAAAAAGCAGCAACAGCTTAGAGCTGATCAGGATCTCGCTAGCCGACAGATGGACCAAGTCCTCGCGTCAAGAGCATGAGCTCGAACGCCTCCAAAAGCTACCCTAAACGCAATCTGCTCCCCGATTAGAGGAGGAGGCTTACGAACCCGCATCACCAGGAGACAATACGGTGACCGACCACCCAAAGGGTCAGCGACAGAGAGGCCTCTAGGCCCTTCACTAGAACCGTACCCCGGCATCGCTCAAAAAGCACTTGGCCAAAGGGGAACGCTCCGGACCTGCGAGATATATTGGAGGACAAGGCAAGACAATCAAGATCGATCAATGGATCGCGGGCGCCCCGCGATGCGTGATTTACAACCGTCGCGCCGGACATGATAAGTCCGGCCGGGCCGAACAAAACAGATCAAGCTCTTTTGAGCTCCGTCGTGATATCGCCTTGTACAGAGGCGCCGCACACCCACTATGCTTCACAGACGAAGTAATGGATCATCAAATCCCCGAAGGTTTAAACCCGTCAATATTGAATCCTATGATGGCACAACAGACCCCGCGGTTTGGATCGAAGACTATCTCCTTCACATCCACATGGCCCGCGGTGACGATCTTCACGCCATCAAATACCTCCCCCTCAAGCTTAAAGGACCAGTCCGGCATTGGCTCAACAGCTTGCCAGCAGAGTCAATTGGGAGCTGGGAGGACCTGGAAGCCGCATTCCTCGATAACTTCCAGGGCACTTATGTGCGACCACCAGACGCCGATGACCTAAGCCACATAATTCAGCAGGGCATTTAATCGGGCGCATAATTACAGACACGGTTCTTAACCAAGAAAAACCAAATCGCCGATCTGTCCGGATGCGGAGGCCCTCGCGGCCTTCAAGCATAACATCCGCGACGAGTGGCTTGCCCGGCAGCTAGGACAGGAAAAGCCGAAATCCATGGCAGCCCTCACATCACTCATGACCCGCTTCTGCGCGGGTGAGGACAACTGGCTAGCACGCAGCAATAACCTCGAAAAAATTACGGCAGTCCGGGACTTCAAGGACCAAAACGGCAGGCCGCGTCGTAACAAAAACAAACGCCGCACTAACGACGACAATAATGAGGATACAACAGTCAATGCCGGATTCAAAGGCTCTAAACCCGGTCAGCGGAAAAAGCCATTCAAACGAACTACTCCGGGTCCGTCCAATTTGGACCGAATACTCGACCGCTTGTGCCAGATACACGGCACCCCCAAAAAGCCAGCTAACCACACCAACAGGGACTGTTGGGTATTCAAGCAGGCAGGCAAGTTAATTACCGAAAACAATGACAAGGGGCTGCATAGCGATGACGAGGACGAGACCCAACCGCCGAACAATAAAGGACAAAAGGGTTTTCCCCCACAGGTGCGGACGGTGAACATGATATACGCAACCCACATACCCAAAAGGGAGCGGAAGCGTGCACTCAGGGATGTCTACGCGATGGAGCCAGTTGCCCCGAGGTTTAACCCATGGTCCTCCTGCCCGATCACTTTTGACCGAAGGACCACCCACCGGCATCCGCCACGGCGGATTCGGCCGTGACCGTCCTAGACCCAATCGTCGATGGATTTCACCTAACCAGAGTCCTCATGGACGGTGGCACCAGCCTGAACCTGCTTTACCAGGATACAGTGCGCAAAATGGGCATAGACCCCTCAAGGATTAAACCTACCAAAACGACCTTTAAAGGCGTCATACCAGGTGTAGAAGCCAATTGTACAGGCTCACTTACACTGGAAATGGTCTTCGGATCCCCGGATAACTTCCGAAGCGAGGAGTTAATCTTCGACATAGTCCCGTTCCGCAGCGGCTATCATGCCTTGCTCGGACGTACTGCGTTTGCAAAGTTCAACGCGTGCCGCACCACGCATACCTCAAGCTCAAGATGCCAGGCCCTCGAGGAGTCATTACGGTCAACGGAAACACCGAACGTTCTCTCCGCACGAAGGAACATCTGGCGGCTCTCGCGGCGAAGTGCAATGAAGCCTCTTAAGGCAATTATCAACCGGCCGTTAAGCGGCGGACACAATAGCGGCGCCCGGTGTAACGTACAACAAGACCACGGCACGTTCCGAAAGCATCGCCAGCGTGATGCGGCCCCAACCCCAGCTCCTGCGAAACGTCAAAGCAGGTCCTTCGGTGTATACTCTGAAGATACCATGGGCATGGGGAGGGGGGCACGACCACAATACACCCAGACTGCGGCTCAATCACACAAGGGGCTCTCAAGTGTGTCGTTCCTTTTTCTTTTCTTTTTACCTTTTACTTTTTAAACACAGGACTCCGTTTGTCGAAGCCTGTCCGCAGTGAGACCTGCCGAACTCACGATGCAACAATGAGGGAAGGATAAAGGCTACAACAAATATACAGGAGGTCTCCATTACGAGCATTTTCATACACCAATCTGAAGCCTACCCCTGGAGGGGGACATGTTTAACAGTCTCCTACCTTGCTTATCGCAATATTTGTATCGATCTGCATTCGTAGAAGCACTTATTGAATAAAACAATGCAGCACCTTTTTGCTTCTAATTGCATTTATTTTTAATACATATGTTCATTCACGACATGTTGCATCCAGACACTTTGGTACGGCTAATATACACCAGGGGCTTATGTTTCCGCATTATGGTGTGATGAGTCCTAACACTTTCACAAGTGCGGCACCCGAACTTATAGCACTATATGCATCGGCTCCGAATCATGTCTTGGGTCAATAGTTGGGTTTGCCCGCCCCGTGTTTTGGTACCTTACGTTCCATTATATCGCCTAAGGTAGCACCGGAGAACCATCGCGATTCCGCCGATTCGGTGGGTTAACGCCTCAGTGGAGAAAGCTAAAACTGACCGTCATGGTGAGGCGAGAGACCGGTAGCTGTTCGAGAGGTTTTCTGCGAGACCTTAAAGACTTATGCCGCTTAGAGCGAGGAGCCGGATACTGTCCGCCAAGGCGTGATAGCGCCCCAAATTCGCCTTAGAAGACTAGGGCTTCGCCGAAATTTAAAATTATAGAATTCTATGGCTAAGTGAGAGTGTCCAAGCATTATAAGTTCGGTTGCCTTGTTCGTTGTGTTGAGCGCATCACTAGATGGACCCAAAAATGGGAACAAGATCGCTCAAGTTTATCCCTAACACCCCAAAGACTCGTGGCATGGGGGGTTGAAGCCGACGACTTGCCATCTCTCGATCGATAAACAGCCGCACAGAAGGTAATATTTTAAATTAACAAGCGTTGCTTAGCGCATATGAACTAAGTTTTCAGCGCATAGGATAACAAAATGCGAGTGTACTCAAATATTACATCTTTGGAGCACTCACCCACAATAGAGCTCTGAATTCGGGTAAGCAACAGGTAATTAACACTCACATGCTTACTCTGCATGAAAAATGCCTTACGTGCTGCTATTTTCTTCACCGCTTCAATCTCCTGGAGGGCCTTGTAGGCTTCGGCCTTAGCGGTTTTGGCACTCTCAAGAGTCAAGGTAAGCTCGAGACTCTCGAGTCTTGAGTCACACTCCAAATTCTCATGTTTTTCACGAGATCCTGGAGCTCTTGCTGTACCTCCGCCACCCGCACCTCCTGCTTCTCTCGCTACGCGTTCGCGTCAGATTACGATCGGCCGCTGCCATCGCCTCCTTCGTGGTCGCCACCTCGTTAGCGGCCCCTACAATACCCACGTTATCCTTGTCATTTTTCTTGCAACCAAATCCTTTTCTGTAAGGTACAATTTTCATAAGGTATTACTCACCTTCTTTTTCCTCGAGCTGCTTCTTGGCATGGCCGAGCTCGTTCTCGGACCGCTCGAGGTTTTTCTTCAAAGTATTGACCTCTGCAGTCAGTGCGGCGGAGGTCAGCAGCACAGCCTGCAATCCCATATTTACATATTTTTATGGCTCCTGCGTTTATCTTTCTAAAGATCCTCAGTCTGGCTTTTCTTTCCGAACACCGAACCGAGCATCAGGGGCTACTGTCTATGCGGTACCATTTTACATATATTGAAATTCTTACCTCAAAGCCTTTTAGAAGACTATTGCAGGCTTCGGTCAGCCCGCTCTTGGCGAGCTGAACCTTCTGAATCACCGCACTCATAATAAAGGCGGTGTTCCTCTTCGATGGAGGCGCCATTGAGCGCCTCCAAAGAAATTATCCGGCACCTCCGGTTGGACGGAGGCAGCCGGCGTCTCGTCTTGCCCTTCTTACGAAGGGGTCGCCACGGACTCGGGAGCCACTGCGGCCTCCGAGGTTGAGTCCGTGCACAGTCCGGGAGGGTGTCCTGCGACACCTCCGGGCCTCCCCTCCTGGTGGGTCCTTTTAGGGATCCCACCTCGGCGTCGTCCGCTGACAGGGGTGGAGGCAATCGGAAGGAATCCATATCCGACGCACTCCAAGGACCCGCCGATTTAAACGGGAAGATCATCCTTGGGCGGACTGCAGGGTTGTATGCGGCATTAGAAAGACGTTATGGGGCGAAAACAAAAACCTTGAGGTTATTCGGGTATCCGGACACTTACGATCACGCCAGGGGCTTGGCCCTCGTAGGCCGACCCCCCTCGTCGTCGTCGATGTTGGTGGAGAAGTCCGGAGGAAGGGTTCTTCACTTCTTGGACCCTCCGGCCTCCCCAGTTGGGGCGGCCTTCCTTTTCCTCTCCTCCCCCGCTGGGGGAGAAGCTTCTTCTTCTTCCTCCTCGTCTTCAGGAGAAGATTCTGCTTCAGAATCCGACATCACCTGGCATCGGGTGCTCCTTCGAGTTCCCGGAGCCTCCTTCTTGGCCTTCTTCTCCGACACCACATGGGGTGCCGGAGCCAGCAGCCCCGTCAATCGGGCGTCCGCTGGGTCTTCTGGCAAAGGAGCCGGACAGTTAATCTGTCCGGACGTCTTCAGCCAGACCTGTCGAAGAATAGGGAGTTTTCAGAGCCCACATAGAGTCAATCTATGGAAAAGGAGCCCCGTAAAGGGTAAAATAACTTACCTCGCTGTCTGACGCCGCGAGCTGTATCCGCGATCTTTGTTAGCGGATGCGGGGGCTTCGGCGCCCTTGAACAAGACCTTCTGCATCTTCATACGTGGTATCGAAGATCCGGCTCAAGGTTCGGTGCTGTGCCGGATCGAACTCCCACAAATTGAAGTCCCATTGTTGGCATGGGAGAATCCGGCGGATGAGCATCACCTGGATTACGTCGACAAGCCTGCGATTCTTGTCCACCAGGTTCCAGACGCATGTTTGGAGTCCGGATAGCTCGTCCGAATCCCCCCACTTCAGGCCCGTCTCTTTCCATGACGAGAGCCGTGTGGGGAATCCAGATCTGAATTCAGGGGCCGCCGCCCATTCAAGGTCGCGTGGCTCGGTGATGTAGAACCACCCCGATTGCCACCCCTTTATTGTCTCCACAAAGGAGCCCTCGAGCCATAGGACTTTGGCAATCTTGCCGACCATGGCGCCTCCGCACTCCGGCTTGGCTGCCCTTCACAACCTTCGCTTGACATCAAGGTCTTGAGCCACAAGCCGAAGTGGGGCTGGATGCAGAGGAAGGCCTCGCACACTACGATAAACGCCGAGACGTTGAGGACGAAATTCGGGGCCAGGTCATGGAAGTCCAGGCCGTAGTAGAACATGAGCCCCCGGACAAATGGGTGAAGTGGAAAACCTAGTCCGCGGAGGAAGTGGGGAACAAATACCACCCTCTCATGGGGACTGGGGGTTGGAATAAGCTGCCCCGCGTCGGGCAGCCTGTGCGCGATATCGCCGGACAAGTATCCGGCCTCCCACAGTCTTGTGATGTGCCCCTCCATGACGGAGGAGGCCATCCATCTCCTCCCGCTCCTGACATGGTTGGAGAAGGTTGAGGAGGAAAGTGCGGACTTGGGCGCTAGAGCTCGAGTGCACGGCAATGGATGAGCAAAGGAGGAAGAAGGCGTAGGTAAAAGGGTGGATCCTTATCCCCTTATATAGGCGGACAAAAACATGTGTCCCCACCGGCCTGGTAAAACTCGCTTATCTCCCAAGCGCCACAATCAATGGCGCGGTTGGGTTACCCACGTCCGTATTGATAGGAATCCCGGAATAAGGGGAACAAACTCTCTGCCTCAACAAGACGTGCCAAGGAAACCGCTTCGCTAAACGCGCTGAGGTGGAACAGTAAAAACAATTTGAATAAAGGCTTGGTAGTGGTGCGACGTCACGCTACAAAATATGTCAGCGGATTGATCTTGTATAACATTATTCTCTCTACGGTGGTATGTGGAATTTATTTTTGCAGAGCCGGACACTATCCTGGTGTTCACAATCTTCAATAAATTATTCGGAGGAAGAACCCGCCTTGCAACGCCGAAGACAATATACGCGCCGGACTCATCGTCATTGAAGCCTGGTTCAGGGCTACCGAGGGAGTTCGGACTAGGGGGTGTCCGGATGGCGAACTATCATCATCGGCGGACTCCAAGACTATGAAGATACAAGATTGAAGACTTCGTCCCGTGTCCGGATGGGACTTTCCTTGGCGTGGAAGGCAAGCTTGGTGATACGGATATGTAGATCTCCTACCATTGTAACCCACTCATGTAACCCTAACCCTATCCGGTGTCTATATAAACTGGAGGGTTTTAGTCCGTAGGGACTAACAACAAGCATACGATAGGCTAGCTTCTAGGGTTTAGCCTCTTTGATCTCGTGGTAGATCCACTCTTGTAACACACATTATCAATATTAATCTAGCAGGACGTAGGGTTTTACCTCCATCAAGAGGGCCCGAACCTGGGTAAAACATCGTGTCCCTTGTCTCCTGTTACCATCCGTCTAGACGCACAGTTCAGGACCCCCTACCCGAGATCCGCCGGTTTTGACACCGACAGCCTTGTAGGCTTCGGCCTTAGCGGTTTTGGCACTCTCAAGAGCCGTTGCAAGCTCAGACTCTCGAGTCTTCGATTCACGCTCCAAGTTCTTATGTTTTTCATGAGATCCTGGAGCTCTTGCTGTACCTCCACCACCCGCACCTCCTGCTTCTCTCGCTCGGTGCGTTCCGCGGCCGCATTACGCCGCCGCTGCCATGCCACCGCTTCAGTGGTCGCCACCTCGTTAGCGGCCCCTACAATACCCACGTTATCCTTGTCATTTTTCTTGCAACCAAATCCTTTTCTGTAAGGTACAATTTTCATAAGGTATTACTCACCTTCTTTTTCCTCGAGCTCGTTCTCGGACCGCTCGAGGTTTTTCTTCAAAGTATTGACCTCCATGATCGGCGGGCGGAGGTCAAGAAAGACACTGCAATCCCATATTGACATATTTTTATGGCTCATGCGTTTATCTTTCTAAAGACCCTCAGTCCGGCTTTTCTTTCCGAACACCGAACCGAGCAACAGGGGCTACTGTCTATGCGGTACCATTTTACATATATTGAAATTCTTGCCTCAAAGCCTGTTAGAAGGCTATTGCAGGCTTCGGTCAGCCTGCTCTTGGCGAGTTGAACCTTCTGAATCACCGCACTCATAACAATGCGGTGTTCCTCTTCGATGGAGGCGCCATTGAGCGCCTCCAGCAAATTATCCGGCACCTCCGGTTGGACGGAGGCAGCCGGTGTCTCGGTCTTGCCCTTCTTACGAAGGGGTCGCCCGCCGGACTCCGGAGCCACTGCGGCCTCCGGGGCTGAGTCCGGTGCACAGTCCGGGAGGGTGTCCTGCGACACCTCCGGGGCCTCCCCCTCTGGTGGGTCCTTCGGGATCCCACCTCGGCGTCGTCCGGCGATCGCGGGTGGAGGCAGTCGGAAGGGAATACATATCCGACGCACCCAAGGACCCGCTCGACGAAACGGGAAGATCATCCTTGGGCGGACTCCAGGGTTGTATGCGGCATTAGAAAGACGTTATGTGGCGAAAACAAAAACCTTGAGGTTATTCGGGTATCCGGACACTTACGATCTCGCCAGGGGCTTGGCCCTCGTAGGCCGATCCCCCTCGTCGTCGTCGACGTTGGTGGAGAAGTCCGGAGGAAGGGTTCTTCCCTTCTTGGACCCTCCGGCCTCCCCAGTTGGGGCGGCCTTCCTTTTCCTCTCCTCCCCAGCTGGGGAAGAAGCTTCTTCTTCTTCCTCCTCGTCTTCAGGAGAAGATTCTGCTTCCAAATCCGACAAAGACTGGCGCCGGGTGCTCCTTCGAGTTCCGTAGCCTCCTTCTTGGCCTTCTTCTCCGGCACCACATGGGGTGCCGGAGCCCTTCCCGTCAATCGGGCGTCCTCGGTCTTCGGCAAAGGAGTCGGACGGTTAATCTGTCCGGACGTCTTCAGCCAGACACGTCGAATAATAGGGAGTTTTCGTAACCCACGTAGAGTCAATCTATGGAAAAAGAGCCCGTAAAGGGTAAATAACTTACCTCGCTGGCTTGATGCGCGAGCTGTATCCGCGATCTTTGTTAGCGGATGCGGGGCTTCGCGCCCTTGAACAGCACCTTCCAGGCATCTTCGTACGTGGTATCGAAGAGCCGGCTCAAGGTTCGGTCCTGTGCCAGATCGAACTCCCACAAATTGAAGTCTCGTTGTTGGCATGGGAGAATCCGGCGGATGAGCATCACCGAGATTACGTCGACAAGCCTGCGATTCTTGTCCACCAGGTTCCGGACGCGTGTTTGGAGTCCGGATACCTCGTCCGAATCCCCCCACTTCAGGCCCGTCTCTTTCCATGACGAGAGCCGTGTGGGGAATCCAGATCTGAATTCGGGGGCCGCCACCCATTCAGGGTCGCGTGGCTCGGTGATGTAGAACCACCCCGATTGCCACCCCTTTATTGTCTCCACAAAGGAGCCCTCGAGCCATAGGACTTTGGCCATCTTGCCAACCATGGCGCCTCCGCACTCCGCTTGGCTGCCCTTCACAACCTTTGGCTTGACACTGAAGGTCTTGAGCCACAAGCCGAAGTGGGGCTGGATGCAGAGGAAAGCCTCGCACACGACGATGAAACGCCGAGGCGTTGAGGACGAAATTGGGCCAGGTCATGGAAGTCCAGGCCGTAGTAGAACATGAGCCCCCGGACAAATGGGTGAAGTGGAAAACCTAGTCCGCGGAGGAAGTGGGGAAGAAATACCACCCTCTCATGGGGACTGGGGGTTGGAATAAGCTGCCCCGCGTCGGGCAGCCTGTACGCGATATCGCCGAACAAGTATCCGGCCTCCCGCAGTCTTGTGATGTGCCCCTTCGTGACGGAGGAGGCCATCCATCTGTGTCCCGCTCCTGACATGGTTGGAGAAGGTTGAGGAGGAATGTGTGGACTTGGGCACTGGAGCTCGAGTGCGCGGAAATGGATAAGCAAAGGAGGAGGAAGGCGTAGGTGAAAAGGTGGATCCTTATCCCCTTATATGGACGGACAAAAACATGTGTCCCCACCGCCTGGTAAAACTCGCTTATCTCCCAAGCGCCACAATCAATGGCGCGGTTGGGTTACCCACGTCCGTATTGATGGGAATCCCGGAATAAGAGGAACACGATCTCTGCCTCAACAAGACGTGCCAAGGAAACCGCTTCGCTAAACGCGCTGAGGTGGAACAGTAAAAACAATTTGAATAAAGGCTTGGTAGTGGTGCGACGTCACGCCACAAAATATGTCAGCAGATTGATCTTGTGTAACATTATTCTCTCTACGGTGGTATGTGGAATTTATTTTTGCAGAGCCGGACACTATCCTGGTGTTCACAATCTTCTATAAATTATTCGGAGGAAGAATCCGCCTTGCAACGCCGAAGACAATATACGCGCCAGACTCATCGTAATTGAAGCCTGGTTCAGGGGCTACTGTGGGAGTTCCGGACTAGGGGGTGTCCGGAAAGCCGAACTATCATCATCGTCCGGACTCCAAGACTATGAAGATACAAGACTGAAGACTTCGTCCCGTGTCCGGATGGGAGTTTCCTTGGCGTGGAAGGCAAGCTTGGCGAGACGGATATGTAGATCTCCTACCATTGTAACCGACTCTGTGTAACCCTAACCCTATCCGGTGTCTATATAAACCGGAGGGTTTTAGTCCGTAGGATGAACAACAATCATACCATAGGCTAGCTTCTAGGGTTTAGCCTCTTTGATCTCGTGGTAGATCCACTCTTGTAACACACATTATCAATATTAATCTAGCAGGACGTAGGGTTTTACCTCCATCAAGAGGGCCCGAACCTGGGTAAAACATCGTGTCCCTTGTCTCCTGTTACCATCCACCTAGACGCACAGTTCGTGACCCCCTACCCGAGATCCGCCGGTTTTGACACCGACAACAGTTTTTGCAGCGCATAACTCCATCATTCCGCACGTAACTACATCGAGGCAACGTGCATGGCACAACCGCATGCATATGGGGGGCCACAACGTGATCATGTGTCGGCCCAACCGCTGGTAGAGCGCTCGGAGAGGGACGCGAGTAGAGCGCGCCATGGCCGCCTCAATGGTGAGCGAAGGGACGCGAGCAGAGCGCCCTGTGACCGCCTCAACTGCGAGCAACCATATGTTTATAGTAGTTGAACACGCATGGAAAAGCCGTCCACAAGCCGGCAGATGCATATACCGGCTCGTATCTACCAACACAGATGCCCAATGCAGAAATTAATGTCATTATACATGTGTCCCGCAATCAACGACAATAATTCCTGTAGCTTCCCATATCGGTTTCCCGCCACTAGCTTGTGGCTAGCTATATATGACCTATGTGGCAACGCACTGTAGTGACACTGTGCATAGATCTAGTCCACACCCATATACCATTAATTATTCCAAGCATGCCAGGCAACCAAAGCTTCGATGTCGGCCCCTTCATGGATTACATCTTCGATGAAGAGAACAATCCGGAGTAGGTCAGAGAGCAAGAGCTTCATTGGCTGGTGCAAGCTCCATGGTTGTGTCGTTTCTTGGGCGCACAATGGAATATTGCAGAGGAAGCGTGAAGAGAAGTTTACCATCGACCGTGCAAAAGATCCAGAGCTGCTAGGCGGCATGATTGATAGCCCACCCGAAGAGCCGCTGTCACATGTGCTCATCCAGAGCCTGATGCCCCGCCAGGAATGGGCAGAGGTCCTCTGCGATTCAATTATGAGATAGCCTATCTGTCGCCTCATCATTGTCGCTGACGGCCGTGTCAACCTCGATCCGAATAATGTGGTGGCCAGGCACGAGCGCCTCGTTGGCGGAGTTGACGTCCCCGATGAAGTAGAACAACGCCAACATAATATCTAGAGGATGCATGGCATGGATAGAATTTACGATAAGTGGAGATAGATGGAGATGGAGCGGTTCTGGGGGTGTGCCATGTGCACGATTACACTGCAAGCTCTCATCGACGAGGCCCAACTGTCCCAAGAGTCTCCCAGACAAGCAGCTCCAAGCGGAGACAGTACCGTGGGTCATGGGTCCGCACACTTGGAACGAACGGTCGCAAGTGTGTATTGTGTTCTAGAAAAAATACATGCAAGTCAGACCACCTGAGAAAGAGACTGAGCATCAGCGCCGGGCGCTTCCCTTCCCTCCCCTCCCTCCGCCGGGCGCCACTCCGGCGCCGGCGTCCACCCCACCGCCGCCGCCTGCCACTCCGGCACCGGCGTCCACCCACCCTCTTCCCCGCCTCCTGCCTCTCCGGCAGCAGCGCTCCCCCGCTCCCCCGCAGCCCTCCCCCCGCGGGCATGGCGAGCAGCCCCTTGTCGGCGTCCTCTTCGGCTCGCCCGCGCGGCGAGCAGCCGGTGGTTTCTGGGCTTGGCCTCTCGTTCGGCTCGGAGGAGTCGGAGGGGCCGGTCGCCATGGAGGCGGTCTCTGGATCTCAGCCTGCTGGTGCCCCGAGCAGGAGGCTGTCCGTTTGGGAGCCGACGGCGCCGTCGAAGAAAACGCTCTGGAAGCGCCGCCGCGGCCTGGATGGTGAGGCTCCCCAGGTTCGCCGCCCGTCCCCGGACCGCCGCCCTTCGCCGCCCAGGGAGATCTCGCCTGACATGAGAGACAAGTGCTTCCAGTGCCTGCTCAAGGGCCACTTCCGCCAAGACTGCACCAACGATGTCATCTGCATCCGCTGTGGTCTACACGGTCACGAGTCCAGGGGCTGCACGAGGCTGTGTAGCCCGTCCTCGGCTGAGGAGCTCCGGCGGAAGGCTGCGGCCAAGGCGGCGCGGCGGGAGTTGGAGGGGGCCTCGCGTCGTCGTTCTCCCACGGAGCGAGGTGCTCCTTCGGCACTGGTGTGCTCCGGTGGGGGAGCACCTGTGCAGCCACCGCCAGCTCCGCCCCCGTGCTACCGCGTTCTCGCCCCTGAGGTGGTCTGGCCGGCGCTGCCTGCACCGCACCTAGAGGTACCCGTCGACCTTGACATGGTGCCTTCTGACCTCTGCGTCGTGTGTCGCTCGCGCTCCATGGCGGACCTGGAGCGGCGCCTGCAATTTGCCATGGTTGCCTACGTGGCGGGGGCTCGGAGGGACATCTCGCCGGGATTCGTGTTTGAGGCGCTGTTGGAGCAGGCAGAGATCGGGCAGGAATGGGTGTCGGTGATCCCTCACAGGCCTGAAGATTTTCTCGTGGTTTTTGGAAGAGCAGAGCATAGAAACAGAGTCAGCGCCATGCCATTCCTGGAGCACCGCAACATCAGGCTCTACTTCTGGCCATGGAACCGGCAAGCGCAAGCCGTGCATGCCATGTTCGGCCTCAAGGTCCATCTTGTGCTAGAGGGGATCCCCCCGCATGCTTGGGATAGAGAGGTGGTGGAGCAGCTGCTCGGCTCGTCGTGTATGGTGGACGAGGTCGATCCGGTGACGGCAACACGCTCCGACCTGTCGGCATTCAAAGTGTCGGCTTGGACGGCGGATCCTGAAGCCATCCCGACGCTCAGGTGGTTGGCGATCCCAGAGCCGGGGGTGGGGCCACCACTCATGGAGCCGACGCTGCTGCAATACCGGGTGCTCATTCACATCAAGGCGGTGACGGACTATGCTGGAGTGGCCGAGCCGGCATGGCGGATCGATGGCTCTTCGAGCAGCGGGCAGAGTGGGCTGCCGGACTCCAGTGGCAGCGAGGGCGGTGCTGGACCAGTGACACGGTGCCGGACATGGCAGTTTGGAGCTCGGGACCGCAGAGGGGAAAGTCAGGCCAGCCATGGCCAGGGAGTTCATCGGAGTTCAACCACCGGCGGTCAGGGCGGATCAGAGGAGCGAGACGAACTGGTCTGGAGACTGCCACCGATGGAGCGGCCAGCTGGCGAGGCAACGGAGGGCCCTACGGTAACGATTTGGAACAGGATAACTGCGAGAAAATCGGTTTTTGACCGAATCAGTGCACCGGGAAGTTCAAATCTGGCGGAGAGAGGCGGACCCGTGATTCACCAACCAGCCGTGGCACCCCCAAGGACGGTTGGACGACAGGTGGCACTTGCGCATCGCCGCCCAACGGCAACAGTGACACGGACGGAGGAGATCCAAGGACGCAGATGGGGAGCGCGCCAATCATTGGAGGAACCGAAACTAACACGCAGACGGTGATCGTGGTGCCACCAGCGACAGGGACGGAGCCCGAGGCGGAGAGGAGGGGACTGGAGGTGGACCCCAGCAACACAGGAGTTCCGGACCCTGACCGCTGCAACGACAGGATTCCACCAACCCCAATGATTGAGCTGGGCATGATTCGAGATGAGACCGACAAAGGCACGGCATCCGAAGAGGAGCGATCTTTCCAGTAGGCCCACCGCGGGAACGTGGAAAGGGTGGGGCCAGTGGAATCACCCATGGCCACGGGCCAACCAGATATAGAGGCAGGCACGGGCCCCACTGATCAGCTGCTAGTGGAGGAGATAGAAGAGGCAAGGCGAATCACTACTGTTGGAAGCCATGCAGGGACCCCACCTGATGGGAATCATGTGGCGGGACCGAGGCGCTGGACATGCAGGGAGACGGGCATGCACACGGAGAGTTCGCCCACGTTGCTAGCACCCATCCTGGAACCCCAGGTGAACGAGGAATACTTGTGATCCATCAAGCAGCGAAGACACATAAGGGATGACGGCCAGGAGGCAATTGCATATAGCAAGCTCAAAGGATTCTGCTCCAATATCATCAAGAAACTGGCACCACCACTCCTCAAGGAAGTACAAGCAGCGAAGCTTAGGCCGGAGGCTACACCATTCACCCCAAAGCGCACGACGAGGGCGACCAAGAAGTCAGCCACAGCTAGCCGGACCAAAGACAACGGAGAATGTACTCCTGCACGCACTTGGCCTTGTACCGGATGATGTTGTGGCTGATGAGGGGATGGTACATGAGCTCCAGACCCTCTTCGATTCGCCACTGCGAGAACAACACGTACGGATCATTGCAGGTCTATTCGGCAAGGTGGTCCCAAGCAGGCAAGAGATGGAAGGCAACAACGTGGCAATGATTTGCCATAGCTAGGTGTGTGGAGCCCCGGTGACGGCCAATATCTCATTATGGATGTACACCCGCAGATACTATGTTGGAACGTTAGAGGGCTAAATAAGCCTGCCAAGAGGAAGGCGGTTAGGGAGTTCGTAGCAACGGTGAAGGTGAACTTGGCTTGCTTCCAAGAGACCAAGATGGATGTAATGGACCAATACAATGTTATGCAATGTCTAGGGCCATCCTTTGATGGCTTTGTGTACTTGCCGGCGGAGGAGACTCGTGGAGGGATTTTGGTGGCTTGGGACAGCACGGTACTTACACTCGACAACGTAACGCTCGATGCTAACTTCCTCACGGCCTTGGTGCATACCAAGATAGGGGAGCTGTGGTGGATCACGATGGTCTATGGGCCACAGGGAGACGAGGCCAAATCACAGTTCCTAAACGACCTGCGGACCAGACGCATTCTCTGTCCGGGACCTGGATGATGCTTGGGATTTCAACATGATACTGCAGGCTTCGGACAAGAGCAACACCAACATAAATAGAAGAATGATGACCATGTTTCGTGATTTTGTGGATGACCAGGAGCTAAAAGAAATGTACATGCATGGACGGAGATACACGTGGTCTAACGAGAGGGATGCCCCCACCCTGACAAAGATTGATCGCATACTTACTTCGATGGATTGGGAGATGGAGAACACTGACTGCCTCCTGCAAGCGTTGTCAACTGGGGTAACCGACCATGCCCCGCTCCTCTTGACTATGAGCGCGGGTTTCTGCACTAAAAGAAGATTCAGGTTCGAGATATTCTGGATGAAGTTGGAGGGATTCGATGAGGCTGTCCAGGAGGCTTGTGTGTGTGACCCGGAGATTGTGGATCCGTACAAACGTCTGGACTGCCTACTAAGAAACACGGCCGCCTACCTTCAAGCTTGGGGGCAGCGGAAGATTGGCAATGTCAAGCTACTCATGCGAGTTGCCACTTGGGTGGTCCATAGGCTCGACTTGGCACAGGAGCAGCGCTCTCTTGAGAGGCCGGAGACCTGGCTGCGCCCGAATGTCAAGCATGCTGCTGCTCGGGCTCAAGGCCGAGCGCACAATAGACCGTCAGGGATCGCGTATGAGGTGGTTAAGGGAAGGGGATGCCAACACAAAGATCTTTCAAGCAGTGGCGAACGGACAGAGACAAAAAACTTCATCCCACATATCAAACGAGATGGGGAGATCATTACGGATCAGAAGCTCAAGGAGGAGGCGTTCTATCAAGCTTATGAGAATCTGATTGGGCGTGAGCGCATGAGGGAGCACTCCCTCGATCTCCAGTTCCTGGGAGTGCAGCAGCACGATCTGACAGCGCTAGAGGAGATGATTACCGAAGAGGAGGTTTGGGGAGTGATCAAGGAACTGCCACCGGACCGAAGCGCCAGTTCGACGGTTTTGTTGCTGCATTCTACCAGAGGGCCTGGTCGACCATCAAGGGGGATGTTATGGCAGCAATGATGAAGTTCTACGTTGGGGATGGTAGGGGCATGGCACAGCTAAACAAGGCACACATTATCCTCATCCCCAAGAAACCGGACGCGGAAGAGATTGGAGATTTCTGACCCATCAGCCTAATACATAGTATTCCAAAGCTCTTCGCCAAGGTGCTTGCAAACCGACTACAGAAACAGCTACCGGAGATTGTGGAAGTGAACCAATCCGCGTTCGTCAAGGGGCCACACCTACACGACAACTTCCTGCTAGTCAGACAAGTCGCCCGCAAGATTCATGCTCGGAAGATCCCAGGAGTGTTTCTCAAGCTTGACATATCACGCGCTTTCGACTCGCTGTCCTGGCCGTTTCTCTTCGAGGTGCTGACTGCCAAGGGTTTTGGTCTGAAATGGAGATCTTGGGTGGCAACTTTGCTGCAAACTGCAAGCACAAAGGTGATTGTTAATGGGGTGCCAGGGAAGAGCCTTGGTCATGCATGTGGGCTGCGCCAAGGGGATTCCATCACCCCTATGCTATTCATCTTGGTAATGGACGTGCTCACGAAAATGGTGCAGAAGGCCTTAGATCAAAGCGTAATAAGCCCCATTCCAGGAGTTGCAGCAGTACAAAGGATCTCGATCTACGCAGACGACGTGGCTCTGTTCATCAAGCCGACAAATCAAGATCTTGACTTTGTCAGAGCGGTGCATGCCGCTTTTGGGGAGGCCTCTGGATTGCACGTGAACTACCGGAAATCCTCGGCGGTAGTGATCAGAGGAGACCTGGAGGATAAGCAAAGGGTGGCAAACTTACTGCAATGCGAGCTGACGGAATTCCCTTGCAAATACCTCGGACTCCAGCTAGCCATCAAGAGCCTCACAAGGGAAGATTGGCAACCCATGCTGGACCAGGTGCGACACTATATCCCCGCTTGGCAGAGAGGAATGATACAGCGCCCTGGTCGTCTCATTCTTGTCCAATCGGTGGTTTCAGCAAGGCCTTTGCATCATCTCATGGTCATGGACGCCCCGGCTTGGGTGTTTGAGGAGATAACTAAGTGGATGTGATCTTTCTTCTGGGCTGGCAAAGAGAAGGTGAACGGAGGACAGTTCCTCGTCGCGTGGGATACCATTTGCAGACCCAAATGCTACGGTGGACTGGGGATTGAAAACATGGAGCTACAAGCGGTGGCATTACGGACCAGATGGGAATGGCTTCAGAAAACTGACCCAAACAGGCCATGGCAGGGCCTCCTAATGGTCGAAGACAGGGTAGCTCGGGCGGTGTTCGACAGGCTCGTACGGATAGAGGTGGGCAAGGGAGACCGCATCTTATTCTGGCGAGATCGGTGGATCGGCGGGCTTGCTGTCGCAGATATCGCGCCGCTGATCCTGGCCACGGTGCAAACAAGAATCGTCAACTCGCGCACGGTGCAGCAAGCACTTCAGGATATCAGGTGGGTAGCTGATTGTCAGCCGGAGGTATCATTCACGGCACAGTTGCAGTGCATGCACCTTTGCCAAGCCATTGGCGTGATGCGGAGGAACACAGGAGCCGGACAAATTCAGCTGGACTTGCTCGGCGTCAGGTCAATACTCTGCCCGCTCGATATACAAAAGCCTTTGCTCTACTTTGCCGAGAACACCAATGGCGAATTGCATCTAGAAGAGCTGGGCACCACTAAAGTGCAAGATATACGCATGGCTGGCAATGCAATATAGGATCTGGACGTCGGATAGACGTGCACGGCATGGTCTGCAAGAAGAACCCTCTCCTTGCTACACATGCTTGCAAGACCAAGATAATGCCGATCACATCCTGTCCCGCTGCACTTATGCGAGGGAAGTTTGGTGTACCATTTGGGAGACTAGCCACTTAGGGGGAGCTGACCCAGCACCGAACGACACCATGCTGCAATGGTAGCTCAAAGAGAGGGAGAAATACCACAGAACGGAGAAGAGAGGCTTCGACACTTTATTCATTGCAACAATTTGGGCCCTTTGGAAACAAAGAAATGCGAGGGTGTATAACAGGACGGAGCAGCAAAGGAGGCCAAGGGAGGTGGCCATGATGATCCTTGCGGAACTGGCGGAATTGGAGGCAAACGGCTGGCGGAGTTGGAGGTTTACAACGGTTCGTGAGAGAGTAGCCTAGAGTCTTCTTGTAGGTGTTGGAGTTGGGGTTTTGTGTCTCACCCAATTGTCCGCAATTGGAGTGACACTTCTTGTAAATACTCTTTCTACCTTCTATAAAGCTATGATACGCCATTGGCGTACCCTCGAAAAAAAAGTCAGACCACCTAAAATAGTTTAGGTAGTACACCCTATCATTCTGTTTTCTTCTTTATTATTCAGCACCAAAAGCAGCTAATCACAATCCTCCAACCAAAAAACCAGGTAAACACAAACACACACATCAATATTTTTTGTAAATGGATACATCCGTTTGAAAGGGAGAAACAAAGAGACAGCGGCGACAGCCACGGTAATTAAGCAATGCCGCCGTTGAACCGAAGGACCTGGCTGTTCACCCACTCGGCCGCGTCCGTGCAGATGAACCCGACCGCGGGCGCGATGTCGCCGACCTCCCCAAGCCGCCCCATCGGATGCCCAGCCCTGGACCTCTCCACCGCCTCCTCGCTCTTCCCCTCGAAGAAGAGCTCCGTCGCCACGGGCCCCGTCGTAGTGGAGGGGCCCGACGTTGATGTCCTCTTTCTCTCACTTCATGCTCGTTGTGCTGGCCTGTCGTAGTTCCGGCAATTGACTTCACACCGCTTGTCAGAAGCGCGGTTGTTGACGATGTCATTGCCACCGGCCTCGTTGCTATTCTGGGAAGATCCAGTCCAGAGGCCAATTTTGATGTGCTGGAGGAGGTGGAATTCATCACTGGACCCATCTTCATCAAGCTTGCTGCTACCATGTCATGTGTGAGTAGTTCTTTTAGTACTTTGGGTCCATCTTCATCAAGCTGGCTGCCACAACTCTCATGCCTAGCGTGTCGGGATACTCTTTTTTCTCTAAACTTGCGTGTGAGGCTCCTTGATGAGCCGCGGAGTAGCTGCAGCGGGTGTCATACGTTGTTGGGTGCGCCTTTTGTTTTGGGTGGTCTGTTTATAGGGCGGTGTAGTTTTTCGTGGTTTCATCGTCTGGGCTCCGCGGCTATTGGTCCGTTTCTGAGACGCAAGTGCTCATACATACGCGCATACACTCATCCCTATAAACGCACATATGCACACCCTATTTATATAAGCATTTTTGAGAGACTGAGCCGGCATATCATCTTGAGATTTACAAAGTCACTGTAGGCACCTCGTTATCGACGAAAAAGTCTCTTTTCACTGAAAGCGCATCGCCGGGAATCCTGAAATAAATCTATAAATAATGCGAGCAACAGGACTTGAACCGTTGGGCTGGGGATATCAATGTCTCTCTAACCATCCAACCACATGTTGGTTCACGTTTTTGCTCTGTTTCTGGGATGAAGTTTTTTTTTCTCCAATGCCTTGAACCGGCTTTATCTATGCACGCGTTCACATACATGAAACAAAATTCCCATATCACCGCCAAATAAACTTCAATAGTTCTTACAATGCCTATATCGGCGAACGGGCCAGCTCATTATTTTTCTTAGAACTGATCATGAACATAGGCATCACATCCGTGTCAAGTAGACCGAAACAATTCTGCATCTACTACTATTACTCCACATATCGACCGCTATCCAGCATGCATCTAGAGTATTAAGTTCATAAAGAATGGAGTAACGCATTAAGATGACATGATGTAGAGGAATTAACTCAATCAATATGATGAAAACCCCATCTTTTTATCCTCGATGCCAACAATAAATACGTGCCTTGCTGCCCCTACTGTCACTGGGAAAGGACACCACAAGATTAAACCCAAAGCTAAGCACTTCTCCCATTGCAAGAAAAACCAATCTAGTAGGCCAAACTAAACCGATAATTCGAAAAGACTTGCAAAGATATCAAATCATATATATAAGAATTCAGAGAAGAACCAAATAACATTCATAGATAATCTGATCATAAATCCACAATTCATCGAATCTCGGCAAACACACCGCAAAAGAATATTACATCGAATAGATCTTCAAGAACATCGAGGAGAACATGGTATTGAGAATCAAATAGAGAGGAGAAGCCCATCTAGCTACTAGCTATTGACCCGTAGGTCTGTGGTAAACTACTCACGCTTCATCGGAAGGGTAATGGTGTTGATGTAGAAGCCCTCCGTGATCGAATCCCCCTCCGACAGGATGCCGGAAAAGGTTCCTAGATAGGATCTCACGGGTACAGAAGGTTGCGACGGTGGAAAAGTGGTTTCGTGGCTCCCCCGGATGTTTTCAGGGTATAAGAGTATATATAGGTGAAGGAACTAGGTCAGGAAACCCACGAGGGGCCCACGAGGCAGGGGCGCGCCCTCCACCCTCGTGGTTGCCTCGTTGTGTCTCTGACTTCATCTCCAAGTCTCGTGGTTTGCTTCTAGTCCAAGAAAGATCATCGTGAAAGTTTCATTCCGTTTGGACTCCATTTGGTATTCCTTTTCTGCGAAACTCTAAAGCAGGTAAAACAGAAACTGGCACTGGGCTCTCGGTTAATAGGTTTGTCCAAAAATAATATAAAATAGCATATTAATGCATATAAAACATTCAAAACAGATCATATAATAGCATGGAACAATAAAAAACTATAGTTACGTTGGAGACGTATCAGCGGCCAAAATCTGTTCCACCGCAGATTGTAAGTCTTCTCAATCGGGTTTGGAAAGTCAAACGCATGGAGCCAAGAGTTCAAACTTTCGCATGAAGACTTCTTCGCCGAGCACTTCCAACGGGTAAGCAAGCAAGTAAGTTCTCCAGACATATTAGTGAAAATTGTACTAGATGTGGTAACCAGGAGGATGAAATGCACATGCTTTTTCTATGCCCTTTCTCAAAGGCTACTTGGTTTTCCTTTCCCTAGTATATTAGAACAGAAGTTTTGGCTGAACATAATCATTCCATTCCACAAATGCTTAAGGTTTTACTAGATTTTGCTCACCCCCATATCAGTGTGTAACTAGTGTAGACACTTTCTTATGGTGTCTTTTGAATGCATGAAATGATGCCCTGTTTGGTAGAAAGTTTTGTAAATCATCACAGGTATACCTAGTGGCAAATGCGATCTTACAAGGTCCAATACTAGAAGATGAGATAGTAGAAATTGTTGCTTTACAACAATCATCAACCACACAAGACCCATCTTTAGTTGCAGGACAAGGAATTTTCTGTGATGCGGCATGGACAAATGAGGGCAATATGCAACCATCGCCAGCAGGTATCGGTGTCATCATCCAACTCGGACAAAATGGTCATTGTCAGGAGCTGCAGGTTTCAGCGATGTCTCCTCCGGTGTCATCCGCTCTCCAAGCTGAAGCGTACGGGCTTCAATTGGCTACAATGTTAGCAAAAATTCCACACATTCAAGAACTCTCTCGCTGAACTCCACCCGGAGAGCCAGTCGCAAACTCGCAATCACAAGCTCATGGACATGTGGTGATCACATCCCCTGCGGCGCCGGCGGCGACGCTGCCACTGGCCAGCCGCGTGGCCATCGTCTTCGGCGCGTCACGCGGCATCGGGCGTGGCATCGCAACCCACCTGTCCTCCCTCGGCGCAAGCCTGGTCCTCGGGTACGCCTCCAGCTCTCAGCAGGCGGACGCGCTGGCTGCGGAGCTCCCGCATGCCGTGGCGGTCAAGGCCGACATCTCCGACGAGGCGGGCGTCCTTCGGCGGCCCGACGCACATCCTAGTGGTCTGAATAAAATTATTAAACTTTATTGCTTTGGCGTCCCTCATGCTCATCTCAATGAAAGGCTCGTGATGAAAAGCAGATGATGAGATGTATCAGGTATGTGCGTCCGTAAGATTTTTTAAACCAACTAATCTTCTTGATGGAGATATTTACTTACCCCTAGAGTCTAAGGTAAAGATCCCTAGAGTTGTCGTTTTGAGTTACAATAAGCCCAAATTTTGTGTCTTGATGCAATTTCCTATTCTAGAAATCACATAATTCTTGTTAGTTAAAATTATTTTGTGCTTACGTGATATTTTATTCAGCATAATATCTGTGAAGACAGTATAACATATAGGATATGTACATGTGAGAAACCATTTTCTTACTACGGAATAGTAAATTTCCGCACATGCATTAAAGACGATGCCACCCCGCTAGAGTTGGTCAACAACATGGATGAGAGCATGGAGGGAGCAGACAAGCAGACAGATGCGTCCCGTACTCCCAACTCATTCATCATGGTATCTCTTGGGCCCATGGTGAAAGGGTAATCACATAGATAATCCACACCCCGCGTCACTCATGACGAAATGCTTTCCGGTAGCAAAACCATATTTATATGAACTCAAATCAGACAGCCCGTCGCAAACTCGCAATTACAAACAAGCTCATGGACACCTCGGTGATCACATCCCCTCCGGCGCCGGCAGCAACGCTCCCCTTGGCCGGCCGCGTGGCCATCGTCGCCGGTGCGTCGCAAGACTCTACGCAGCCACCTCGTTCATATAATATTTGTGATGACTATAGATATGTGTAAATTACTACTAGCATGTAGAATAAATATGCTTCGGGACAAGACTCCAACACAGCCACCTGCCCATGGTGAAAGGGTAATCAACGTACTCCCTCCGTTTAGGTGTGTAAGTCACTTTACGAAAACCAAATAATCCCAAAACACTTAGGCACGGTACATTAATTTCCTTCTCGTTTCTTGTTTTGTGACATATCAACCAATAAGAGATGTGGGCCCTGCATGCTTTCAATGACTTGAGACTATCAAACATGACATGCAGTGATTAGTTCATTGCATGCAATGCTATTAATTAGCAGAAAGACATTAAGTTTTCTCGTTTTTCTCTCCGCCTTGGTCGCGGTGCACAACGTAAGATGACTTATACACCTAGACGGAGGGAGTAGATAATCTGCACCCTGCGTCACTCACGAAGAAATGCTCCCCGGTAGCAAAACCATATTTATATGAACTCAACCCAGACAGCCAGTCGCTAACTCGCAGGTCTAGGATTCCTCTGCCTTCCGCCGGCGCCAGTCAGCACTCGTCTCTGGTTACCTTAGGGTCATGGCGACGCGGTGCATCTCGGGTCTTACCGGCGGGAGGACTTTTTTTTTAGATGTTCCAACGAGTTTTGTTAGGGTTTGTGTCCTGTTTAGGAAGACGCGGCGATGACGGCTCCCTGAAGATAGAATAAAGTTTTCCGCAGCTAGGCCCCGTCCCGGTGGTGTGTCTAGCACCGTCGGTGGGCGTGTGAGGTGTGTCTCTGGCAGATCTGTTCTTGGTAGATTTACTCGAATCTGTCTGTCGGTGTCAAAACCGGCGGATCTCGGGTAGGGGGTCCCGAACTGTGCGTCTAGGCGGACGGTAAAAGGAGACAAGGGACACGATGTTTTTACCCAGGTTCGGGCCCTCTCGATGGAGGCAATACCCTACTCCTGCTTGATTAATATTGATGATATGGGTAGTACAAGAGTAGATCTACCACGAGATCAAGGAGGCTAAACCCTAGAAGCTAGCCTATGGTATGATTGTTGTTTGTCCTACGAACTAAAACCCTCCGGTTTATATAGACACTGAATAGGTTAGGGTTACAGTAGTCGGTTACAATGGTAGGAGATCTACATATCCAGACGCCAAGCTTGCCTTCCACGCCAAGGAAAGTCCCATCCGGACACGGGACGAAGTCTTCAATCTTGTATCTTCATAGTCTTGGAGTCCGGCCGTGACGATAGTCCGCTATCCGGACACCCCTAGTCCGGAACTCCCTCAAGAGCCCACTGAACCAGGCTTCAATGACGATGAGTCCGGCGTGTTGATTGTCTTCGGCATTGCGAGGCGGGTTCCTCCTCCGAATACTTCATAGAAGGTTATGAACACAAGGATAGTGTCCGGCTCTGCAAAACAAGTTCCACATAACACCGTAGAAAGAATAATTTTTGCATAGATCTGTCGGCGTATTCATGACGTGACATCACACCACGGCCAGGCCTTTATATGAATCGTTTTTTACTGTTCCACCTTAGCGCATTTAGCGAGGCGGTTTCCTTGGCACGTCTTATCAAAGCATAGATCGTGCCCCCTTATTCCGGGATTCTCATCAATACGGACGTGGGTAACCCATCCACGCCATTGATTACGGCGCTTGGGAGATAAGCGAGTTTTACCAGGCTGGTGGGGGACGCATAGCTCCGTCCGTCCAATAAGGGGATAAGGATCCACCTTTTCACCTACGCCTTCTTCCTCCTTTGCTTCTCCATTTTCGTGCACTCGAGCTCCAACGCCCAAGTCCGCACATCCCACCTCAACCTTCTCCAACCATGTCAGGAGCGGGAGGCAGGTGGATGGCCTCCTCCGTCACGGAGGGGCACATCACAAGACTGCGGGAGGCCGGATACTTGTCCGGCGACATCGCGCACAGGCTGCCCGATGCGGGGCAGCTCATTCCAACCCCCGAGCCCCATGAGAGGGTGGTGTTCCTCCTGCGTTTTGGATTTCGATTTGAGATTTTTTTCGGCCCAGGCCGAGATGGCCGAATTTCGGCCGTTTTCAAAAATTTCGGTTGAAAATTGACCAATATTTGACTGATGTTTGACTAAAATTTGACCAAAATCTATCAAATTTGACCAATTTTGGCCGAAAGAGACTTTTCGCCCTAGGCCGAGATGGCCGAAATTCGGCCAAAATCTGTTTTTCTCGGCCGAAAATCAAAACACAGCGTTCCTCCCCCACTTCCTCCTCGGACTAGGTTTTCCCCTTCACCCATTTGTCCGGGGGCTCATGTTCTACTACGGCCTGGACTTCCACGACCTGGCCCCGAATTTCGTCCTCAACATCTCGGCGTTTATCGTCGTGTGCGAGGCCTTCCTGCATCCAGCCCCACTTCGCTTATGGCTGAAGATCTTCAACGCTCGGCGAAGGTAGTGGGCGGCCGTCTGCCGGAGTGCGGAGGCGCCATGGTTGGCAAGATGGCCAAAGTCCCATGGCTCGAGGGCGCCTTCGTGGAGACAATAAAGGGGTGGCAATCGGGTGGTTCTACATCACCGAGCCACGCGACCCGAATGGGTGGCGGCCCCAATTTAAATCTGGCTTCCCACACGGCTCTCGTCATGGAAAGAGACGGGCCCGACATGGGGAATTCGGAAGAGCTATCCGGACTTCAGACATGTGTCCGAAACCTGATGGACAAGAATCTTAGGCTTGTCGACGTAATCCAGGTGATGCTCATCCGCCGGATTCTCCCTGCCAACAACGGGCCTTCAATTTGTGGGAGTTCGATCCGGCACAGCACCGAACCTTGAGCTGGCTCTTCGACACTACGTACGAAGACGCCTGGAAGGTGTTGTTCAAGGGCGCCGAAGCCCCCGCATCCGCTAACAAAGATCGCGGATACAGCTCGTGGCGTCAAGCCGGCGAGGTAAGTTATTTACCCTTTACGGGACTCTTTTTTCATAGATTGACTCTAGGCGGGATCTAAAACTCCCTAATCTTTGACAGGACTGGCTGAAGACGTCCGGACAGATTAACTGTCCGGCTCCTTTGCCGGAAGACCCGGAGGACGCCCGATTGACGGGGCTGCTGGCTCCGGCACCCCATGTGGTGCCGGAGAAGAAGGCCAAGAAGGAGGCCACGGGAACTCGAAGGAGCTCCCGACGCCAGGTGCTGTCAGATTCTGAAGCAGAATCTTCTCCTGAAGACGAGGAGGAAGAAGAAGAAGCTCCTCCCCCAGCGGGGGAGGAGAAGAAAAGGAAGGCCGCCCCAACTGGGGAGGCCGGAGGGTCCAAGAAGGGAAGAACCCTTCCTCCGGACTTCTCCAACAACGACGACGAGGAGGATTGGCCTACAAGGGCCAAGCCTGGCGAGATCGTAAGTGTCCGGATACCCATGGCTTTTATTATTGCAGTGTTCTCTAATGTCGAACAACCGTGCAACCCGCCCAAGGGCGAAGTTCGCCGATTCACCGAGCGGGTCCACAGGCTCGCCGGAAATGGAGAGTATGCCGCTTCCGACCGCCTCCTCGCTTTCACGCTGCGGACGACGCCGCGGTGGGGCCCCAAGAGGGGCCTGGTCAAGAGGAGGTGGCGCAGGAGGTGCCACAAGGCAACCTCCCGGACTCCAGGCGCGCGGGGGGCAAGACCCCCAGGGGCTCTAGGCCCGACCCTCGTCCGGACTCCATGCCGGAACCATCAGCGGTTCAAGTCCGGCGATGGATCCTTCGCAAGAAGGGTAAGACGCCGGTGTCCTCCGTCCCAACCGGAGGCACCGGATAACTCTTGGAGGCGCTTAACAGCGCTTCCATCGAGGAGGAGCACCGCACCGTGATGAGTGCGGTGATCCGGACAGTTCGATCCGCCAAGAGCGATCGATCAAGCCTGTACCAGCCTTCCGGCGGGCTTTGAGGTAAGTTCGAATATGTAAAAATATTACCGCATAGACGGTAGCCCACGATGCTTAGTTCGGTGTTCGTAAAGAAAAGCCGGACTAAGGATCTAAAAGATATACGCAGGAGTCTAACATAAGTATGTCAATATGGGAATGCAGGTTACGCTGGCCGACCTCTGCCAAGACCTTGCGGAGGTCAATGTATTGAAGCAGAATCTCGGCGGTCCGAGAACGAGCTCGGACAAGCCAAGAAGCAGCTCGAGGACAAGGAAGGTAAGTAATACCTTATTAAAGAAATACCTTATAGAAAAGGTTTTGGTTGCAAAAATAACAGGAATAACTTGGTACTGCAGGGCCACGAACGAGGTGGCGACCACGAAGGAAGCGTGTCCGTGGCCCGAAAACAGCGGCTGCAGGAACGCACCAGCAAGAGAAGGGGAGGCGCAGCTGGCTACAGAGCGGCAAGAGCTCCAAGCTCTCGTGGAAAAACACGAAAGTTTGGAGCGTGACTCGAAGACTCGAGAGTCCGAGCTCGCCTCGGCTCTTGAGAGTGCCAAAGCTGCTAAGGCCGAGGCCCAAAAAGCCCTCCAAGAAATTGAGTCTTTAAAGAAGATATCGGCGAGTAAGGCATTCTTTATGCAAAGAAAGCATGTGAAAGTGAATTACCTATTATTTACCCGGATTCGGAGCTCTCCAGGAGCATTCGCAGATTTGCCCCGTAGTGTGTCTGATGCTGCCGCATTCTACCGCGCCAAGTAGGGGAGCTCGACGGAAAAGGTGTTCTTGTCTCAGTATGCTGAGGCCGAACATTCAGTGCCTCGAGCGACCAGCTGAAGCAGCTGGTCGAGCTCCTAAGGTCGCCGAACAGGCCATGAAGGGCCTTATAAGCGGCCGGGCTGTGGCCATTGGAGGCCATGCCCGGGACCTACTTCGGCTTGGTGCAGCGGCTGGTGGATGCCTGTCCGCGGCTTGAAGTCATCAAGCGCTCTGTCTGCATTGAAGGTGTCCGTCGAGCCCTTGCCCATGCTAAAGTGCACTGGGGCAAGCTGGATGCGGAGAGGCTTGTGACGGACGGGCCATCGAAGGGCCATGAGCATCGCACGCCCGAAATGTACTATGAGGGCCTCCTGAAGGGTGCCCGCCGAATAGCGGATGAGTGCTCCAAAGATGTAATTTTTGAATAAACTCGCATTTGTTATCCTGTACGCTGAAAACTTGTTCATATGCGCTAAGCAACGCTTATTAATTTAAAATATTACCTTCTGTGCGGCCGTTTATCAAATTTGAGAGATGGCAAGTCGTTGGCTTCAGCCCCCATGCCACGAGTGCTGGGGTGTTCGGGATAAACTTGAGCACTCTTGTTCCCATTCTTGGGTCCATCTAGGAAGGCGCTCAACACAACGAACAAGGCAACCGGACTTATAATGCTTGAACACTCTCACTTAGCCATAGA
The DNA here is from genome assembly GCA_021605145.1 of Aegilops bicornis. Lineage (NCBI taxonomy): Eukaryota > Viridiplantae > Streptophyta > Magnoliopsida > Poales > Poaceae > Aegilops > Aegilops bicornis. The sequence goes on along the minus strand of CM038671.1, from coordinate 33,290,847 downwards.
ATTCTATAATTTTAAATTTCGTGAAGCCCCTAGTATTCGGAAGACCGAGTTCGGGGCGCTATCCACGCCTTGGCCGGACAATTATGGTTCCTCGCTCTAAGCGGCATAAGTCTTTAGGGAGCCGAAAAAACCTCTCGAACAGCGACCGGCTCTCGCCCTATCATGACGGTCAGTTTTAGCTTTCTCCACTGAGGTGCTCGACCTAGCTCAACTGGGGCACAATCGCAGTGGTTCTCCCGGTGCTACCTTAGCCGATATAACGGAACGTAAGGTACCAAAACACGGGAGTCGGGCAAACCCAACTATTGACCCAAGACATGATTCGGAGCCGATTCATATAATGCTATAAGTTCGGGTGCCGCACTTGTGAAAGTGTTCGGACTTATCACACCATAATTTTGGGATACTTAAGCCCTCGGTGTATTGGCCGTACCAAAGTGTACGGTTGCAACATGTCGTGAAATGAACATATGTATAGATAAAGGAAGTAGAGCAATAATAAGCAAAAGCTATGTATTGTTTATTCAAAAAGGTACTGCAATGAAAGCAGAACGATACAAATAAAGCGGTAAGCAAGGGATGGGACTATCTAACATGTCCCCCTCCAGGGGTAAGCTGCGGGATGGTATGTAAAACAGGTATAATGCTCGTAATAGAGACCACCTGAACACTCGACGTGGCTTTCTGCTTCCCTGGCTGTTGCATCGTGAGTTCGGCGATTCTAGTGCCGGACAGGACTTCTGAAAGACGGAGTCCTGAAAGTAAGAAAAAGGAAGAAAAGGGAAAAAGGAAAAAGAATGACACAATCGGGAGCCCCTGGTGCGGTCGAGCCGCATTCTTGGCGTGCCGTGGTCTTGCCCCTCCCCATATGCCCATGGTATCTCCAGAGCGTAATTATGTACGCGTAACACTAGCTTCGCAATTTTGCGAGGGCTGGGGTTGGGGACGGATTGCTACGCGTGCTTGAATCGTGCCAGGCGGTCTTGTTGTAGGTTACTCCGGGCGCGCTTGACAGTGTCCGGACGCTTAATGGCCGGACTCGAGAGTTGCTGTGAGAGGCTGCTTTGTACCTCCGCCGCAAGAACGCCGTGTGCTCCTCCGTTCGGAGAGAGCGTTCGGTGTTTCCATTGACCGTGATTACTCCTCGAGGGCCTGGCATCTTGGGCTTGAGGTATGCGTAGTGCGGCACCGCATTGAACTTTGCAAATGCAGTCCGTCCGAGCAGTGCATGATAGCCGCTGCGGAATGGGACGATGTCGAAGATTAACTCTTCGCCCGGAAGTTATCCGGGGATCGAAGACCACTGAGTGTAATCGAGCCCGCATAACTGGCCTCTACACCCGGTATGACGCCTTTAAAGCTCATCTTTGTAGGTTTAATCCTTGAGGGGTCTATGCCCATTTTGCGCACTGTATCCTGATAAAGCAGGTTCAGGCTGCTACCGCCGTTCATCAGGACTTTGGTGAGGTGAAATCTGTCAAGAACCAATGCGGCGGAAGCCGCCGTGACGGATGCTAGTGGGGTGGTCCCTTCGATCGAAGGTGATCGGGCAGGAAGACCATGGGTTGAACTGGGCCATCGGCTCCATCGCATATACGTCTCTTAGTGCACGCTTCCGCTCCCTTTTGGGTATGTGGGTTGCATATATCATGTTCACCGTCCGCACTTGTGTAGGAAAACCCTTCTGTCCTCTATTGTTCGGCGACCGGGGCTCTTCCTCGTCATCGCTATGCAGCCCCTTGTCATTGAGTTCGGCGCTTAACTTGCCTGCTTGCTTGAAGTTTTGGGGAGCGTAGTAGTTTCAAAAAAAAAATTCCTACGCACACGCAAGGATCATGGTGATGCATAGCAACGAGAGGGGAGAGTATTGTCCACGTACCCTCGTGAGACCGTGGCGGAGCGTTATGACAACGCGGTTGATGTAGTCGTACGTCTTCACGATCCGACCGATCCAAGTACCGAACGTACGGCACCTCCGAGTTCAGCACACGTTCAGCTCGTTGACGATCCCCGGACTCTGATCCAGCAAAGTGTCGGGGATGAGTTCCGTCAGCACGACGGCATGGTGAAGATGATGATGTTCTACCGGCGCAGGGCTTCGCCTAAACTCCGCGACGATATGACCGAGGTGGAATATGGTGGAGGGGGGCACCGCACACGGCTAAGGAACGATCACGCAGATCAACTTGTGTGTCCTAGGGTGCCCCCCTGCCCCCGTATATAAAGGAGGGAGGGGGAGGTGCGGCCGGCCCCTTTGTGGTGCGCCTGGAGGAGTCCTACTCCCACCGAGTAGGACTCCCCTCTGCCTTGGTGGAGAAGGAAAGGGGAGGAAGAGGAAGAGGCGCCCCCTTGCATGTCCTATTCGGACTAGGGGCAGGCGCGGCCTGCCCTGGCCGGCCCTCCTCTTCTCCCTCATGGCCCACTAAGGCCCATTAACCCCGGAAGGTTCCGTAACCCCGGTGTTCGGTAAAATCGATTTCACGGAACCATTCCGATATCCAAATATAGGCTTCCAATATATCAATCTTTATGTCTCGACCATTTCGAGACTCCTCGTCATGTCCGTGATCACATCCGGGACTCGAACAATCTTTGGTACATCAAAACTTATAAACTCATAATAAAACTGCATCGCCATCGTAACGTTAAGCGTTGCGGACCCTCACGGGTTCGAGAACTATGTAGACATGACCTAAAACTATTCTCGGTCAATAACCAATAGCGGAACCTGGATGCTCATATTGGCTCCTACATATTCTACGAAGATCTTTATCGGTCAAACCGCATAACAACATACGGTGTTCCCTTTGTCATCGGTATGTTACTTGCCCGAGATTCGATCATCGGTATCCAATACCTAGTTCAATCTCGTTACTGGCAAGTCTCTTTACTCGTTACGTAATGCATCATTCCGTAACTAACTCATTAGCTACATTTCTTGCAAGGCTTATAGTGATGTGCATTACCGAGAGGGCTCAGAGATACCTCTCAGGCAATCGGAGTGACAAAACCTAATCTCAAATACGCCAACCCAACATGTACCTTTGGAGACACCTGTAGTACTCCTTTATAATCACCCAGTTACGTTGTGACGCTTTGGTAGCACCAAAGTGTTCCTCCGGTAAACGGGAGTTGCATAATCTCATAGTTACGTGAACATGTATAAGTCATGAAGAAAGCAATAGCAATATACTAAACGATCAAGTGCTAGGCTAACGGAATGGGTCATGTCAATCACATCATTCTCCTAATGATGTGATCCCATTAATCAAATAACAACACATGTCTATGGTTAGGAAACATAACCATCTTTGATTAATGAGCTAGTCAAGTAGAGGCATACTAGTGACTATATGTTTGTCTATGTATTCACACATGTATCATGTTTCCGGTTAATACAATTCTAGCATGAATAATAAACATTTATCATGATATGAGGAAATAAATAATAACTTTATTATTGCCTCTAGGGCATATTTCCTTCAGTCTCCCACTTGCACTAGAGTCAATAATCTAGATTACACAATAATGATTTTAACACCCATGGAGTCTTGGTGCTGATCATGTTTTGCTCGTGGAAGAGGCTTAGTCAACGGGTCTGCAACATTCAGATCCGTATGTATCTTGCAAATCTCTATGTCTCCCACCTAGGGCTGGAAAAAAAGCTCGAAGCTCGCGAGCCAAACAAGTAGCTCGTGACTCGGCTCGTATCGACTCGAACTCGAAGAATAACGAGTCGAGTCGAGCTTTAGTTTAAGATCGTTTATAGACCAAGTTAAATGAGCCAATCTCACGAGTACTCGTGTAACTCATTAGGCTCGGTATAAAAGATCAGCTACTCCAAATCCAAAAAAGAAAAGATCAGCAACTCAGCATCCTGTGTCCCAGGCGCACAACACAAGGCCCAGCCACCCAGGAGACTCATGCGCTACAAGGAAATTACAATTGTTTAGTGATATATATTTTTTAATATATACATAATCATTTTTATCATATTTGAGGGTTTTATGTTCATATATTTAACGAGCTTAACAAGCTAAACGAGCCAGCTCGCGAGTTATACGAGTCGAGCCAATCTTGGGTTTGAGCTCGTTATAGTAACGAGTCGAGTCGAGCTAGCTCGTTAACAAAACGAGTTCTAGCAAGTCGAGCCGAGCTGGCTCGACTCGGCTCGAATTCCAGCCCTACTCCCACCTGGACTTTGTCCCGGATGGAATTGAAGCGTCTCTTGATGTGCTTGGTCCTCTTGTGAAATCTGGATTCCTTTACCAAGGCAATTGCACCAGTATTGTCACAGAAGATCTTCATTGGTCCCGATGCACTAGGTATGACACCTAGATCGGAAATGAACTCTTTCATCCAGACTCCTTCATTTGCTGCTTCCGAAGCAGCTATGTACTCCGATTCACATGTAGATCCCGCCACGACGCTTTGTTTAGAACTGCACCAACTAACAGCTCCACCGTTTAATAAAAATACGTATCCGGTTTGCGATTTAGAATCGTCCGGATCAGTGTCAAAGCTTGCATCGACGTAACCATTTACGACTAGCTCTTTGTCACCTCCCTATACGAGAAACATATCCTTAGTCCTTTTCAGGTATTTCAGGATGTTCTTGACCGCTGTCCAGTGATCCACTCCTAGATTACTTTGGTACCTTCCTGCCAAGCTTATTGCTAAGCATATGTCAGGTCTGGTACACAGCATTGCATACATGATAGAGCCTATGGCTGAAGCATAGGGAACATCTTTCATTTTCTCTCTATCTTCTGCTGTGGTCGGGCATTGAGTCGACTCAATTTCACACCTTGTAATACAGTAAGAATCCTTTCTTTGCACGATCCATTTTGAACTTTTTCAAAACTTTATCAAGGTATGTGCTTTGTGAAAGTCCAATCAAGCATCTTGATCTATCTCTATAGATCTTGATGCCCAATATGAAAGGAGCTTCACCGAGGTCTTTCATTGAAAAACTTTTATTCAAGTATCCTTTTATGCTATCCAGAAATTCTATATCATTTCCAATCAACAATATGTCGTCCACATATAATATCAGAAATGCTCTGAGCTCCCACTCACTTTCTTGTAAATACAGGCTTCTCCAAAAGTCTCAGTATAAAACCATATGCTTTGATCACACTATCAAAGCGTTTATTCCAACTCCGAGAGGCTTGCACCAGGCCATAAATTGATCATCGGAGCTTGCACACTTTGTTAGCCCTTTTGGATCAACAAAACCTTCTGGTTGCATCATATACAACTCTTCTTCTAGAAATCCATTCAAGAATGCAGTTTTGACATCCATTTGCCAAATTTCATAATCATAAAATGCAGCAATTGCTAACATGATTCGGACAGACTTAAGCATCGCTATGGGTGAGAAAGTCTCATCGTAGTCAACCCCTTGAACTTGTCGAAAACCTTTCGCCAAAAGTCGAGCTTTATAGACAGTTATATTACCATCAGCGTCAGTCTTCTTCTTAAAAATCCATTTATTCTCAATGGCTTGCCGATCATCGGGCAAGTCAACCAAAGTCCATACTTTGTTCTCATACATGGATCCCATCTTAGATTTCATGGCTTCTAGCCATTTTGCGGAATCTGGGCTCATCATAGCTTCCTCATAGTTCGTAGGTTCGCCATGGTCAAGTAACATGACTTCCAGAATAGGATTACCGTACCACTGCAGTGCGGATCTTACTCTGGTTGACCTCTGAAGTTCAAGAGTATTTTGATCCGAAGTTTCATGATCAATATCATTAGCTTCCTCACTAATTGGTGTAGTTGTCACAGAACCGGTTCTTGTGATGAACTACTTTCCAATAAGGGAGCAGATCTGATTATCTCATCAAGTTCTACTTTCCTCCCACTCACTTCTTTCGAGAGAAACTATTTTTCTATAAAGGATCCGAATTTAGCAACGAAAATCTTGCCTTCAGATCTGTGATAGAAGGTGTACCCAACAGTCTCCTTTGGGTATCCTATGAAGACACATTTCTCCGATTTGGGTTCGAGCTTATCTGGTTGAAGTTTCTTCACATAAGCATCGCAGCCCCAAACTTTCTGAAACGACAACTTTGGTTTCTTGCCAAACCACAGTTCATGAGGTGTCGCCTCAACGGATTTTGATGGTGCCCTATTTAACGTGAATGTGGCCGTCTCTAAAGCATAACCCCAAAAGCGATAGCGGTAAATCAGTAAGAGACATCATAGATCGCACCATATCTAGTAAAGCACGACATGACGTTCGGACACACCATTTCGTTGTGGTGTTCCGGTGGCGTGAGTTCTTGAAACTATTCCGCATTGTTTCAAATGTAAACCAAACTCGTAACTCAAATATTCTCCTCCACGATCAGATCGTAGAAATTTATTTTCTTGTTACGATGATTTTCCACTTCACTCTGAAATTCTTTGAACTTCTCAAATGTTTCAGATTTGTGTTTCATTAAGTAGATATACCCATATCTGCTCAAATCATCTGTGAAGGTGAGAAAATAACGATACCCGCCGCGAGCCTCAACATTCATTGGACCACAAACATCAGTATGTATGATTTCCAACAAATCAGTTGCTCGCTCCATAGTTCCGGAGAATGGCGTTTTAGTCATCTTGCCCATGAGGCACGGTTACTTAAGTAACAAGTGATTCATAATCAAGTGATTCCAAAAGCCCATCAAGATGGAGTTTCTTCATGCGCTTTACAATCGATATGACCCAAACGGCAGTGCCACAAATAAGTTGCATTATCATTATCAACTCTGTATCTTTTGGTTTCAACACTATGAATATGTGTATTACTACTATCGAGATTCAATAAAAATAGACCACTCTTCAAGGGTGCATGACCATAAAAGATATTATTCATATAAAGAGAACAACCATTATTCTCTGACTTAAATGAATAACCGTCTCGCATCAAACAAAATCCAGATATAATGTTCATGCTTAACGCTGGCACCAAATAACAATTATTTAGGTCTAAAACTAATCCCGATGGTAGATGTAGAGGTAGCGTGCCGACCGCGATCACATCGACTTTGGAACCATTTCCCACGCCGCATCGTCACCTTGTCCTTAGCCAATCTTCGCTAATCCGTAGTTCTTGTTTCGAGTTGCAAATATTAGCAATGTAACCAGTATCAAATACCTGTGCTACTGCGAGCTACGGTAAGGTACACATCAATAACATGTATATCACATATACCTTTGTTCACCTTGCCATCCTTCTTATCCGCCAAATACTTGGGGCAGTTCCGTTTCCAGTGACTAGTCTGCTTGCAGTAGAAGCACTCAGTCTCAGGATTAGGTCCAGACTTGGGTTTCTTCTCTTGAGCAGCAACTTGTTTGCTGTTCTTCTTGAAGTTCCCCTTTTTCTTCCCCTTGCCTTTTTTCTTGAAACTGGTGGTCTTATTGACCATCAACACTTGTGACTCCCGGGTAATCAGGCTACAGTAATCCCGAGTTAATGATGCCACGTCACCTCGGTTATTGTTGATAACCTCGCGTTAGATCAAAACGCTTCAAAATCAAATTTGAATTTTTGACAAACAATAAAAGTTTTCAAACATTAAAACTAAAATGTTTGAAGTGTGCCAATTAATGCCTAGGTATTTATGGTGAAGAAACCACATTTTTATAAAATGCCTAAATGCTCTAAAATAAACAAAACAGCAGCGAAAACAATTAATTAAATGCCTTTTATAAAGTTATAAAAATATAAACTAATATTTGGAGTGCCAACCTTTTTGTGGCAGCACCTAATATTGCATTACTAATTAGGTGTCCATCTCCACATTTTACAATACTCTTTTGCTAATTGGTTTAAGTGCAAAGCATAGACTAGAAAAGGTAAAACGGAAAAGAAATAAGATAAACAGAATGCACTACTGTGCACTTAGGCCCATGATGAATAGCATGTCCCAGCCCACCACCACCATCTCCCCTTCAACCTCCTGTAGCAGGAGGCAGAGGAGGGCGTGGCGGCCATCCATGCCTGCCCGGCTGGCGATGTCACCGTGACGCCCATCCCACGGTCCCCCGGGTGGATAAGAGCCGCCCCTGCTCCCTCTCTCTCTCTCCCTCCCTGAACCCTAGTTCACTCCCCCTCGCGCCGCCTCCTCTCTCCACGCCAAGCCGACGCGCACCGGAGTACGCCGCCGCAAACCACTGTGACCACCGGCCTCCGTTCGTCATTCTCCGGTGTCCAGGAGGATCATTGACATCGTCTTCATCGCCTCGACCACCGGATCGGAGCGGGGAGCTTCACTATCGCCGCACATATCGTCGTTTTCACCTTCGTCCTCGTGGATCATCATCGTCGATCCACTGCCACTGCTGCCTCCTGGATCCACCGACCACCACGTCGACTTCTCTGTGAGCTCCGCCTCCTCCTCACCTCTTTTTTAGCTCGGATTAGAGCTCTTGCGCACACACCCCCACCGTAGTCGTAGCTCGTCGTCACCGTTCGAATCACCGCCACGGCCACCACCAACCAAGCTCGCGCCTAGGCTCTGCCTCGATCTCCTGGGGTCCCGAGGGAACCGTGGCACTCGTCATCTCTTCTTCTCGTGCCCCCTTGCGCCGCTTCCGTGCTAACCCCTGTAGCCTCGCCGGCGCTTTCCGCGCTCGCCTACGCGCGCGCGGCCTCGCATGCCTGACTCATGCTCGCCGCGCCGGTGGTCGTGCCCCCCGCCTCGCGTCTAGTCAGCACGCCTGGGCCGCCCCCAAGCGCTCGCGTTCAGCAGCCTTACCGCTGCTGCTCTGCTGAATCTGCTGCTGCTAGCTTTTGCGCTGCTATGCTGTTTAGCTCTTTGGACAGCCTTTAAACAACAACTAATCAAGTGCTAACATGAGTAAAAATAATATGAGTAGAAAGTACAAATCTTTTCGATGCCTGGATTAAATCCTATGAAAATTGCAAAATGCTTTGTTGTGTTATCAGGGAACAGAAGTAACCCCTAGCTATTTGTTCCGTGTGTGTGCGTGTGTGTTTTCTGTGTATGTGGCCGGCCGTGACTAATTTCCAGCCATGTCCAATTAGTGTAGGATTAATTAGTAGTTAGGTTATCTACTTGTAGATGACATGTGGGACTCCCCCTTGATTAAATTAGTGAGTTGTTTTATTAACATTTGAGACAATGGCATTTGGGGCCAGCCTACACTATTGATCCTTTGACTATTCAATCTTTGACTAGGTCAACCCACCCCACTGGCCCAACTGGCATACTCATAGGCTAGAGTAACACTAGGAGACAAAAATAATTACTGTTATAATTTCGAATTAAATTAAATCAAGTAATTTCAAAAAAATGAATTAAAATTTTAAAATTAATATAAAATAATCCGTAGCTCGGATGAAAATAATTTATACATGAAAGTTGCTCAGAACGACGAGACGAACCCGGATACGCAGCCCGTTCGTCCGCAACGCATCCCTAACATATCAAACTCGCAACTTTCCCCCTCCGGCTCCTGTGCCTGAAAACATGAAACACCGGGAATACTTTCCCGGATGTTTTCCCCTTCACGGTATCACCTACTACCACGTTAGGGCACACCTAGCACCGCTCATTGTCACGTCACGCATCGTCATGCTTATGTTTGCATTGTATTTATTGTTTCTTCCCCCTCTTCTCTCCGGTAGACTACGAGGCTGACGTCGCTGCTGGTGCCCCGATCGACTACGTCTTTGACGATCCCTCCTTGCCAGAGCAACCAGGCAAGCCCCCCCTTTGATCACCAGATATCGCCTACTCTTCTCTATACTGCTTGCATTAGAGTAGTGTAGCATGTTACTGCTTTCAGTTAATCCTATACTGCTGCATAGCCTGTCCTTGCTACTACTGTTGTTACCTTTACCTGCTATCCTACTGCTTAGTATAGGATGCTAGTGTTCCATCAGTGGCCCTACACTCTTGTCCGTCTGCCATGCTATACTATCGGGATGTGATCACTTCGGGAGGTGATCATGGGCATATACTATATACTTTACATCGTTACATTACCCGTGATACTGTTCGGAGATGGGGGCTGAAAGGACGGTGTGGCTCCATCTCGGTAGAGGTGGGCCTAGGTTCCCACGGCCCCGATCGTTACTTTATGGCGGAGGCGACAGGGCAGGTTGAGACCACCTAGGAGAGAGGTGGGCCTGGCCTCGTCGGCGTCAGCGGATACTTAACACGCTTAACGTAAAACTTGGTATTTGATCCGAGTCTGCCATCGCCTATACGCACTAACCAACTACGCGGGACCAGTTATGGGCACTCGACGTCGGGGTATCAGCCGAAGCATTTCGTGACGTCAGCAACTGAGCGGCGCGCGCCGGATTGGCCTGGAACGCCACTAGGCTAGGTCTGCTTCCCGCCCATAGCGCGCGGTGTGCTAAGGGCGATGGGCCCAGACCCCTGTGCGCTTAGGTTTAGACCGGCGTGCTGACCTCTCCGTTATGCCTAGGTAGGGTTGCGACGTGTTGATCTTCCGCGGCCGGGCAAGACCCAGAAAAGTGTGTCCGGCCAAATGGGATCAAGCGTGTTGGGTTATGTGGTGCACCCCTGCAGGGAAGTTAACCTATTCGAATAGCTGTGATCTTGATAATGTGACGACTTGGAGTTGTACCTTGACCTTATGACAACTAGAACCGGATACCTAATAAAACACCCCTTCCAAGTGCCAGATACAACCCGGTGGTCGCTCTCTCTCAGGGTTACGAGGAGGGGATCGCCGGGTAGGATTATTGCTGTGTGATGCTACTTGGAGGACTTGATCTACTCTCTACTACATGCTTTGCAAAGGCGGAGGCTGCCCGAGCGTAGTCTTGACAGGATTAGATATCCCCTCTTATTCTCGGCATTCTGCAGTTCACCCAATCGATATGGCCCTTTACACATATATCCATGCATATGTAGTGTAGCTCCTTGCTTGCGAGTACTTTGGATGAGTACTCACGGTTGCCTTGTTCCCCCTTTTCCCCTTTCTTTACCCGATTGCTGCAACCAGACGATGGAGCCCAGGAGCCAGATGCCACCGTCGATGACGACTACAACCTCGGAGGTGCCTACTACTACGTGCAGCCCGCTGACGACGACCTGGAGTAGTTTAGGAGGATCCCAGGCAGGAGGCATGCGCCTCTTTCGATCTGTATCCCAGTTTGTGCTAGCCTTCTTAAGGCAACCTTGTTTAACTTATATCTGTACTCAGATATTGTTGCTTCCGCTGACTCATCTATGATCGAGCACTTGTATTCGAGCCCTCGAGGCCCCTGGCTTGTATTATGATGCTTGTATGACTTATTTATGTTTTAGAGTTGTGTTGTGATATCTTCCCGTGAGTCCCTGATCTTGATCGTACACATTTGTGTGCATGATTAGTGTACGATTGAATTGGGGGCGTCACAAGTTGGTATCAGAGCCGACTGCCTGTAGGAATCCCCCTTCCCAACTCCTTGGTCGAAGTCGAGTCTAGACATTACAAAACTTTTACTAACATGGTTGTGTGCCTTACGGGCCCACGTCGCCATTGGGTGGTACTAGGATCTTTTACTCCTCGACCTTTACTTTGGGACTCTGATCTCTCTTCTATTCGGGTTAAATGAATTTTGCTAAATCTAACATTAGGATCTCGTTATCACTTTCACCCGGAGAGCCCCTTATTATCGATGATCGCCTCACTGCACGTGAAGACCCTGAAGATACTCTCCGCTGTTAACCCGAGAACTTGTGTTCATCGCGTTTGCAATTCCCCTTCCAACGTCAACCCTTATGGATAACTACTTACAGTTGTTATTCTTATATCATCCCCAGTTGGTCTTGTTATTACAAGATACCCCGAAACACTCGTCGTTGTTTCGATAATCCTTTAAGCTTACTGCCTTGCTGTTCCTTGCCACCTGAATACCCCTATGGATAATTTCTCGCCCTTATCGAGTATCCGTTCATCCCCAGTTGTTCATGTGTTTCACATTGGTCTTCGAAATACTATTTGATCCTCCAAAAATCCTTAATAGCTTATTGCTCTGCAATACTTGTCTGCTTGCATTATGGATGCTTTCCATATGTCTGGCAATATTCGTTAGTATCCTTAGGCACCGTCATTTTGATCCTATTGATTCAACATGAGTGCGAATGCACGCAATCATCAGTTGATCCTTTTAAATTATCTCTCCGGCTCAGATGTCTTTCAAACATGAGCTGGTTCTCGACCAAACTATTTGTCATCGATTGTGCCTCTGGTATATTCAATTGATCCATCCTTGATCAGAACGTCTGCTTCTGATCCTTTGTTTTGGAAATCATAATTCCTTTGCATTTAAGCTTTGAATTATTCAGATGATTCCATAACCTGTTGCATTTGCATTCCTTCCTCTTACGGTTGAGTATCGATACTCACATCGATCCTTTGTGGACCATCAAGTCCTGTGTTGGATTGTTATCCCGATGTTGTCCTTCACATTTGATCACTTTGTGAGTTCTTCCCCGATACATAATGCCTTTGTTAAGTTGTATCCTCTGCTTGGCCAACCATGCTCTGCTTTCGGGCTTGTGTTATTTACTCTTGAAACTTGTGGTATATGTTTCTATGAAGCCCCTATGGGTTGAACATATGCCTTCTCTAAACCGTGTGAACCCGAAAGTTTTCACGAGTCATACTCTTCTGGTGCTTCGCTAGATAAAATTTCAACACTGCAACTTCATCGAACGTGAGAAGTGAATGAAAGGTTATGCATTGGAAAAGTGGGAGTCGACCTTGAACTTGTGTTCATGCCCATGGACAGGATGTAGATCTTATCATTAAAGCTTCTCTTAAATTAATTATTCCTTTGGTATAAGTTTATCTTATATCTGGGATCTGGCCTTTTGCAATCGTGGTCCCGACCATGTTCTCTTTTAAATACCATTTCTCGTGCAAGTTTAAGCACTTGTCTTCTGTAGAGCAATACCCCAGTCCAACTTCTACTTTGATCTGTCATCGAGTATTACCCCTCGGTATCTCGAGATTATCATGGAACTGCATAACTTCTTATGAGTTCTTCATCAAGTGCTACATTCCCTCTGATTCTAATTTTTCACGGGCTCTGAGTTATTAAACACTTCACCAATAACTGAACCGAGTCCGCACTACGGTTCAACAACTCTTCGGTAATCTTCTATAAGTACGAGTTTGTACCCGATCACATCATTCCTAGCCTGATCGGCTATATCATTATCATGCTAAATTTTAAGCGTATACCGGGTCCTTCTTCTCGGAGCACAAATTTCGACGGTGAGCTAATCTTACAATCGATCTTCCTCTTCATACCGTTTGACCTTGTACAGCAAGCTTGATTTCGAGTTTGTGTCGTACCCATGGTTCCAATGACTTTTGGCTTCATCATTCCTTTGACTTGATGTCGTCGCTGATTGATTACTTCTTCATGAAATCTGTCGACAAATGTGTCGTGATCCTCATCAACCTTATGAGCTCTTCCAGGATATCAATTGAATTCATGATGAGAAATACCATCCTTGCTCTCGATGATTTGTGTTATCATCGACCACTCGATTGCCTTCCCTCCGACACAAACTTGTTCGTGTTTTGTGTTATACCTTGAGTTCCTTGCTACCCAAAGCATTGTTCTTCTTTACCTTGGAATATTACCACCTTTTATGTCAAGAATGTCGTGGGAATTTCACCATCTCTTAAGAATTCTTGGTATGGTGATACTTCTCACCATCATCATTCTTCCTTGGTCCTCGTGTTGATTCCAACCAGGGTACCAACAAGTGAGCGGTGCTATTTGGATTCCGCCCTTCTAGCAACCCTATTGCTTTGAAGTTAATGGTCGGCCGTTCATTCTTAGACTATTGATTATTGAATCACCATTCCAATGTTGGCCGTGCAACCCAGCCCATATTTCGGGTGCACCTTTCAACCATTGTTAAATTGTGTATGTTTTCCTCGAGCATACACCAATATATCATTTTGACCTGACAAATGTTATCTCCTTGTTCACATAATTGTGGAAATCCATCCTTTGGAAATCTTGATGAATTGTCACTGAGTTCATCAGCCACCTCCTTGTCCTCTCCTTGGGTTAATGATGAACTCTTGTTAACGGAAATCACTTCATAGTTCATTTCTCGAGAATCTTACAGTGTCATCCCGTCAAAGTGTGTCGACCTTTTCTTCTCAAGCATCCCGAGTGCAGGGTATCCTAACACCGATCAGATCTGAATCTCGGTCAGATATGATGGTTGGAACACTTTCCAAGAGTCACAACATTGGTCTGTATATGACCCGGTAAGGTGATGTCATGCCCAGCACACCTGGCCGGAGGCCCTATTGTTATAGTTTCCTTTTAGCAAGGTTATCTATTCTTCCATGAGGAAATGGTAAGACTTATTCTATAAGTTGTTCCTGATGAATCCTTCGTGTATCCAAAGTCTGACCTTTGCTTGAAGACCATGTCAATACTATCTCGAAGCATGTCTGTGGTACTCCGATTTTCAACAAGAACATTTGAAGCCCAGTGCTAAATGTTTCCTGCTCAATTATCCAAACACCACTGTACGGGTAATGTCATGAAATTCCTCTCCCCTTACATAAATGGTTTTCTACTTTCTATCATGTCATGGATATCATGCTCTGTTTGTCCTTGGGAAGGAAATACCCCGAAATATGTGTTTTAACACATTTCCTTTCCATTGTTTGGTTTAACCTTTCTTGTGATCTATATGACCTAAGCAGTAATATTCTCCTGCTTATGTAAACACCTCGTGGTACCGCTCTGTCAGTAAGACCCTGTTACTATTGTTGATGACATTCCGGTAGCCACCGATGGACGAGAACCTTGCCTATTGGCCCGCATCGTTCAACGAGCGGGAAAATGGTTCTCTTCGTCCCTCACCCTTGGTATCGATGTTGTTGCCGACATAACTGATAGGCTATCCTCTGACACGCCTTACTATCATGACCGTGCAAGATGTCGGCCCCCTTCCTACTTTCAACCACATGGTGGGCCCATAACCCACAGTTCCACAGGATCGAAACTCCGACACTCCTGTACACCCCTCGCTCCCAAAGTTATTCCTCGTGGCGTGGACTCAGATGTAATTCACGGACCACCGTCCCAAGTGATCTATTTTGGTATCGACGCATTTAATACTTATTCTCGCTATGCTTAAACCCTTTCACCTTCGATTAGGCATCAACGCTTGCCTATCCGCTTGAAAATTCTCATGGTACCTCCTTACTTAGCTCTCGATATTTTCTTAAGATTCAATTCGAGAGTAACTTCCGCCACCTTCCTCGATGTTATCGACCAGATAGTCAACCTTGTAGAGGTCTGTCCTTTTGAAGCTACCCCTTATCCTTTCCGTAAGTACGATGGCGAAGATCCCCAAGTAAGGATGACAACTTCATCATGATGACCAAGCGTAGAACTCAAGACATCAATGTAATGGATCGACCTCTTCGAGAAGAGCAACCAAAGACGAGAAGATTCAAGTTAGGATTTCGTAACTGCACCTTTCCCCTAGTCCCCCTCTTAAATCCCGGGACGAGATTTCTTGTAGTGGAGGAGATTTGTGACGCCCGGATAATCAGGCTACAGTAATCCCGTGTTAACGATGCCACGTCACCTCGGTTATTGTTGATAACCTCGCGTTAGATCAAAACGCTTCAAAATCAAATTTGAATTTTTACAAACAATAAAAGTTTTCAAACATTAAAACTAAAATGTTTGGAGTGTGCCAATTAATGCCTAGGTATTTATGGTGAAGAAACCACATTTTTATAAAATGCCTAAATGCTCTAGAATAAACAAAACAGCTGCGAAAACAATTAATTAAATGTCTTTTATAAAGTTATAAAAATATAAACTAATATTTGGAGTGCCAACCTTTTTGTGGCAGCACCTAATATTGCATTACTAATTAGGTGTCCATCTCCACATTTTACAAAACTCTTTTGCTAATTGGTTTAAGTGCAAAGCATAGACTAGAAAAGGTAAAACGGAAAAGAAATAAGATAAACAGAATGCACTACTGTGCACTTAGGCCCATGATGAATAGCATGTCCCAGCCCACCACCACCATCTCCCCTTCAACCTCCTGTAGCAGGAGGCAGAGGAGGGCGTGGCGGCCATCCATGCCTGCCCGGCTGGCGATGTCACCGTGGCGCCCATCCCACGGTCCCCCGGGTGGATAAGAGCCGCCCCTGCTCCCTCTCTCTCCCTCCCCGAACCCTAGTTCACTCCCCTCGCCGCCTCCTCTCCACGCCAAGCCGACGCGCACCGGAGTACGCCGCCGCAAACCACTGTGACCACCGGCCTCCGTTCGTCATTCTCCGGTGTCCAGGAGGATCATTGCCGTCGTCTTCATCGCCTCGACCAATGGATCGGAGCGGGGAGCTTCATTGTCGCCGCACATATCGTCGTCTTCACCTTCGGCCTCGTGGATCATCATCGTCGATCCACTGCCACTGCTGCCTCCTGGATCCACCGACCACCACGTCGACTTCTCTGTGAGCTCCGCCTCCTCCTCACCTCTTTTTGAGCTCGGATTAGAGCTCTTGCGCACACACCCCCACCGTAGTCGTAGCTCGTCGTCACCGTTCGAATCACCGCCACGGCCACCACCAACCAAGCTCGCGCCTAGGCTCTGCCTCGATCTCCTGGGTCCCGAGGGAACCGTGGCACTCGTCATCTCTTCTTCTCGTGCCCCCTTGCGCCGCTTCCGTGCTAACCCCTGTAGCCTCGCCGGCGCATTCCGCGCTTCGCTTACGCGGCGGCCTACAGATGCTCGACTCATGCTTTCGCCCGGGCCGGTCGTCGTGCCCCGCCTCAGCGTCTCAGCTGGCGCGCCTGGGCACGCCCTGCCCGCGCCCGCGTTCGCTTGGCCTTACCCGCTGCTGCTCTGCTGAATCTACTGCTGCTTCTACTATGATGTTGCTCTGCTACAGTAACATTCAGTTACTGTATAAGTAGCTAGCTTTTGCGCTGCTATGCTGTTTAGCTCTTTGGACAGCCTTTAAACAACAACTAATCAAGTGCTAACATGAGTAAAAATAATATGAGTAGAAAGTACACATGACAAACTCCATTTTATCCCACTGAACCAAATCCTTTCGATGCCTGGATTAAATCCTATGAAAATTGCAAAATGCTTTGTTGTGTTATCAGGGAACAGAAGTAACCCCTAGCTATTTGTTCCGTGTGTGCGTATGTGTTTTCTGTGTGTGTGGCCGGCCGTGACTAATTTCCAGCCATGTCCAATTAGTTTAGGATTAATTAGTAGTTAGGTTATCTACTAGTAGATGACATGTGGGACTCCCCCTTGATTAAATTAGTGAGTTGTTTTATTAACATTTGAGACAATGGCATTTGGGGCCAGCCTACACTATTGATCCTTTGACTATTCAATCTTTGACTAGGTCAACCCACCCACTGGCCCCACTGGCATACTCATAGGCTAGAGTAACACTAGGAGACAAAAATAATTACTGTTATAATTTCGAATTAAATTAAATCTAGTAATTTCAAAAAAAATGAATTAAAACTTTAAAATTAATATAAAATAATCCGTAGCTTGGATAAAGATAATTTATACATGAAAGTTGCTCAGAACGACGAGACGAACCCGGATACGAGCCCGTTCGTCCACCACGCACCCCTAACATATCAAACTCGTAACTTTCCCCCTCCGGCTCCTGTGCCCGAAAACACGAAACACCGGGAATACTTTCCCGGATGTTTTCCCCCTTCGCCGGTATCACCTACTACCGCGTTAGGGCACACCTAGCACCGCTCATTGTCACGTCACGCATCGTCATGCTTATGTTTGCATTGTATTTATTGTTTCTTCCCCCTCTTCTCTCTGGTAGACTACGAGGCTGACGCCGCTGCTGGTGCCCCGATCGACTACGTCTTTGACTATCACTACTAGGAAAAGGGCTATAGATGGAAATGACACTAATGGCGCACCGGAAAGATGGTGCGCCATTAGTATATACTAATGGCGCACCGCCATACGATGCGCCATTAGAGTCTAAACTACTAATGGCGCACCATGCTTTGGGTGCGCCATTAGTACCAAAATTTTTTTTTAACTAGTGCGCCTGTCCAAACATACTAATGGCGCATCCTGCCCGAGTGCGCCATTAGTAGTTGTAACTACTAATGGCGCACCAGTGTGTGGGTGCGCCATTAGTACAGAAACTTTTTTTTTTAAACTAGTGCGCCTGTCCAAACATACTAATGGCGCACCCACACCCTGGTGCGCCATTAGTAGTTGTAACTACTAATGGCGCACCAAAGGTGTGGGTGCGCCATTAGTACAGTAAACTTTTTTGAACTCGTGCGCCTGTCCAAACATACTATTGGCGCTTCCTGCCCGAGTGCGCCATTAGTAGTTGTATCTACTAATGGCGCACCAGGGTGTGGGTGCGCCATTAGTATCAATTTTTTTTTAAACTAGTGCGCCTGTTCAAACATACTAATGGCGCACCCACACCCTGGTGCGCCCTTAGTAGTTGGAACTACTAATGGCGCACCAGTGTGTGGGTGCGCCATTAGTATAGAAACATTTTTATTGAACTAGTGCGCCTGTCCAAACATACTAATGGCGCATCCTGCATAGGTGCGCCATTAGTAGTGGTAACTACTAATGGCGCACCATGCAAGAGGTGCGCCATTAGTAAGTGGGCAGCAACAAGATATTTGGGACAGCCTCTCCTACCCACACACTCACTTTCTCCCCCCTTCATTCTCTCCACCTCCTCCTTGTCTCGGGTGCCTCCTCTTGTTCACCTCATTTCCACCATAGATTCATTCAAATTAAGTGGTTAAATTACCTTGTTTTAATAGGTAAGTAAGGGGGGAAGCTATATTTAGGTTGTTCTCCTTACAACAATGTGCACATGCACTTTTTACGGCCTGCTAGCTAGATCTATGTATGTTCGTGGTGTTGCATATGTTTGTGGTGTTTGCATATGTGTTTGTGTTTGGAGGTGTACCGGTATTTGAAATGCGATAGTTGCCAATATTTTGCCGGAATGTTGATTCATTTCGCTTTTAGTAGAATTTTGGCATTGAGCATCCTTTTTGGTCCTATTTTTAGGGAAAGTCATGCCAATTTTTTTCTTGGTTCTAAAATATCGTTTTGCTCTACCCCGCAAGCGACCATGGTCCGCACGATGACCGAAGGCATCGTGAATAGGTTTTTGAGGTCCGCGAAGGCCGAGATGCTTCAAAAGAACGAGACGGAGATAAGATGTCCGTGTCGAAGATGCAAGCTGAAGAGCCTTATTGCGGACCCGGATTCCGGCAGGTGCGGGACCACCTGCTGTTGCGTGGTTTCATGGATGGCTATCGGTGGCAAGGTGATGAAGATGACTACGAAGTCGCCCATGCGGCCGGGCAAGAAATGAGGAAGGGCAGCAAGACAACCACCGCGGCTCGGGCGGGTGAGAAGACGAAGAATCCTCAGCGATGATCACGATCTGGATGTTGCATACAGTCATCATGTAGAATATGCAGGACATGATGATGAGGAAGATGTCGGAGCAGGCGACGGGCATGATCATGAAGATGATGAT
Organism: Aegilops bicornis; assembly: GCA_021605145.1. Lineage (NCBI taxonomy): Eukaryota > Viridiplantae > Streptophyta > Magnoliopsida > Poales > Poaceae > Aegilops > Aegilops bicornis. The sequence goes on along the minus strand of CM038671.1, from coordinate 33,271,275 downwards.
GCCGCGGAGCGCACGACGCTGGACCATCGATGGGCTGGGTGCAGGACCCTCATATTCAAGAGCTGCTTCTCAAGCAGACGGATAACGCAAGAGCTGCCGCCCGAGAGAAAGCCAAGATGGATCAACTTGAGTTAGACGCGGTTACTCCATTGTATGAAGGATGCAGGCCCGAGGATACCCGCCTGAAAGTAACGCTCATGGCCCTGGAAATGAAGGTAAAACACAAAATGACCGACGATGCTTCGACGAGAACATGTCATTCGCACGAACGTCTTCCCAAGGGGAACAAGTGCCCGACCAGTTTGGAGGAGGCGAAGAAAATCGTGGTGTCCTCTGGATTTACCGCGACGTGAAATACCATGTGTGCATGAACAATTGCATCATTTATCGGGACGAGCACGCTGGAGTCTACCATATGTCCGTAAAGCGCGCCACTCGATACAAGAAGAGGAAGAAAGCTCCTCGAAAAGTGGTGTGGTACTTTCCGATCACTCCTCATCTGCAGCGCTTATTTCGCGGACCCTAAGGTAGCAAAGCTCCCGCTGGCACGCCGGATAGGGAGGAGAAGAAGCGGGAAGATGACGCAAATGATCCGGAGATAGATAAAAAGACAAGATGCTGAGTCACCCTAAGGATGCGAGCCAAAGGCAAGCGTTGAACTTCAAGACTCGGAATTTGGGAACGATCCAAGGAACATCGTGGCCGGGCGCGAGCACCGATGGAGTCAATCCGCTTGGCAGCCGAGAAGCACACATAGCACCTGGCCTGTGTTTGTGTGGATGTACAACCTTCCCCTGGTTGTGCATGAAGAGGAAGTACATTCACATGAGTATGCTAATTGAAGGGCCGAAACAACTGTGGAACGACATCAATCTGTATCCGGGGCTGCTGAAAGAGGAGCTTGACACGCTGTGGAAAACGCCAGCCAATACGTGGGACGCCGCAGAGAAAGAATATTTCCCTATGAGAGCCGCAGACCGCTCACGACGGTGCACGACTATCTCGATTACGGATATGTCGCGGGTGTAGTCCACGGATTTTACGGATGCGTAAGGTGCATGGATGACACAACGTATCGCCAGCTAGATAGAGATCCCGGGTCTTCGAAAACCGTGTTCATGGAACATCAAAGGTGGCTTCGCGACAATGACCCGTGGAGGAAACGCAAGGATCTGTTCGATGGTGAAACCGAACTCCGAAAACGCCCGTGTACGAGGAGTGGCGAGGAAATAGACGAGCTGTTGAAAAATTGGAAAGACCGCCCACCGCCGAAAGAAGCAAAAGGCGCCAGAGCCGGAAAGAAGCGAAGGCGCCAGAGCCGCTGAAGGTATGGAAAACGAGGTCTGTTTTTCCGGGACTTGCCGTCTTGGAAGATCCACCGTGTGCCTCACAGCCTTGATGTCATGCATATCACGAAGAACGTGCGAGAGTCCGCTGGTACCCTGCTCAACATGCCGAGAGGACCAAAGATGGGCCGAAAAGCAAGGGCAGACTTGAAATCAATGGGCATCGTGCAGGAGCTTCACGCTATATATGATGATGATGATGATGATGATGATGATGATGATGATGATGATGATGATGAGGCGAAGCAGGACACGTAAAGTCGTCGCCAAAGGCAAAAGGCCAAGAAGACCGGAAATGACTACCCTCCCGCTGCTTCACTCTAAGTCGAGGAGATCGAGCAGTTTTTCACCTGCCTCCTAGGAGTAAAACTTCCTTACGGTTACGCTGGGAAGATAAGCAGATACCTAGACCCGCCAAGGGCGAAGTTCAGCGGGATGAAGTCTCACGACCGTCACGCGGCCGATGACGCAGATACTTCCGGGGCCAGTAATCCGTGGGATCATGGACGCGCACGTCCGCGGAAACGCTATTTGGCCTATGCAACTTCTTCGACGTCATCTCTCGGAAGTCGATTGGCGTGAGGCAACTCGAAGGCTACGTGAAGAGATCGTGGTGATACTATGCGAGCTTGAGATGTACTTCCACCGCATTCTTCGACGTTATGGTGCATCCGCTGGTCCATATAGTGGAGGATATCATCCAACTCGGGCCGACGCTCTCGCACAGCATGATGCCGCTCGAAAGGATGAATGGTGTCATCAAAGGATACGTTTCGCAACATGTCACGCCCGTAAGGAAGCATAGCCAGGGGCTTTTCAATCAAGAGTGCATCTCCTATCGCACGAATTATCTAGGCATCGAGAACCCCGCTGGTCCGCCTGTCAACAGCACCTCGGCAGGCTCGCTGGATGGGGTCACCGTGAGGGTCGCCGCGAAATGCATGTCGACTTCGAGGGTCGACTCACGACTTTGAAAGAGCAAACCTAGTCGCGCTACAACACATAGACGTGGTCGATCCTTGGGTGGTAAAGCACAAAACCTTTATTAAAAAGACGCATACAATGACCGAGGCCAACAGAGGATCGGACGGAGATACACTCAAAGAGCACAACTCATGTTTCACGCGTTGGTTCAAGCATAAGCTTCGTTGTACCCTTTACATGAGGATTCTTCCATGAAGAACAACTCATATTCGCTTTGTCACAGTATGCCGAGCACAACCCGATGACCTATGAGGCGACGATATCAACGGCTACACATTCTACACCGAGGCCAAGGACATGAAGAGCGATGGTTATCAAAACTCCGGTAACGATGGAATCCTACACCGTAACGACAAGGACAGATACTACGGAGGGATCGAGGAGATCTGGGAGCTGAGCTACTGGAGAGAAGGTCCCGATGTTTCGTGGTCGATGGGCCAAGAACGTCATAAAAGAAGACCGGTATTTCACCACCATGGTTATACCCGGGTTAATCCAAGATCAAGGGCGCAAACGTCACCGCGAAAAATGAGCCATGGGTACTGGCTTCCCAAGTGGACCAATGCTTCTTCATTACCGACCCGCCAAAGCCTACCGTGTTGTCGGAGGAGAGGCAAAAGGAAGATCATCGGAATGGATGGAGTAGCCAATGAGCAAGACTTCGACAAGTACGGCGACCCGAGGATCGAACATGACGATTTATGATGAAGTAGCAAAGCATACACCACAAGAAGAAGCAGGACCACCCTACCTAAAGGACGTCTGCTCCACGTAAGAACTCCATTTGCGAAAAAGAAGGGCAAGAAGATTGTGAACAGATAGCTAGCTAAGATCGATTGTATTTAAATCGTAGCCTTCATTTCTCAATTGTATTTCATGGGTACTTTTGAACTATCATGAATATTTTTAAATTTCATGGACACTCGATCTCGATCCCCCTCCATCTCGATCGCTATCCCACCTCGCCCGATCCGGGCCCCCTCGCCGAGCACCCCCAGTCCACGGGCCACGACCCCCCGCACCCTCGATTCCCCTCCATCTTTTAAAATGGCTTTTTAAATGCTACTGTCTTATAAAAAAATGCTACTGTCTTATAAAAAAATGCTACTGTCTTATAAAAAATAAGTATCAAACAGCTTTTTAAATGCTACTGTCTTATAAAAAATATTACTGTTATTATTTAAACAAGTTTGAACATATTTAAACATAAATAAGTATCAAATAGCTTTTAAATGCTAAAAAATTTGTGGAGCCTGGGAGTCGAACCCAGGACCTCCCGGTGTGAGAACTAGAGGCTGACCAATGAGCTAGTAGAGTGGGCTTGACATGGATAGGTTCTGGTAGTACATAACCTTTTGGCTTGAGTGAAAATAAAAAAAATACTAATAGCGCACCACGGTGAGGTGCGCCATTAGTGTGGACATGCTAATGGCGCACCGCGGTGAGGTGCGCCATTAGTCTTGTGGGCCCCGTCGCCCGATCCCCCTTCGCCCGATCCCCTTCGCCTCGATCCCTCGCCAGTTCTCTCCTCTCGATCCACCGCCGCGCCGCTGCCCTCGCCTCGCCTCGCCTCGCCTCTCCTCCCTCCCCTCTCCTCGCCCGGGCCAGCGACGCCTCGACCCGCCCGACCCGCCGGCTGACGCCGCCCAGACGCCGCGCCCGCCCGCCCGGGACGCTGCCCGACCCCGCCGCCCGGGACGCCGCCCGACCCGCCCGGCCCGTCACCAGCCGCCATAAATACCCGCCTTCCTCGCCTCAAGTCCACCTTCGCCGAATCCTCCTTCCCCACCGCCTCAAGGTACGGCGATTCCTTCCCCTCTCCCTGTACGGCGAATCCTCCTTCTCATAAGCATGCCAACAGCTATATAGAAATCCGTGAGAAAATTGATTATCGAGATATGCATGAACCTATTTGCTCGCTGGTATCTCTTTGATGAAGAAAATATGTCTGTTGAGTCTCTGGCTTTTGATGTATAAGCTTATCTATTTGCGTTGTTAGATTGGTTAGCTTTAGTGAATTAGTAGGGATTTTGTGTTTATTTCCTAATTCTTACTGAAGGGTTAGGTCTATTCGTCTTCCAGAGGTGAATTCCTGATGCCATATGGTTTCATATGTTAATCTGTGCATGTTTCATCTATTACAGTTCCGTTCTGGCTTGGTAAATCATTATGATCCAAATAGTAGCTGCGTGATAAAATTTTCTCCACACATGGATACTGTATGATTTGTTGCGCCTTATCCGATTGTTGTTTTACCAAGATCGTCCTAATAGGCCTAGAATTGTAGATTGTTTTTCTCCTGAAGCTTGTGGAATCATTGAGATAGCAAATACATGTAGATTAGTGTCAGACGTCCAAAAGTGCATATACTTGATGATCCTTGTAAGAGTACGCATGATAGTTGAGCCTTGGTGGTGCCAAAATGGCCCATTTGGTTTTAGAATTGAATAAATGATAGCTCGCGTTGCCTTTGTTTTTCTGTGAATCAATGAGCAAATGCTTTAAAACTGAACCTTATGCAGGCGTTGCCTCTTTTAAAATAATAATTATGCAGGCATTTGTAAGAATTGAGATGTTCATTTGAGGATAACCTTTGGTTATATTGTTGAGAGTGAAATATATATCTTTCTCCTTTGCACTAAATCTTCTGCATCAAATGTTTTGAAGAACTCGCACGCCCTACCTGCAAAGAAATATTTCTTTTTATTTTTACACGCAGTCACATTTTTTTGGCTGTGGTTCCCTAAGTTCTATGGTTTATAGTTGTTCACTGGTTTGCTACTCAGAAGTAGTTTTGGCTTGCATCTCTTCTGTTTTGATTTGTAGATGTTGCTCGTAAAGGTAAATTTGGCAAGGGGGCAGATTTCTACATGTTGGTCCTGGTACTTTCGGTGCTCAGAGAGCCTGAAACCGGCTTACTGCACTTCTTTTAAATAGTGTTTGGGGTTCAGGAGTACCGAATTTTTTGTGGTTGTTTCAAACTGCAACCATTGTTTGCTTTTATTTTTGAATGGTGAACGTCGTTTGTTTGAGTGCCTCTTTATATTGCTGCACGCAGGAGTACTCCCATCCTCTGTTTTTCCACCAACATATCACTTGAGAGCACGAAGCCTGCCTCTTGCAACATCATCATTTTTTCAGACTAACAGGATACAAAGTGTTATCTTAGTCGGTGAGTATTTCTCATCTCAACTTGGAATTTCTCATTTCACTTAGTGAGTATGCATTGAAGCACACCTTCCAGTCAATAAATTCAAACACCAAATGTTTACATTCACTTGATAAATATTTCACATCTCTGTACATGCAAATATTCAAGACGGCTTTGCTCAGCTCGATAACACCATCGAGTAAAGCTATTTCAGACACAATAAAGTTGCAAAATTCAGATACTTCATAGACATATGTGTGTTGCTTTTGTTTACGCTAAACTGTCTATGGTAGATAAACTGAGTGTTGTGGCCATGCTTGATGCAGGAGCTCAAGAACCTGCGGCAGCAGCTCTACTCCGCCTCCGAGTACTGCGAGAAGTCCTACCTCAACACCCACCAGAAGTAGATGTGAGTAGCTAGTTGGGGTCAGTATTAGTTTTGTGGAGAGTATTTGACCTTATGTTTTGGTTTTGTGGACAGTATTTGACCTTATGGTAACTAGTTGGGGTCAGGTTTTGGGGTTTTGATTATTGGTATGAAGTACTGACAGAGGATCTTATTCACACCAAGTTTTAGTTAAACACTGGTACTTGAATGATTTTGTGCTACTTCTGTTGTGGTTTTGTGGACAGTATTTGAACTTAAAGGTAACTAGTTGGTTATGAAAGCATGATACTGCTATAACTTTAGTACTAAGCGAGAATAGATCGTGCTACGTAGCTCTAGGCAGAGAATGTCATGTTACTACCATAGAGGTACCCAAATATGTAGGTGTAGTTTGTGTTTTTATTTGTTCACACTGTCGCTGTATTGCTCAATTAGACAATTAGTCTTTATGAAGAAGAAGAATAAAGTTGATGCTGCTGTTATGGCTGTATTCACTGATGCTGCTGTTGTACTTGTGATGATGTTGTACTTGTGATGATGCTACTTGTGATCTTCTGAAATGACCCATTGGGGACTTCATTACGCGGGGATAATGATATTGCAGGTACCCGAGAGGCCCTTGAGTTTCCGGAATGTCGATTAACTTCCGCTCCGGCAATTGGTACTCCATATGTCCTATTTTCAGCAAAGGTCATGCTGAAATTTTCCGTGAATTTTAGCATGACTTTGCTAAAAATAGGACATATGGGGTACTTGTGACTAATGCATGGGCCGGGTATCTTAGTAGTTAATTAAGTAGGATCAAGTGCCCGGCGTGCATTTGTGACTAATGCATGGCTTTTAGGGTGCCTCGGTGTCGATAAAAACCGAAATGATGAAATGTTAGGCTTTTAGGGTGCCTTGGCGTCGAAAAACCCTCAATGATAAAAGCTTAGATTTTAGGATGCCTCGGTGTCCATAAAACCCTAAATGATGAGACCATGATCTTGTTCCTTGACAATAACCAACTTTTGACCAAACTTTGTTTCTATTTAGAGAGAAACATGGCCCACAACGATGAGGCCGGGGTTCAAGCGGCAAGGCATTCAGGGAGCTGTCCCAGAGATGGAGGAACAACCTCACTTGTATGAGGCCGCCGCCTTTCCCCACCGATCCCGAGACCACGGATGGTGCCGCCGAGGATGACTACACCGATGCCACCACCGATGGTGCCGCCGAGGATGCCACCATCGATGATGGCGGGCAAGACGACAGATGGCAGCCAGCCAAAGAGGCAACGGAAGGACTGGCGCCCGATCGTGCTCCGCACCCTCAAGGAGGAAGTTACTCAAGTGGACTCCAACGGAATCCAACGGCGCCCGAACGAATAGTCAAGGGGTACTCGCTTCAGCTCGGGTGCATTGTCCGGAGCACCGCCTCGATCAACACCGAGAACCCGAGGCATCCCGACCGAGGGAATTTGCAACCTCCTCTTCACGAAGCTGCACGAACGATACAAGTTCCCGCTGAATTTGAAAACACAAGCCTCAAAGGGAATAAAGTGAACAATGTTGCCCTCACGAAGATGAGCAAGGCCCTGTCTACTTGGAAAAGCAATGTGAAGAGAATGATCGAGAAAGGTGAGAGTTATGAGAAGATCAAGGAGAAAAATCCTTCGATCACCGAAGATGACTACAACGACTTCAAGATCAATTGCTCGAGCACCGCAAGCTCCCAATCAAGTGAGTGGGGAAACAAATGCGGAGCTGAACATAGGGGAACACACACTCGGTCCCGGCGGTTACAGAGTGGCGGAGCCTATATGGGACAAGGAGGAGGCGGACCGTGCCGAGCAAGGCCTACCGCCTCTTCGATACATACGGCGGTGACAAGCGGACCAGGAACTTTGTCGGGGCCGGTACAAGAAGGACCCGAAAACAAAGGAGCTTACCACGGATCCGAAGACCAGGCAGCTTGAGCTTGTTCTCGTAAGGAATACACCCAGCGTAATTAGCTCCATATGGTTGCATTCTAATTAATGAAGCCAATTTCTAAATGGTTCACATTCCTTCCGCAGCGATTGAAAGCAAGAGCTGGGTCGACTCAGAGCAACCCTTGGGACACCACTCTAAATAGGGGGTTGAATGTAATGAAGAACAAGGATAAGCTCAAGAAGCCGGCGTCACCTGGTCGTGGTGGCCGCAAAGGCTTGTCGACAAAATGGGGTCATACTATACCGCTGGTGTGCGGAAGGAGAAAAAGACCAGCTCGGAAAGCCAGACGCGAGAGGTTCAAGAACTCAAGGCACAGGTGTGGCGCGATTCCGGAGATTGTCCAAGAGCAAGTGGAACAACGACTGGAGCGACGATCACCGCCCTTGTGCCTACCTTGATCTCGGGGTTGAGTCTCGTGGATTGCGGGCGGCCAACAGGGCCGCCCGATTCCTAGCTTCACGGCCAGCAACTCGCATAATGCGATGGCGGGCCATTGGTGCCTCCATGAGGCGGCATTGGTGTCTCCGACGCCGCACGGAGCTTAATGCACCCGGTGTACGCCGCCGGCACCTCTGCAGCAAGCGGCCCCTCCGTCTTTGCACGCCCGCCGTTGGCGGTGCCTCTACATTAGCCGAGCTCGACGCCATCATCACGGTAACTAATTAAGCCTCTCTCGCCGAGGACTTCATCTCCTTGTTTTGATCGGGCATCCCCGACGCCCTACATGTTTTCGCAGGGCGCCGCCGACGTTCGCGGCACTCTCCTCCACTTCGTGAACAACGAGTTGGTCGATGTCGCCAAGGGCAGAATCGTTCAACCGGCAACCCTTGTTCCACGGTACCCAGATGCCACCCAACTTGTTTAGGGTTCAACTGGTTCGGTGCTGCCAGGCTGCGACGACTTGTTACCTCCGAATCGACCCGTCGGGGCCGACGATGATGACGTGATGACCCTCGGCGCTTTGCCTGAGCTAGCCCTGCTTTGGCCGAAGAGCCAGATTCGTTTGGGGGCGGGGGACACCACCCCAAAGACAACACCGCCAGTCGTGCCGGCGCCAAGTCGGCCCCATGGCAAGACCGCCATAACGGTGCCGGACATCCCTATGCCACTGGATCCAAACATGCATATGGCACAGGATCAGAACGATGACGACGACGACGACTATGATACATTTGGCAACGTCGATCAGTACTTTGCCGAGCATGGGTACGATGGCGACTTCATGGGGCCTCCTTCTCAAGAACCAAACCCAACAAAAGACGTGTGCGATCTAGCTCGCATCATGGAGAAGCCAAGTTGCAACAGCGCCGCCTCGCGTTCAGCTCTCGTGAGACGCCTCCAGCTGCCGACTTCACCGAGCCTCGGATAGGCGAGGTGCAAAATATTATCAGCCCCAACACACTCAAGAAGGCGATGCGTGAGCAAAACTCGGTCCCATTACAAGAGAAGAAGAAGGCACGCAAAAGAAAGACTAAGAAGGGTGCGAGCCAGCCGCACCGAATGCGATCCGTGCTCAGACGGGCCACCTTCACCGCAGGATATCTCGAGGAGGGTGCATGTGGCGGGTAGGGCGATGCTACCGACAAATATGCTCAATGCTGCAACCGGTGCTATGCGGAGTCTGCATGACAGTGTTCTTTCTTTGGAGAAGCGGCGTCCCATGGAGAAGGATGTGGCATACCCGGTTTTCGCGGCCAAGGTGCCAGAGGGCAAGGGCTTTGTGGATAACTCCATCGGGCGACGATCGTCCTGCGCTTTTGATGACATCCACGCTTATGTTGAACCTTCATCCGCTGCACTACACCTTCGCTCGGCTATTTTCGCTGAGTATGGAGATGCGGATCATTCGCGACAAGACCCCGGACATCGTGATAGTCGACCCCTTCTACATGCGTGCCAAGATTTTGGGCAGCGCTGGGGACCGGCAAGTCGCGAGTTCTTACCTCGAAGGCATCATTACGGCAAACCAAGAAAAGGATAACTTCCTCGTGCCTTACTTTCCGAGTAAGTCCTCCCTCAACCGCCCGTAACATATGAATTCTTACATTTCGATCGCTTTTTCTTTTAACATTCCGTGTTTTCTGCGGTGACACACGTTGCACGCTCATCCTCCTAAGCCCTAAATATTCCATGGCCACGTATTTCGACCCGGACCGTCGATTTAACGTAGACTACACAAATGTCAAGAAGGTTCTTGATGATGTTCTCCTGCCACGCCAAATCTGGAGGCACCTTCACCAGGCCTATTCGTAAATACGGCAAGCACGTGTTCTCCCACAATGTCTGACGTTACGCTGCGTCAAGCAGCCTGGCGGTCAGAAGGGTGCCTACTACGCCATCCATCACATGCGGGCGATCAGACGGGCCATCATCAACTTCGCTACCGAGTAAACTCCAAGATTGGGCCGCGGCGTGTCGGCAATCCAGACGCGGACCTCCGACAAGAATTCTTTCGCATCCAAATGGAGTTTGCGGAAATCATCCATCAAGATGTCCTTCATACCTCGGGGCAGTTCTACCTCAGAAATCAACCGTCCAACAGTGACATCGACACAATGCTACAAATGCAGGATGACAACTCCCGTTCTTTCATGACTCCCATGATAGACGGCGGCTTCATCCACGCTCCGGTCCCTTGAGTCGAGTTGTCTAGTTCTGAAACATCGATTGGGTCATGTTGTAATTAAACTTTAATGAACTTGTAGTATGTCTCTTTGGTTTCGAGAGTCGTTCAACTTAGATGTAATCGATGCTATTAATGTCTTGCTTTTCTCTTCCGATCGCTCTGTTGCATACTTATATATTGCTTATGTATTGTCTGTGAATTGGTACTAACGTTTACGTTTGGCTAGTGCATAGCGATGCCGACGTATGTCGTGTACAAGGGTAAGGTTCCTGAGTCTCACGATGATCGGGAGGAGTGTCGGAGACAGGTTCACCGATTCAACGGTAACAGTTACAAAGGGTACACCACTAGGGCCGAGGCCGAATCTAGATACGCCCGCTATCTAGCGGGAGAGGGAGGAGCGTTGGAGGAACCGGATGAAGACGAAGTTTCATCGTGATGATGCTCATCGTGATGACCGCAGCTCTCTTCTATGTGATGGTAGTTTAGATGATCGATATCGACTTGTAATGCGAAGATAAACTCGCTACTCGCGGTCTCGAGACTTGTAATATAATGTTCTATCTTTGTTCGGTCTTTTCAATTCGGAGACTAATATGATGAATTGTATTCGGAGACTAATATGATGAATTGTATTCAAGGACTAATCTTCTATTGTATTTGATGAATCTATTGTTGATGTGTGCTGTCTATATTTTGTCAAATTATACATTTTGTAACCTGTGCAAAAAACAGAAAAATAAAAAAATAAAAAAAACCTAATATTCATACTAATGGCGCATCACATGACAGTGCGCCATTAGTATGACAGTGCATACTAGTGGCGCATCACAGGGAAGTGCGCCATTAGTATGCTGCTTGATTACTAATGGCGCATCCGGAGGTGGTGCGCCATTAGTATGCCAAAGCACTGGTATACATGCCCTCGAGGCATACTAATGGCGCACCCTTGCATATACTAATGGCGCACCAGGTGGTGCGCCATTAGTATACTCAGATACTAATGGCGCACGGTGGTGCGCCATTAGTAAAAATTACTAATGGCGTCATCAATGGCGCACCTCTGATGCGCCATTAATGGCCATATTAGGTGCGCCATTAGTAGTGGTATTTCTAGTAGTGTATCCCTCCTTGCCAGAGCAACCAGGCAAGCCCCCCGCCCTTTGATCACCAGATATCGCCTACTCTTCTCTATACTGGTTGCATTAGAGTAGTGTAGCATGTTACTGCTTTCAGTTAATCATATACTGCTGCATAGCCTGTCCTTGCTACTACTGTTGTTACCTTTACCTGCTATCCTACTGCTTAGTATAGGATGCTAGTGTTCCATCTGTGGCCCTACACTCTTGTCCGTCTGCCATGCTATACTACTGGGCTGTGATCACTTCGGGAGGTGATCACGGGCATATACTATATACTTTACAAATTTACATTACCTGTGTTACTGTTCGGAGATGGGGGCTGAAAGGACGGTGGCTCCATCCAGTAGAGGTGGGCCTAGGTTCCCGACGGCCCCGATCACATTACTTTATGGCGGAGGCGACAGGCAGGTTGAGACCACCTAGGAGAGAGGTGGGCCTGGCCTGGTCGGCGTTCGCGGATACTTAACACGCTTAACGAGATCTTGGTATTTGATCCGAGTGCAGCTCTTGGCCTATACGCACTAACCAACTACGCAGGAACAGTTATGGGCACTCGACGTCGTGGTATCAGCCGAAGCATTTCGTGACGTCAGCGACTGAGCGGCGCACGCCGGATTGGACTGGAATGCATGCTAGGCTAGGTCTGCTTCCGGCCGCCCACGCAACGTCTTGGTGTGCTAAGGGCGGTGGCCTGCACTTCGCGGCGCTTAGGTTTAGACCGGCGTGCTGACCTCTCTGTTATGCCTAGGTAGGGCTACGACGTGTTGATCTTCCGCAGTCGGGCATGACCCAGAAAAGTGTGTCCGGCCAAATGGGATCAAGCGTGTTGGGCTATGTTGTGCACCCCTGCAGGAAGTTAACCTATTCGAATAGCCGTGATCTTGGTAACAGGACGACTTGGAGTTGTACCTTGACCTTATGACAACTAGAACCGGATACTTAATAAAACACACCCTTCCAAGTGCGATACAACCCGGTGGTCGCCTTCTCTCGTGGTTACGAGGAGGGATCGCGGGTAGGATTATTGCTATGTGATGCTACTTGGAGGACTTGAGTCTACTCTACGCTACATCTTGCAAAGGCGGAGGCTGAAGCGTAGTCTTGATGTGATTAGATATCCCCTCTTATTACGGCATTCTGCAGTTCACCACCGATATGGCCATTTACACATATATCCATGCATATGTAGTGTAGCTCCTTGCTTGCAGTACTTTGGATGAGTACTCACGGTTGCCTTGTTCCCCTTTTTCCCTTTCTTTACCCGATTGCTGCAACTGCAGACGATGGAGCCAGGGAGCGACGCCACCGTCGATGGCGACTACTACCCGGAGGTGCCTACTACTATGTGCAGCCCGGCGACGGCGACACTGGAGTAGTTTAGGAGGATCCTGCAGAGGAGGCATGCGCCTCTTTCGATCATCAGTATCGGTTTGTGCTAGCCTTCTTAAGGCAACCTTGTTTAACTTATGTCCGTACTCAGATATTGTTGCTTCCGCTGACTCGTCTATGATCGAAAGCACTTGTATTCGAGCCCTCGAGGCCCCCGACTTGTATTATGATGCTTGTATGACTTATTTATGTTTTAGAGTTGTGTTGTGATATCTTCCCGTGAGTCCCTGATCTTGATCGTACACATTTGCGTGCATGATTAGTGTACGATTGAATCGGGGGCATCACAACACTTGATGCTCCTTTTTGATTTCTACCTCCGCGGCTTTTAGCATTGCGAAGAGCTCGGGAATACTCTTTCCCATCCCTTGCATATTATAGTTCATCACGAAGCTCTTGTAGCTTGGTGGCAGTGATTGAAGAATTCTGTCAATGACACTATCCTCAGGAAGATTAACTCCCAGTTGAATCAAGTGATTATTATACGCGGACATTTTGAGTATGTGTTCACTGACAGAACTATTCTCCTTCATCTTGCAGCTATAGAACTTATTGGAGACTTCATATCTCTCAATCCGGGCATTTTCTTGAAATATTAACTTCAACTCCTGGAACATCTCATATGCTCCATGACGTTCAAAACGTCGTTGAAGACCCGGTTCTAAGCCGTAAAGCATGGCACACTGAACTATCGAGTAGTTATCAGCTTTGCTCTGCCAGACGTTCTTAACGCCGTCATTGCATCAGCCAGCAGTTCGGCACCCAGCGGTGCTTCCAGACGTAATTCTTACGTGCAGCAATGAGGATAATCCTCGAGTTACGGACCCAGTCCGTGTAATTGCTACCATCATCTTTCAACTTTGCTTTCTCAAGGAACGCATTAAAATTCAACGGAACAACAGTACGAGCCATCTATCTACAGTAAACATAGACAAGCAAAATACTATCAGGTACTAAGTTCATGATAAATTTAAGTTCAATTAATCATATTACTTAAGAACTCCCACTTAGATAGACATCCCTCTAATCTTCTAAGTGATTACATGATCCATATTAACTACACCATGTCCGATCGTCACGTGAGATGGAGTAGTTTCAACAGTGAACATCAATATGTTGATCATATCTACTATATGATTCACGCCGACCTTTCGGTCTCTCAGTGTTCCGAGGCCATATCTGTTATATGCTAGGCTCGTCAAGTTTAACCTGAGTATTCCGCGTGTGCAACTGTTTTGCACCCGTTGTATTTGAACGTAGAGCCTATCACACCCGATCATCACGTGGTGTCTCAACACGAAGAACTTTCGCAACGGTGCATACTCAGGGAGAACACTTCTTGATAATTTCAGTGAGAGATCATCTTAAAATGCTACCGTCAATCAAAGCAAGATAAGATGCATAAAGTATAAACATCACATGCAATCAATATAAGTGATATGATATGGCCATCATCATCTTGTGCTTGTGATCTCCATCTCGAAGCACCGTCGTGATCACCATCGTCACCGCGCGACACTTTGATCTCCATCGTAGCATCGTTGTCGTCTCGCCAATCTTATGCTTCTACGACTATCTCTACCGCTTAGTGATAAAGTAAAGCATTACAGATGCGTTGCATTTCATACAATAAGCGACAACCATATGGCTCCTGGGTTGCCGATAACCGGTTACAAAACATGATCATCTCATATAATAAAATATAGCATCACGTCTTGACCATATCACATCACAACATGCCCTGCAAAAACAAGTTAGACGTCCTCTACTTTGTTGTTGCAAGTTTTACGTGGCTGCTACGGGCTGAGCAAGAACCGTTCTTACCTACGCATTAAAACCACAACGATAGTTCGTCAAGTTAGTGATGTTTTAACCTTCGCAAGGACCGGGCGTAGCCACACTCGGTTCAGCTAAAGTGAGAGACAGACACCCGCCAGTCACCTTTAAGCACGAGTGCTCGCAACGGTGAAACCAGTCTCGCGTAAGCATACGCGTAATGTCGCTCCGGGCCGCTTCATCTTACAATACCGCTGAACCAAAGTATGACATGCTGGTAAGCAGTATGACTTGTATCGCCCACAACTCACTTGTGTTCTACTCGTGCATATAACATCAACGCATAAAACCTGGCTCGGATGCCACTTTTGTGGAGCGTAGTAATTTCAAAAAAAAATTCCTACGCACACGCAAGGATCATGGTGATGCATAGCAACGAGAGGGGACAGTATTGTCCACGTACCCTCGTAGACCGTAAGTGGAAGCGTTATGACAACGCGGTTGATGTAGTCGTACGTCTTCATGATCCGACCGATCCAAGTACCGAACGTACGGCACCTCCGAGTTCAGCAGACGTTCAGCTCGATGACGATCCCCGGACTCCGATCCAGCAAAGTGTCGGGATGAGTTCCGTCGACACGACGGCGTGGTAACGATGATGATGTTCTACCGCGCAGGCTTCGCCTAAACTCCGCGACGATATGACCGAGGTGGAATATGGTGGAGGGGGGCACCGCACACGGCTAAGGAACGATCACGCAGATCAACTTGTGTGTCCTAGGGTGCCCCCCTGCCCCCGTATATAAAGGAGGGAGGGGGAGGTGCGCCTGGAGGAGTCCTACTCCCACCGGGAGTAGGACTCCCCCCTCTTGCCTTGGTGGAGAAGGAAAGGGGGCGCCGCCCCCCCCCCCTTCCTTGTCCTATTCGGACTAGAGGGGGAGGGGGCGCGCGGCCAGCCCTCCTCTTCTCCCTCATGGCCCACTAAGGCCCATTAACCCTCGGGAGGGTTCCGGTAACCCCCCGGTGTTCCGGTAAAATCCCGATTTCACCCGGAACCATTCCGATATCCAAATATAGGCTTCCAATATATTAATCTTTATGTCTCGACCATTTCGAGACTCCTCGTCATGTCCGTGATCACATCCGGGACTCCGAACAATCTTCGGTACATCAAAACTTCTAAACTCATAATAAAACTGTCATTGTAACGTTAAGCGTGCGGACCCTACGGGTTCGAGAACTATGTAGACATGACCTAGAACTATTCTCGGTCAATAACCAATAGCGAAACCTGGATGCTCATATTGGCTCCTACATATTCTACGAAGATCTTTATCGGTCAAACCGCATAACAACATCGTTGTTCCCTTTGTCATCGGTATGTTACTTGCCCGAGATTCGATCATCGGTATCCAATACCTAGTTCAATCTCGTTACTGGCAAGTCTCTTTACTCGTTACGTAATGCATCATTCTGTAACTAACTCATTCGCTACATTGCTTGCAAGGCTTATAGTGATGTGCATTACCGAGAGGGCCCAGAGATACCTCTCCGACAATCGGAGTGACAAAACCTAATCTCGAAATACGCCAACCCAACATGTACCTTTGGAGACACCTGTAGTACTCCTTTATAATCACCCGATTCGTTGTGACGTTTGGTAGCACCCAAAGTGTTCCTCCGGTAAACGGGAGTTGTGTAATCTCATAGTTACAGGAACATGTATAAGTCATGAGGAAAGCAATAGCAATATACTAAACGATCAAGTGCTAGGCTAACGGAATGGGTCATGTCAATCACATCATTCTCCTCATGATGTGATCCCATTAATCAAATAACAACACATGTCTATGGTTAGGAAACATAACCATCTTTGATTAATGAGCTAGTCAAGTAGAGGCATACTAGTGACTATATGTTTGTCTATGTATTCACACATGTATCATGTTTCCGGTTAATACAATTCTAGCATGAATAATAAACATTTATCATGATATGAGGAAATAAATAATAACTTTATTATTGCCTCTAGGGCATATTTCCTTCATGAACACCCAACAATCCCTGTTGGTGTGATCGGCTGGTTTTTCAGGGGTGCCATGTATCTGGCACAAGCGATCGAGTATTCGGTCCAAGTTGGACGGGCCCTGGGTATTTCTTTTGAATGGCTTCTTCCGCTGACCGGGTTTAGAGCCTCTGAATCCGGCATTGACGGCCATATCTTCAGTATTATCACCGTTAATGTGGCGCTTGTTCTTGTTGTGACGCGACCTGCCATTGCTGTCCTTTGTATCCGAACTATCAGGATGTTTGGCCAAGTTGTTGCTTCGAGCTAGCCAGTTGTCCTCTCCCGCACAAAAGCGGGTCATGAGTGTTGTGAGGGCTGCCATGGATTTTGGCTTTTCCTGTCCTAGGTGCCGGCAAGCCACTCGTCGCGGATGTTATGTTTGAAGGCTGCAAGGGCCTCTGCATCCGGACAGTCAATGATTTGATTTTTCTTTGTTAGGAACCGTGTCCATAATTGTCCGCCGATTCTTCCGGCTGCTGAATTATGTGGCTAAGGTCATCTGCGTCTGGTGGTCGCACATATGTGCCCCGGAAGTTATCAAGGAATGCGGCTTCCGTGTCCTCCCAACAACCAATTGATTCTGGCGGCAAGCTGTTGAGCCAATGCCGAGCTGGTCCTTTAAGCTTGAGTGGGAGGTATTTGATGGCATGTAGATCATCACCGCGAGCCATGTGGATATGGAGGAGATAGTCCTCGATCCGCAGGATCTGTAGTACCATCGTATGATTCGATGTTTACGGGTTTGAAGCCCTCGGGGATTTGATGATCCATTACTTCATCTGTGAAGCATAATGGGTGTGCGGCGCCTCTGTATTGGGCTATATCGCGACATAGCTCATATGAGCTTTGTCTACTGTGTTTGGCCCGGCCGGGTTTGCTGTATCTGGCGCGACGGTAATCATCCCGCGTCGTTGGGCGCCCACGCGATCCGTAGATCGATCTTGTATGTTTTGCCTTATCCTCCAATATATCTTGCAAGTCCGGCGCGTTTTCCCGTGCCTTGGTACTTTTTGAGCGGCGTAGGGGTGTGGCTTGAGTGGAGGGCCGAGAGGCTTCTCCGTCATACCACGGGTGGCCATCTGCCATGTCGCGGCTGGTGAATTGGGTGCTTCCTCCTTCGATCGAGGCAACGGCCTGCGTTTGGGGTAGCTTTTGGAGGGGCATTCGAGTTCATACTCTTCGGCTGCAAGGACTTCAGTCCATCCGTCAGCTAGCAGGTCTTGATCAGCTCTAAGCTGTTGCTGCTTTTTCTTGAGGCTGCTTGCCGTGGCTATAAGCCTGCGTTTGAAACGCTCCTGTTCGGCGGGATCCTCAGGCACGACAAATTCATCGTCATCGAGGCTTGCCTCATCTTCGGAGGGAGGCGCATAATTATCGTCCTCGACCTCTCTTTCTGCACCGCCGTCAGGCGGACTTACTTCTCCCTCCTCCTGCGCTGAGTCCTGATGGAGGGGGTTCTCTTCGGCACTGTCCGGGGTGTTATTATCTCCCGTGCCGGTATCACCGTTTTTATTGTGGCGGGATTTAGAGCGGCGCCGCTGACGTCGGCGCTTCGGCTGTTTCTTGGAGGGGTCATCCTCCGTTGTTCCATCGCCGTTCCCATCTTTTGGGATGTCCACCATGTATATGTCATATGACGAGGTGGCCTTCCAGTGCCCTGTAGGCGCTGGGTCTTGGTCGTCTCCGCGCCGCCGTCCATATCGTCGACGCCTTCGAGTCAAAGTGGAGCATGTCGGTTAAATCATCGGCGGTGGCTACAAAGTGGGTGGTGGGTGGGCGTTGAATTTCGTCGTCCGTATCCCAACCTTCCTGTCCGCAGTCCGGCCAGGGCTCTCCGGATAAAGAGAGAGACTTTAGTGAATTCAGAATGTCGCCAAAGGGCGAGTGCTGAAAGATGTCCGCGGCAGTGAACTCCATAACGGGCGCCCAATCGGATTCGATTGGCAGGGGCGCGGAGGGTTCAGAGTCCGGAGAGGAGTCCGGCACCCTGGAGTCGAGGTCTTCGCAAAGGACAGGGATGGAGTTCGGCTCAGAGATTGTAGCCCCCGAGGCGGTGTCCAACCACTCATCCTCGATCGGGGAATCCGGCTCCGGATTAAGGGTCGGAGCGGATCTCGGTGCGGCCTCGTGGCAATCGCTCGCCGCAGAGCTAGATCATGCCCATCGAGACGGTCTTGGGCGCTTGGGCTTGCGGCTCGAATCCGTCGAAGATCAAGTCTCCGCGGATATGGGCCGTATAGTTCAAACTTCCAAATCTGACCTGATGGCGGGGCGAAGCTTCGATCTGCTCCAGATGGCTGCTTAATTGGCCCGTAGTGCAAAGCCGCCGAATACGAAGATCTGTCCGGGAGAAAAGTCTCACCTGGACCGCGTCGTTGTTGATGATCGAAGCGATCCATCGGCCTATCGGTGACGACACGGAGGAACTCTCAATGAAAGCACCAATGTCGGTGTCAAAACCGGCGGATCTCGGGTAGGGGGTCCCGAATCGCGTCTAGGCGGATGGTAACAGGAGACAAGGGACACGATGTTTTACCCAGGTCCGGCCCTCTCGATGGAGGTAATACCCTACTCCTGCTCGATTAATATTGATGATATGGGTAGTACAAGAGTAGATCTACCACGAGATCAAGGAGGCTAAACCCTAGAAGCTAGCCTATGGTATGATTGTTGTTTGTCCTACGGACTAAAACCCTCCGGTTTATATAGGCACCGGATAGGTTAGGGTTACACAGAGTCGGTTACAATGGTGGGAGATCTACATATCCGTATCGCCAAGCTTGCCTTCCACGCCAAGGAAAGTCCCATCCGGACACGGGACGAAGTCTTCAATCTTGTATCTTCATAGTCTTGGAGTCCGGCCGTGACGATAATCCGGCTATCCGGACACCCCCTAGTCCGGGACTCCCTCACTGTCCTTAGTGGATTTGCTTGGATCTGGTCGTACTTCGTCTACGTTCGTGTGTTTTCAGGTTGGATCCTTCTGGTCCTATGGGGCCTTTGCACGACAACTTCCCGACTGTCTACTACAACAAGTTTTGCCTGTCTCCGGCAAGGGAAGGGCGATGACGGCAATGCGCCTTCGGTTCGCTTCAGTGCTGGTAGTCATCACTAGGTGGCCTAAGGATCTGGATGTAATTTTATTATTTCTGGTGTTCGTTGTATTGACATGATTGAAGCTGAATAGGTCGAAAGTTTTTTTGAAAAAAAATCATGTTGAATAAATATGTGAGAAACCATTTTTTTTCTTAGTAATTTTCCACACATTAAACAAACGACCATGACCCTAATTACTTTTTCCACACATTAAAGACGATGCCGCCATGATAGTTACTACATGAAGTTGGCCGACATCATGGATGGATGAGAGGATGGAGAGGGAGCAGACAAGTCACGTCCCGTACTCTCGATCTACTCATTCATCAGGGTGGTATCTCTTGGTCTTGGGGCGTGCCCATGGTCAAAGGGGGAAGATTGATAATCCACGCCCTGCGTCACCCATGACGAGTGTGCTCTCCGCTCGCAAAACCATATTTATATCAACTCAACCTCGGCGATCACAAACTCGCAAAGCCCGTAGCAAACTCGCAATCTCTCAAACAAGCT
Source organism: Aegilops bicornis (assembly GCA_021605145.1). NCBI lineage: Eukaryota > Viridiplantae > Streptophyta > Magnoliopsida > Poales > Poaceae > Aegilops > Aegilops bicornis. The sequence continues at coordinate 33,250,826 of CM038671.1, read as the reverse complement.
CATGGCCACCTCGGCGATCACATCCCCAGCGGCGCCGGCAGCGACGCTGCCCCTGGCCGGCCGCGTGGCCATCGTCACCGGCGCGTCCCGCGGGATCGGGCGCGGCATCGCGACCCATCTGTCGTCCCTCGGCGCCAGCCTGGTCCTCGGGTACGCCTCCAGCTCTCAGCAGGCGGACGCGCTGGCCGCTGAGCTCCCGCGCGCCTTGGCGGTGAAGGCCGACGTCTCCGACGAGGCGGGCGTCCGGTCCCTCTTTGATGCCGCGGAGACCGCCTTCGGCGGCGCAGCGCACATCCTGGTGGCCTGCGCGGGCCTGGGCATCGGGACCTACCCGTCCCTCGCCAACACCGCCACCTCGGACTTCGACAACGTGTTCGCCGTGAACACCCGAGGCGCGTTTCTGTGCCTGCGCGAGGCGGCGAACCGGCTGCACCGCGGCGGCGGGGGCCGGATCGTGGCCGTGTCCTCGACGCTGGCGGCGACGCTGCTCCCTGGCTACGCGGCGTACGCGGCGTCCAAGGCGGCCGTGGAAGCGATGGTGCGGGTCGCCGCCAAGGAGCTCGGGTCGGCGCGGGTGACGGTGAACTGCGTGGCGCCGGGGCCGGTGGCGACGGAGCTCTTCTTCGACGGGAAGAGCGAGGAGGCGGTGGAGAGGTTCAGGGCTGGGCACCCGATGGGGCGGCTTGGGGAGGTGGGCGACATCGCGCCTGCGGTCGGGTTCCTCTGCACCGACGCGGCCGAGTGGGTGAACGGCCAGGTCATTCGGCTCAACGGCGGCATTGCTTAGCCTCCGTTTCAAACGGATGCCTCATTCGGTCTCTGTTTCCCTCTTTCAAACGGATGCCTCCGTTTTTTTAAAATTGCTGTGCGCGTTTGTGTTTAGCTGGGTTTTTTGTTGCAAGGATTGTGGCTGCTTTTGGTGCTTGAATAAAGAAGAAAACAGAATGATAGGGTGTACTCCGTAAACTATTGTAGGTGCTCCGAGTTGCATGCATCTTTTTTATGAAAGAAGTTGCACGTATGTGCTTGTTGTATCATTAACAGTTACTTGTAAGTTGGCTTAAAGAAGATGAATTCACATCAGGCGATGCTGGACGAGGCCCGGAGATATGGCGAGCGTCAGTGAGGCACGAAGACTCAGAGAAGATGCCGCTGTCTACGGCATCAGATGGAGGCGAGTCCAAGGATTGACAAACGCGGGTGAGAGGCATGATCATATTTGACTCAGAGCATCTCCACCCGTCCCTCCACGAAGGCCCCCAAGAGCACTTTTCCAGCGCCTGCGGTCAAAAAATATTTCCACTCGCACCCCCACGAGCACAAATATCGTCGGATTTGACCAAAACTACGGCCGGCGATCCCACCCCAAACCCAAGATTCTGGGGGGCAGTTGAGGGAGTAGAGAGACTATTTTACTTGCTTTGGGCTCATCGTCAGCCTCTCACTCAATCTCTCCTCACTTTTCCTTCAGACCCACCCACGTGATGCTCTTTTTTTTATCTTCTCTTTCTCTCCCTCACCAACTCCCGCCCCACTCAAGACAAAACGCCGCCGACGACGCCATCGCCGCCGCAGCTTCTTCAAGCACGACATCAACGGGCGCTTATCGAGCCGAAGTCGCGCCGACCCGCTTTCGCTATGCGCCGTCTCATGAGCGCTTTTTGGGCTGTTGAAGAAGCCCAGCGCCGACCTCCCATGAGTAGCCAAGGCCGGTGCCCTGGAGCGCGAGCAGGTGACAGCGGCGGTGCACACCTTCACCACCTACGACGCCGCCGTGCCTGTGCTACGACATGCGCATGGTGTCGTGTCGCTGAACCAGCGCATCCTGCAGCGCGCGCGGTGCACCGTCGGGATCCCGGTGGAGCGGCGCCTCCGGCTAGCAAACGAGCATGGCGAGGGGCACTCGAGCGAGCGCGGCGAGAGGCAGCGGCGGGGCATCTCCAGCCACACCCGAGTGGGCTCATTATGCGTGGTAACCTGTCGGCGACAGGGAACGGCTAGAGCGGCAGCAGGCAGCGGAGTGGCACGCGCAAGGACGGCGTGGGCCGCGGCCGGGCGCAACCACATGAGGCAGGGGCGCGGCCAAGCGCGGGCGGGGTGGCCGGGAGGAGCGGCGGTTGCAGTGAGCGGCGGCGAGCGGGGACACACGAGCAGGGAGGCGTGGTAGGTAGCGGCGGGCAGGTCGCAGCCAGGGGCGGCGGTGCGCCTGGGATGTCTCACCGTGGCGGCAGGGCCGTCGACAAGGGTGGCCAAGGTGGGCGACCGCACAGGGCCCCCAAAAATCTAGGGGCCCCAAATCGCACTAATCTAACGCTAATTAATTCTCAAAAAAAAATCTAACGCTAATTATATGGCACGTCCGCATGATCTTAATGGCGAGCAATTTATTTCCTTCTCTGCGTATGATCCCGCAGTCTGCTTGATTATCTCCCGTGCATGCACGGGATTCCTTTTTCATCTCAAGCCAGCAGTTTTTCCGGGCGCAACTGCCTAATCCATACGCCGTTTTTATTTCCGGATCTGTTGGCTGACATGTAATTGCATGCATGAGATTAGGGAGGAAAGGAAATCATCAAGGCTGGCATGTAATTGCATGCATTCCGTGGGGACCCTTTTTTACGGTAGATTTCATCAAATGGAACAACCCACTAGCAAATTAGGGAATCAAAGAATAAACCAAATACACTTACTATTGTACCCTACAAAAATATACACTTACTATTTTGAAATTCCATCAAAAGTTAATGCACCTAATAAAATAAAATAAAATAAAGGAAGTATGATTTTTCTAAATTTGGGGCCCTATTTTATATTCGTTGTTCATATCACACAAATGTGCACCTTGAGTACTACAGTGTGATTTGATTCACGTGATTGGTTGCTCAGCAGCACAACCACGCGCCGATCATAGAGTGAGATCATCTTGGATGACATGGGATTTTATTTTAACGGGTTGGATGACATGGGAATTAGTCAGCCATACGATGAACCTTTTTTATTTTGCACCAGGCCCCCAAATTCTTGGAGACGGCCCTGCGTGGCGGACGGGAGTAGCGGCGGACGCGGCTTTGAGGGAGATGGCGAAGCAGAGGAGTGCTCTCGGGGAATGATGATGACGGCGAGCTGCGGGGTGGTCCGGCCCGTCCTGGTGCTCGGGAAGGACGAGGACAAGGGCGGCGGTCCTCCTGCACGACATGGAGCAGCTCGGGGAGGAGGGTGGCCGCGGATATGCCACAGCCACGGCGACCGCGGCGCTCAGAGGCGGCATCGCCGAGGCAGAGGAGAGACGAGCCATTGGGGGCAACGAGTGAAAATTTCTTCGACCCCAGACTAAATTTTTTGCCGGTAGCCCCCCAAGCAGCAAAAAAATGCCTCCTTGGGGGCTCAACGGCTGAAGATGCTCTCACGGTGCCCAAGCTGGCGACGAGGACTCGGTCAGGACACCGCTGAAGGTGGCTATCAGAGAAGTAGTGGAGAGATGGTGTAAAAAAATGTTAAAAAAAGAACGAAAATAATAAAACCCACACTGTGGCAGTTTTGCAACTCGCCCCACACGCGTGGATCATTGTCCAGTGCAGTTTGCACGAATCTTGACACATTGAGGTAGAATTTGCATGCCACGTAGGGCAGAGCTGGTGTTTGAGCATTGGAGAATTCGCCCACACGCCCCGCGGCACGAGGTTTGCTAGCTGCGCTGTGTGGGCGAACTAGTTTCTGCCCACACAGCCACCACCTAGTTCATGCGCGCGCGGGCGAACTGCTTTTCACCCACACGACACTCCTACGTTATTAGACGGCAATGCAGTTACACGTACGTGGCAACTAGGTAAACACACATGACAACTGTGATTAACCATGCATGGCAACTATGGTTGGACCACACGTGACAACTAGGTAAACACACATGGCAACTACTGTTTGACCATATGTGGCAAGTAGTTAATCACACACGGGAACTACGATTTGATTACACGCGGCAACTACCATAAATTAGACATGGCAAATATAGTTAACCAAAACAGATAGAGTTGCCATACTTTTACAACTACACTTGCCATCCCGGATAACTACATCTACCATCCTGGATGGCAACTAAATCGTCATCCCGCGGGTACCTAACGTAGCTGCGCCAGGACGTGTGGGCATTTTTGCTTCGTGCCACCCGCGAGGGACGGGGATAAGTAGTATTTGTTGGGCATGTGGCACGAAGTAGCTGCGCCAACACGTGTGGGCAATTCTAATGTTCGCCCACACACAGCCCGTGTGGGCTGCCTCCTGCTCACGCCACACACGGTGTGGGGGGAATGTCTAATATGCCACATGTGTGATGGATATCGGCGTCCAAACAAAATGAAAGCTTGAATGTTTGAAAGTTTAAATATTTTCAGCCACTATTAAAAAAAATAAATTTTCCAGGCATTTGTTATATATATGAATATTTTTTTGACTTTCAATTTTATGAAATTTGTAACACAATTAATGCGATATGAAAAATAATTACTTTTTAAAAATTTATGTGCAAATTTTGAAAAATTTAAGACATCTTTTTATTGTCTAAAATTATTTTTTACTTATAAAATTTAATGAAAACTTATCGAAAAAGAAAAAGGCAAAAAAAAAGGTAAAGAAGAAAGAAAAATCAAACTTAACTGTCTAGAACGGTTCTCAAAACTTATGAAACTGGCTAGGAAACTTCCTGAAGGTTCCCAAAACAGGAAACTATTTAAATGGGCCGGCCTACAACAGATTGATAGCTCCCCCCTTTTTGTGACCGACCTACTATTTGACCCAGAATGCGTCGAATAGGAAACACCCTACTCTTTATTCATTGTGTGTGTGCCAAATCGAGCAAAACAAGAAACGTTGACTCCTTATCCTGGTGTTTGGCATGGGCCGATAGCCCATTTTGGCGGAATTTGGCCCATTTGAGAGTGGAGGGATGCGAGGACTTGTCCCAAGTTTGTTGGGGGTGCTGGAACTACACGCGATTGGCGTCAGGGAACAATGCGTGCATGATCACCTTCGCCAACAGTAGTGTGTCTGGAGGTCGGGGCATCATTTGGGTAGGTGGATCCATTGTAAACGAGCGACAACGAATGGAGATGGCAGTGAGAGATCCCAAAAGCCGATGCGAGGTGATGAGAGGTCATTTGGAGTGAGGTCATCAAAGGGAAACGAAGACTAAGGACGTGAGGTTTGGTCCTCATCACATGTTGCGAGGAAAAAGAGCGATCAACCACTTGCGGGTGGCATGGCGGGTAGTAGTATTTCCTAACTTCACCTATCATTGCTTCGTGAAACTTCATTTATGGTGCTCCAAAGTTTTGTATTAGCGAACCCCTCTCATCACATCTCACTCGGCGGAGCTAGACCGCGCGGTTAGCTCTGCCTACAAAGTTGGCATGGTTGAGAGTTGTAGAGTTCCCGAACATGACCTAAACGTCTGACCAATGGGCTGACACAATTCTACACGAGATTTAGGTGATAAGTCCTTTACGCTTGTTTGAGGCAAGTGGGGGCGGGGCCGAGTCTCGCTCACAGCGAGAGACAAGCCGGTCTCGCCTGAAGGATGCCCCAAATGGACCAATAATCACGCAGGTACTTGCACAATTTTTTTTCGTTTTCTGTTCATCTTTTTATTTGTGTTTACATTTTCAAAAAGAATATTAAAAACCCTATATTTCAAAAAAAGTGTACTTAATTGTTTTGAAATGTAAACACAGTGTAATTTCTATGCTACTATAGTTAAAACAAATGTTCATGACATTTAATAAATGTTCTCATGTCCCAAAAAAGTGTACTCGCATTTTGAAAAATATTATACAATGTAAAAAAGTTTGTGTAATTCAAAAAATATATTTCATAGCATGAAAAAAATATATGTTACATTTGAAATAATGTTCACACATTTCAAAAATATGTTTGTCACATTTTAATAAAATCTTTATAAAATATAAAAAGTGCTCGCATGGTTAAGAAAATATTTTTATCATTGGAAAATATTGTCTTCCTCATGTATTCGAATAGTGTTTACCACGTACTAAAAACTTCAAAAGTATTAGAAATATGTTATTCGAAAATATATATCAAAATTTGTATTTCATAATTGTTAATCATATATTTGAAAATTGTTAATCATATAATTGAAAAATAATAAAAGTGTTGTAAAGATGTACTTGATATATATGAAAATTGTACAGTGTGTACGAAAAATATAGACATGTGTTGAAAAAAGTCTAAATAAAACCAGTGGACCGAGAAGGAAATATTGAAAATAATAAAAAAAAGACACCCAAAAACCCAAGAAAAACACTATCAACAGTGAAAAAACTATAAAAACCCACACGTACAAACAAGTTGCACCGTTTCAACATTAAATTTCTGGCCCAGTAGCGCACTCGTCGTAAGGGCGAGACATCTTTCTAAAAAAAACAGCGATGGAGATTAAACCTTGAGCCTTGATAAAGCGCTTCTTCATGGGCCTCATTTCAGCACTGCCTATAACTTGTATTTTTTTTTTGTTTCTCTACATCTTGAATTAATATTTTCTTTTTACTGTTTCTCAAAAGAATCTTTCTACTAATTTTATTAATAAATTAAAAAGAGTAAATATTTTTGTGTTGTAAAATAAAGAAAAACACGGTACTCCTTTTTTAACAAAAGGAGAACTGATAACAAGGGAAAAAAAAGGAGGACTTGCCTAAGACGGACGCTGTCAGTGCCCCGGCCTCCGCCCAGACGTTTGAAGCGGGTTTGGAGCATCTGACTGTAGATGCTCTTAGATTCTAGGGGCAAGTTTAGTATCTCCATCGGCTAGAGTAGCTGGTATAAGCAAAATCTTACGGACGCACACATACATCACTGGCTCAGCTCTTCTCATATTGAGTCGTTCATTGGGATGTGCTGGGCCCTCCTAACCCGCGCGTCGCCCTCCTCTGGCGACTCGGGGGGAACGCATCCGCCGCTGCCAGGAACCCCCCTGCGCCCGCCACCGCTGCGCCGCCGTCGGAGGGCCGGCCGGCTGCCGTGCCGCGCCGGGATGGTGGCGGCGGTGCGGATCCATCCCCACGCTTCCTCCCGTCCGCTGGATCCACCGGCCGCCGGACGCGCCACCCCCGCCGCTTCGCCGGTATTGACCCGAGGCCGCGCCACGCTTAGGATGCGCCGTCGGCCGGATCCGCCCTCGCTGCCTCCCCACCCATGGCCCCGCTGCCCTCCCCTGCCCTCACTTTGGATCTCGGGCGCGGCGCCACTCCTCCCAAAGGCCGATGCATCGCCCTCGCCGACGCCTCCCAGCCAGACCTTCCTCCACCTCCGCTGGCGAGGCCATGCCCGCTGGTTCGACCGGTCGTGGGTTGGGTGCGGATCCGCGGCCGGTTTGCGGGGTGTTCGCGACCGCCTTTCCTGCAGCGGCCCTCAGATCCGGCGCCTCTCCCTCCCGAGCAGCGGTGATGGCTCATGCGAAAGGCGACGAAGCTACATTTCTAGAGGCAGTCATGAAGTCCCTCAAGGCGGGTACTTGGCGCTGCTCCGGCCCCGGCGAACTTGGACCCGCGTCTTTCCGGTGTCCATGGCTTCCAGTGTCCTCTACCGGGCGGCTCCGGCCTCGAGAACCCAGCAGTTGCGTCCCTTCCAGCTCGCCTGGCTCCTCGACGTCTCGACGGCTATGGCCACGGCAGCTCGGATCTGCGTACCTCCAGTCCTAGCTTGCCGGCGTTGCTGTTCGCCGTCGCCCCACCCCCTCGTGGTTTACTTCACCGTCTGCCCTACCTTGTACACTTCAAAGCCTTCCCTTTGCGGATCCAATGCTCGTGGATCCGGAGGAGGTGCCACCCTCCGACGGTAGGTGCAGCCCGCTAACCCCCCTTCCGACATGGTGGCTCCGATCAGCGTTGGCTTCCTCATCCTCGTTTCCAGATTCGGCGGCTATAGGATTGCTCAGCCTCGGGCCAGGGAGAAATCCCTACTTGGTTTGCCGATGCTGGCAACAGCGGCGTCTGCGGATGTCGTTTCCTCCTTGGAGGCGTTGTCAAGGCCCTCGGCTGCGCCCCTCTTTGAGCTTAGGGGAAACCCTAGGTCTGGTTCCTCCGGACCGGATGGCGACGGTGTCTCGGCGTCGTATTCCTTCTTGAATGCGCCATCTTGCTTGCTCGAGGTGTCCCTGGTCTTGGCTCCGGTGGTGTTGGTGACCTTGTTGGTTCGAGTTTGCCGCTCTTTGTTTGGGTTTGGTAGGTTTAGCTGTGGTGTATCTTCTCTTCGGGCTGAGCATCCCTTGTTTTTCTGCTCCGGACACCATGTTCACGCCTGTCTGCGTTCGTGTCATGTGTTGTACCCTTATATGTACTTATTCTGCTCCTTCTATCAATGCAATGATACGCAAGCTTTGCGTATTCGCGAAAATTGGGATGTGCGTGAGTCGAGCCAAAACAGTACTGTTTAATAATTTAGCCAAATTTTGTAAGTATGTTTAACTTTTATCCAATTTGGATAATGAATTCAAAATTTGCAAATATAAATGAGCTGGCTCTAAAGAATCAAAGAACCCCTTTTGCATTAATTCATCAAGCTCCTTGTATCCATACTCCTCATCCGACAAACCCTTCGAATCCATCATTTTTCCTTTAAAAGAATTAAGAAAAACTGCTCTGACAATTTGTCGAACATATAGAGGGCAAGATGCAGTCCGAGAGTAGCACATATATAGAGGGCTGTATTTATCAATGTATGTGTACATGCCTGCATGGTTTCATCCGTCTCATGGTCAGAAGCAAAGGAAGCTAGACATCACGGGGATGTTACGAAGTAAGGGAGGGAGAAATAAAGAGAATCTTGCTCCTGTCGTTGGGGAACCGGGAGAACCTTGCTCCTATCGCTGGCGAACCGAGAGAACCTTGCTCACGTTGCCGTTGGGAACCATACATCTTGTAAAACACCATGACTACCAGCTAATGTGGTGATCTATATACATACATACATGAGAGAATCTCTGTTTGCCAGGGATGTGTGCATGCAAGTAGCACAGAAAATCCCGGGTATGGGCATGTTGACTCGATCACTACTGTGGGAATGAAGAAAAGGGAGGAGGACGACATATGTGTGCCAAAGAAAGGGGAGTGGCAGCTCTGCGGGGAAGGAAGAGGACTGTTGCTGGGTGGCACAGATCAAGCAGCTCAAATTTGCATTCCCAAAAACATTTTCACACAGACAAACATTATATTGATGAACACATTTTATTTTTGAGAAACAACAAGTACAACATAGACGTACACATGCACACACTCATGCCATCATACACAAACACTCACACAAAAGTGACAGAAATCCTAGTTTTTTCAGAAAAATGTATCGATATTTTAAATTGTACTGGAAATTTTAAAAGTATTAACAAATTTAAAAATAATTTCCATGTTTTGAAAACATGTCCCTGTCTTTTCTAAAATATCAGTGTTTCCTTGAAAAATGTTCACATTTTTTAGAAAACTCACCTTATACATATTTTTTTACTTAAAAAGTAAATAATAATTTAGAAACTAGAAAACCAAATAACCACTCGCTACAACAGCCGTCGAGATATGGGCCGGCCCAGTTTGTCAGTTGAGGACCTATGTGACCTCGCAGCCTTTTGCATCAAATGCTGCGCGAGACCATTGGCGGGCCCAAATGGGCCGGCCAATAGGAGGGCACTGTAGCGAACTCCACTGTAACTGTTTAGCTACTGTGGTAACATTGTCTTGTTCAAATCGGAGCGAGATCCTGTTTAGTGCTTTAGGCGGGCACTCCCTATTTAGCGCTGAAGCGCCCGTTCCTATTGTTTTTGCAAACGGACGCTCACAGCCAATTCTAGTTGGGTTTCGCCCATCTTTTTTTTTTTCTGTTGTAAACCAAAAAAGCTACTCAGCTACTGCTTCTTCGTCCTTTTCTTCTTACATCTTTTCCTTTTTCTTTTGCTATTTCTTTTTTGTCTTATTTTTATTAGCAAGGGTTTTGTTCTGTTTTTTCTTCTTTTCTTATTTTTTTGTTTTTTCTTTTTATTTGTAACATTGTTTTTTCAAAATCCATGAACACTTTTCAAAATCGATGAACTCGATTTCAAAATTGATGATTGATAAACTCTTTTCAAATTCAATGATTTTATTTCAAAGTCGAGGAACTTCTTTCAAAATTGATGAACTCTTTTCAAAATTGATGAACTCTTTTTCAAAGTTTATGACTTTTTTTTCAAAATTCATGAATTTTTTCTAAATCGTTGAATTTCTTTTTCAAAATTGATGATGTTTTGTTTATAATCCTTGATTCTTTTAAAAAATGATGAACTTTCTATAAGTTTTAATAATAAATTTAAAATAGAAAATAATTATGTGTTGTAAAATAAGGGAAAACACGATACTAATTTTTTCATTAAAAAAGGAGAACGAACAAGGAAAAAAAAGAGGATTTACGTATGGCGGACGGTGTGATTCCCGTGAAGTCACTCTGAAACCACACATTTCCTTATTTGTTCAAGCCGGAGGATTCTTCTGTGTGTATTCTTACTACTTTTGCTGATTGATTGATGATTTGGCAATTGATATGACAAATTTCCCTTTTTGCCTAACGAATACCTATGTAGTTAATTCTCTCCTTCGCTGCTAAGACACCACACCAAATATAGAACCTCCATCGCAACTGATTGACGCGCAGTGACTATTTGGTTCCCTGGTACGTCCAGGCTGCATTGCATGGGGGATGCTGGGCGAGTGTGGCCTGGTTGAGTCGATGCAAGAATGAACCGAGATGGGTGTTTGGTGAACCTGTATCATATAGTTGCATGAGGTGCAGATTTTTCTGAATCTCACTGAAATCAGAAAGAAACAGGGATCCCTCAGCGCGATGGGATCTCGCTTGGGGCAGCGCAAGGTGGCCTCATCCGGCGTGCGGCGGCAGGATCCGGTGTGGGGCGACGCGAGATGACAGGATCCGATGTGGACGGTGGCGGCGGTTAACCATGGACGGCGGTGTCGGCCCTTGGTCAAGGACGGCGGTGGCGGAGCTTGGTGGAACCGAACAAGGACGGCGGCATCGGCCCTTGCTCAAGTACGGCGGCGGCGGCGCTTGGTGGAGGCAGACGAGGACAACGGCGCTTGACGAGGGTGCTGGTGGCGCTTGACGAGGATGTGGCGCAGAGACAGAAGGGGAAAGGAGAAACGCGAACGAGCGAGGGCGAGCCTGGACGCGAGATACGCCCGATTCCCACGTTTCCCTCAGCCTGGCTGAGAGGGCCTTTTTTGCATCCGCGGGCCAGGCCGAAGAGCCCATGCAGCACACCAAACAACCCAAATTCTGCATGTTGGATGCGAGTCACATGCAACACACGGAACCAAACACGCCCCTGGCGTAGCTGCGTGTTGACGCGATAGACTTTGGAAATCTCTTACGAGTAGGACTGTACGTACTGCGTGTTGTGCTGTCCAAGATTCATTCAACTGGAGATCTTTCTCGGCATAATGGCCACCACGCATGCATCTCCGACACCAAACTCTAGCCAAGCCAAGCGATTAAAAAGTCAAGGATTATCTTCACCGCAGCTCTCTCCCTCTCTCTGAAGCCTGAAGTCTGAACTGCGTGTTAATGAAGAAGGAAGAAATTGCTTGCCGGATGAGAACGTAGCGGTTGCTGCTGAATGCTGATGGGTACTTGTCGCCGGGTACTTAGTCGGCATGACATGTCTGTTGGGACCGGAAGTTTTTGCGTGGCCCAAAACTTTTCCTTCTCCCTTTTTCGTTTTGATTTTGAAAAGGAAATTAAACCTGACGTTGGTGTCAATGGAAGCGAGGCGAATCACGGACGTACGTGCCGTCGGGGTCGGGTCGACAATCCACAGTTCACGGCGGAGAAAAACGGGCACGTCTGACAACCTCATATTTGGCTTGAAAGATGCACGGTGCACGTGTGGTAGAAAAGCACTCTAGACTCTAATGTAGATTGGACTATGTTTTGACTGCAGCTAGCTCCAGTGCAGAGGACACGTACGTCGACCAGTCAAGGGCACAACGCTGTGCAACAGCAAGGTTGAAAATGGGAAATGTGGTGACGCAGAAGGTTTGAATCTGATACAAGAACATGGACGACTCACCAAATGTAACAGGAAGCTAGAGGCAATAATCGTGCGTACAACCACTAAGGAATACGCAGACCACACCAAGAAGTACAACTGTTGAGCCATCGTTACCTCAACGTCGATGGGGATCACAACACAAGCTAGCTAATCAATTAAGGGTGCGGCACGTACTATACATACGTGGCCGGCCCTGCAGACGACGCGATCTTTCTTGTCGAGGATACGACGTGTGAGTGAGAACGAGTGTGAACGGATCGCCCGTCGAGCCCATAACTCGACGACGTCCACCGTGCGACATGTTGCCCCACACCGCGGCGAGCGAAATCCTGCGTACGGCGGCTAGCTCCCGATCGGTCGCGAAGCCTAGCTAGCATCCGTAGCGAGGTGACGAGGATATGCCAACAAATTTGGGCGACGTCGCGGTCGGACTGGTCCGGGAAAGTCGTGCCGGGGAGGGACCGTTTGTAACTCAATTTTTTGTTGCTTCACGTCCGATATATTTTGGCGTAAAATGGTGCTGTAAAGTACAGTATTTTTTTGGATATTTTTCAATGCATTTTTTAGGTGCATCGGGTCTGCTTTCACCGTTGCTCGGATTTCTCGTGTGTGCTTTCGTGATCGTCCCATAAGAGTCCATGCGCAAAGCAACGAAGCAAGGACAACTCAGGCTACAGAGACAGGTGCAGCCCCGCGGGAAGGCGCAAGGCAAGCAGGTAGCTGGTGTCTATGCTTTCGTCGTCCATAAATAGCCGGGGCCTCGCCATTAGCCAGCTCCAAGCATTCACAAAAGGAAACTAGCTACCTAGCATTTGGTAGTGGTACGCAGATATAGTAGGCACTACATACATATATTTCCAAGCTAAACCGATCTAGAGGATGTCGTTGGTGAGGTTCTTCGACACGCTGGCCCTGGACTCGTGGAACCCCTTCGGCACCATCTTTGGCACGACGGCGACCAGCGGCGCCGACGCGTGGCTGGCCAGCGACACCACGGCCTTCGCCGACACCTACATCGAGAGCCGGGAGACGGCGGAGGCCTACGTCTTCAGCGCCAGGCTCCCCGCCGGGGTCACCAAGGAGGAGGTCAAGGTGGAGGTGCAGGAGGACGGCAAGGTGCTGGTCATCGCCGGCGAGCGGTGCCTGCGGAGGGAGGCCAAGAGCGAGGCGCGCCACCACGTCGAGCGCAGCGTCGCCACCTTCTTCGGCAGGTTCCATCTCCCGGAGGACGCCGCCTTGGGCCAGGTCAGGGCCGCCATGGACGACGGCGGCGCGCAGCTCACCGTCACCGTGCCCAGGGTCGGCGCCGCCGTTGCCGCTGTGACCATGCCCGAACCGGCCGTGGCCATCGAGGTCGGCGAGGCCAGCCCGTGCTGATTGCGACGTACGCCGGTGCAGACGAGCGTGCGGTAAGTTGCCGCTCGTATGATCTGCTGGATCGGATCCTTTGGGTGTGCTTCCACAAATTGTGGTGTTCGATGTACGTAACTACGTCTATGGCTTGCTGTGGTGACTTGTGAGTGAGCTGCTTGCATGTTTGCCTGTACTGTTACTTGTTAGTTCTGGTGTTCACGCTCAAATTAATGAAGTGTTCACAAAGTACTCGCTATTAACTGTACTCGTTGAAACATGAGACCACCTATACATCAAGCCTGCCTAAAAAGAACCTATGCATCAAGCGGAAAAGAGGGCATGATTTATTTTATTTCTGTCGATTCGTCCAATCCATTCGATTTCAGTCTATTTATAATCTATCATGACAGTTAAAAAAGTATAGGAAGTGATAAAAATTTAACAATGTTCATGGTCATGGACCACCTAGAAACGACTAAACAAGTGGAGCGAGCCAAAGGCATGACATCGTCATCACCCCTCCTTCACCAGAGCCGACCAAACCTTATCATCGTAGACAATCGAGAAGTCGTTATGTCAAGGCCTCATAGGACCTAGAACAACAGCCAACACCAGCAAAGAGAAGAATAGATTGAAATTATCAAACATGTAGACACACAAACAAAGATGATGGACAGCCGAATCAAGATGGATCCACCGGAGACGAACAAAGACTGGATTCAAACAGATCCACCAAAGACCAGCATCGAACAAATCCCGAGATCTATCGAAGACACACGCCTCAGTGGTGCTAGACGATCCGTCGGGACGGGGCTAGGACGTAAGGACATTATTCCATCTACATGGAGGTGTTGTCGCCTCACCTTCCAAAGCAGGACAGAAACCCTAATCGAACTCAAAACATTAACTAAAAAAAGGAGCATGGTCCCTCCCACTGACAAGGGCTAGAATCCATCACGCCTTCATGGCCCTGAGGCCACCGAAGACGTGGCGGACGGGCGGTAACGCCGATCGGAGTCAGGGGAAACCCTAATCGCCTTGTTCATCCGAGAGCCACGAGACGAAGGGGTAGACAATGGCGTTTGATCATGTTGGTCATCTTCCTCCCCCGATGCATTGTTCTTCTTCTCCAACACGATGGCACATGTCCTCCCTCCTCCCTTCCCATACCGCCAGTCCAACTCCCTTTTGCCGCCACCCTCATCAAGCGAATGTTGCCACTCGCTGCTTTGCCAGAGCCACCGTCGGCAGTCGTCCCTCTAGGCCCCCACCTTCTCTAGCGCCGTCGACCATCCCCTGCACCCTGCACCAAAACCATTCAAGTCTCGGACTCATTGTCGTCGACGACACCACGACTAACGGGATTTATAATGTTAGGCAACTGAAATTTAGAAAAAACGATGCATTATTTCACAAAATATGTTGATATGAAACCGAAGATAGTTTGGGTCTTCCTCGCGCATAAAAACGAGAGGTAGATCGGGTCTAAAAAGTTTCGATGCATCACGCACCTGCTGGACACCAGCTAGCTAGTTGGTCTGAAAAGTTTCGATGCACCACGCATCTCCTGGGGACTTGCTAGCCAGTTGGTCGGCCGGTTCTGTCGTGGATATTTTTGGGGCGCAACGGCGGGTCTCCTGTGAAGTTGGGAGTGTGCGATATTTCGCCGCTGGCGACAAGGCAAGAGATAATAATGCACGAGCCGAATCGCACGAACAGCCACGTACGTACGGCAGGTCGGCAGGTCGATGCCCAATGTATTTGTGTGGCAGCCAGGTATCCCCCACGAAACAGCAAGCAAGATGCGCTCCACCTCCACGTTGATTGATTTTTGGACAGTCTCCATGTGGCACGAAATGCCACTGCTTGTGTGGTCTGAGACAGGATCTCATCTCAGACGGGACGGCCCCATGTGAACGCCACGATGCATTTAGATTTTTTAAGAAGGTAAATTTTACTGATTTTTGCTCTCAATTTTTTTTACGGATTTACAGTAAAACATCAAGGCGATGTAAACACAATGAGTCAAATGGCCCTCGAAGAAAAAAGAGCCAAATGAAAAGACCGTCTAAAATCAACATGGGTGAGCTCAGACGCAAGAATGCTTAACCTACAAGGAAGTTTGTTTCTTTCGGAAAACAAGGAAGTTTGTTTCTTCCAACATTTCTAGCCGATCCATTATAATTAGTCCCTCAAACGGTCGAAAATACATACGAGCACTCGGGTGCCATACCCTCCTATATTTAAAAATAATTTAGTAGTTCTAACAATGTCAAAAGAAAACTCCGGAACATTTTATGGAATCAAACATGACCAAGTATTGCACTCATATAAAAAGATTAAAAAGGGAATGACTTTTATTGTATTCGGGGTTAAAGATTTGCCAAGTATCGTTGTCATAAATTTGTTTTCTTCTGCCCTGAAGTCAATGGGAATCATTCCTTGACCAAACTTTGTTATACGAGTATAATACCGATGCTAGAAAAATTCTGGATTTTTTTGACACCTTTTTGGAATTACTACATTATTTATGAATATTGGGGGGGGGGGGGGGGGGTGGAACAACCAAGTGCTCCTAATCCGCTTCCTTCAAATGGTTCCTTATACCTTAACTTCTTATACTAAGTTAACAATTTGAATTATTCAAATTTAAACACACGAAAGTGTGCAAATGAAGAGAACAGCACGACAGTAGCCCAACAATCAGTTGGTGATATGGAGTAGCCACTAATGCTCAACAAAATCATCTTGGAGGTGGGTATGAACTTCACAGTTCTCAATGCTTCAATGTGTTGTGAGAAATCTCTGTATCTTGTTTGCATCGTGTTTCGACTCAACAAGATCCCAATGATGACGTACCAAAAGTTCTTTAGCATTCCTCTCTCATCTTCAATAATGCTATATGTCACTATTTGCCATAAATATTCACGTTTTAAACATTATGATACCAGCGTTCGGGCGACATAGGAAGGAGCACTTTCATCTTAAAATAAAGGAAGGAACTCTTATCCCTAAAAAAATAGGAAGGAGCTCTTGCCTAAAAACCTAGGAAGGAGTTCTATTGCTCACAGAAAAAAAAACTACGAAGGAGCTCTACTACGTCGCACCCCTTCTTAACTCAAGCCCTAAATCAACGCACATGTGCGGCTACATACACCAAGCCCAAACCCCGTTTGGCGCGCGCCACCGAGATCGATGACGACGAAGATAGTCACTGCATCGAGCATGAGGCTCCTAGTGCAAACGACTGCGCGCAGCGTGCTGTTCATGGAAGCCAAGATGCCGAGGGATGTCCCCTCTTTTCAAAAAAAGGAAGGACGTGATACGTCTTCAACATATCTATAATTTCTGATTGTTTCATGCTATTATATTATCCATCTTGAATGTTTTATATGTATTTATATGCTAGTTTATATAATTTTTAAGACTAACCTATTAACCTAGAGCCAAGTACCAGTTTCTGTTTTTTTCCTTTTTTTTTGAGTTTTACAGAAAACGAATACTAAACGGAGTCCAATTGACCTGAAAATTTACAGAGATTATTTTTGGACCAGAAGAAGCCCACGGAGTATCAGAGATGGACCAGAAGAGTCCCGAGGCCACCACGAGGGTGGAGGGCGCGCCCCCTACCTCGTGGCTATCTCGTGGACCCTCCTAACTTGTTCCCAAAGCCAACACCTCTTATATACCCCCAAACTTCCAAAACAGAACCAAGACCGGGAGTTCCTCCGCCGCAAGCCTCTGTATCCACCAAAAACCAATTGGGACCCTGTTCCGGCACCCCGCCGGAGGGGGGAATCATCACCAGTGGCATCTTCATCATCCCGGCGCTCTCCATGACGAGGAGGGAGTAGGTCACCCTCGGGGTTGAGGGTATGTACCAATATCTATGTGTTTGATCTCTCTCTCTCTCTCTCTCTCTCTCTCTCTCTCGTGTTCTTGATTTGGCACGATCTTGATGTACCATGAGCTTTGCTATTATAGTTGGATCTTATGATGTTTCTCCCCCTCTACCTTCTTGTAATGGATTGAGTTTTCCCTTTGAAGTTATCTTATCGGATTGAGTCTTTAAGGATTTGAGAACACTTGATGTATGTCTTGCATGTGCTTATCTGTGGTGACAATGGGATATTCACGTGATCCACTTGATGTATGTTTTGGTGATCAACTTGCGGGTTATGTGACCTTGTGAACTTATGCATAGGGGTTGGCACACGTTTTCGTCTTGACTCTCCAGTAGAAACTTTGGGGCACTCTTTGAAGTTCTTTGTGTTGGTTTGAATAGATGAATCTGAGATTGTGTGATGCATATCGTATAATCAAACCCGCGGATACTTGTGGTGACATTGGAGTATCTAGGTGACATTAGGGTTTTGGTTGATGTGTGTCTTAAGGTGTTATTTTACTACGAACTCTAGGGTTGTTTGTGACACTTATATGAATAGCCCAATGGACTGATTGGAAAGAATAACTTTGAGGTGGTTTCGTACCCTACAATAATCTCTTCGTCTGTTCTCCGCTATTAGTGACTTTGGAGTGACTCTTTGATGCATGTTGAGGGATTGTTATATGATCTAATTATGTTATCATTGTTGAGAGAACTTTCACTAGTGAAAGTATGAACCCTAGGCCTTATTTTCAAGCATTGCAATACCGTTTTCGCTCACTTTTGTTACTTGCTACCTTGTTGTTTTTATATTTTCAGATTATAAAAACCTATATCTACCATCCATATTGCACTTGTTGTCGGTGTCAAAATCGACAGATCTCGGGTAGGGGGGCCGAAGATGTACGTCTGAGGATTAATGGTAACTATTGACAAAGGACACAATGTTTTACCCAGGTTTGGGCCCTCTTAATGGAGGTAAAACCCTACTCCCACTTGATTATATTCGAGGGTATAGGGGTTACAAGAGTTGATCTACCTCGAGATCGATTCGGCTAACCCTAGATAGCTAGCTAGAAATGTTGTGATCCTGCCCCCAATCTACCCTCCGGTTTATATAGACACCGGAGGGGCTTAGGGTTGTACAAAGTCGGTTTTACAGAAAGGAATAACATATCCGGACACCTATACTTTCCATCCACGCATACGGGAGTCCCCACCGGACACGAGAGATACTCTTATGTCTTGTATCTTGACGACCCATCAGTGCGGCCCACATTAATAGAGCGGACGCCCGAGGACCCCATAGTACAAGACTCCCATAGTATCCCCTGAACCAGTCTTCGATGATGATATATTCGGCATTCTTATTGTCTTCGGCATTGCAAGGCGGGTTCCTTGAAGAATAGACATCGGCTTTCCTCTTTAAAAGAATTGTATCCGTCTATGCATAATGAACACAATCCTTAGCCGCGAATGCAGGATGTATAAAAAATGAGAACAGTGTCTTTTACTGATAACTTTTTCAACAAAGCGTCAGGCTTGACCATTCGGCTCTTTGAACCGTTTTCACACTCCATGCTCCGTGTTTCGAGGCCATGCCTCGTTGGTACGTCTTGTCAAAACAGAGATCGTGCCCACTTAATACGGGATTGCACATCAATGGTATTTGGGTAATCCAACCGACTGCGGCGCATACCCACATTGGGAACAAGCGAGGTTTTAAGGCTAGGGGGCGGGCGCTCAGTATTCATGGCCTATATAAACGGATAAGGACCCATCCTTTCTATCCCACGCCTTCCTCCTCTCCCAGCCTTCCCATCTTCGAGCCCCAGCGCCCAAGCTTTGATCTTCCCCACCGCCACAAACTTCTCCGTCCATGTCCGGATCCGTCTCTCAAGGCAAGTGGGTGGCCTCCTCCGTGAAGGAGAAGGACATCAAGGAGCTCCGGGAAGTAGGGTACCTGAGTGCGGACATCGCGCACAGGATCCCTACCAAGAAGCAGGTCATCCCCACTCTGGGCCCGACGGAAGGGTGATATTTATGCCCCACTTCCTCCGCGGACTAGGGTTTCCACTTCACCCTTTTGTCTGCGGCCTCATGTTTTATTATGGGTTAGATTTTCATGATCTAGCCCCAAACTCCTTCCTCCATATCTTGGCGTTTATCGTCGTGCGTGAGGCGCTCCGCATTCCCCCCACTTCGGCTCATGGCTCAAAGTCTTCAATGTGAAGCCGAAGGTGGTCGGCGGGCAACACGCAGATTGTGGAGGCGCTATGGTGAGAAAACTCCCCAACGTCACCTGGCCCAAAGGGGCCTTCATGCAAACTGTCAAGATATGGCAGCAGGAGTGGTTCTACATCACCGAACCCCGCGGTGCCAACTGGGCGGCTGTCGGTGTCAAAACCGGCGGATCTCGGGTAGGGGGTCCCGATCTGTGCATCTTAGGCTGATGGTAACAGGAAGCAAGGGACACAATGTTTACCCAGGTTCGGGCCCTCTCGATGGAGGTAAAACAGTCCAGAGTCTTGAGTCTCGTATCTTCCCGCTTCAATAGTCCGGACGATGTATACAGTCCGGCTGTCCGGATACCCCCTAATCCAGGACTCCCTCAGTAGCCCCTGAACCAGGCTTCAATGACGATGAGTCCGGCGGATTGTCTTGTCTTCGGCATTGCAAGGCGGGTTCCTCCTCCGAATACTCCAAAGTAACCATCGAACACGTAGACCGTGTCCGGATCTGCGAAATGATCTTCATATATCACCGTAGAGAGAACAATATTTCACAAATGCACTCTGCTGGCAACTTTTTTAGACGTGACATGTCATTATGGTCGGGTCATTATTCGAACCGTTTTCCTTCAACCAGCCACAACGCATATTGCGAGGCGGTTTCCTTCACACGTCTTGTCAAAGCAGAGATCGTGTCCCCTTATCACGGGATTCTCATCAATACGGGTATGGGTAATCCCACCAGGCCATCAATCATGGCGCTTGGGAGGTAAGCGATTCCCAACGGGCAAGTGGGGAGGAGCACCGCTTCCGTCGCCCCTATAAAGGGATAAGTGTTCCCCATTTTTACCCACACCTTCTTCCTCCTTTGCCCACTCTTGCCCCCTCGAGCTCCAGCGCCCTAGCCCAAGTCTTCTCCGCACAGCTAAACATGTCCGGAGCAGGAGGCAAGTGGGTGGCTTCCATCGTGAAGGAGAAGGATATCGCGAATCTTCAGGCGGCCGGATACTTGGCCGCAGACATAGCGCACCGGCTACCGGACGACGGGCAGGTCACTCCAACCCCAGGACCCCAGGAGAGGGTCATGTTTCTCGCCCACTTCATCCATGGACTGGGGTTTCCACTTCACCCCTTCGTCCGCGGGCTCATGTTCTACTACGGGCTAGATTTCCATGATCTAGCCCTGAACTTCATCCTCAACATCTCGACATTCATCATCGTATGCGAGGCCTTCCTCCGCATCAAGCCTCATTTCGGCTTGTGGCTGCAAATCTTCTGCGTGAAGCCGAAGATCGTGAGCGGCCAGCAAGCGGAGTGCGGAGGAGCCATGGTGGGCAAGATGCCTAACGTCACCTGGCTTGACGGATCCTTTGCGGAAACCGTGAAGGGGTGGCAGTCGGGGTGGTTCTACATCACCGAGCCACGCGGCGCCAATTGGGCGGCGGCCCCCGAGTTCCGATCCGGAACCCCGATGCGGCTCACCTCCTGGGAAAAGAAGGGCCTGTCCTGGGGCGAATCTACAGAGCTGACCGGACTCCAAAACTGCATCAAGAGCATGAAAGACAAGAACATCAAACTTGTCAACGTGAACCAGGTCATGCTCGTTCGCCGGATTCTGCCGTGCCAAAGACGGGCATTCAATCTGTGGGAGTTCGTCCCGGCCGAACACCAGACGCTCCAGAGGCTCTACGTCATGAAGCACAAAGACGCGTGGAAGGCATTGTTCAAGGCCACCGAAGTACCTCCTCCCATATCCGAGGACCGTGGGCTCCATGCCACGCGGCCTCCTAGTCAGGTGAGTTTTCAGGCTACCACCGGATTCGGTTCTTCCCAATATATGCATGGGGAGCCTCAAGTAATTGTGCATACTTATTCAGGATTACGTGGAGACAGCGGAGCAGATTGACTGTCCGGCTCCGCTGCCAGAAGACCCGGCTGATGCTCTCCTGACGGAGATGCTGGTCCCGGCGCCCTACAAGGTGCCGGAGAAGAAGGCCGAAAAGAAGGCCCCGGGGATCTGAAAGGGTCTCCCGCGTAAGGTTGCGCCGGAAGCCTTGTCTGGAGACAACGAGGCACACTCCTCCCCCGAAGGGGAGGAAGAAGAAGAAGGGACCACCCTGCCCAGAGAGGGTGAGGGGCCCGAGAAGGCGGACCAGGGGGCCGGGAAAGGCCCTCGACGCAAGGCCGTCATACCCACGTCGTCTGACGACGACGAGACAGATTCCTCCCGCGGAGGCGGGGGGAAGCAAGAAGAAACTCTACCTCCCCGCACTGGGGAGGAGAAGAAGAGGAAAGCCGCCCCGGAGGGGGAGGCTGGGGCGTCCAAGAAGGGAAAGGTGTCCCTTCCGGACTACTCCACCACGGTCGCCCATAGCTAGGAGGGGTGGCTGCCCAGGGGGAAGCCCCTAGCGCGATCGTAAGTATCCACACTCTGTTATGACTTTACTTCACAGTCTTTTTATAACACCGAACATATATGCAGTCCGACCAGGGTTCATCCTGAGGTATCTTCTTCGGATGGATCCCTCAGCGATTCAGAGATGAACTCGCTCCCGACGGCCACTACTCCTCAACCCGCGGATGACACGAAGGTGCTGTCCCGAAGGCTCCCAGAGCGGGGGGAGGTGATTCTGGAGATGCCCCAAGGCGGAATTCCAGATGTCGGACACGCGGGGTTCAAGATCCCCGCGGATCGTGTCGGTGAGAGCCACAGTAGGCCGGGCTCTCAGCCGAACACTATTCCGAAACCTTCAATGGTTCCGGACTTAGGCGGGCAGCCCCTCGTTAGGGAAGGCGAGCCATCTGTGTCGAGGACTTCTGTTGCGCCCGAGGCGCCGGATTGTCTACTGGAAGCGCTTCACGGCACTTCCATGGATGAAGAGCACCGTACTCTTATGAGTGCGGTGATTTCAGAAGGTTTCGTTTGTCAAGAGCGGACTAACCGAAGCCTGCACCAGCCTCCTGACAGGCTTTGAGGCAAGTAATAAAAATGTGTGAAATTACCACCCGATAGGTAGTAGCCCCTGATACTCTGATTGGTGTTCGGAAAGAAAAACGGAGGGTCAATTATAATCCGCAGGAGTTTAATAATAAATATTCATGGAATAAGCAGGCGGTGCTGCTTGCCGCTGCTGCCCGTACGACCGAGGTTGCCGCACTAAAGCAGGACCTGGAGCAGGCGCAGGGAGAGCTCGACCTCACGAAGAGGCAGCTTGAGGAGAACAAAGGTGAGTGCTTCCCCACTCTTATGCATTTAATGATAGATAAAATTTGGTTTGTCTAACGACGAAGCGTCGTGACTGTGTAACGGGGGCCACCGCCAAAGTGGCGTCCCTGAAGAAAGCGCTGCACGAGGCCGAAGACAAGGCGGCCTTGGAATGCAAGGAGCGCGAAAAGCAAAGTGCTAGAGTGGGCGAGGTACAACAAGAGCTTTGGGACCTCGGCAAGAAGTTCGAGCCCGTGGAGCATGATCTGAAGATGAAAGAGGCCGAGCTTGCGAAGGCCCTTGTAAGTATGAAAGACTCCAAGGCCGGAGCCGAGAAGGCACAACAAGAAATCTAGGAGGCCCAAAAGATAGCGGCGGGTAAGAAATTCTTTATGCAGAGTAAACATGTGGAGGAGGCGTTTATTTTACTTACTCAAATTCGGAGCTCTCCAGGGGCATTCGCAGATCGGCCATGCAGCGTATCCGATGCCGCGGAGTTCTACCGTGCCCAGGAGGGGAGCTCGACGGAGAAGCTGTTCTGGTCCCAGTATGCTGGGGCCGAACACCTAATGCCTCTGAGTGACCAGCTGAAGCAGTTGGTCGAACTCCACAGGGCGGCCGAAGTGGCTATGAAAGATTTCATAGTCCGGATGTGGCCTGGTGAGCCCCTGCCGGCTAGCTACTTCGGCCTGATCAAGCGGATGGTGAATGCCTGTCCGCGGCTCGAAGTCATCAAGCGATCTGTTTGCATTGAGGGTGCCCGCCGGGCCTTTGCCCGCGCGAAGGTGCATTGGGGCAAGCTGGATGCTGAGAAGCTGGTGAAGGACGGTCCGCCAGAGGGCAAGGAGCATCGCCATCCCGAGAAATACTATGATGGCGTTATGAAGGGCGCTCGTCTTGTGGCCGATGAGTGTACCAAGGACAAGATCTTTGACTAAATGTACCTCTGCCGCTGTTGTAATTTAAAGACGAAGTTACTTGTGCTATGTAGCATTGTTTGATTTAAAATATTAGCTTCTGTGCGGCTGTTTATAAAAATTCTGAAAGTAGGCCAGTCGTCGGCTTCCGCCCCCATGTAACTAGTACTGGGGTGTTCGTGGAAAACCCAGACACTCTTTATCCAAATGTTTGGTCCCTTAAGGAGGTATCCGGCGCAGCGAACAAGGCAATCAGACTATGCGGCTTTATAACTTTCACTTAGCCATAGAAGTCTACAATTTTAAATTTCGGCGAAGCCCCTAGAATCGGAAGGTCAATTGGGGCGCTATATACGCCTAGATCGGACGAAGCCGATTCCTTGCCTAAAGCGAAAAAATCTTTAAGGATTTTATGACCTCTCAAACAGCGACCAGCTCTCGCTGCATCATGCCGGTCAGTTTTCGGCTTTCTCTACTGAGTTGCTCGTCCGGAAGAACCGAGACACAATCGCAGTAGTTCTCCGTGCGCTACCTTAGCCGATATTACGGAACGTAAGGTACCAAAACAAGGGAGCCGGGCTATCCCAACTGTAGACCCAAGACAAGATTCGGAGCTGATGCATATAGTGCTATAAGTTCGGGGTGCCGCACTGTTGAAAGTGTTCAGACTTGTCTTGCCGTATTATGGGGCGCCATAAGAAGCGCCTGGCAAACTGAACGTACCAAGGTGTACGGATGCAATATCAAATGAACATTTGTGAGAAAAAAAATGCTCAAATAAGAAAAATAAGCTGACGCTATATATGATCCCCCATTGATGAATAATACGTTTAAGCATATGTTTACAATAAATGCATTAAGCGAAGATAAATAGGACTATTTGACATGTCCTATCCAGGGGCAGGCCACGTACAGATAGCTAAAACAGGGTATAACGAGTGTAAATAGATTCCACCTGGGTATTTCCTTTTGTGCGCAAAGCCTGTTGCCTCCGTGGACTTCTCCCCTATATAGGTCCTATAATACGGCTCTTCTGAAGAGGCTCCGCTAAAGCAATGTCCTGAAAGGTAAAAAGGGAAGGTTATGAAGGTATGTTACGGTGATGCCGCATTGTTGACTGAGTCACTGTTGTGCCTCCGCCTGTGCCCATGGTATTTTGAGTGCGTAATTATGTACGCGTGGCACGAATGCTGCTTTTATGGGGCTTTCGCGCTCTTGGCGTGCCTGGTTATCCTGTTGCGGGGTGCTCCGGCCTCGCTTGACGGTTCTTGAGGTTGTCGTCGCCGGATTGGTGGTTTGCCAGAGGAGCCCGCATTGTACTTACGCCATGAGGGCTGCAGTATGCTCTTCTCGCACGGAGAGAGCGGTCCATGTTTCCGCTGACACTTATGACCTCGCTGGCCTGGCATCTTGAGCTTGAGGTATGCATAGTGTGGTACCGCATTGAATCTAGCGAATGCGGTTCGTCCGAGCAGTGCGTGGTAACCACTAAGGAAAGGGACGATATCGAAGATTAACTCCTCGCTTCGGAAGTTGTCCGGAGATCCGAAGACCACTTCCAATGTTATAGAGCCCGTACAGCGGGCCTCTATTCCAGGAATTACACCTTTAAAGGTCGTTTTGGTGGGCTTGACCCTCGAAGGGTCGATGCCCATTTAGCGCACTGTGTCCTGATAAAGCAGGTTCAGGCTGCTGCCGCCATCCATAAGGACTCGCGTGAGGTGGAATCCGTCAATAATTGGGTCTAAGACAAATGCGGCTGAGCCGCCGTGACGGATGCTAGTAGGATGATCCCTACGATCAAAGGTGATCGGACAAGCTGACCATGGGTTGAATTTGGGGGTGACTGGCTCCATCGCGTAGACGTCCCGTAGTGCTCGCTTCCGGGATGTGAGTGGCGTAGATCATGTTGACTGTTTTCACCTGGGGGGGAATTTCTTCTGTCCCACCGTGTTCGGATGCCGGGGCTCCTCGTCATCGTCGCTGTGCAGCCCCTTGTCCTTGTTTTCGGCGTTTATTTTGCCGGCCTGTTTGAATACCCAGCAGTCTCTGTTGGTGTGGTTGGCTGGCTTGTCCGGGGTGCCATGAATTTTGCACGAGCGCTCCAGTATACGGTCCAGACTGGACAGTCCCTGATTGTTTCTATTGAACGACTTCTTCCGCTGACCGGACTTGGATCCGCTGAATCCGGCGTTTACTGCCGTGTCTTCAGTGTTGTCGCCGTTGCTCCGTCGCTTATGTCCGTTGCGTTGTGGCTTGCCGTTGTTGTCGCGGACATCCGAAGTGCCGGAATGTGGCGTGGTTCCGCTGCGAGCCAACCAGCTGTCCTCGCCCGCGCAAAAGCGGGTCATTAGTATTGTGAGAGCTGCCATGGACTTGGGTTTTTCCTGGCCGAGGTGTCGAGCGAGCCACTCGTCACGGATATTATGCTTAAAAGCCGCCAGGGCTTCGGCGTCCGGACAGTCGACTATTTGGTTCTTTTTAGTTAGGAACCGAGTCCAGAATTTCCTGGCTGACTCCCTGTGCTGTTGAGTAATGTGGCTCAAGTCATCGGCGTCCGGTGGTCGCACATATGTGCCCTGGAAGTTGTCGAGGAATGCGTCTTCCAGGTTTTCCCAACTGCCAATGGAGTTTGCTGGCAGGCTGTTTAGCCAGTGCCGGGCTGGTCCTTTGAGCTTAAGGGGAAGATACTTGATGGCGTGTAAATCGTCTCCGCGGGCCATGTGAACGTGGAGAAGGAAATTTTCGATTCATACTGCATGGTCTGTTGTGCCATCGTATGATTCGATGTTTACGAGTTTGAACCCTTCTGGGAATTCATGATCCATCACTTCGTCAGTGAAGCAGAGGGGGTGTGCGGCGCCTCTGTGCTGGGCTATGTGGCTACGCAGTTCGAGTTGGTCTGGGTTGCTGTGTTCGGCCCGGCCGGACTTGTTGATAATGTATCCGGCGTGACGGTCATCGTCGCGCGCTGGGGCGCGCCCCCGCGATCCGTAGATCGATCTTGGCTGTCCTGCTTTGTTTTCCAGTATATCTTGCAGGTCTTGCCTGTTGCCCCGGGCCGTAGTGTATTGGCGTGGGGGTGCGGGCTGGTATTCGGGCTGATATCCTGTTTTATCCTAGCCACGGGGTGGCCGGTCAGCCGTTTGGCGCTCGAGTCCGTATTCCTCGGCTGCCAGGACTTCGATCCATCTATCTGTGAGCAGGTCTTGATCAGCCTGGAGTTGCTGCTGCTTCTTCCTCAGGCTCCTCGCAGTGGCAATAAGCCGGCGCTTGAAGCGCTCCTGTTCCACGGGATCCTCAGGCACGCCGAACTCGTCGTCGCCGATGATAATCTCGTCTTCGGAGGGGGGCATATAGTTGTCCTCCTCCGGATATCCGTTAGTCGCCTGTTCATCTGGGCTGACCTGCTCATCCTCCTGGTCGGCCTGCTCGAAGGCGGGCTGGTCAGGGTTGTATTTCTCTTCGGCACCATCCGGATTGCCTTCATCTCCGGGGCCGGTATTGCTGTGGCGGGGCTTGGAGCAGCGCCGACGATGCCCATGCTTTGCTTTTCTCCCTAAGGGGTTATCCTCCGTTGCCTCGTCGCCATTGGTTCCTTTTCAAGATGTCCACTATATATATATATATATATATATATATATATATATATATATATATATATATATATATATATATATCGTATGAGGAGGTGGCTGTCCACCTCCCTGTTGGTGGCGGTTCCTGTACTTCTCCTGCATCGTCGTCCATACCGTCGATGTCTTCAGAGTCGAAGTCAAGCACGTCGGTTAAATCATCGACCGTGGCAATGAAGTGGATGGTGGGTGGGCAGTGAATTGCTTCGTCGCCTGCTTCCCACTCAAGCCGGACATAGTTCAGCCGAGAGTCTCCTAACAAAGAGAGAGACTTTAATGAGTTCAACATATCGCCCAAGGGTGAGTGCTGGAAGATATCCGCAGCGGTAAACTCCATCACCGGAGCCCAACCTGGCTAGATGGGCTCGAGAGTGCGCGGGCTGGAACCAACAACCGGATACGAGTCCGGGGGTCCGGAGTTACAAGGTCCCTCAGAAGTGAGGCATGTGTTCGGCTCTACCGCCGATGAGCGTACAGCCTGCAGGGCGGGGCCCATCCCTCCATCCTTAGGCGACGCAGCCTGCTCCGGATTTAGGTCCGGGGCTATTGCAGGGGTGATATTCCGAAAATCGTCCGACAGCAGGTCTAGGCCATGCTCATCGCGACTGTCCGGTGTTCTTGGCACAGACCCGAATCCGTCGAAGATCAAGTCTCCGCGAATATCTGTCGTGTATTTCAAGTTTCCGAACCTGACCTGGTGGTCAGGGACGTAGCTGTCGATCTGCTCCAGATGACCAAGCGAATTGGCCCGCAGTGCGAAGCTGCCGAACACGAAGATCTGTCCGGGGAGAAAAGTCTCCCCCTGGACCGTGTTTTTGACGATTGAAGGCACCATCAAGCCTTGCAGCGATGACACAGAGGAACTCGCAATGAAAGCACCAATGCCGGTGTCAAAACCGACGGATCTCGGGTAGGGGGTCCCGGTCTGTGCGTCTTAGGCTGATGGTAACAGGAAGCAAGGGACACAATGTTTACCCAGGTTCGGGCCCTCTTGATGGAGGTAAAACCCTACTTCCTGCTTTATTAATATTGAAGATATGAGTAGTACAAGAGTAGATCTACCATGAGACCGTAGAGGCTAAACCCTAGGAGCTAGCCTATGATGGTATGATTGTAATTGTGATCGGTCTTCAAAGGACCAACCTCTCCGGTTTATATAGACACCGGAGAGGGCTAGGGTTTACATGGAGTCGGTTACAAGGAAGGAAATATAACATCCGGATCGCCAAGCTTGTCTTCCACGCAAAGGAGAGTCCCATCCGGACACGGGCCGGAGTCTCGAGTCTTGTATCTTCCCGCTTCAATAGTCCGAACAATGTATACAGTCCGGCTGTCCGGATACCCCCTAATCCAGGACTCCCTCAGCGGCCACTCCCGAGTTTAAATCCGTACCCCCAATGCGGCTCGCGTCGTGGATCAACAAGGGTCTGGACTAGGGATCGGCCGACGAAGTGTTGATGCTGCAAAAGCGCATGAAAAACATTATAGAAAAGGGCACCAGCCTCACTGACGTGATCCAGGTGATGCTATTCCACCGGACCCTTCCCTGCCAGCGCCGGCCTCTCCATATGTGGGAGTTCAATACGGAAGGGTCGCGGACCCTGCAGCGATTCTTTGGCACGACGCACGAAGAGATCTGAAAGCTGCTTTTCAAAGCCCAGAAGTCCTGGCCGAAGACGATCGGCGACATCGCCTCGACTGTGCCCACCCGGCCACTCCGGTAAGTTTTTCAGATTTTGAACATAACTTATTTCAGAAATCACAGGGGTATATTAAGACTTCCATCCTCTAATCAGGGCTGGACGAAGAAGACAGAGCGGATCAAGTGTCCGGCTCCGCTGCCCCAAAACCCAGCTAATCCTATATTGACGAGGATGCTGGTCCCGGCGCCGTACTAGGCGCCAGAGAAGAAGGCCAAGAAGAAGGGCAAGGAGGCCAAAAGCGGCCCCCGCCGTAAAGGTACTCGGGACGCTTGTGTTCGGGGATTCCGAAGCTCTCTCCTCCCACGAGGGAGATGAAGACGAAAAGGAGGAGGGGGAGAGAGTGATTCTCCCCCTAAGAGGAGGAAGAAGAAAAGAGCGGCCTCCGTAGACCCAGAGGCGGAGGCGTCCAAGAGGGGGAAGATATCCCTCTCGGACGAATCAGATTCGGATGCCGAAGCCATCCCCGAGCGGCGCCCCAGGTCAAAGCCCCTGGCCGATTCGTAAGTATCCAAGGATGTCTTACATATATCGGCATTTATGATTGTGGATTTTAATACGTTATATTGTGTGCTTCAGTCCGGCCCGCGATCTCCCCCAACTATCCTCATCTCCGGGAAACTCGCTGGAGCCAGGGATGGTGGAGAGCGAGACGCCTCTGCGAGCCTCTCCGCCAACCGCTACGGACAACGCCAAAGTTTTGTCCCGAATAGCCTCTCCAGGCCATGGAGAGGTGCGAGAGGCTGCCAAGACGGCGCCAGAGGGTAGTACCTCGATTGTCGAGAACATGGGGGAACCAACCCCCATGGAGACTGACGACGGGGACCATGACCAATCCGGCCCTCAGCCGAACACTGTTCCGGAGACCCACACGACTCCGGAATTGAGCGAGCAACCCCCTTTGAAGGAGGGGGGAGAACCGACTCCGCCGACGACCTCCGTCAATCCGGAGGCGTCGGACACTTTGGTGGAAGCACTTTGTCGTGTAGGAGCACCGTGCCCTGATGTGTATGCTAGTTGAGAAGATTCAGTCCACCAAAAGCGGGCTGAATGAAGCCTTCACCAGCCTATTAACAGGCTTTGAGATATGCGATGTAATTTTCTAACCAATTTTAATAAAGGAATATGCCTGTGTATAGATAGTAGCCCCTGAGACTTTGTCTGGCTTCGGCGCCGGACAGAGGATCACATAGTGTTCGGAAAGAGGTGACATATTACTCTATTGTTAGCGGCGAGCGCCCAGGCCGCCGAAGTTTCTGAACTCACTCGGAAGTTGCGGCTGGCCGATGAAGAAGTTGTCCGCATCAACATGCGGTTTGAGGAGACGCAAGGTATGCGTGCATTGAGGAGTTTGATCATATATCTCCAAGGGTATATCCAAAAATTGTATATGTGTTAGTCGTTTTAAACTGACTAAAAATGTTATAACTATACTCGCAGTTGGCGCTGATGAGGTCGAGTCCCTCAAGAGCGCCCTCGCCGAAGCCAAGAAGGAGGCGGAGGCGAGCAAGGCGGCCGCGGACAAAGCAGCCAAAAGTTTAGAGGAGGAGCAAACCACCCGCCGACGACATGAGGCGCGGGTGGGGGAGGTCGAAAAAGAGCTCAAGGACGCCATCATTAGATGCGAGTCCTTGGAGCAGAAGAGTTTGGAGCAGGCCTCCGAGCTCACCAAAGCTCTTGAGAGCCTGAAGGAAGCCCGGGTTGATGCCCAGGGTGATCGCCAGGAGATCCAAGAGGTGAGGCGGATTGCGTCTGGTAAGGCCTTTATCATGAAGAGGAGATATACTAGTAGGAGATATATTTTACTAACCCGAGTTCGGAGTTCTCCAGGCGCCTTTGCGGATCTGTCGAGGAGTATTGCGGATGCCGCCGCATTCTTCTGAGCCGAAGAGGGGAGCTCATCGGAGAAGTTGTTCTGGTCGCAGTACCTTGCGCCAGAGCTTCCAGTGCCCTTGAGCGACCAGCTGAAGCAGCTGTCCAAGCTTCATAGGGTGGCCGGACTGTCCATGAAGGGCGTAATAGTCCGTCTATGGCCGGCCAAGGCCATACCTAGCAACCACTTTAGACTCATGAAGAGGCTGGTGGAGGCGCTTCCTCGGATCGATGCCCTTAAGCGGTCATCATGTATTGAAGGTGCTCGGATGGCCTTCGCCCATGTCAAGGTGCAGTGGGCAAAGATGAAGGCCATCGAGATTGCCACCGCAGGGCCACCTGAGGGCAAGGAGCACCGGCGGCCGGAGAGGTACTTCGACGAGGTCCTCGAGGGAGCCCGTATTGTAGAAGGCCAGTGCTCCAAGGACATCATATTTGAGTAGTTGTGTCCAGTTTGTAAGAGTCATGTAATGATCTCATGATGTAAAAAATGGTTACGCTTTTTATGATTAGTTTATCCTCCTATTTTGGCCGTTTATATGTCTGAAAGTTTACCAGTCGTCGGCTTCAGCCCCCACATAAATATTACAGGGGGGAAACGCATGACAACACTTAATCCAACGTCTTGGTCCGATGTAGGAGGCGTCTTGCGGAGTGAACTAGCAATCAGACTATGCGGCTTTAGTACTTTCACTTAGCCATAAGAGTCCATTGGTGGCACTAAGTACTAGCCCCTCGTTGCATGATCGGCAATCCGAGTGCGGCGCCTTTGCAACGCGGCTGGTCAAAAACCCAGCCCCTCGTATAACACGGCATAAATCGCGAATGATTCGTAGTATAAGACTAAGTCACCGGATTGCTGACCCGCTCTCGCTTATCATGACAGTCAGTTTTCGGCTTTCTCTACAGAGGTACTTGACTGGACAAACCAGAAATACAATCGCAGTAGTTCTCCCTTTACTACCTTAGCCGAACTTGCGGAACGTAAGGTGGTAAACAGAGGAGCCGGGCAGCCCAACTATAGACCAAAGACATGATTCGGAGTTGATGCATATAATGCCATATCCGGGACGCCGAAGAGTTCCCTATAGGTGTTCGGACTTAAGAATTTTGCGGGGCCGAATACAGCCCCTGGTGTGAAGACCGTGTCGAACCACGTATGTCAGTCGAACGTAAGGGGGAGCGCAGATGACAAGAAAAAAACCAGAACTCAACCAAGAGGGTGATAATCATCTACGCCCTTTATATCTTTATTGATACGTCGATGACAAGCGGTATCGTTCAATATTAAGGTCATATTACATGCCCAAAGAAAAAAAGAAAAGATTTTACATAAGGAAAAGTCTAACACAGGGCCTAAAAATCATAGTTCGGAAAATAAACTCCAATGATGCCCTGCCACACGTCTATGCCTTTTCTCCTTAGTGGTAAGTCCTTCGAGAGGAATATTGCATGGTTGGTACGCACCAGCCTTAAAAGGATCTCCCACGATGATCATCTCGTAAGTAGGGCTCTTGATGAACCTGCGTTAAAAGAGAGAGGATATATGTGGTCCAATTATGGTCAAGCCGTGCAATGGAACTCTTCCGCAGTGTGCCTCCGGCGCCGCCCAAGGTATTTTTAGTGCGTAATTGTGTACGCGCGTTACATAAGCCGCAACCTGGTGGGGCGGTCGGCGGAGGCCGAACTGCTAATCAAGGTTCGGAATCGTTGATTTATCGCTATTATGTGCGGACCGGACTCGTTTGGCTATGTCGCTGGCTTTATTAGCCTGCGACTTGTTCGACTTGATAAGGACGCTATATACTTCGACTGCAAGGGCCACAGTGTGCTCTTCAGTACGGAGTGAGCGCTCCATATTACCATTGACTGTAATAACGCCACGGGGTCCAGGCATTTGAAGCTTTAGATAAGCGTAGTGCAGGACTGCATTGAAGCGGGTGAAAGCAGTTCGTCCAAGCAGTGCATGGTAGCCACTTCAGAAAGGGACGATGTCGAAGATTAACTCTTCACTACGAAAGTTATCTAAGGAGCCGAATACTACCTCCAGTGTAATTGAGCCCGTGCATCGGGCCTCCGCTCCTGGTATCACACCTTTAAAGGTAGTGTTACTGGGCTTGATTCGTGATGGGTCGATCCCCATATTGCGGATAGTATCTTGATAAATCAAGTTGAGGCTGCTTCCTCCATCCATAAGGACCCTAGTGAGGTGGTATCCGTCAATAATTGGATCAAGAACCAGGGCGGCCGAACCCCCGTGACGGATACTGGTTGGGTGGTCCCTGCGATCAAAGGTGATCGGACAGGCTGACCATGGGTTGAACTTGGGGGCGACTGGCTCTACAGCGTAGACGTCCCGAAGTGCGTGCTTGAACTCCCTTTTGGGGATGTGAGTGACACAGATCATGTTCATTGTCTTCACCTTGGGGGGAAACTGCTTCTGACCCCCGGTGTTCGGCTGACGGGGCTCGTCATCGTCTTTGCTTGGAGGCCCTTTTCCCTTGTGTTCGGTGTTTATCTTACCGGCCTGTTTGAAAACCCAACAATTCCTGTTGGTGTGGTTCGCAGGCTTATCAGGTGTGCCATGAATCTGACAGGTTCTCTCAAGGATTTTATCTAAGCTGGATGGCCCGTCTATATTGCCTTTGAAAGGTTTCTTCCGTTGACCAGACATAGGGCTGCTGAATCCGGCATTGACTGTCGTATCGTCTGCGTCGTTGTTGTTATTATTCTGACGTTTGTTTTTATTGCGGCAAGGTTTACCATTGCCGTCCCGCACTTGCAAGTGCCAGGGTCACCCGATCTACTGCTTCAATGAGCCAACCAGCTGTCTTCACCCGCACAGAAGCGGGTCATGAGTGTTGTTAAGGCTGCCATGGTCTTCGGCATTTCCTGCCTAAGGTGTCGGGCGAGCCATTCTTCATGGACGCTATGCTTAAAGTCCGCTAAGGCTTCGGTGTCCAGACAGTCTATGATCTGGTTCTTTTTAGTTAAGAACCGATTCCAAAGCTAGCAGGCTGATTCGCCTGGCTGCTGAATTGCGTCATCAGCATCCGTTGGCCAGACATAAGTGCCCTGAAAGTTAGCCCTAAAAGCATCTTCCAAGTCTTCCCAGGTTCCAATGGAGTTTTCTGGGAGGCTGTTTGGCCAGTGCCGTGATGGTCCTTTCAGCTTTAGAGGAAGGTATTTAATGGCGTGGAGATCATCTCCTCGAGCCATGTGAATGTGGAGAAGGAAATCTTCGATCCAGACGGCCGGATCTGTCATTCCATCGTACTGTTCGATGTTCAAGGGTTTAAAACCTTACAAAAAATGGCGTTCCATCACCTCATCGATGAAGCATAGGGGGTGTGCGGCCCCTCTGTATCGTGCAATGTCGTGGCGGAGATCGACTGACATCTGAGTTCGGTTCTGATCCCGAACATAGTAACGGTTGTCACGTCGGGCTTCATAGCCATTGTCTCGCGCCGGGGCACGACCCTTTGATCCGTAGATTGATCTGGTTTGACCAGCTTTATTGGCTAAGTCACGTTGCAAGTCGTATGTATGTCCCCATTGTCTCGCGCCGGGGCACGACCCTTTGATCCGTAGATTGATCTGGTTTGACCAGCTTTATTGGCTAAGTCACGTTGCAAGTCGTATGTATGTCCTGTGGCTATCATCTCCCTGCCTCTTCGGCGAGGGGGTGCGGGTTGGTGTTCGGCTTGATATGCCATTTTATCCGGTCCATGTGGTGGTCGGTCTGGTTGGTCTGCCTGATTGTATTTCGAGGTATTGGTTCAAGGACTTCGTCGTCGAATTGAGGCAGCATCTTTCGCCTAGGGTAACTTTTGACAGGTTGCTATTGGCCGTATTCCTCATTGGCCAGGACCTTAGTCCACCTTTCTTTCAGCGTATCTTGCTCGGCTTCGAGCTGTTGCTGCTTCTTCTTCAGGCTCCGGGCTGTAGCAATGAGCTGTCGCTTAAAGCGTTCTTGGTCGAGGGGTTCCTCTGGGAAAATGAAGCCTTCGTCACCGAGGCTAACCTCCTCTTCAGATTCCGGCATATAATTATTGTCCTCCTCATCTTCGTTGTCAGCGTGTTCGGGACTATATTCACCGTCTTCCCGCTCGTCCTGTTTGGATGTGGGCTCGATAGGGTATTCGGGATCTTTGGCGCCATCCGGAGTTTCGTTGTCTCCGGTGCCGGTATTACTATCATTCGCCTGACGCGATCATGAGCCGCGCCGCTGACATCGGCGCTTTGGTGGTTTATCGACGGGTTTGTCCTCATCTGGGCTCGGGTTATCCTCGTCGTTCTTTGGAGTGTTCACCATGTACACATCGTAGGTTGAGGTGGTCGTCCAACGCCCCGTGATGGGTGGGACTTGGCTTGGTTCAGTGTCGGCATCGTTGTCCATGCCGTCGATGTCTTTGGACGCATAGTCCAACATGTCGGTTAAATCCTCGACAGTGGCTATTAAGTGGGTGGTGGGTGGGGCATAAAATTCCCCGCTCTCAGCCCCCAGTCCAGGATGGGTACAGTTCGGAGGTAAGGCCTCCGTGATGGCGAGAGACTGCACCAAACCCAATGCTTCGTCTAAGAGCGGAAGTGGGACCAGAAACTGTGGATCTACTGAGTTGAGTTCGGCGTGGGATGCCTGATCGGACCCGCTGAGTGCAGACCTCGGCAGTTCGAGATGGTTGCCCAGAGCCAAGTTTAAGATTGCATCTGGGTCTTCGGTCGGGGGTTCTGCAAGGGGAAGAAGTCCGGCGGGGCTCACGCTCCCGTCTTCGGATGATGAGACCTGCCCCGGATCTAAGGCCAAGGTGGGTATGGGTGTTGACCCTTGGACGGTATCTAACAGGGGATCTGAAGAGTCTTCTTGGCGGGGACATGGAGTGGCGGCAGAGGTTGCGAACCCGTAAAAGACCAGGTCTCCTCGGATGTCAGCGACGTAGTTCAGGTTTCCAAACCTGATCTGGTGGCCGGGGGCATAACTATCGACCTGCTCGAGGGGGCCGATAGAGTTGGCACGAAGCACAAAGCCACCAAACACAAAGACCTGCCCAGGGAGAAAGACCTCCTTGGATGCAACATCATTGTTGACGAAGAGGTGAGCCATCGATCCTTCTATCGATGATACAACGGAGCTCTTAATGAAAGCACCAATGTCGGTGTCAAAACCGGCAGATCTCGGGTAGGGGGCCCAAGCTGTACGTTTGAGGATTAATGGTAACTATTGACAAAGGACACAGTGTTTTACCCAGGTTCGGGCCCTCTTAATGGAGGTAAAACCCTACTCCTGCTTGATTATATTTGAGGGTATATGGGTTACAAGAGTTTATCTACCTCGAGATCGATTTGGCTAACCGTAGATAGCTAGCCTAGCAATGTTGTGATCCTGCCCCCAATCTACCCTCCAGTTTATATAGACACCGGAGGGGCTTAGGGTTGTACAAAGTCGGTTTTATAGAAAGGAATAACATATCTGGACACCTATACTTACCATCCACACATACAGGAGTCCCCACCGGACATGAGAGATACTCTTTTGCCTTGTATCTTGACGGCCCATCAGTCCGGCCCGCATTAAAAGACCGAACGCCCAAGGACCCCCTAGTACAGGACTCCCACACTTGTATCACCATCTCTTCGCTGAATTAGTGCACCTATACAATTTACCATTGTATTGGGTGTGTGTGGCGACACAAGAGACTCTTTGTTATTTTGTTGCAGGGTTGTTTGAGAGAGACCATCTTCATCCTACGCCTCCCACGGATTGACAAACCTTAGGTCATCCACTTGAGAGAAATTTGCTACTGTCCTAGAAACCTCTGCACTTGGAGGCCCAACAACGTCTACAAGAAGAATGTTGCGTAGTAGACATCAAGCTCTTTTCTGGCGCCATTGCCGGGGAGGTGAGTACTTGAAGGTGTATCTTTAGATCTTGCAATCGAATATTTTAGTTTCTTGTTTTATCACTATTTTAGTCTATAAAAGAAAACTACAAAAAAATGGAATTGAGGTTGCCTCATATGCTTCATCTTTTTAATGTCTTTCGTGAAAATAAGGATTCCGATAATTGTGCCAAAGTGTTAGAAGAAGAATGCATTAAAATGTTTGGCACTAGATCTTTGAATGATGAGCATGATTGCAATGTTGTTAGTATGAATGCTTTGAATATCCATGATGCTAATGATATGCAAAGCCACAAGCTTGGGGATGCTATGTTTGATGAATATGGTATTGTTAGTCCCCCAAGTTTTGATGAGAATATTTATTACGATGAAAGCATGCCTCCTATCTATGATGATTATATTGATGAAAGTGGGTTTGGAAGAGTGTCAACTTTAGGAAGTAATGATCCCACTATTTTGGAGGGTGTTGAATCTTATTGTGATAATTATGAAAGTGGATTTGGAGAGGTCATGACTTTATTTAGTGATGAACTATTACGGAAGAGGTTTCAATTGATTATGAGAATAAAGTTGCTATCAATGATGATTATTGTGATGACATGTATGCTATAAAGAATAATGATAACCATGAAACTTGTCATCTTGATTTTAATTTTCAATTGGATTATGCCTCACATGCTAGTTATTTTGTTGAGTTTGCTCCCACTACTATTCATGAGAAGAAATTTGCTTATGTGAGAGTAATACAAACTCTATGCTTATGCATCATGAAAAGAGTGCTTTATGTGATAGTTATATTGTTGAATTCATTCATGATTCTACTAAAAATTATTATGAGGGAGGAATATACGCCTGTTGGAATTGCAATAATATCAAGTTTCCTCTCTGTATGTTGAAAATCTTGAAGTTATGCTTGTTTTGCCTTCCTGTGCTAGTTGATTCTTATTCCCATAAGTTGCTTACTCACAAAATCCCTATGCATAAGAAGTGGGTTAGACTTAAATGTGCTTGTCATATGCTTCATGATGCTCCCATTATGTTTCAATTCTTATCTTTTGTGTGAGCATCATTGAAATCATCATGCCTAGCTAGAAAGGCAATAAAGAAAAGCGCTTGTTGGGAGACAAACCAACATTTATACCTACTATTTTGGTGTGTTCACATGATTAAGCTACTGTAGTAATCATGTTTTATATCTTTTGTTTCAAAATAGTGCCAAGTAAGACATTTGGGATGGCTTACGGTAATAGTTGATTTGATCTTGCCGAAAAACAGAAACTTTTGCGCTTACAAAAACAATTTTCATAATTCATAGAAGAGTGATTTTAAGTTTATTCTTTTTGCAGAAAGTTAATACAAATTTCTTACGACTTACTATTTTCTCAGGAATTTTGGAATTACAGAAGCATTCGAGAGTTACAGATTACTACAGACTATTCTGTTTTTGACAGATTCTGTTTTCTATGTATTGTTTGCTTATTTTGATGAATCTATGAGTAGTATCAGAGGGTATGAACCATAGAGAAGTTGGAATACAGTAGATATTACACCAATATAAATAAATAATGAGTTCACAACAGTACCAAAAGTGGTGATTTATTTTCTTATACTAACGGAGTTTATGAGATTTTCTGTTGAGTTTTGTGTTGTGAAGTTTTCAAGTTTTGGGTGAAGTTTCGATGGACTACGGAATAAACTTGGGGATGCCCAAGGCACCCCAAGGTAATATTCAAGGACAACCAAGAGCCTAAGCTTGGGGATGCCCCGGATGGCATCCCCTCTTTCGTCTTCGTCCATTCGTAACTTTACTTGGAGCTATATTTTTATTCACCACATGATATGTGTTTTGCTTGGAGCGTCATTTTCTTTTATTTATATTTGCTTGCTGTTATTAAGAGACATGTTTTATATCTTTTAGTTCAATAAAAATGTCCAGTATAGCCTTTACCATGCTTATTTTACAAGTCTATACGCTCCTGTTTTGAAATCAGAAAGTTTGCCGTTATGTTTTGAATATTGGTGAATAGTAAGAACATGATAAAATCTTGAAATTTTGACACAATGAGTAACAACAAATTTTCTACAGTGTGGTAATTTTTCAGAATTTCTGGAGTTAGGGAAGTATGATTCCTCTTGCATTCTTTACAGACTGTTCTGTTTAGACAGATTGCTGTAATGTTTGCATTGTTTGCATATGTTTACCTGTTTAATGATTCTATTTAAGGATAGGATTATTAAATATGCAGAGGCATTTAGTAAGCAATATCAAATAATAATTTTAGTGATTTTTTACAGTATAGAATGATAAGGTTATTGCGCTGATTTATACTAATTATCTCACGAGTTCTTGTTGGCGTTTTGTGTGGATGGAGTTTTTAATATTTAGGGAAACTGTAATATGAGAGGAATTAAGGAGACAAAAAAACTCAAGCTTGGGGATTCCCAAGGCATCCCTAATTAATATTTCAAGAAGTCTCAAGCATCTAAGCTTGGGGATGCCTTGGTAGGCATCCCACCTTTCTTCTTCAACAATTATCGGTTAGTTTTGGTTGAGCCTAAGTTTTTCTTCTTTACATGATATGTGCTATCCTTGCAATGTTATTTTATTTTGTTTTTTTGATGTTTGAATAATATCTCAAGATCTAAAATTCTTAAATGTTAGAGAGTCTTCACATAGTTGCATAATTATTCGACAACTCATTGAACTTCACTTATATCTTTCAGAGTAGTTTGTCATTTGCTCTAGTGCTTGACTTATATCTTTTTAGAGCACGGCGGTGGTTTTATTTTGAACAAATTTATGAACTCTCATGCTTGACTTATATTATTTTGAGAGTCTTAAACAACATGGTAATTTTCTTAGGTTATGAATTTAGTCCTAATATGATGGGCATCGAAGAGGGATATAATAAAAACTTTCATATAAAGTGCATTGAATAATATGATAAGTTTTATTCCTTATGATTGTTTTGAGATATGAGGATGGTGATATTAGAGTCATGCTAGTGGAGTAATTGTGAATTTTAGAAATACCCGTGTTGAGGTTTGTGAGTCCCGTAGCATGCACGTATGGTGAACCGTTATGTAACGAAGTTGGAGCATGAGGTATTTTTTGATTGTCATCCTTTGTGTGGAGGTCGGGATCGCGCGATGGTTAATTCCTACCAACCCTACCCCTAGGAGCATGCGTGTAGTGCTTGGTTTCGATGACTAATAGATTTTTGCAATAAGTATGTGAGTTCTTTATGACTAATGTTGAGTCCATGGATTATACGCACTCTCACCCTTCCACCATTGCTAGCCTCTCTTGTACCGCGCAACTTTCGCCGGTACCATACACCCACCATATACCTTCCTCAAAACAGCCACCATACCTACATATTATGGCATTTCCATAGCCATTCCGAGATATATTGCCATGCAACTTTCCACCGTTCCGTTTATTATGATACTCATCATCATTGTCATATTGCTTTGCATGATCATGTAGTTGACATCGTATTTGTGGCAAAGCCACCCTTCATAATTCTTTCATACATGTCACTCTTGAATCATTGCACATCCCGGTACACCGCCAGAGGCATTCACATAGAGTCATGTTTTTGTTCTAAGTATCGAGTTGTAAGTAAATAGAAGTGTGATGATCATCATTATTAGAGCATTGTCCCATGTGAGGAAATAAAAAACAAAGGCCAAAGAAGCCAACGAAAAAAAGAGAAAAAAAAAGAAGAAAAAGGAAAAAAGGAGAGAAAAAGAGAGAAGGACAATGTTACTATCCTTTTTCCACACTTGTGCTTCAAAGTAGCACCATGATCTTCATGATAGAGAGTCTCCTATTTTGTCACTTTCATATACTAGTGGGAATTTTTCATTATAGAACTTGGCTTGTATATTCTAACGATGGGCTTCCTCAAATGCCCTAGGTCTTCATGAGCAAGCAAGTTGGATGCACACCCACTTAGTTTCTTTTTGGGCTTTCATAAACTTATAGCTCTAGTGCATCCGTTGCATGGCAATCCCTACTCACTCACATTGATATCTATTGATGGACATCTCCATAGCCCATTTATACGCCTAGTTGATGTGAGACTATCTGTCGGTGTCAAAACCGGCGGATCTCAGGTAGGGGGTCCCGAACTGTGCGTCTAGGCGGATGGTAACATGAGACAAGGGACACGATGTTTTTACCCAGGTTCGGGCCCTCTCGATGGAGGTAAAACCCTACTCCTGCTTGATTAATATTGATGATATGGGTAGTACAAGAGTATATCTACCACGAGATCAGAGAGGCTAAACCATAGAAGCTAGCCTATGGTATGATTGTGGTTCGTCCTACGGACTAAAACCCTCTGGTTTATATAGGCACCGAAGAGGGTTAGGGTTACACAGAGTCGGTTACAATGGTAGGAGATCTACATATCCGTATCGCAAGCTTGCCTTCCATGCCAA
This sequence comes from Aegilops bicornis, assembly GCA_021605145.1. NCBI lineage: Eukaryota > Viridiplantae > Streptophyta > Magnoliopsida > Poales > Poaceae > Aegilops > Aegilops bicornis. Next base: position 33,209,584 of record CM038671.1, on the reverse strand, counting down.
GGAAAGTCCCATCCGGACACGGGACGAAGTCTTCAATCTTGTATCTTCATAGTCCAGGAGTCCGGCCAAAGGTCATAGTCCGGCTATCCGGACACCCCCTAATCCAGGACTCGCTCAGTAGCCCCTGAACCAGGCTTCAATGACGACGAGTCCGGCGCGCATATTGTCTTCGGCTTTGCAAGGCGGGTTCCTCCTCCGAATTCTTCATAGAAGATTTTGAACACAAGGATAGTGTCCGGCTCTGCAAAATAAGTTCCACATACCACCGTAGAGAGAATACTATTTACACAAACTCAATCTGCTGACGTATTCCGTAGCGTGACATCACACCATGGCCAAGCCTTTATTCGAATCATTTTCACTGCCCCACCTCAGCGCGTTTAGCGAGGCGGTTTCCTTGGCACGTCTTGTCAAAATAGAGATCATGTCCCCTTATTCCGGGATTCTCATCAATACGGGCATGGGTAATCCAACCGCGCTATTGATTATGGCGCTTGGGAGATAAGTGAGTTTTATCAGGCCGGTGGGGACGCATAGCTTTGTCCGTCCATATAAGGGGATAAGGATCCACTTTTTCACACACGCCTTCTTCCTCCTTTGCTCATCCATTTCCGCGCACTTGAGCTCTAGCGCCCAAGTCCGCACATCCCACCTCAACCTTCTCCAACTATGTCCGGAGCGGGAGGCAAGTGGATGGCCTCCTCCGTCACGGAGGGGCACATCAAAAAGCTGCGGAAGGCCGGATACTTGTCCGACGACATCGCACATCGGCTCCCCGACAAGGGGCAGCTCATCCCCACCCCCAGGCCCCATGAGAGGGTGGTGTTCCTCCCCCACTTCCTCCGCAGACTAGGTTTTCCACTTCACCCATTTGTTCGGGGGCTCATGTTCTACTACGGCCTAGATTTCCACGATCTGGCCCCGAATTTCATCCTCAACATCTCGGCGTTCATCGTCGTGTGCGAGGCCTACCTCTGCATCCAGCCCCACTTAGGCTTATGGCTGAAGACCTTCAATGTCAAGCCGAAGGTAGTGGGCGGCCGCCAAGCGGAGTGCGGAGGTGCCATGGTGGGTCAGATGGCCAACGTCCTATGGCTCGAGGGCTCCTTCGTGGAGACCATAAAGGGGTGGCAATCGGGGTGGTTCTACATCACCGAGCCACGCGACTCTAAATGGGCAGCGGCCCCCGAATTCCGATCTGGCTTCCCTACACGGCTCACCTCATGGAAAGAGACGGGCCTGACGTGGGGTAATTCGGAAGAGCTGACCGGACTCCAAACCTGCGTCCGAAACCTGGTGGACAAGAAGCTCAAGCTTGTCAACGTAGTCCAGGTTATGCTCATCCGCCGGATCCTCCCATGCCAGCAACGGGCCTTCAACTTGTGGGAATTTGATCCGGCACAACACCGAGCCTTGAGCCGGCTCTTCGACACTACGTACGAAGATGCCTGGAAGGTGCTGTTCAAGGGCGCCGAGACTCCCGCATCCGCTACCGAAGACCGCGGATTCAGCTCGCGGCATCAAGCCAGCGAGGTAAGCTATTTTACCCTTTACGGGACTCTTTTTTCATAGTTTGACTCTACGCGGGATCTAAAACTCCCTCACCTTTGACAGGACTGGTAGAAGACGTCCGGATAGGTTGACTGTCCGGCTCCCTTGCCAGAAGACCCATCGGACGCCTGATTGATGGGTCTGCTGGTTCCGGCACCTTATGTGGTGCCGAAGAAGAAGGCCAAGGGAACTCGAAGGAGTTCTCGACGCCAGGTGTTGTCGGACTCATCGTCCGATGACTCCGAGGTGGACTCCTCCCGCGAAGACGAGGAGGAGGAAAAAGAGGCCTCTCCCCCAGTGGGCGGAGAGAAGAAAAGGAAGGCCGCCCCAACTGGGGAGGCCGGAGGGTCCAAGAAGGGAAGGACCCTTCCTCCGGACTACACCACCAACGCCGACGACGGCGAAGAAGAGTGGCCACCAAGGACCAAGTCCCTAGCGGAATCGTAAGTGTCCGGACACCTGAATAACTCATGGCGTTCCATTTGTCGCACATCATCTTCTAACGCCGGATATAACCATGCAGCCCGCCCAAGGACGGGCTCGACGCTTCGATGAGCGGCTCCCTGAATTCGTCGGATATGAATAGCACCTCACTTCCGACCGCCTCGTCTCCTCCCGCCGCGGATGACGCCGGCGTGGAGTCTCAAAAGGGGCCCAGCCAGGAGGAGGTGGCCTCGAGGCGCGCATAAGGCGACCTCCCGGACTCCGGGCGCAAAGGGGATAAAACCCCGAAGGGCTTTAAGTCCGGCCCGGTGCTGGACTCCGTACCGGAACCTTCAGTGGTTCTGGAGTCCGGCAGGAGACCCCTTCGTAAGAAGGGCAAGACTGCGACGCCGGTGACCTCCGTCCAACCGGAGGCACTGGATAATTTGATGGAGGCGCTTAACGGCGCTTCCATCGATGAGGAGCACCGCACTGTTATGAGTGTGGTGATCCAGAAAGTTCAGTCCGCCAAGAGCGGGCGAACTGAAGCCTGTGCCAGCCTTCTAACAGGCTTTGAGGTATGTATTTAAGATATGTAAAAAATATTACCGCATAGAAAGTAGCCCCTGATGCTCAGTTTGATGTTCGGGAAGAAAAAGCCGAACTGAGGATCTAAAAGATATACGCAGGAGTCTAACATAAGTATGTCAATATGAGAATGCAGGCTGCGCTGCTGACCTCTGCCGCACTGACTGCGGAGGTTGATGCATTGAAGCAGAGCCTCGAGCGGTCCGAGAACGAGCTCGGCCTTGCCAAAAAGCAGCTCGAGGACAAGGAAGGTAAGTAATACCTTATGGGAGTATTTAAAAGATGTGGTTGCAAAAAAAGACAGGGATAACGTGAATATTGCAGGGGCCACGAATGAGGTGGTGACCCTGAAGGAAGCGGTGTCCAAGGCAGAAAGCAATGCGGCCGCGGAGCAAACGAAGCGAGAGAAGCAGGAGGCGCGGGTGGCGGAGGTGTGGCAAGATCTCCAGGCTCTCGTGGAAAAACACGAGAGTTTGGAGCGTGACTCAAAGACTCGAGAGTCCGAGCTAGCCTCAGCCCTTGAGAGCGCCAAAGCCGCTAAGGCCGAAGCCCAAAAAGCCCTCCAGGAAATTGAGGCGATGAAGAAGATAGCGGCGGGTAAGGCATTCTTTATGCAAAGCAAACATGTGAAAGTGAATTATCTGTTACTTACCCGGATCCAGAGCTCTCCAGGAGCATTCGCATATCTGCCCCGCAGTGTGTCCGATGTTGCCGCATTCTACCGAGCCGAGGAGGGAAGCTCGATGGAGAAGGTGTTCGGTCTCGATATCGAGGCCGGACACCCGGTGCCCTTAAGCGACCAGTTGAAGTAGCTGGTCGAGCTCCATAAGGTGGCCGAACAGGCCATGAAGGGCCTCATAGTTCGGCTGTGGCCTAAGGAAGCCATGCCTGGGAGCTACTTCGGGCTGGTGAGGCGGCTGGTGGACGCCTGTCCATGGGTTGAAGTCGTCAAGTGCCTGCTCGCATCGAAGGTGCCCGTAGGGCCCCTGCCCGTGCTAAGGTGCACTGGGGCAAGATGGACGCTGAGAAGCTTGTGACGGACGGACCACCACCGGGCAAGGAGCATCGCAAGCCTGAAATGTATTATGAGGGCGTCCTGAAGGGTGCCCGCCTTATAGCGGGTGAATGCTCCAAAGATGTAATTTTTGAGTAGACTCGCATTTGTTATCCTGTATGCTGAAAACTTGTTCATATCCGCTAAGCAACACTTTTGAATTTAAAATATTACCTTTTGTGCGGCCGTGTATTAAATTTGAGAGATGGCGATTCGTCGGCTTCAGCCCCCATGCCACGAGTGCTGGGGTGTTCGGGATAAACTTGAGCGCTCTTGTTCCCATTCTTGGGTCCTTCGAGGGAGGCGCTCAACGCAACGAACAAGGCAACCGGACTATAATGCTTGAACACTCTCACTTAGCCATAGAATTCTATAATTTTAAATTTCGGCGAAGCCCCTGGTATTCGGAAGACCGATTTCGGGGCGCTATCCACGCCTAGGCCGGACAATGCTGACTCCTCGCTCTAAGCGGCATAAGTCTTTAGGGACTCGAAAACCTCTCGAACAGCGACCGGCTCTCGCCCTATCATGATGGTCAGTTTTAGCTTTCTCCACTGAGGTGCTTAACCCAGCTCAACCGAGGCACAATCGCAGTGGTTCTCCCAGCGCTACCTTAGCCGATATAACGGAACATAAGGTACCAAAACATGGGAGCCGGGCAAACCCAACTATTGACCCAAGACATGATTCGGAGCCGATGCATATAATGCTATAAGTTTGGGGTGCCGCACTTGTGAAAGTGTTCGGACTTATCACACCATATTGTGGGGTACTTAAGCCCCTGGTGTATTGCCCGTACCAAAGTGTACGGTTGCACAATGTCATAACTGAACATATATATATATATATATATATATATATATATATATATATATAAGGAATTCAATAATAGGCAAGCTATGTATTGTTTATTCAAAAGGGCTGCAGTAAGAGCAGAACGATACAAATAGTGCGATAAGCAAGGGACGGGACTTTTTAACATGTCCCCCTCCAGGGGTAAGCTGCGGGATGGTATGTAAAACAGGTATGCTGCTCGTAATAGAGACCACCTAGACACTCGATGTAGCTTTCTGCTTCCCTGGCTGTTGCATCGTGTGTTCGGCGATTCTACTGCCGGACAGGGCTTCGGGAGAACGGAGTCCTGAAAGTAAAAAAGAAAGAAGAAAAGAAAAGAATCACACAATCAGGAGCCCCTGGTGCGGTTGAGCCGCATTCTGGGCATGTCATGGTCGTGCCCCTCCCCCTATGCCCATGGTATTTCCAGAGCGTAATTATGTACGCGTAGTACTGGTTTCGCAATTTCGCGAGGGCTGGGGTTTGGGCCGCATTGCTGTGCGTGCTCGGAACGTGCCAGGCGGTCTTGTTGTAGGTTACTCCGGGTGCGCTTGACGGTGCCCGGACGTTTGATAGCCGGACTCGAGAATTGCCTTAAGAGGCTGCTTTATACTTCCGCCGCGAGGGCCGCTGTATGCTCCTCCGTCCGGAGAGAGCGCTCGGTGTTTCCATTGACCGTAATGACTCCTCGACGACCTGGCATCTTGAGCTTGAGATATGCGTAGTGCGGCACTGCATTGAACTTTGCAAATTTGGTTCGTCCGAGCAGTGCGTGATAGCCGCTGCGGAACGGGACTATGTCAAAGATTAACTCCTCGCTTCGGAAGTTATCCGGGGATCCGAAGACCACTTCAATTGTAATCGAGCTCGCATGGTTGGCCTCTACACCTGGTATGATGCCTTTAAAGGTCGTCTTCGTGGGTTTAATCCTTGATGGGTCTATGCCCATTTTGCGACCTTTGTATCACGATAAAGCAGGTTCAATTGCTGCCGCCGTCCATTAGGACTCTAGTGAGGTGAAATCCGTCCAATGATTGGGTCTAGAACCAATGCGGAGAATCCGTCATGGAGGATGCTAGTGGGGTGGTCCTTCGATCAAAAGTGATCGGGCAGGAAGACCACGGGTTGAACTTTGGGGCGATCGGCTCCATCGCATATACGCCCTTTAGTGCACGCTTCCGCTCCCTTTTGGGTATGTGGGTTGCGTATATCATGTTCACCGTCCGCACTTGTGGGGGGAAGCCCTTCTGTCCTCTATTGTTCGGCGGCCGGGGCTCCTCCTCGTCATCGCTATGCAGCCCCTTGTCATTATTTTCGGCATTTAACTTGCCTGCCTGCTTGAACACCCAACAATCCCTGTTGGTGTGGTTGGCTGGTTTTTCGGGGGTGCCGTGTATCTGGCACGAGCGATCGAGTACTCGGTCCAAATTGGACGGGCCCGGAGTATTTCTTTTAAATGGCTTTTTCCGCTGACCGGGTTTAGAGCCTCTGAATCCGGCATTGACTGTCGTATCCTCAGCATTATCGCCGTTAATGCGGCGCTTGTGCTTGTTGCGACGCGACCTGCCATTGTTGTCCTTGGTGTCCGAATTACCAGGGCTCTTGGTCATGTTGTTACTACGAGCTAGCCAGCTGTCCCCTCCCGTGCAAAAGCGGGTCATGAGTGTTGTAGGGCTGCCATGGATTTCGGCTTTTCCTGTCCTAGGTGCCGGGCAAGCCACTCGTCGCGGATGTTGTGTTTGAAGGCTGCAAGGGCCTCTGCATCCGGACAGTCGACGATTTGATTTTTCTTGGTTAGGAACCGTGTCCATAATTGTCTTCCCGATTCCTCTGGCTGCTGAATTATGTGGCTTAGGTCATCGGCGTCTGGTGGTCGCACATATGTGCCCTGGAAATTGTCGAGGAATGCGGCTTCCGTGTCTTCCCAACAACCAATTGACTCACGGCAAGCTGTTAAGCCAATGCCGGGCTGGTCCTTTAAGCTTGAGTGGGAGGTATTTGATGGCGTGTATATCATCACCGCGGGCCATGTGGATGTGAAGGAGATAGTCCTCGATCCAAACCGAAGGATCTGTTGTGCCATCGTATGATTCAATGTTTACGGATTTGAAACCCTCAGGGATTTGATGATCCATCACTTCATCTGTGAAGCATAGTGGGTGTGCGGCGCCTCTGTATTGGGCTATATCACGACGCAGCTCAAATGAGCTTTGTCTACTGTGTTCGGCCCGGCCGGAGTTGCCATATCCGGCGTGACGGTTATCGTCACGTGTCGTGGGGCGCCCACGTGATCCGTAGATCGATCTTGTTTGCCTTGCCTTGTCCTCCAATATATCTCGCAGGTCTGGCGCATTTCCCCGCGCCTTGGTATTTTTTGAGTGGCGCCGTGGTGCGGCTTGAGTTGAGGGCCAAGAGGCCTCTCTGTCGCAGCCACGAGGTGGCCGGTCAGCCGTATCATGCGCTGGTGATGTAGGTTTGGGTGCTTCCTCCTCTAATCGGGGTAGCAGCCTGCATTTTGGGTACTTGGAGGGGCGCTCGAGTTCATACTCTTCGGCCGCAAGGACTTCAGTCCATCTGTCAGCTAGCAAGTCTTGGTCAGCTCTAAGCTATTGCTGCTTTTTCTTGAGGATGCTTGCTGTGGCCATAACCTGCGTTTGAAACGCTCTTGTTCGACGGGATCCTCGGGCACGACGAATTCGTCGTCGTCGAGGCTTGCCTCATCTTCGGAGGGAGGCATGTAATTATCGTCCTCTACCTCTCTTTCTGCCGCTCTCTCATGAGGGATGGCTTCTCCATACTCCTGCGCTGAATCCTGCTGGAGGGGGTTGTCTTTGGCACTGTCCGGGGTGTTATTGTCTCCCGTGCCGGAATCACCGTTTTTGCTGTGGCGGGATTTAGAGCGGCGCCGCTGACGCCGGCGCTTAGGCTGTTTCTTGGAGGGGTCATCCTCCGCTGTTCCATCGCCATTCCCATCTTTTGGGATGTCCACCATGTATATGTCGTATGACGAGGTGGCCTTCCAGTGCCCTGTGGGCGCTGGTTCTTGGTCGTCTCCTGCATCGTCGTCCATACCGTCGATGTCTTCGGAGTCGAAGTCGAGCATGTCGGTTAAATCATCGACAGTGGCTCCGAAGTGGGTGGTGGGTGGGCTTTGAATTTCTTCGTCGTCCGCATCCCAACCTTCCTGACCATAATCCGGCCAGGGCTCTCCTGATAAAGAGAGACACTTTAGTGAATTCAGGATGTCGCCAAAGGGCGAGTGCTAAAAGATGTCCGCGACAGTGAATTCCATGATCGGCGCCCAATCGGATTCGATTGGCGGGGGCGCGGAAGGCTCGGAGTCCGGAGAGGAGTCCGGCACCTTGGAGTCACGAGCTTCGCAAAGGACGGGGTAGGTGTACGGCTTAGTGGCCGTCGAGATCGCAGCCCCCGAGGCGGTGTCCAGCCACCCGTCCTCGATCGGCGCAGTCGGCTCCGAGCTAAAGGTCGGAGCGGACACTGGTGCGGCCTCCAGGACACTGTTCGGCGGCAGAGCTAGATCATGCCCCTCGTGACAGTGCGGCGCGCTTGGCTGTGGCTCGAACCCGTCGAAGATCAAGTCTCCGCGGACGTCGGCCGTGTAGTTCAAACTTCCAAATCTGACCTGATGGCCAGGGGCGTAGCTTTCAATCTGCTCCAGATGGCTGCTTAATTGGCCCGCAGCAAAGCCGCCGAATACGAAGATCTGTCCGGGGAGAAAAGTCTCACCCTGGACCGCATCGTCGTTGACGATCGGAGGAGCCATCGGGCCTAAGGATGACGACACAGAGGAACTCTCAATGAAAGCACCAATGTCGGTGTCAAAACCGGCGGATCTCGGTAAGGGGGTCCCGAACTGTGCGTCTAGGCGGATGGTAACAGGAGACAAGGGACACGATGTTTTTACCCAGGTTCGGGCCCTCTCGAGGTAAAACCCTACTCCTGCTTGATTAATATTGATGATATGGGTAGTACAAGATTAGATCTACCACGAGATCAGAGAGGCTAAACCCTAGAAGCTAGCCTATGGTATGATTGTGGTTCGTCCTACGGACTAAAACCCTCCGGTTTATATAGGCACCGAAGAGGGTTAGGGTTACATGAGTCGGTTACAATGGTAGGAGATCAACATATCCATATCGCCAAGCTTGCCTTCCACGCCAAGGAAAGTCCCATCCGGACACGGGACGAAGTCTTCAATCTTGTATCTTCATAGTCCAGGAGTCCGGCCAAAGGTCATAGTCCGGCTATCCGGACACCCCCTAATCCAGGACTCCCTCACTATCCGCCCCTACCTTTAATTTCACCGGATGCATGTTGTACAAGTTCCCTTGTTTCAACTAACCCATTAACGCGAACTACTACTACAGTAAATAGGAAGTATCAATCAATAATTTAGGTCATGTTCGTTTCATAGCTAACTTTAGTTTATAACAAATTTAGGAAGAATTTGGTTTGTCGTATGAATGAATCTAGCCGAAGTCGGCAACAAGCTAGTGTTGCAAAACATTTCTAATTATTAATCCTATTTTTTAGGCCTTAGAGATTTTGAATTCTTTGGTGTCCAAGACTGTTCTCACCGACGTTTATCTTGGAGAGAAGCCCTAGACAATTTTTTTTAAAACATATGTTTTCCTTGGAAAGGAAAACATGCTCCGTCTAGTTTTCAGGCGTGGGTTTTTATGGTTCGAGTTGTATTTTTTTGATATCCAACTAGCGGAATATAATTACGTGCCATGAAAATCTCATGGGCCAAGTAAGTTGGAATCAATGCCTTATAGCTCGTTTGGCGCGTGTGATTTCATTTCGTTTGATAGAAGTGAAATGAAATCAATGATCAGATTTAATTTGTAGGAATCAAGATTCCAAATCAAAATATCACGTTTGGCTGCCACTGGAATTTAGCAACTGAAATGGTATTCGTGTCATGTTTTGCTGCCATTTTGACAAGAATTCATACAACCACACCAAGCTTAGCTTAAAAACTGAGATACCAAGCTTGGTTTTCCACATCATCTCTTTCTAAATTTAAAATTCACACCAACATGAAACAAATTACAGAATACAACCATTCATATATGAAGCAGTTCCATGAAGCACAAATCAAAATAATCAAATTATAGCATCCACGTTCAGATAAACAAAGCACAAACGCACATCCGACACAAGCAACACAAAAGTTTGAAGCTTCAAAGCTTGTATTTAGCAAAGTATAAACGACAACAAACCACTTGTCATCACAAATGCATTAGGAGCATAAAAATGAAATATTTGTCTCCAAGGAACATCATATTGCTTGACTTGAATCAGGACCTTTTTTCGCTTCCATCTGGTAAGATATGATGAGAGTTGAAACTTCGCATCTTCGTTGTCCTACAAATATGATGAGAAGCATGTAAGCAGAGTGACTAAAGAATTGAATAAGTGTGGGACTAGGACGTGTAGTATCTAATCTCGAGCACAAATGCACCTGTGAGAACAGTGAATTCCAAAAGAAAATCAGACAAATCTGTTTTTGTTTTTGTATATGAACATCGGCAAAAGTTCTAACATCCTACAAATTTTCACTTTGAAAAGACAATTGTGGATGCTTGTACCAAAAAAATTGGGACTAAAGAAGACGCATTTTGGAGCACTCATTTTTGTTTTTTCTGCACACACATCTCCGAATGCCTTTTTGGTGCGAAATTTTGCAGTTCATCCACACACACAAAATAGATTTTTTAAACTATTATTTTGGAATTTACTAGTCATGCGGGTGTATTTATGCTCGAGATTAAAATAACACTTTCCAGAAACATGGGTGTCCATCTGTGCACATCTCCGAAAAGCGACATTAACATACATCATTCACATGACAGGCAGGTATTGAACGAGATGCAATTATTCATCGACTTTTTCAACACGACACGGCATCGATAAATCGTCTCTCCGATGGATGCCTCCAAGTAACGCATCATTGTCGACACGCTGCTGCAATGCCAACGCCGACACTTCATCACCAAGGTCTTCATCAAGTGGTTTTCATCAATTTATTTGTTAACACACCGTCACCGCCCCGTCTACAAGATGGACATCTCCAACGTCCTCTAACAGTATAAATACGAGATGCAACCTCGACGACGACAATGAATGTGTCATGACGACGGCATGACTGCATCGACAGGGCATCACTTTAGTGATGACCCCTTTCATGACCACACAGTCCTGGCAAAACCGATGTGGGCTCGATGGGTTTCCTTTGGTCCTGGCAAAACCGGTGGACTCATCACCAACGGCACCTTATGACATCCGCAAGGTGCATCGTCCACAACTACATCACCGTCATCTACAATATAACACATTCTTTTGCGCCTCTGGATTTGTACAGGTTCATCATCCACGACGACTATCGACCATGACTACATCATGATTGGCTTCCTCGACAATGACATTAATGGCTACGTGTCGTGGAAATATCACGTCAGATGTCCTCACGGAAGGACTTAGTCGTGGAGCCATCGCAACGAGATTAACTTGAAGGGGTTAAACCGGACAAGGGACACGAGAGTTTTATACTAGTTCGGCCCCTTACGATGAAGGTAAAAGCCTACGTCTAGTTGTGATGGAATTGATGGGGTTTCGATGACCAGGGAGCAAATACGCTTTGCCTGAGTCTCGAGTTGTTGTTTCTTGTCCCTGAACCGCCGCTGGGTCGTCCCTTTATATACACAGGTTGACGCCCGGCCGATTTACAGAGTCCCGATGACGGCTCATACAAGTGTCTGGCTCGGTCTCTCCCTTTCCCTAACTTACAATACAAGTTATACAACTATAGCAGTTTACCACTATGGACCCTAATCCGCCTCTGGGCTCTGGGCCTCTAAGCCTTATTAGTAAAGTGCCATCTTCTTTGTCTTCATGGGCTTCAGTATAGTTGAGCGTGAACCGGCCCCTCCTGGGCGGTTTATACTCAATAGTTATATCCTCAACATTAGGCCCCAGATTGATTTGAACCTGTTCATGTCAATCTTCAATACTTAGAAATATTCCGTGAACATCTTCTAATGATTCTTGTAAACCGCCATGTTGTCTTCTCCCTGTAAACTTTGGTAAACCGCCATGACATCATCTTATGAACGCTGTAGTGAATCGTCATGACGTCATCTCTATATAAAAATATAATAAAGATTCCCTTCATTTAATTAATTCTCGAAGATCGAGGCGACAGCTGCGCCCCCTTTTGCCGCTTCAGGCCCCTCGATTCTCGTGCCTTCCGCTTATCCCCTTTCCTTTATAAATAAGACCGGGGGTCCTTCCATTTTCCCCCCTTGCCTCTTCGCATCGTCCTCTTCCTCGCGACCCGGAAGCACTCAAGCATCGTCGCCGCCGTCGACCCTTCATCCTGCATCAACTAGGCTGCTGCATCAACCTGTTTGTACCAGAGATCTGTGACACTCCTCCGCTGCTGCGTGGCCCCGGTAAATATTCCCTTCCTTCACTTAATAAATCTGCATTAGGGTTTCGAAGTTTCTTCAGTGTTCGTCGCTGTTCATCAGTGCTTATCTGCTTTTCCTTTAGCATCTTACTGAATCTAGCTAGGCCTGACAGTTTCCTTTTGCGGCTGGATCCGTAGTTTTAATCTGCCGTACTAAAACATCTTGTTGTTCCTAGATAGATCCTTATCTGAACCTTCTCTGTTCCATTTGACACCATTGTAGGGCTCAGAAAAATTTCTTTACTAAACCACGGTAGATCCAAAATTATATCACCATCTTATGAAACTTGTTTTTGCAACACTTAGTAGATTTCAGATCTGCTTCTTCCGTTAAAGGCGGTTTAATCTTTAGAAGTTGATAATCCGCCAGATACCATTAGTCCTCACTTAAACCGCCATCTTGACTTGAGTAGTAGTTTCCTGTTTACCTTACATATATGCCCTGATTAAATTCCCCGGTTTAACATCGGTTTGTCCACATCAACCTTGAATCGTAAACCGGCCTTCACATTTCTTTTTACAGTTTGCTTTCCAAAATGACTAAGCAATTCGCCGCTTGCAACTGGGTTCCTTCCCTGATCACAGAAACGCAACTCAATGGATATGTTCTGACTGGCACTTTGGCCAAGAAAAATGTCCTTCATTGGCGAGTCCCTGGCCCTGAATGCCCTCCTGAACCTCGAGATGGAGAAGTGATTGTGTTTATGCAGCATCTAGACCGGGGATTTAGCCCTCCCGGATCAAAGTTTTTCCAAGATGTACTTGCTAGCTTCCAACTTCATCCACAAGATATTGGACCGAATTCTGTGTCCAACATATGTAATTTCCAAGTATTCTGTGAAGTTTACCTTCAAGAAGAACTATATGTTGAGCTCTTCTGGGACTTTTTCCATCTAAACCGCCGAACTGAATTCTCTGACGGTCCCAACACTGAACTTGGTGGAGTGTCGATCCAGAAGAGGAAAGAAGTTGATTTCCCTCATCCCAAACATCACAGCCACCCCAAAGACTGGAACCAAACATGGTTTTATTGTCAGAACACTGCTCCTGCTGAAGAAAAGCCTTTGCCGGGTTACCGTGCTCAACGGCTCAGCAATGGCCATCCACTGCCTCAATGGCTCACTGCCAAAGAACAACAGACTTACGCACCTCAACTTGCCAAGCTCCGGGCCTTCCTAGCAAATGGCTTAACCGGCATTGACCTCGTTCGTTGCTGGGTTTCGTGGGGTATCCTACCTTTAAGCCGCCGCTCCGGGTTGATGCATGAGTATACCGGAAACATCAAGGATCCTCAACGGTATCATGAAATAGAAATGATTGATGATGAAGTTACTGAATTTGTGAAGAAGATGCTGGACGAACCGATCGCTGAATGCAGCAAAACTGGGTTGCATCCTTTTTATGCCTCCAACAAACCGCTAGTGGTAAAAAAAATTAACCTTGTGCTTTTTGATCCATCTCCGTTTTAACACTGTTATAATAATCCTTTGTTTAATTTTACAGGCCAAAGATTCCTTCTGGAAGAGGAAAGCTCAAGATAAACCGGCGAGGGCTCCTCGTGCCAAATGCAAAGTCACAAAGAAACCAGCCAAGAAGAAAACCGCCGAGTCCTCTGATCCGCCCGAAGATATCGAGGAATCGGAACAAGAGGTAGAACTTGACTCCCTTGGCTTATTTTTCGTACACCTTATTGACAACTACTATTATCAGGATGATGCGGAAGCCAGTCATGCCGACCATGTAGAGGTAATCTCCCTTTCCTCCGATTCAGATCATGTGCCGGTTCAAAAACTTCGCCATGCAGTTCGGAAAGTAAAATACTCTCACCCTCTTGCTCATTTGGATCCACAATGTTCTTTGAAGACACAACAACATGAAGGTCGTCGCACAACCCGGCACAGTGGCCAGCAAGTCACTTCCTCCGGTTTACCAGACACTCCAAACCAGAAACATCGTCCAGAGGTCTCTTACTCTTTTAATAAACCTTATCCCTTGGCAGGTTGCTTCCGATACCCACATAATTCGTCTGATTTGAATTATCAGGTGACTTCCAATTCTTCATCTGGCGACTCATCAACCACTCAACTTCCTCCCCTCAAGACCGTCAGTGGGTAAGTATATTGCCCTTCAGCTTTTTCCTTCATGCGTCGGTTTACCATACTAACCTTTGTTTGATATTGTAGTGCCAAAGCCCGACTGAGCAAGAAAGCCAAAACCAGTACCCCCACTGATGAAGTTGAACCGGAGAGGACCCCAGAAGGCGCTGGTAGAGACACTGATACTGTCAGGGATGATTCTGCCCCACAAGGTCCAAATACGGATGCTGATCCGCCGGAAGCTGACCCGGCTACTCATGTTGATCCATAAAGCCCGCATGCTACTCCTCCAAGCCCAACTGCTGATCCGCCGAGCCCAGCTGCTGATCCGCCGAGTCCAGCCAGGGATATTGTCAATCCACCGAGCCCGTCAAAAGGTGGCGATGATGATGTTATTATCACCGGTACTGGTCACACCGACCCAGGCAATCCGGTTGCCTTATCAAAGCATACTGCCAAGGAATAATTTGTTGCTATGGGCAAGGGGAAAGAGAAGACAGATTTATCCAGCTATGTTAACCTTACTGCCCAGGAGCTCCATTCCGGATTCCTAAACCGCCTATACACAAGCCGAGATTATGAGGCCGGTTTGGTGAACATGATGAAGGAACGCTATGAGGTAATCTTCCAAACACTTTAATCTTTCTTGTTCTGTATATCCATTTCATTGTAGCCCCCAAGGGCCGGTTTGTCTCTTTAAGATAAACCGGGACCTTTGGGATAAAGAAAACTTCAACTGAGTAGCCCCCAAGGGCCGGTTTATCTTATCAAGATGAACCAGGACTTTATGTTCCATACTGCATTTTGTCAATTCCCTTGCCTTTTTATTCTCTGACCAAATACACATTAGCCCCCAAGTGCCAAGATTAATACTTGTGTTGAGCCTTGGGACTTTTAAATAATCAGCAGGAAAGAAGCAATCCGCATTAGCCCCCAAGTGCCAAGTGTATAACTGGTTATATGCTTGGGACTTTGAGAAAATATTAACATCTTCATCATCTGACTGTTGCAGGCTGATATAAACAACAAAGGTTCTCAAATTTCCGATCTTCAAGAGAATATCGAGTCTCAGCAGGCAGAGACCTCCAAGGCCAAAGATGAACTAAAAGGCGCTTTGACAACCATGGAACAACTGAAAGACGGTTTCAAGACTGAACGTGCCAACTGGGAAATTGAAAAGGCTGCTCTATTGAAGTGGGCTGAAGACGCCAAGGCAGCTCTTAAACCGGTGGCAGAAGAGCTAACCGGGTTGAAACATCAAGTAAATGCTATGCCGTCAGCGATATTTGGTAAGTACCTTGTGTAAAGAGATTGATTAACCATTGAGGGAGTCTCGGACTAGGGGGTGTCCGGATAGCCGGACTATCGTCACGGCCGGACTCCAAGACTATGAAGATACAAGATTGAAGACTTCATCCCGTGTCCGGATGGGACTTTCCTTGGCGTGGAAGGCAAGCTTGGCGATACGGATATGTAGATCTCCTACCATTGTAACCGACTCTGTGTAACCCTAACCTATCCGGTGTCTATATAAACCGGAGGGTTTTAGTCCGTAGGACGAACAACAATCATACCATAGGCTAGCTTCTAGGGTTTAGCCTCCTTGATCTCGTGGTAGATCTACTCTTGTACTACCCATATCATCAATATTAATCAAGCAGGAGTAGGGTATTACCTCCATCGAGAGGGCCCGAACCTGGGTAAAAACATCGTGTCCCCTGCCTCTTGTTACCATCCGCCTTGGACGCACAGTTCGGGAACCCTACCCGAGATCCCCCGGTTTTGACACCGACATTGGTGCTTTCATTGAGAGTTCCTCCGTGTCGTTGCCGCCGTAGGTAGGATGCCTCATCTCGTCTTTAAAGACGATACCATCGCCAAAGAAGCCTTGGCCACTGGTCAGACTCTTCGGCTAGGCAGTTTTCTCATGGCCGCTAGTTCGGCCGCCGCGCCGACGATGGCCTCTCGAGTTATCGAAACCAATCTCCATGTTAGTTCGGAACTTGCCGAACAGTTAGATCCGATCGAACTCTCCTCCAGAACGAAGCTCTTGGATCGTGACGCCGCTCGGGAGTCGCCACAGACACGACCGGATCGGGCCTAAAACCGATCCGAGAGAGATCAACTCTCCCGTGCTACCCATCATGTTGCTGTGATAGAGGAGCAATGCGGCGACTCTTCTCCTATCTTAAGGACTAGCTACGTCCGGATTCCCGATCCCTCCATGCCGGATTCCTGCGGAGGGACGGATGTCGATCAAGCCATGAACTTAAAGTCAGGCGGCGGGTCGGACTCATTGGATAGCACCCAAAAATTCAAACTTCCGAGTTCGGAAACTTCCCGGCCCTTGAGTCCTATATTGACGGGGTTCGGATTTAGTGCCACCCGCCCACCCAAACATTAGCGATCTCTCTCGAATTCGCAAGAGCCCGCCAAACAAAGACATCATTACTGGGCCAGATTTCTCCTGGTTATGAACAGGATAAAGGACTGCCGAGAGGAGGATGCAATACCAATCTTCTGCAATAATTGCACGGACAAGGGAATCCTAAACGCCATAAGTCGTCGCGAAATTACACGCTTTGCTGACTTGGTGACCATCGTACAAAAGTACTGTGCGATGGAGAACACCTGGAAAACCGAAAGTAAATTTTGGGATAATCCGGCCCCGAATACATCCCTAGTCCAGAACAAAAGGGTGCATCATTATGAAGCACCTGGGTTGAATACCTAAAAACCAAAACCCCCTAAAGGGTACGGAACCGTACTGGAGGGTTGGCTAAATGGACCCTGCAAAATTCATAGCACAGAGGGCGCCACTCCAACTCATAGCCTTCGAGCATGTTGGATACTACGGCAAGTGGCCAAAAGTGGCGAAGAGCTTCTAGCTTCAGAATCCCAGCCCAGCAACACCAGTACGGTGTTAACAGTCTTCGAGACTTTCGCATCAAATAACATGCGAAAACGACAACTCCGCAACCTTGCCGAAGTCTACCAAGTAGCAACAATAAATCCATGGAGTGACACGGCTATTACCTTCAATGCCAGTGACGAACCTAAATTCCGAACTGCCTGGCCACCAGCCGCATTGGTCCTCAACCCGATAGTAGACGGCTTTCGCCTTACTAAGGTACTCATGGATGGCGGCAGCAGACTAAACCTCATCTATGAGGAAACCCTCCGAAAAATGGAAATAGACTGGAACCGCATTGAGCGAAGCAGCACAACCTTTAGAGGAATAATCCTCACCGGGAAGCATGCTGCACAGAAAAATCACGCCGACGTAGTGTTCGCTCACGGACAATTACAGGTCCGAGCAGGTCACATTTCAAGTGGCCCTGCTCAACAGCGGATATCATGCTTTATAAGGACGAGAGGAATTCACAATTTTCAAGCTATACCCCATTATGGGTACATGAAGCTTAAAATGCCCGGTCCCAACGGAATCATCACTCTCGCTAGTGATCCGAACATAGCACTCGCTACCGAAAATAAGACAGCCGCACTAGCCCTCGAGGCACTATCCAAAGCCCTAGCGGCCGAGGAACTCACTGCGATGCGCTCCACGGTGAACATGGACGATGTGATACTTGATAAAAGATCCAAGTCCACCTCTTTTAAACCAGCGGACGAAATAGTCAAATTCCAAGTCCACCCAACGGACCCTGCAAAGACGGCCTCCATCGGGGCACAATTAAACCCTGATGTAGACGCCACACTACGAGAATTTCTACAAGAAAACTGGGACATCTTTGCCTGGCACCCTTCAGACATGCCAGGAATCCCACGTCAGCTGGCCGAGCACAGCCTAAACATCCTAAAAGGATTCAAGCCAGTCAAACAGGCTCTTCGGCGCTTTTCCGAACCCAAGAGACAGGCCATGGGAGAGGAGCTAGCCAATCTTTTGGAGGCCGGATTCGTCAGAGATATAAAACATCCGGACTGGCTAGCGAACCTGGTGATGGTACCAAAGAAGGATCAATCCTGGCGCCTATGTGTTGATTTCAAAGACCTTAATAAGGCTTGCCCAAAGGATCCCTTCCCCCTCCCTCGAATTGATCAAATCATTGACGCTACAGCAGGACACGACTCATTGTGCTTCCTCGACGCTGCATCCGCTACCACCAAATCAAGATGGCGGCCAGACCAAGCTGCCATAGCATTCATCACCCCATACGGCCCGCTCGCTTCAACACAATGCCCTTTGGGCTAAAAACGCCCGGCGCAACATATCAGCGCATGATTCGTATACATGTCCGCAAACTAGATCGGCAAAACGGTGGAAGCATATGTAGATGACGTGGTCGCCAAAACCAAGCACGCCGAAACTCTAGTAGACGACTTGAGGCTCACATTCGACAATCTTGAAAATATATCAAGCTCAATCCGGAAAATGCGTCTTGATTGTTCCACCGGAAAGCTCCTCGGCTTCATTGTGTCCGTAGAGGAATTGAAGCAAACCTGCATAAGATTCGAGCTCTGTCACAATTGGATATTCCAAAAGACCTCAAACAAATACAAAAACTGACAGGATGCGTAGCGGCTCTAGGCCGCTTTTTCTCCCGTTTAGGAGAAAATGCATTACCTCTTTACTGCCTCTCCGCCGCACTGAACACTTCGAGTGGACGGATGCCACCACGGCCGGACTCGAAGAAATAAAGGCCATTTTGGCAACAAATCCGGTCCTGGTCGCGCCCAACGTGGGCGAACCAATGCTATTATACATCGCCGCAACAATCAAGTTGTCAGCGCGGTGCTCGTTGTCGAACGAGAAACGGACGGACACCGGTACCCTATTCAAAAACCGGTTTATTATGTGTCCACTGTCCTAACTCCATGCAAGTCCCGGTACCCAGACTATCAAAAGATAGCATACGCGGTGTTCATGGCATCCCGGAAGCTGCGACACTACTTTCAAGGGTGTTCGATAACGGTAGCCTCAAGTACCTCTTAATGACATTATAAACAATCATGGCGCGACGGGCGGATTGCTAAATGGGCCATAGAGCTCCTCCCATTCGACATAACTTATAAGCCACGACGAGCTATTAAGTCGCAGGTTTTGGCCGACTTCGTGGCGAATGGACTAAAGCCGAACTCCCTAAAGAGTACGGCGATACTCCAATTGGATCATGCACTTTGACGGCTCCAAAATGTTGGCTGGCCTGGGGGCTGGCGTCGTCCTAACGTCCCCAACCGGGGACACAGTCCAATACGTCCTTCAGATAATGTATACAGACTCCAACAACGCAGCCGAATATGAGGCCCTTCTGCACGGCTTCCGGATGGCAGTCTCCATGGACATTCAACGCCTAGAGGTGCGCGGGGATTCAAACCTCGCAATATCTCAAATAAACGGAGACTTTGACGCCAAAGATCTGAAAATGGCAGCATACCGCAATGCAAACCTAAAAATGTCAGCACGGTTCGAAGGGCTCGAATTTCATCATATAGCCCGGGATAACAACCAGGCGGCGGATATATTGGCACGCATCGGTGCAAAACGCGATGCCGCCCCACCCAATATCTTTTTGGAACGGCTGTTCAAGCCATCCGTACTATGGGAAGGGAGTCCGCACAATAATCCGGACCCAACCGCACCGCCGACGCCAACACTTCGACACAACCAGAGGCTCCGCCCGAGATAACACCTCTCGCCGATTTAAATAATAGCGGTTATCGCTTCACGGACGGAACCATTCCTAGCCTACCTAACTAGGCAGGAACTCCCGAAGACCAAAATGAGGCTCGCTGCATAGCACGGTGCTCTAAAGCCTATAAAGTCCATGAGGGAGAGCTTTATAAGAAAAGCACTACCGGAGTCCTTCAAAGGTGTATCTCCGAAGAGGAAGGGCGAAACCTCCTGGCTGAAATTCATGCCGGACTGGGCGGGCACCATGCCGCAGGCCGGGCCCTTGTAGGCAAGGCCTTCCGTACAGGATTTTATTGGCCGACGGCCCGGGCAGATGCGTAGGACTTAGTCCAACGATGCGTCGGTTGCCAGCTTTTTGCTAGCCAAAGCCACATGCCACCCACCGTCCTTAAAACTATACCCATCACCTGGCCGTCATGTCCGGGGCTTGACATGGTTGGACCCCTCAAGGGAGGAACCCACAAGCAAAAATACCTATTGGTCATGGTGGATAAATTCACCAAATGGATAGAGGCCAAGCCTGTTAAAACGGCCGAATCCGGACTAGTGATAGACTTCATATCAGGGGTAGTGCACCATTATGGTGTCCCCCACAGTATCATCACTGATAATGGCACCAACTTCACGGCCGATGAGGTCAAATCATGGTGCAAAAACATGGGCATCAAGCTCAATTACGCCTCAGTCTATCACCCTCAAACCAACGGCCAAGTCGAACGGGCAAACGGTCTAATCATGAGCGGCATTAAACCCAGACTAGTGCGGTCCCTCAAGGAATCTAACATGCACTGGGTCGAGGAGCTCGACTCTGTACTCTGGGGGCTACGGACCACGCCGAATCGTACTACCGGATTTACACCATTCTTCATGGTGTACGGCGCAGAGGCAGTCTTGCCCTGCGACATAATACATGACTCACCTCGCGTACGCATGTATGAAGAAAGAGAAGCTGAGCTCGATCGGCAGGACAGTTTGGACACATTGGAGGAGGAGCGCGACGTGGCAAAAGCTTGTTCCGCATTCTATCAACAGCAGGCTCGAAGATATCAAAGCAGGGAAGTACGGGCCAAAGCTTATAATGTTGGCGAACTAGTTCTACGCCTACCGGACAAGAAAAAGGACAAACTCAAGCCCAAATGAGAAGGTCCCTTCATCATCGACCAGGTCCTGACCGGCGGAGCATACCGTCTGCGAAACGCATCGGATAACCGACTTGAGCCGAACCCATGGAACGCAGCCCGTCTACGAAGATTCTATGCCTAAGTGCCAGACTCCAAGTTCGTCTCCTTCCTCCGTCCGCATTCTTTATTTTTGCTTTTTTCTGTCTTTTATTTCTCTCCTCCCCCTTCTTCTTCTTGTAGCCTCTAGAGGCTCGTTTGCGCTTTTTCCGCACACACTGGACGCGCTGTCCGCGCTCATTATAATTCGGGGCTTCTTTAACGAAGCTTATTTATACGGGCTTCATGCCCAGCACATGTGTTAAACTTCCGCATGTACCTTTTATTCACCATTATATGCATCGATATGACTTAAGTTTTGGCCAAGCTGGGTTGCTGGCTCTGTGCTTACCCCTCACGCTCCCGATTGTTCGGCTAGGTGGTAAAGGGAGCACCTCTGCGAGTGTAGCTGCCGGATCAGCCGGATGTGTACCTCAGACTGGGTGAAGCCGAAAGCTAGAGTTCTTAAGGGAATATTCTGTCGGTGAACTGAAAGATGTTTTTTATCTATTTACCCATCTTCCCACAGATGATTTTCTGCTTTCATAGCAGCTTCGACATGCACTTTAGGGCATGCATCCCATCGAAAGGAACCCTTAACGGAACTATTCTCACTGGAAGATGTTTCTTACTACCCACGTAATATAACATAACTAGTTGGGCACTTGTCTGATACAGCAACAATGACCCCTACGCCTTGTCTCCATGCATACCACGGTTCTTATATAACCACGAAGGTATTTGGACACACTCCGGACTATTGGTCCGGAGGTCGGGTTAAAAGGTCCGCCACGACAAACGATCTACAATCCGGCTAGAAGACATTTTTTCATGTCATATTTTTACATAGTCAATTCGACTCATTGTATTCCTCCTCAATGCCATCTAATAGGCTATCTAATTTACAATCTTGCTGGGAATACTTGGCGGCCAATTCTACTTGGCCATACACTAAGCTTACAGGGATCTCCATCCCATCCGGCCCCACAGGTCCGACCTCGGCCATGTGGTTTGGGTTAGCCTTCGTGTACCGCGTCTTCACCATGGCCCAGGCCTCCCTAGTGCCTTGACGGCAGGCCGATATCTTCCATAGCCGGAAGCGCCGCCGTGCTCCTTGAAGCCGCTCCGCCAGCTCCCCAATGCCTTCGGGCAGGGAGATAGATGGCCACAAGGCTTGGTCGATGCCTTTCATCACCTGCCGGACTCGTTCGTGCAGCTGACGCAATTCGGGAAGAAGATCACCCGAAGAACTGGGCATCTCCTCCTCAGGACGACCTGTGAGCAAACCTACATACATGTTTATGTTAGTGGCCTTCCTCGCCGAACTCTTTTCAAAGTTCGCTCAAGCACTTATTGAAAATGCCGCGACGAAGCCGCCGATTCTCCTTTACGGAGTCAGACAACTAGGCACGAACGCCCTTTAGTTCCTCACCCAGCTTGGTGTTGGCGTCTTGGAGGTTATTCTTCTGCCGCCGCACCCTCGTAAGCACGCTCTCGCTGGCCTTTAACTGGCGTAAGAGCTGTTGCTTGTCCGGATCTAGTCCGGCGCCATCTGCAATGTTTTGGTCAGATTTACACACCCGCCACACTTTATAAACTATTTTTTTTAAAAGCATATATTACCAGAGGGGGCCTCTGTAGCTCCCCCTGTAGCGGCTAGTGCGGCCTCAAGTTGGGTCTTGCACTCTTCATGCTCCTGGGACAGTCGGGTATTCTTTTCTCAGAAGATCCTCAGATAACAAATGATCCTTAAATCAGTTATTCTAACTATTTTAAGTCTCGGGGCTACTTGGCATATATAACTGCTGATTTTCTTACCCGTATGTCCTTTACATACTGCTCCGTGGCTCTGGCTAGACCATCTTGAGCGGCACGGAGGTGCGCATCTCCCGAATCAAAGGCATTTAAGGCTTTTTGGGAGAAACATGCGTCACGAAGAACTGTCCGGCGGCGCCTGTGATTCAAGGCGCTCTCCACCTCGGAGTTGGTGGCGGACAACCTGTCGGCATCCTCTATCGGAGGCGCATCTGACGGACGTCTCGTGCTCGCCTCAGCCTCCGGACCCGGCTTTGAAGCTTGGGCGGTGAAGGTTCGATTGGCAATCTCTCCGGACTCAGTCCGGCGAGCGCTCTTTTTACTGAAAAGAGCATCAGCGTTAGTACGCCTTCCAGGAATCAATCCGGGGAGTATGGTGACACGCTATACCGTTGCGGCGGAGTTTCGATCCAGACCGCACTTCTTTTTAACCTGCGGGGCCGCGCTGCCCCTTGTTGGCTAGCCGCCGCAGGCTCGGCTTCCCGCCTCGAAGGTACCCCCTGCGAAACACCATTGGTATACGGTGATAAAAAATAAGCACGGATGGGTCATTATCAGGGTTTTGGGATCTTGGTCTCGATTACTGGGCTGGAAGTATTCCGGGGTAATCGGCCGTAATGGCTACCAAAGCATAGTCGATGCTAAGTTGGTAGAACACCCCGTCGATCAACTCAACCGTTATATCCGGATCCTCTTCGGAGGTCGGATCGAGGGACTGCTCCGGATCCTCGGGTTGTGGGGACGGGCTGTGTATCTTCTCCACAGTCCGGCGCAGTTCCTGCGCAAAAACCAAGAAATGAGATATTTAACTACGGGAACATGGATCGGACAGGTCACAAGGATGTTTGCTTACCCAGCTTCGAGTATTATTCGAAGAAAACTCCTTCAAGGTTGACACGGAGGAAATCCTCCTCCTCTCCTTTGTACATGGCAGACAAGATCTTCACCAGTTCGGTGACCGATCCTGGCCCTTTGCGGCCATGGCGGGTGGCATCGTCCTCCCCGTTGAAGTCCCACATGGGGTGGCCCCTGTATTGGAGCGGCTGCACTCCCCTCATAATGCAGATTGCCATGACTCCAGTCATGGTCAATCCGGCATGAGCCAGTAACCTTATTTGGCTCATCAAATAACGGACATCCCGGTCATCTTCTCTCCGGGGGCTCCGAGGGCGCCAGCTTAGGCGCTTCTTCAGAGGAGCATTGTTGAACTCCGGAAGGCCGATCTGAATAGGATCCGGCAGCGGGACGTCCTCCATGTAAAACCATTCCAAAGGCCAGTCTTCAGACTCCTTCTTTGGGGTTCCGGATAGGTATCCGGTCCCGGCGATGCGCCATAGCTCGGCTCCGCCCACTTGATATATTGACCCCTCATGAGAACGGGGTACTAGGCAGAATATTCTCGTCCACAGCCCGAAATGAGCCTCGACGCCCAGGAATAGTTCGCAAAGGGCCACGAAGCCCGCGATGTGCAGGATGGAGGCGGGAGTAAGGTGGTACAATTGGAGGTCAGAGAACTCCAAGAGCCCCGAGAAACGGATGGATGGGAAATCCGAGGCCTCTTACTAGATATGAGATGAAGCATACCCGCTCTCCTTTAGAGGGATCGGGGATGCTCTCTGCTTGCTTTCCACCCTTGTAGGTGGCAAGTCCGGCTCGAACCGGAACCATGAAGGCCGGGGGGAGAAATCCCTTGGCTTGGAGTATAACTAGCTCGCTATGCGGGACTGAGCATCTCTCCCAATTTCCTGGCTGAGGGATGGGAGCGCGAGAAGAGGAGCCGCGACCGTCCCATGGTGGAATGGGCTTTGGTCGAGGCGCCGATGAAAGCTTCGCAAAGGGGGGATGGTGTGACTCAGATCTAGATCCTTGCCTTTTATAGGCAGCTCATTTGCGCGGCTAGGGGGGTAATTGTAAAAATACCCTGGCTGTTCGCATTCATTCAAACACGTGGAAGATGGCCATTATTGGGCGTAGAAGCCGAGGAGCACAACATTTATCAGAAGCTGGACAATATTCGACAAGTATATGGAATTCGGAGAAGAACCCGCCGCAATGTCAAGACAATCAACGCTACGGACTCATCGTCATTGAAGCCTGGTTCGGGGCTACCGAGGAGTCGGACTAGGGGTGTCTGGATAGCCGGACTATCGTCACGGCCGAACTCCAAGACTATGAAGATACAAGATTGAAGACTTCGTCCCGTGTCCGGATGGGACTTTCCTTGGCGTGGAAGGCAAGCTTGGCGATACGGATATGTAGATGTCCTACCATTGTAACCGACTCTGTAACCCTTACCTATCCGGTGTCTATATAAACCGGAGGGTTTTAGTCCGTGGGATCTAACAACAATCATACCATAGGCTAGCTTCTAGGGTTTAGCCTCCTTGATCTCGTGGTAGATCTACTCCTGTACTACCCATATCATCAATATTAATCAAGCAGGAGTAGGGTATTACCTCCATCGAGAGGGCCCGAACCTGGGTAAAAACATCGTGTCCCCTGTCTCCCGTTACCATCCGCCTAGACGCACAGTTCGGGACCCCCTACCCGAGATCCACCGGTTTTGACACCGACAACCATCTCTAAAATATTCGGTTTAACAGCGAATTCTTAAACCGTTACAGGTAGCCGTGTTGCTCATCTGGGCTCTGATATGCGGATGAAACTGAAGGCAGCATATACGTTGATAGAGAAACTGTATACCGGTGCCCAACAAGTTATCCGCGCAGTCTCATACAACAAACCGGCACCAATGTTGATCAAGGATACACTAGCCAAATTTTCGATGACGCCGACGCAGATAGAAGAAATGAAACGATCTGCTGCCAGGGCTGGCACTTTGTTAGCACTGACTCGGGCCAAAGCGTGGATAGCTGACCTGGGTCCAGTTGATATCGCCAAGTGCTATCCGGGTGAACAAGAAAACGGGTCAGCATTTGATAATGAAGCCCTCAAAACCCTGACAAAGGAGATGCGTCCACTGTCAAGCCAATTGGCGGAAGAGGCTAACTTGTCTATTCATCGGTCCTTCTATGATGCAAACAACCAGCGGATTGACACTGCTGTGAAAGAAGTGCAAAATCTTATCCCGCCAATCCGTAAGCACACTTATGCCCCTGATGTTGAACCGTCCAATCTTATAAGTGAAGAGGCTGTCTTTCAAGCTTTAACCCAGATTGATTGGACCACCGTTGACTTCCAGCCACTGGGTGGGGAGGAGGAGGTTGAACCGACGCCAGAAGATCCATCAACCTCATGTAAACCCGACGATGAGTCTTAATCCGGCAACCGGGTTGATTTTCACAGATTGTGTTATGTGTAAAGAACAATCACTTATTTTGGGCCTTAAAGCGCCTTGTAATAGACTAGTTGGCATACTTTGAGCTGCTGCCATCGTGCACTGATATATGACTTTGTTTGATCCGTCATGATATTGTGGTGCTGGCTTATATATCTTCATAATATTATGCAATCCTTGTGTCTGCATAAAAAAGATCTGTCCGGGCGGTTTATCGCCGGATGGGTCATAATGCCCAATACAAAACCTGGTAGATAACCAAGTTTGCAAAAATAGCAAAAATAAATCATAGCTGTGATATGAAATTATGATGTTGGTTTACCAACTAGATTGCAGTAAGGGTGAACACCCAACTCTTTTAGTGTTCATAACTCCCACCATGCAGTGCTGGTGTGTACTAAGTCACACCGGGTTGCGATGAACACCGGATGATCATACTGGCGACATGTAGTCAAAGCCAGACCAGGTTATGAAATACCGGTTTAATAATGAATATGATCTGACAACTTGTAGTTGACAGCCAAGCCTGGTTAACAAACACCAGGCTATTTAGAATGACTGATAGCCATACCAGGTCAATAAACACTGGTTCAACACAAAATACTATCAAAGAAGAAAAATCTTGACAAAGGCAAATAAAATCGTGTAGTCGAGGCTTTTCAAGGGCTGCCAGGCCCAAATTGGAGGCTTTTCATGGGCTGCCAGGCTGCTGAGTTAAACCATTTGACAAAGCCTTTTAAGATGGACCTCCAACTAACCAATCGTCGTTTTAACTTTGACAAGTTCAGGGTCTGTATAAGATTGACATGTCAAATGTTTGGCGGGTCATGCCAAGATTACCTGGATAGGAATGGCTTACTTGATGAAGGCAGGTTAACCCGGGGTTTTAGGTGAATACACCAGGCTTCCAAGCCGTGCTTGATAGCATATTACAAGGGTCTTTCAAACTCTTTGTTGCAGTCCACAAAGAGCCCCCAAGTAACTTTGTGCGCTGTGCTCAATGGGTGCCTATGTTTGAGCTGGGCATAGCATCCAGACTCTCTTTGGCCCCTTGGGTGTGAAGCTCCCAAGCTGTATTGTGGCGTGATAGCCGGTTTAACAGGTAGAACTCCGCTTTGTCAGCTGAAGCCCCCATGTAATCAAAAGATATTGGAAAAAACGGCAGAGGCCCTGCTTATAGCAAGGATGCCGGTTTACTATATTGATCATAATATATACATTGTCGAAATATGTACATAGGAGGAGCCTATAGCTCAGGTGTAGAAAGGCCGAAGGAGAGCTATGTTCCACGGCCGTCGGGTCTCCTCCTCAGAACTGCGTGAGTCTTCTCGAATGTCAATGAGGTAGTATGATCTGTTGTGCAGATTCTTGCTGACCACGAAGGGCCCTTCCCAAGGTGGGGATAACTTGTGCATATTGGTCTGATCTTGGATGAGCCGGAGCACTAAATCGCCTTCTTGAAAGGTTTTTGTTTTAACCCGGCGGCTGTGATAACGCCGCAGGTCTTGCTGATAAACCGTCGAACGAGCCAAAGCCATGTCCCGCTTCTCATCTAACAGGTCCAGTGCCTCCTGGCGTGCTTGCTCATTGTCCGCTTCAACATAATTGGCAACCCGGGGCGAATCATGACGAATATCACTTGGGAGGACTGCCTCCGCCCCGTAAACCATGAAGAAAGGTGTATAACCCGTAGATCGGTTTGGGGTGATATTTATGCTCCATAACACAGATGGTAATTCTTCCACCCAACAACCCGGCGTCCGCTTCAAAGGAACCATAAGCCGAGGCTTGATACCCCTCAAGATTTCTTGATTAGCTCTCTTAGCTTGACCATTAGACTGCGGGTGAGCCACGGACGCTACATCAAGCCGGATGTGCTCTCGTTGACAAAATTCCTCCATCTCACCTTTGGAAAGGTTCGTGCCATTATCTGTGATGATGCTATGTGGAAAACCAAAACGGAAGATCACCTTCTTGTTGAATTGAACCGCCGTGGCTGCGTCACATTTGCTTACTGGCTCCGCTTCAACTCACTTAGTAAAGTTGTCAACCGCCACCAAGAGGTGGGTCTTCTTATCCTTGGACCGCTTAAAAGGACCCACCATATCAAGCCCCCAAGTAGCAAACGGACAAGTTATTGGAATCATACGTAGCTCTTGAGCCGGAACATGAGCTCGGCCTGAAAACTTTTGACAAGCATCACACCGCTTTACCAGGTCCTCAGCATCGGCATGAGCCGTCAACCAGTAAAAACCATGACGAAAAGATTTAGCAACCAGGGATTTTGAACCGGCATGGTGACCACAATCGCCTTCATGGATTTCACGCAAGATGTCTTGCCCTCCTCAGGAGAAACACAACGTTGGAATACGCCTGAAACATTGCAGCGGTGTAACTCACCATTGTGAATAACCATGGACTTGGATCGCCGGACTATCTGTCTGGCCAGAAATTCATCTTCTGGTAACTCGCCCCGGTTCATATACGCCAGATATGGAACCGTCCAATCCGGAATTATGTGTAAAGCGGCAACTAACTATGCCTCCGGATCAGGAATAGCCAAATCCTCCTCTGTGGGCAACTTTACAGACGGGTTATGCAGGATATCCAGAAAGGTATTGGGCGGCACCGGTTTACGTTGAGACCCCAGCCGGCTTAAAGCATCTGCTTCTTCGTTTTTGCGTCGATCAATGTGCTCAACCAGATAACCTTTGAAGTGACCAACCACAACATCCACCTCTCGCCTGTAAGCCGCCATGAGGGGATCCTTAGAATCCCAAGTGCCAGAAACTTGTTGAGCCACCAGATCAGAATCTCCAAAGCAGCGAACCCGACTTAAGTTCATTTCCTTGGCCACACGGAGACCGTGGAGTAAGGCCTCGTACTCAGATGCATTGTTAGTACAAGGAAACATTAAACGGAGAACATAAAAAAAATTATCACCTCGAGGGGAAGTAAGGACAACTCCAGGCCCCGAGCCCTCCAACTGTCTGGACCCATCAAAGTGGATAGTCCAGTATGTGTTGTCTGGTTTGTCTTCTGGTGCCTGCAACTCAGTCCAGTCGTTGATGAAATCCACAAGAGCCTGGGACTTGATGGTTGTACGAGGCATGTATTTCAAACCGTGTGGTCCAAGCTCAATAGCCCACTTAGCAACCCGGCCGATTGCCTCCACATTGGATTATATCCCCCAAAGGAGCAGAACTGACCACTGTGATGGGATGGCCCTGAAAGTACTGTTTAAGCTTTCGACTTCCCATGAAAACCCCATACACTAGCTTCTGCCAATGCGGATATCTTTGCTTTGACTCAATTAACACCTCACTGATATAATACACCGGCCTTTGAACCGGATATTCCTTCCCCAGCCTCCTTGCGTTCGACCACAATGGCTACACTGACAGCCCGAGCATTAGCAACTACGTATAATAACAGGGGTTCCTTATCAACCGGAGCAGCAAGAACTGGCGGTTCAACCAGCTGTCTCTTCAAGTCCTCAAACGCCGCATTAGCCGCGTCACTCCAGACAAAATTGTCTGTTTTCTTCAACATCTGATACAGCGGGATCGCCTTCTCTCCCAAGCGGCTGATAAACCGGCTTAGGGCTGCAATTCGACCCGCCAGTCGCTGAACATCATTGATACACGCCGGTTTAGCCAAGGATGCAATCGCTTTGATCTTTTCCGGATTAACCTCAATGCCTCTGTTAGACACCAGAAAGCCTAAGAGCTTGCCTGCCAGAATACCAAAAACACACTTGTCCGGATTGAGCATCATTTTATAAACCCGAAGATTGTTAAAGGTCTCCTTGAGGTCATCTATGAATGTCTCCACCTTCCTGGATTTTACCACAATGTCATCCACATAAGCATGAGCGTTGCGCCCAATCTGAGTATGAAGACAATTCTTCACACAACGCTGATAAGTTGCCTGGGGACTCTTGAGCCCAAAGGGCATAGACACATAGCAGAAGGCTCCAAAGGGAGTGATAAAGGTTGTTTCCTCCTGGTCCTTAACTGCCATTTTGATCTGATGATAACCGGAATAAGCATCTAAAAAACTCAAACGTTCACAACCCGCCGTAGCATCGATGATCTGATCAATACGCGGGAGAGCAAAAGGATCTGCTAGACAAGCTTTGTTCAAGTCTGTGTAATCCACACACATACGCCAAGAGACGTTCTTCTTAAGCACTAGCACCGGATTGGCCAGCCACTTCGGATGAAAAACTTTAATGATAAACCCAGCAGCCAACAGCCGGGCTACTTCTTCTCCAATGGCCTTGCGTCGTTCCTCGTTTAAGCGGCGAAGAAACTGCTTGACCGGTTTAAACTTGGGATCAATATTGAGAGTGTGCTCAGCGAGTTCCCACGATACACCTGACATGTCAGAATGCTTCCATGCAAAAATGTCCCGGTTCTCACGGATGAACTCGATGAGCTCGCTTTCCTATTTCGGATCCAGATTTGTGCTGATACTAAACTGTTTGGATGAATCGCCAGGAATAAAATCAACAAGTTTAGTTTCATCAGCCGGTTTGAACTTCAGGGCCGGGTCATGCTCTGTGGTGGGCTTCTTCAGAGGAGTCATGTCCGCCGGATCAACATTGTCCTTGTAGAACTTCAACTCTTTTGTTGCACAAACTGACTCAGCATAAGCCGCATCACCCTCTTCACAATCCAAAGCGATCTTACGACTCCCGTGCATCGTGATAGTCCCTTTATGACCTGGCATCTTGAGCTGTAAGTAAACATAACAGGGTCTTGCCATGAACTTTGCATAAGCCGACCGTCCAAACAAGGCGTGACATGGGCTCTGGATTTTCACCACTTCAAAGGTCAATGTTTCAGACCTGGAATCATGCTCATTAGTGAATATGCCGATTTAGCTGGTACTACACCGTGGAAAACAGTGTTCAATGGTTTAAGATTCTTATCCGTCAACCCCATGCGGCAAAAGGTTTCATAATACAGGATGTTGATACTGCTTCCTCCATCCATAAGCACCTTAGTGAATTTATAACCTCCCACCTGAGGTGCCACCACTAGAGCCAGATGACCCGGATTGTCAACCCGGGGCGGATGATCCTCTCTGCTCCACACAATGGGCTGCTCGGACCAACGTAAGTAATGGGGTACTGCCAGTTCAACAACATTAACTGCCCTCTTGTGAAGCTTCTGATCGCGCTTACACAAGCTAGTGGTGAAAACATGATACTGCCCGCCATTCAACTGCTTTGGGTGACTCTGAAAACCTGATTGCTGCTGATTCCCCTGATTATTCTGTTGGTTGTTACCACCTTGGTTGTTCTGGTTGCCCTGATTATTCTGAAATCCAGAGTTTGAACCGCCGCCACCGTGAAAGCCTGGACCTGAACCGCCCGACGGACCCTGATCATACCGGAAAAGATCAAAGTTTTTGAACTCCTTCATAATGAAACAATCCTTCCAGAGATGTGTTGTTGGAACCTCCTTGGTCCCGTGCTTTGGACAGGGTTGGTTTAACAGTCGTTCCAGATTCATACTTCCACCGCGCTGGGGCAGTTTACCCTTACGACGTTGCATATTGCCCTGCACATTGGTGTTAGCCACAAAATCTGAATTATATGTTTTGCGCTTACCATTGTTCCCATAGCTCCCTTGGTTGTGCTGTTGTCCCTTCGCACCGCCGTTCTTCTTTCCCTTCTCCGGTTTCTCCTCATCAGAATCGGGATCCTTGGTATTATCAGAATCGGCATATTTAACCAAGGCTGCCATGAGTGTTCCCATGTCATTGCAGTGGCGCTTGAGCCGTCCCAACTTCATCTTCAGTGACTTAAACCGGCAATTACGCTCCAATGTTAGGATCGCCGTGCCAGCCGTAATGCGGTCCGACGAATGTAAGACTTCTGAAACCCGGCGTACCCAATGAGTTGTTGACTCGTTCTCTCCTTGGACACATGCATCTAGATCCACAATGGACAGGGTTGTTTGCATGTGTCCTTGAAGTTTTCTATAAACCGGGCCTTCAATTGGTCCCATGATCCGATGGAGTTGGCGGGCAAGCTCTTTAACCATGTGCGGGTTGTTCCTTCCAACATCATGGTGAAGTATTTTGCACATGCCGCTTCATCCACATCCAGCATCTCCATTGCCATCTCCTAACTTTCAACCCACGCCTCAGGAGGTAGATCGGCGGTATAATTAGGCACCTTACATGGACCCTTGAAATCCTTGGGCAATCGCACATTATGGAGAGCCGGGATGAGACACGGCACTCCCCAGGAGCTGAAGGCAAGCCCGGTCCCTCGTTCTACTGACGCCGCTGGCTGAGCTGGGGCGGGTTGATGATGACCCGCGCGCTGTGCTGCTAATGCGGCCTCCCTTCGCGCTCTGCCATTATCCACCACATCATGAGCATTCGTCCCACCGCGCGCCGGATTGGGCCATTGAGGAGCATTACGGCGCTGCGCACTGCTGGACACCTCCGGTTCATCTATGTGTCTGCTCACTACTAGGAAAAGGGCTATAGATAGGATTGATACTAATGGCACACCAGGTAAGCAGTGCGCCACTACTGTATACTAATGGCGCATCGGTTGGAGGTGCGCCATTAGTAAGGAAGACACTAATGGTGCACCAGGCACACGGTGCGCCACTAGTATTGATTTTTTTTTCATTTTTCCATACATTCTAATGGCGCATGACGCCAAAGTGCGCCATTACTAGTTCTAACAAGTAATGGCGCACCTTGTAAACAGTGCGCCATTAGTATATTTTTTTTTACTTTTTTGCAAAACTGCTAATGGCGCACCGTGTATATTTTCATGGACACTTTTTGATCTCGATCTCGATCCCACCCGCACCCTCCCCCGCTAGCTCCACCGCCGCCGACGACCCACCGCAACTCTCCCCCGCTCCACCGCCGCCGACGAGCACCCGGCCCCCGCACCTCCCCACTCCACACCGCCAACGGGCACACCCCGCACCCTCCCCCGCTCCACCACCGCCGCCGATGATATTTTCAAGTAACAAATTTGAACATATTTTCTAAAAAATTATTACTGTTTTTATAAAAAATATTACTGTTATGATTTAAACAAGTTTGAACATATTTAAACACAAATAAATATCAAACAGGATTTAAAATGCATAAAAAAAATTGGGGAGCCTGGGAATCGAACCGAGGACCTCTTGGTGTGTGTGCTGCATACTGACCAGTCGGGCTAGTGGGCTGGTTCTTTTTTATCTCGATCTCGATCCCACCCGCGCCCTCCCCCGCTAGCTCCACCGCCGCCGACGACCCACCGCAACCCTCCCCCGCTCCACCGCCGCCGACGAGCACCCGGCCTCAAGACCTCCCCGCTCCACCACCGCCAACGGCACCCCTGCACCTTCCCCGCTCCACCGCCCGCCCGATGATATTTTCAAGTAACAACTTTGAACATATTTTCTAAAAAATTATTACTGTTTTTATAAAAAAATATTACTGTTATGATTTAAACAAGGTTGAACATATTTAAACACAAATAAATATCAAACAGGATTTAAAATGCATAAAAAATATTGGGGAGCCTGGGAATCGAACCTAGGACCCCCTGATGTGTGTGCTGCGTACTGACCAGTCGGGCTAGTGGGCGGGTTCTATTGTATATAGGGTTAGGTGGTATATAAGACAAGTCGGGCTAGATTAAATTACTTATGGCGCACCCTTCTGTGGTGCGCCATTGATATGGATGTACTTATGGCGCACCCCCGGGTGGTACGCCATTGCTAAGCCTCCCACACAGTAAAACCCCCAATCCCCCATCCACACTCTAGTCCCTCCCGCCTCATCTCACCTGCCGTCCCGGCTGCACCCGACCACCCTCCGCCCGACCACCTCCCTCACCGTCCCCCCTCCGCCAAGGCCTCGCCGTCCCCCTCCACCATGCCCCGCTCAAGGCCCCTCCTCCCGAAAGGCTGACAGCTAGGGTTCCTAACCGCCGCCACGCTGCCCGCCCGCCCCTTGGCGCGCGCCACCGGCGAACCCTCCGCTGCCCCGCCTCGGTGCAGTGCCCCTCCAGCCAAGCTGCGCCCCGCCCGCCTCCTCCTCTCTTCTCCCGCGACCTCCCCTACCCCTCTCCACCGCCCGTGCCCTCGGCCACGCCCGCCTTCTCCCGAACCCTAGCTCCGCCCGGCGTCGTGGGCGACCACCTCGTCGGCCTCACCAGGCCGCAGCCCTCAAGCCCCACCCTGCCCTCGGCCTCGCCCTCTCCACTGGCGCCTTCCTCCGCCGCAGCTGGGCAAAGAAGAAGAAACAGCCGTGTAAAACTGACTAATCTCTTGTGTATTACTGTATTAATCTTGTTACTATTGTAGATACAGTAGTTTTATGTTGTTGTAGTTTTATGTTGCAGATACAATAGTTTTATGTTGCAGATACAATAGTTTTATGTTGCAGATACAGTAGTTTATTGTATTACTATAGTAGGAAATGTCTTATATTTCTAGTGAACGTACATGTCAGCTGCCATATCATTTGCTTTGGCCTGTATTTAGTGTTTTTATGATTTCTTGTTTTGATGTTACAATTTTGTTAGTTCCTAGATATTGCTGGTTTGTACTTAGAAAATATTCAAAGTTGATTACATTGTCTCTGCAGTTCAAAACGTTTTGTGTCAAGCTTCTAGGTTTTGTCACAGATAGTAATGCTTTGCTCATGTAGTTGCTGCATGGTCAAACAGATCATTATAGTTCTTTAGAAGTGGGCTTTTGTGTCCACCTGCCATGAATTTGTAGAGAGGTCAGCTGAATAAATTTGGTTACTCTGATCTCGCAACAATAATGATTAACTTTTGTATATATAGATACTCCTACAATAGGTATAAAAAAGATACCCCTACAGTACTTATTTTAGTCAATTACAAATATAAACTGCATTTGGATCATCATTCTTTCATGTACATGATAGACTATGCCATGTAGAGTAATGAGTTTCATTTGATTCCATGCTCACAACAATTGAATGTAATCGATCCTCTTTGTTTCATGTACATGAAGTATTTCAACTTGTTTGTCTGCATAAAGCATTGGTTTAATTTTCTAGGCTAATTCAACTTGTTGTGCATGATGTAGGAAAGTGAACCAATAAAATTGTTTATTATTGAACCAAATGTTCTTAGTGTTTCAAAGGATTTGTAAATCTGTGGGCTTGCCCACTAATCAAATACCATTTTAGGGACCTTCATTTCTAACTTGTCCAACAAAAGCATGGAACTAGGAAACTAAACAACCCCCATTAGAAGATCCTGAAATATATGCTCCAGCTAGTTGTCAAGTTCCCTCTTATTCTGTGTTATAGATGCAGAGATCTTAGAAGGAAAAGCAAGCCCAAATACAAGCTAACTTAATTGCTGGCTACAGCAGACAAAGGCAGCAGCAAGAACACCTCCAAGGTGAGAAATATGTTCCTATTTATCTTTTTTGCTCAAGTTCTTCATTACATCATATAATATAGAGAAGTGCAGATCAAGTGGTGCAATCATATACATCTGCCACTTAAGTCATCCTTCCCTTTAAGCAGAGTGATGCCTTTCGATGTCACACAATAATGTTTGTTGCAAGAACATTCTACTCTTAGTGTTCGTTTGTTTACTGCATAAAAATATATAGTTTTGCTGCTGTTATGCCTATATTCACTGCTGCTGTTGCTGTACTTGTGATGATGTTGTAGGTACCCCGAGAGGCCCTTGAGTTTGCCGGAATGTCGATTAATTTCCGTTCCGACAAATTCGGGTACTCCATATGTCATATTTTCAGCAAAGGTAATGCTGAAATTTTTCGTGAATTTTAGCATTACTTTGCTAAAAATAGGACATATGCATGTTTTATGATCTGTTGTAAGGTTACTAATTGGTCTCTTCTGCTGCTTATCAGAGATGGCGGGAAGCAGCCACCGCCGCTCTGCGACACCGCAGTACGAGTTGGATGCTTCCGAGTTCTTCACTATCATACTTGAGACTTCATCCATGACGCAAGTATATAAAACGAGAGAGCTCCCCTTCACCCATCTCATTATGATATCTATTGTTTGTTACATCACTCATTGTCACAAACTGCAGAGGCTGCCTGACAGTTTTATGAACATGCTGATGGGTGAAGATCCGCCAAATAATGTGAAGCTGCGACAGGCCGGCAGCGGGATTCACAGGCAGTGGGATGTGGAGTTGGTGATCAAGAAGGGCCACATGTACTTGTCTCGTGGGTGGGAGAAGTTCTACCGTGCCTACGACATGCGGCTGGGGTGCTTCCTTCTCTTCAGGTACGACGACGATGCCACCATGCTCATCGTGAAGGTGTTCAACACGACTATGTGTCGCATGCGCTCTGTTGGCGATGATGATGCCAGACGTTCGCCTCTTCTTATTCCTCTACATTTGGCTTTGTCTCACATCGATTGTTAACGATCATTGTTGCATTTGGACAGGTAATGGGAGCAAGAAGCAGTATTAATCGGCAGCAGCGATTCTGGCAGCAACGATTCTGGCTGTAGCGAAAGAAGCAGCGATTCTGGCTGTAGCGAAAGCAGCAGCGATTCTGGCAGCAGCATAGACAACAAGAAGGATGATCCGGACTGGAGTGCGGGAGAAGAGGAGCAGAGTGGGGTTGAGGAGCTGCAGGATGACGATGGGCATCAGGCTGAGGATGACCTAGCGCTAGTGGTGGCTGACCAAGGGCAAGAGATGGTGGTGGCTGACCATGGGCAAGAGATGGAGGTGGCTAAGGATGACCTAGCGATGGTCGTGCCTGAAGGTGGCCTCGCGATGGTGGTGGTGCCTGACAATGACCACGCACCGGTGGTGGCGCCGGCGATCCCACAGCTGGGCGACATGACCACGCCAATTATGGTAGAAGACTACATCCCACTGGCTCCACTGCCTCCACCGCCTCGCCGCTCTAGGCGCATCTGGGAGAGGAAGGAGAAGAAGGAGAAGAACAATGCATGAGAACTGAACTTTGTCAGGTATGTCAGATCTCCAATAGGTTAGTTATCCAAAATGATATATATAAATATATATATATATATATATATATATATATATATATATATATATATATATATATATACTTAGTTACCTATGTTATCTCTAATATGCTTAGTTTCCTATAGGTTAGCTTCATTTTTACCTAAGTTGGCTCTAATATACTAACTTAGAGCTTATATGCTTAGTTTCCTATAGGTTAGCTCCAAAATAACTTATGTTAGCACAAAATGATCAAGTTTACATAATAAGCTTATAGTCTTTTTCTTATTCTTCTTCTTTTCCAAAATGAGATAGGTTAGCTTCATTTTACCTAAGTTGGCTCTAATATACTAACTTAGAGCTTATATGCTTAGTTTCCTATAGGTTAGCTCCAAAATAACTTATGTTAGCACAAAATGATCAAGTTTACATAATAAGCTTATAGTCTTCTTCTTATTCTTCTTCTTTTCCAAAACTCTTATTATTCTTCTTCTAGTGTTCTTCTTCTAGTATTCTTCTAGTCTTCTTCTTTTTCTTCTTCTAACTTCTTGTTTATCATTTTGCAGATTTGATTTAATTGACGGAAGCTTGCGTGGATGGAGTGCTTCTTTTCCATTTGTGTTTTTTATTTTGTATCAATGTGAAACTTTTGTGATTTGATGGATAACGGTGTTGGATGAACAATGTGAAACTTTTGTAATATGTAACGATGGAACTATGTGTTGGCTATGTATGTATATATGATGGAACTTCTTTGTTGGCTATGTATGTATATATGATGGAAATTGTGTGTTGGCTATGTATGTATATATGATGGAACTTGTGTGTTGGCTATGATTGTTATATGGATGCTTGTTGTATATATATCAGTTGGATATCTCATAGGTGAAATAGTGACTTGAGATTAAGGAAAAAAATTAAAAAAATTGTTACTAATGGCGCACTAACATGTCATGCGCCATTAGTATATAAGACACTAATGGCGCACTGTGGGCAAAACTAATGGCGCACTGCCAGGTGCACCATTAGTATACCATATACTAATGGCGCACCGGTGGTGCGCCATTAGTAAAAAATTCTAGTGGCGTGATACTAATGGCGCACTGGTAATGCGCCATTAGTAGGCAAAACCAGTGCGCCATTAGTAGGCCTTTTCCTAGTAGTGGCTATAACTTTTGCTCGGACGGGGGGTTGAATAAATTATGCCTCGGCTATAGGAATAAGCCTGCTGCTGCACAACAGCAGTTTGAAGAAGATCCCTGGCCCGCCGCGTCTCAACCGCCGCCAGCGAATCGCCCTCCACCGGTATAGCTGCCAGGCGAGATGTCGCAGCAATCATGTTATCCAAAGGGCTAGAAAAATGACCCGGCGGTGCCGATACGTATTGCGGCGGGTTGTAAGTTCGTCGAGGTGGGTCCGTTATCCGTGGTTGATCCGGAGCTGCCCCAGGTGCCACGGTCCGGTTTGCTGCTGCCGGATTACTCGGCCCAGCCCCGGCGTATTGAAGAGGTTCAGTCCTTCATAGACCGGCGGTAGACGAGACCGGTACTTCCTTCGCAGTACTTCGTTTGACGCGTTCTGATCCAACATAAGCCGGTAATTTTGCGCCTGGATCTGCTGTGACTGGGCATCTAAAGCGGCCCGTTCTTCAGCCATCCTAACTTCCTCAGCTGCCAGGTCTTCCTTAGCCTGTGTTATCTGGTCCTTTAGCTTGGTAACCTCCGCATTATGCTGATCCTGCGTCTCCTGGGTAACTGCCGTGGTTAACAAGGTCGCCCAGGCATCCAACAAACCGGAGATAACTTGAGCCGATCGGCGCGCCGGGCCTCCTGTCGCGGCTGCTGATCCGGACGTCATTGATGCTGTAGATGAAGATTGCAAGGTGGGCTGTGTTCCGGCCATGAAGACTGCAACCCGGTTCGGTGGTTCAAAGGGGTCCGGAATACTATTGCCATCGAAATAGCCCCCAATCCGGCCATCTTGCAATTGGTACAATGACTTCGGTTTCACCAAAGGGACGACTCGCCATCTGAGTAGATGGTCGTCTCACCATCGGACACCGGTTCATATTTCGCATCATGGATGAATCCTACGAACGCACGCTTTATGGCAGGCTGAACCCGGGCAGGACTCGCACGCTGAGCCGTTTCGACGAGGTCGGTGAAGATGTCCGGCTCAGGGCCCGGTTCGCTGATCTTGCTGATGAAAACGTGAATTCCGCCAAAGGGGACCCGGTATCCGTACTCGATTGAGCCGGTCTCGAGGCCCCATCCTGCATCGTCGATGGAGAGCTTGCCGCGACGACTCTTGGTTATTCGGCCAACCACGTACCCCTTGAGTCCTTTAAAGCTGCCCTTCAAGAACTCGAAACCATCGTGCGATAGCCCCACGGTGGGCGCCAACTGTCGTGGAAATATCACGTTAGATGTCCTCATGGAAGGACTTAGTTGTGGAGCCATCGCAACGAGATTAACTTGAAGGGGTTAAACCGGACAAGGGACACGAGAGTTTTATACTAGTTCGGCCCCTTACGATGAAGGTGAAAGCCTACGTCTAGTTGTGATGGAATTGATTGGGTTTCGATGACCACGGAGCGAAAACGCTTTGCCTGAGTCTCGAGTTGTTGTTTCTTGTCCCTGAACCGCCGCCGGGTCGTCCTTTTATATACACAGGTTGACGCCCGGACGGTTTACAGAGTCCCGAGGCTGGCTCATACAAGTGTCCGGCTCGGTCTCTCCCTTTCCCTAACTTACAATACAAGTTATACAACTACGACGGTTTACCACTATGGGCCCTAATCCGCCTCTGGGCTCTGGGCCTCTAAGCCTTATCAGTAAAGCGCCATCTTCTTTGTCTTCATGGGCTTCAGTATAGTTGTGCGTGAACCGGCCCCTCCTGGGCGGTTTATACTCAATAGTTATATCCTGAACACTACGTCTATAGCTACTCACCGGCAACAACTCCAGTCAACAATGTCCATGTCGTCACTAGTGCCCGCCCACTCCCGCTGTGACTGCGGGGGAAATAGGGGAGAGAGAATAAAGGCACTAGAAGGGCATGCAGTCACCCCCTAGGTGCCGACCCATCGAGATGTAGTTGATGATAGTGCAAAGGAGAAGATGAGAGAAGCACAAGACTTCAAATTCAGTCGCAGTCATTCGCTTTACCCTCGTTACGACTTAGGGGGAATGTTAGAAGTATAATTTTGTTCGAATATAGAGATAAGGAGATAGATATCGAATAGGTTTACACATGTATTACTTGTATTGTATTCTAAGTCTCTACCTCCACCATGTACTTCTATATATACCTCATATATGGGTCAGATCAATACAACAACACAACAACACAAATATTAGTCACCCTATAATTTCAACATGGATGGCAGAGCGCGGGGAGTATTGAAAGGTCGTTGTGGGCTAGCTGACAAGGTTCCTCACACATCTTGTCTCCTTTTCCACGTTGGATAACATGCGGGAGCGGACCAGCACCCACCTCATCACCAAGGAGCCCGCACATGTGCCCGACCACGCGCCTCCTCTCAGTGTACCGCCCCCGATCCCTGGGATCCCGAGCTCCACCATGGTCGATAGCACCTAGCCTCGCTCAGACCTGACTAACCACTTAGAGGAACCCCTTTGAATTCTTCTGCCTCCCCAACTTCCCTCGTCCTCGTTTCTCCCACGACCTCATCATCGGCCCCATGCGTCTTCCCCATCCTTCCTCCCCCGGCAGCTCCGTCCACCTACCTCATGTCGACCATCGATACAGGCTCCTCCCCTCAACTCTCTCAAAAGAAACAAGGCTCTTATCCCCGCAACCCCTCCCTTCCCCGTCAATTCAGGAAATGGCCGCCCAAGCTCCCTCCATGAGGACCGTGGCCGAAGCTGCACGAATCAGGCCAGTGTCCTCACAGTCACACACCCTCCATCTCCCCCTGCTACCCATGGCAGCAAGCACCAGCAGCAGCGGCGGTGAGAAGCCGAGCGCTTTGCAGGAAGGGAGTGTGGGGGTGTTCGGGAGGAGGCATGTGGAGGCAAGCCCGAGTGAGGGCGGGCTGCGCCATTACTGAGTAGACCAGTCAAACGTGTCTATCTGTCATTTTTTTGTCCAAGTGAGCTTCTGATGAATGGGACTTACATGTCATAATCATCATCAAAATGACCTAAGCCGCCGATCAGTGCTTTTTGTAAAACATTAGACTGAGAATTAGTGGTTTTGCACTAAAGTTCTAAATTTGTGTTTCTACGAAGCTAGCGCATAGTGTGGTGATTTTCTGCAATTAACTCTAACTTTTCAGACCAACTAACTCACTACTGTCCAGGAGATGCGTTATGCATCAAACCTTTTCAGACCTAATCTATCTCTCAGTTTTACTGCGTGAGGACGAGGAACCAAAATATATATGGTGTTCTTACAGCATCAAAACTTGGAGCCCCCGTATACCCAAAATAGTTCAGGGTGCCGGCCAGGTTAGTGCCCGGATTGGAAATTGGCTACCAACCGGACCTGGTAAATGCAGCCTAAACGCCTGGGCTGACCATACCCCGCCGATGTATGAAGCAGATATGGGACGCCCGGATGCGCTCACATGTGTCCGCCATGTTGGATACGACCCATAATGGACCACCCAACCCAACATATATTTGTTCGTATCTACATCCCAGATCGAACCCAAGAACTCCACTCCACCCCAAGCTATTGCTCGGCGATCACCGGCCTTCTTCGGCATGACGCATTGCAGATCCGACTCCGAGATCTCGCGATCCGTCGGCTGGGACCTCGTCCCATGTTGGGACGAGGAGGAGTTGGTTGTACGGTTGACCCTCCGATGTTCTCGGGAGGAAATCCTAGCTCCAGAGTCAGAGTCGCTCCGACGCGAGGCGTTCGGCAGGTTCCACCTCCCGCTTGTATCCGACAGCGTGGGGTGGCTCGAGGCGGTTGAACGCGGTCTCGCCGGATGCGACCACCATCTGCCGGCGGGCAACCCTAGGGTGATGACACAACATGAGCGGTGGCGCCTCGTCCCCGTTGCGTTGGGCCATGAGTCTGAGGTCAACGCCAGCCTGCGTCAAGCCCCAACCGTTGTGGAGGATGAAGGTGCAGCAAGCCCCGAAAGCTCTTGAAGTCGAGGCCGCGGAGGCGGGGGCGCACACCGCCTTGGACTGGAACGATGAGTCCTTGCTCAATGTCTGCATCCTCAAGATGCGGCAAAGCAGGAGGGCACACACCCTCGTAAGCGAGCAAAGCCAGGTGTTCTCGTGTCATGGCCACCCCCAAAGAGGAGAAGGAGGCTTCCGACATATCAGACTACTCCGACGGTGAGTAGATCCGCCTCGATTCGTTTTGCATCTTCGAGCACTGTTTCCACAACGAAGACAAGTGCAAGGGCAAGAACAAGGATGGCCGTGTACGAACTTTCTCCATTGTCATATCATGCCTAGTTAGTATAACATGTTTTAATTTACATTGCATGCCATTAGTATGGTTTTGGGTATTTGCTTTGAGGAACACGTCTAGGGACGCAGACTTTTGAGGGTTGACTGGCCATTGGACGTGGCGCATTGGAGTGCGGATTGCCCATGTTGCTCTTAGCGAGTACTACCTCCGTCCTGGTTTACAAGTTTTCATTGAAGTATTTTGCATCAAAATTTAACCACATATTTAACAAAAAATATATTAATGCATGTGATTTAAAATTATATTGAATTTGTATTTGAATGTAGTGGATATTATTTTTGCTATGTACAATATATATTTTATTAGTTAAAATCATGGTCCAAATAGATGCAGAATATGAGGGGAACTAGTAAATCAGAAGAGAGGCAGTAGTGGAATGATTCAGGCCTGTTCTTCATTAACTTGACTGTGAACACTTCATTAATTTGACCGTGAACCCCAGAACTGACAAGTAATAGTACAGGATAATATGCATGCATATTACAGGCATGCAGCTCACTCACAACAGCAAGCCACAGACATGCGGAAGTACGTATACTTACGTACACCAAGCGCCACAATTTATGGCATCACAACAAAACCACAGAGCATACCCTGCGGACCGATCGAACAGATCATACATAGGAAGTAGGGACAGCAACTTTACTGCGTGTGTACGTCTGCCGTATTAGTCGGCGATCAGCACGGGCTGGCCTCG
Organism: Aegilops bicornis; assembly: GCA_021605145.1. Lineage (NCBI taxonomy): Eukaryota > Viridiplantae > Streptophyta > Magnoliopsida > Poales > Poaceae > Aegilops > Aegilops bicornis. The sequence continues at coordinate 33,166,419 of CM038671.1, read as the reverse complement.
ACGACCTCGATGGCCACGGCCGGCTCGGGCATGGTCACGGGGACGGCGGCGCCGACCCTGGGCACGGTGACGGTGAGCTGTGCGCCGCCGTCGTCCATGGCGGCCCTGACCTGGCCCAGGGCGGCGTCCTCGGGGAGCTGGAACCTGCCGAAGAAGGTGGCGCTGCTGCGCTCGACGTGGTGGCGCGTGTCGCTCCTGGCCTCCCTCCTCAGGCACCGCTCGCCGGCGATGACCAGCACCTTGCCGTCCTCCTCCACCTCCACCTTGACCTCCTCCTTGGTGACGCCCGCGGGGAGCCTGGCGCTGAACACGTAGGCGTCCGCCGTCTCCCGGCTCTCGATGTAGGTGTCGGCGAAGGCCGTGGTGTCGCTGGCCAGCCACGCGTCGGCGCCGCTGGTCGCCGTCGTGCCGAAGATGGTGCCGAAGGGGTTCCACGAGTCCAGGGCCAGCGTGTCGAAGAACCTCACCAACGACATCCTCCTCTCGTTTACCTAGCTTGGAAAAAATATGTATGTAGCTGTGTACCAAATGCTATCTAGCTAGCTTGTTTCCTTTTGTGAGTGCTTGGAGCTGTCTAATGGCGAGGCACCGGCTATATATGGACGACTTAAGTATACACCAGCCACCTACTTTGCCTTGCGCCTTCCTGCGGACCCGCGCCTGTCTCTGTAGCTTGAGTTATCCTTGCGCTTGCGGCAGTGACGTGAAGTGAAGGGGTCCATTTCGTTGGTTTGCGCATGGACTCACATGGGACGATCACGAAAGCACACACGAGAAATCCCAGCAACGGTGAAAGCAGACCCGATGCACCTAAAATCGCATTGAAAGTTATGCAAAAAAAGAAATACTTTACAGGGCCATTTTAGGCAGAAAAATATCGCACGTGAAGCAACAAAAGATGGGTTACAAAACGGTCCCTCCCGTGCACAACTTTTCCGGACCGTTCCGACGGCGACGTTGTCCGAATTATTTGTTGGCATATCCTCGTCGCCTCGCTACGGATGACTCGTCACGGGTGTGGGGCGACGTGTCGCGCGGTCGACGTCGTCGAGCTATGGCCTGGATGTGTAATCCGTTCACACTCTTTCTCACTCACATGTTGTTGTTCACAGTATGTTCACTCAACGTGTCGCGCGATTCCACGATGACAAGCAGATCGCGTCGTCTCCAAGGACGGCCACGTATGTATATATACCCTTAATTGATCAGCGTCTTTTGTAATCTCGATCGACGTTGTGGTAACGATGGCCCAACAAATTTCCCAAAAAAAAAAAAAAAAAACGATGGCTCAACAGTTGTGCTCCTTGGTGTGGTCTGCGTATTCCTTAGTGGTTCTACGCAAGATTCGTGCCTCTAGCTAGGGACAATGTTACATGGACAGGTCGTCACTGGGACTTAATCATTTTTTCTTACTGTGGAGGTGCAGGTGACTCGACGATGTTCTTGTTAATTAATTTGTGATTTGGAAAAGGAAGCTTTTCATTAATTCTCTGCGCCGTACCAAAGCCTCTGCGTCACCAGATTTCCACTTATCAACCTTGTTGTCGCATGAGTTCACTTGCTCAGCAGCAGTGGGATTAGACGTTGAGTTTGACTGCAGGACGTGTCTGCTGAAGTATTAGAGCTGCAGTCAAAATATAGTCCAATCCATAGACTCTCGAGCACTTTCCTAATCTACAACCGGACTAATCCGGCCTCTCAAACGCCTGCGGACGAACGCGTCCGCGGTCATAGCATTGACAGGGCGCCCCTCAAATAATGTAGTCCACATTCATACAAACTTATGCAACTACGGCCGATGCGCACACATTATCCGGCTACTCAATCACTGTTAACTAAACATGCCATCATACTATCAAAATTTGGCATTTTGGTTATGGTGAAGTTCATCCACGGCTGCTCTGGCCCATCCAGGCACCCTTGGTGTTCTTCTCGCGAAAGTGCCGGTCAAAGACGCAATATGGACCGAGCCGGATCTGCTCGTCGCCGGAGTTGTTCTCGCCATCACTGTCCACCTTCTCCTCCTTCGATGGTAGTCCGTCCATGGCACGGACAGACCGATTTTGCTCTCGGACGACGGCGTGCGTGTTCCTCCACTTCCTCCTCTGCGGCCGCCCGCGGCGCCGCTGCCATTTCCACCGCCATACGGGCCTCGGCGACCCTTATCCTCTCTTTCCCACGACGGGCCGCTTGTTCCCGGTGGGACTCATACTCTACCCGACCGGTGATGGGGAAGGAGAGGTGTTCTAGCTGCCGGGACCGCGAGGATCCAGCACTAGAGGACCCGAGCGCCCGGTTAGCCGACATTATGGAGTCGCGGCGGACAAATCCGTCTGTAGGTCGGGTGCTGTCCTCCCGGGAGCGGCGGTCTGCCATTGCCTCCTCCAACCCGCACGGAAGACACCCCGATCGACGGATTTGGAGTGGTCAGAGTCTGATCCGTTGCATGCCATGCCGGAGATGACCGGGAACCGCCAGAGATGAATTCGGCTGGCAGAGAGGAGTGGGATGAAGTGGCTAGGGTTTGCTCCGAAACGGGACAGTGAACATGAAAATTTGAGTTAGGCCAACTCCACCGCGCGACCCTATCCTGTCCGGCCCCGTCCGTTTAGGGTAAAAGGGACAAAAGAGGCGGCCCAGCGGGCGGCCTCAAACGGACAAATGTCCGGATTCCGTCCGTTTTTTACCCATCCCCGACCCAAACTTGCGCTCGGTTTGGGGTGAAACGGACGCACGCCCTTGTCCCCCCGTGGCCCGCCTGTCGGGGACACTAGCAGTCCCTCCGCTCCCAATGCTTCACCCTCTCTTCCCGCCCCGCCCCGCCGCCGCCTCTATTCTCTGGCCGCCTCCTCACCGCGCAGCCCCGCGCCGTCCATACCAAACTACGTCTCGACATGGCCGCCACCACGCCCGCGCTTTCGTCGTAGTTTTGGTCGTCTATCGGGGGAAGTTTGGCCGTCGCCGTCCTTGCCAGTGGCGGAGGGGACACGGCCGCCGGCGACGGACCAAGGCGGATTCCGACGAGAGCTCCAGAGCGGCCAGTAGCCGGCCGGCAACCATCCCTGCTGCGTCGAGGTGATCATCGCGGCCTCTTCGCCACCATGACCGGAAGGTGTTTGACTTTTTTCCATCAAAGGTATGGACAGTGGAGATGAGTTTTTCTTTCATCACTTCCTTTGTTCGTCGGACGATTCGTCGTCGGATGATGAAGATCTTGTGGTGGCTGCACTGGTCGTTCACGACCATATTCAACGGCAGCTTCCTCGGTACAGGGGGTCACTCCCTGGCCGTGCTCCCAACCTGAACCGCAACAGGGAGAGAGGCCACGCCCTGCTTTATGCCGATTACTTTGCCAACACCCCGCTCTTCAAGCAGGATAAATTTCGTCGCCGTTTTCGTATGGCAAGGCATGTGTTCAATCGTATCCGAGAGGGAGTGGTTGCTCATGACCCATACTTCGAGTGCAAGACGGATGCCCTTGGCAAGCTTGGGTTCTCCTCTTATCAGAAATGCACCGCGGCCATCTGCATGCTTGCATATGGTATTTCAGGCGATCTAGTGGACGAGTATGTGCGTATGAGTGAGACAACATGTCTGATGTCAATGTACAAGTTTTGCCAGGCCGTGATCGAGGTGTTTGGCCCAGAGTACTTGAGACAGCCAACTGTCGCTGATACAGAGAGATTGTTGGCGACCAACACAGCTAGAGGCTTTCCAGGCATGCTTGGCAGCATAGATTGTATGCATTGGGAGTGGAAGAACTGTCCATTTGCTTGGCAGGGCCAGTACAAGGGGCATGTTAACGGGTGCACTGTCATATTAGAAGCGGTGGCATCGCAAGATCTTTGGATATGGCATTCTTTTTTCGGCATGGCAGGTTCTCACAATGATATCAACGTGCTGCAACGCTCTCCAGTCTTCGCAAGGCTTGCAGAAGGCCACTCTCCACCTGTCAACTTTGAGATCAACGGCCACCAGTACAACAAGGGATACTATCTAGCAGATGGTATATATCCTCAATGGTCAACTTTTGTGAAGACAATCTCGAAACCCCAAGGTGAGAAGAGAAAGAGATTTGCCCAAATGCAAGAGAGTGTTAGAAAGGATGTGGAACGTGCTTTTGGTGTGTTTCAATCCCGGTGGGGTATCGTTTGAAACCCTGCACTGTCATGGGATGAAAGGAAGCTTTGGGAGGTGATGACTGCTTGTGTGATTATGCACAACATGATCGTCGAGGACGAGCGTGATGAGAGTATCTTCGACCAAGGATTTGATTATTAAGGTGAAAATATTGAGCCCCTGCACCAAGACTCGGCCACATTTGAACAGTTTGTCCAATTCCACCGTGAGATGCGTGATTGGCACACTCATTTGAATCTTCAAAATGACTTGGTTGAGCACGTCTGGGATCACATTGGCAACCAATAGATGTATTGGTCCAATTTAGGTTCAGTCAAGACAATTTCGATTTGGTTGTAAAACTATTTTATTAAAGACAATTTCAGTTGAGTTGTAAAACTATTTTAATTTTCAGAAAAATATTTGGGTTGGAAACTAGTTTTGATGCAATTTGGGCATTTTTGGCCCTGATGGACATGATGGGCAAATGGATGCGCGTAGCGTTACACACGGCCACCGCGATCCCGTAATACACGAATTCCCCAAATCACTACCCAAACGGACAGAATCCGGACAAAACGGACGTCCGTTTGGGGTCGTGCGGTGAAGTTGGCCTTTTACAAACGGTCCCTCCCCGGCAGCCGGCACAACTTTTCTGGGCCAGTCCGATCGGGACGTCGCCCAAATTTGTTCGCGTATCTTCGTCACCCTCGCTGGGGATGCTAGCTAGGCTTCGCGACTCACCGGAAGGTGGCCACCGTACGCATGACTCGTCACGGGTGTGGGGCAACATGTCGCACGGTCGACGTCGTCGAGTTAAGGGCTCGACGACGATCCGTTCACACTCTTTCTCACTCACACTTTGTTGTTGTGTCATCGACGTCTGCAGGGTCGGCCACGTATGTACGTGCGGCACCCTTACTGTGGAGGTGTAGGTGACTCGTCGATGTTCTTGTTAATTAATTTGTGACTTTGGAAAAGGAAGCTTTTCATTTACTCTCTGCGCCGTACCAAAGCCTCTGCGTCACCAGATTTAAATTTTTCAACCTTGTTGTCGCACTACAAGATTAGTCGTTGAGTTTGACTGGGCGACGTGTCTACTCAAGTACTCCCTCCGTTTCAAAAAACATGTCACGGACGCAGTTCATTGTTGATTTTGCAAAAAAAGCCCTTGTAGTTTTAAAATCGTCTGAAACAAGCCCCTCCGTCCCCTGTCTTCTTCCTCCGCCGTCGATAGGGGCCGGCGCTGCTGCCGCTTGTCTGCCCGTGCTGCCGCCAGAGCTCCTTCTCGTCAAGAGGAAGAAGGTACCGTAAGGAGTTGCTCCTCTGCTCCCTGTGCTGAATATGATCAGTGTACGGGAGTTGCTGCTCTGCTCCTGTTCGTCAGGAAGAACTGCTCTGCTCCTGTTCGTCAGGAAGAACTGCTCTGCTCCTGTTAACTGAATATGATTAGTGTTAATTGAATAAAAATCAGTAGATATCAGGGGGGGTGGAGGGAGCAAGCTAGAAATAATTTGCTCTGTGTCTTCTATCTTCTCAGGAAAGATGTTGTAGAAAACATAAAGAGGTGATGTGCCTAAATCTCCAAACACCACACCAAGGCTTTGGAAAGCTAGTTGTAGCATCAGAACTGTTGGGTAGGTCTGCACACACAAGAGGAGAAAACAGGGCAAAAGCAAAATTACTTATCATACTGTGGCTGTTCATTTTTCTTCAGAAGTTCAGAGTAAAGACACCAAATGACTCTGCATCTTAGGCAACATCTCAAAATCCTTGCATAAAGACAACTACCAGGGAGAATGTACTGCTGAAAAGAATGTGCTACGAAACACAAAATTGTGATCCTCAATGCTAAAGCCATGTTCTTAACACAGGACATTAATTTTGTATCCTATTAGCTAAGATTCAGATACAGAAACTGACAAATACTTGGATGATGATAGCAATCACCTTTTCTCTGTACATATTCCTCAGTCTCTCGGCCTCTGCGTCGATGGGCTGATCAAGGCTCTTTTCCAGCTCCCACATCGCCCCCTTGCCGGTGTCCTCATTTGTCGAAACGGTCTCCATGAAGTTCAGACTTCAGAGCAGTCAATCAACACCAAAAGTATGTCACAAACTGCAGGCATCAAGAAGTCAATCAGTCTAAATGTATTTGTCTTTCCCTCGTACAAACTCCAACAAAACACATGCTGATTGCTGCACAGAGTACATGACAACCAACGACAACATATCCCATTTTGATTACGAATCTAATCGAGAACATGTAATTTTGATAATTCAAGCAAATTAATTGAACCTATCTATGCTTGACATGGCACAGAAAAAATCAGTAGATGCAGAGCAATTATGATCTGAACAAACACTGTCTCTAGAACTGTTACTAGAGAAACTACTGTAAGTAGAGTAAAATTGGTGGTGAATGAAGGGGAAGAAACATGGGCCAGTTGGATTAATTTTAGTTATTTGAATTAATTTAAAACATTTGGATTTATTTGAATAATTTTGATTAAAACTGAATTTGTGCTAACTTACTTTGCAATTTAGGACAATATGGATCTGATCAACAATAGAAAAATAGAACATGTATTGTCAATACAGGTTTGGACTTGTACTCCAAATGAAGCAAAACTCTTACAAATTTTCAGTTTCAATATGGGATAGCAGTATAACATCAAGCAAAACTCTTGCAATTGTTCAGTTTCAATTTTCCTGCGAAGCAAGTGCCCTGTTTTACAGACTGTCAAAAAGTCATAGTACTCCAAATTAACTTCTGCTTAGTGCTAGAGCAGGTCTTCTAAGCTAAGATCCTAATTAACTTCTAAGTACCTACACATCATAAGATAGTAGTGGTGGTAATCCTTCTGCTAAATGCTAGAGCAGATCTTCTCAGCTAACAAAAGAATATGAGGTTTGCATGGTTTGTATGGTGGCTCCAGTAATAAAACTGTAGATATCTACTGATGATGATATCTCCTTGGGGCCCAGTGGTTCACAATATTACTTCTGCTAGATGTGATGTAACTAATCTTTATGCTTATAATCTTTGCCATTTTAGAAATGCACTAATTAAATTTCTAAAATGAAGCTATAGATATACAAGAGCCTGCTCGACATGTAGCTAGGTACTGTAGATATGATAGCTGAAGTTTCAGAACAGAGGAGAAGGAAAAAGTAGGAGTAGTCACTATAATTTCAGTTAACTGAAAACAACAACTCTGCAAGTTGAGGTTTAATTTACAGGAGTATCTTGAACTTTAAAAGTGCAGTCCTAACTTGAATATTTAAAATGCTATTGGGACAGTACTAATTTCAGAGTTCATAGTTCATGACTGAATTTAGAGACAATATAAATCTTACAGAAAACAAAATTGTTCAGAGATCGAATGCTTGCAAAACTGTTCAATTATCTGTGCAAAATTGTTCAGTTAAATGTGCAAATACTCCAAACTCTAAACTAGCAGAACTAGTCCGAATATTCCAACCAGAAAATGAACAGATTTTACACACATTCAGTGAAGTGGTTCAGAGATTCAGAAAGTTAAGAACATTTGAGTAACAGAGAAGATGGAGATGTAAACACTGACCAGCAATCCACATGTTGACGTGTTCATCTTGTTCTTGCACCGCTGCGTCATAGCAATAGCTGAATATTCATCTTGTTCTCTGTTCGCACTTCACGCTCTTGGGTATCGCCAAGAGACGCCTTCATCAAACAGAGAACTGAATCACTTCAGCGCAAATGAGGAAAATTTACAATAACAACGTAGGTGGCCGAGGTCCACGAGGGCGAAGCGCACGACGTACTTTCGAAGGCTTGCCCGCCGGCCGCCGGCGCTGAGTGCCGGACGCTGCCCTTGTACAGCCAAGACGGTGCCAGCGCTACCGGGCAGCGTGACGGTGAAAATCAGCTCCGTGAAGACGAAACTCTTCGACGTTGGCCGATCGGAGGATCTCGCCCTCGCTCGGGCCGACGGCAGCACCGTCGTCGTTGCCGATGGCGAGGACGACACCGGCTGCTCGTCGGCCTTAGGTTGTTGTTGGTGGTCCGGATCCGGCGCCTCGCCTCTCCGATGGCAATGGCCGAGCAGGCAGAGCGAGAGCCGGGGAAATCGAAGATCTTTTGAGGAAGGGAGCTTGGGGAGGAAGGGCGGCGGCGTAGCAGCAGGAGGCAGTGGCGGCGGAGAGCGGGGAGCAGGCTCTTTGTGGCGAGTAGGGCAGCTGCGGCGGGGAGCAGGAAGCAAGGGCGGGCGGAGAGAAGTAGCTGCTTCTGTCGGAGGAGGAGGACGAGGAGCGCGGGTTTAGTCGGGAGAAGCTATAGGGTTTTTTTGTAAAAATGCCGTCGCGACATGTTTTTCGGGACGGAGGGAGTACTAGAGCTGCAGCCAAAATATAGTCCAATATATTGACTCGAGAGCACTTTCCTAGCCACACGTGCATCTTCAGCCAAAGATGACGCCCCTGTTTTTCTCCACCGCCAACTGTGGATTGGTTGATTCTTAATGAAAACCGTACACCCGTGATTCACCTCGCCTCCCATTGCCACCAAAGTCAATACTGTACAGTACAATTCGCAGCGTGTAATAGGGCAGTCCTTAAAACCCTTTCTATCTACGGCAGCTACTCTCTGTCGTCGAGCGTTGTTTAACAGTCCGTGACTGGTTATTTTGCCTTGGCTTTTTATAAAAGTCGGGGTGGAAGGAAACCCCTTTTCGTCAAAAAAACAATTCGCAGCGTGCGTGCTATCACCGGATGCGCAGGTCTATTCTCCCTTTTAAGAAATATATGCCGACAAAAGTTTCAGGCCAAGCAAAAACTTCCGATCGCAACAGACATGTTGCAGACTAGTCGACGAGAAGTAACCATCGATCAACAGCAACCGCTACGTACTCATCCGGCAATTTCTTCCTCCTTAATCAACACGCAGTTCAAAGAGTGCTGTGGTGAAGTATACTTAGATAGGAGTACCACCGAGGAACGAGACTATAATCGCTATACCATTCTGCTCCTTATATTTTTGTTTACTTTCAATTCATTAATTCTCGTTCTTCACGTTGTCTTGATTAGCTTTATTTCTGCCTCTTTACTTATCATTGTTGTTGTTTTTGAGATACCTTACCAGGCTTGCCGCCTGGTGCCTCTTTACTTGATACTTTATTTATTTGTTTGTTTTGTTACTCTTTTTTTGCCAATACATGATTTTTAATTAAAACAAATTAATGTTTTTTCATTTGTATGATTTTTGTATAAACACTAGTAAATGCGTATGTGCGATGCACATTGACATTAGGGAGTAAATTAATTGCATGCTGATATAAGATGGTATATCAATTACCAGTTTTCCGTTGCCTGGCCTAGTGCTCCCAAACTTAAAAGGCTAACTATCTATTTTACGCGGGTCCAAGATGCACGGAAGAAGTAGCCAACATGCAAGAGTTACACCGGTCGGCGAGTAGCATTGTCGACAAAGTGGCGAGTAGATGCGTGCGCCGAGAATTCTAAACATCGGTGGCAGGGGACATCGGCCATAACTAAGGCCAGGGAGGACTGTCAAGGCCAATTGGGTGGGATGATGCGGTCATGCTCAAGAGGAGGCGAAGCGTCCAACATGCTAGGGGGCAGGGCGGCGACAATGTCAGCAGTAAGCGGTGGTGCAGCAGAGGTTGTGACCGTTGCGGGATGCATTCGCACGGGGCAAAGGAGAAAGACATGCGATTGGCAGCTCGTGCGTCTAGCAAGCCATGGAAAAAACCTATTTGTCTCTCATTGCTAAAAAGCGTCGGATCAATGCATAGGTGGAGTGCAAATAGGTGAGCCCATATTCATGCGGTTTCCCAGGGTTTTCATTTGGTTTTTTCACTTTCTCTTTTTCTTTTTCTTTTTATCTGTTAACTACATGAACAGTTATTAAAAATTATGAACATATTTAAACATTCAAGATTATTTTTGAAATAAAATATTCTTTTTCAAAATAAAATAATATTTTTAAATATGAGTTTCTTAAAAATTTCTGCAAAGATTACATATTTGTTAAACCTACCGACATAAACAAGTAACCTATTATTAGGAGTAAAACCGACAGAAAACTAGAAAAAAAAGAGAAAGAAAATTGGGAGCGATTTAAATACCACATGGCTCTAGACGCAAACCGTCCATGTGCGTCTTGCGTTTCTAAAAATAAATAAATAAAACCCATGTGCATCTTTCCAACAATACGGCGAGTGACATATATGAGGACTCAGATGCCATATTACAACGAATCGAAGCTGCAAGCTGCTATGCGACACTATGTGTCTCAAAATAACAGGATGCCGAGAGTTGGTTTTCTAGTGATTTTGTATGGTGTTTTTGGTTTTGCAGGTTTTCACTTTTCCCCATGAAAACGTAAATATTTATTCATTTTAAAACTAAAAAATACAAAATTTTCCACATTTCGCAAAAGAAAAACTGTAATTTTTTTAAGAAAATAGTCGACATTTTATGAAAATTTCAAGAGGATTATTAGAAATTATAATATTTTAAATAGAAAGATGAAGTGAAAATAAAAAAAGAAAAGAAAAATAATGATAAAGTAAAACGGAAAAGAACAGACAATAGAACACTGATGGACGAAAAAGGAAAAAGAAAACGTTTGGCGGAACCAACACAAGGAAAAAATGAGCAGAATTTTTCTCTACCATAAATCACTTTCAACCATTAACTTCAATTGGTACTGGTCCATTTTTAAATTTTTTTAGTGGAGGTCGTGGTCCAGCTAATACACCCACTGAAGGTAAGAGGCAACAGGAAAGCCTAGAAGTGAAGGAATCAGGCCAGTCAGAGGTAAATAAAATTCAAGCCCCGTGTTGTGGCCTTATGTGCCTGGGCCTATCTCCGCCCACAAGACAGGGTCAATTTTTTGTTTTTGCTCAAAAGAAAAAGGGTCAACTTGTTTCGTGTGCCTTTTGCAAACTGTGTGCATGCAAAACCCAATGATAGCAGAGGGTGTCTATGAGCTTGTTTATAGTAATTTTCAGGTGCCTTTTTCTGCTCGTTACATTGAGTGCTCAAGTTATAATAGATAAAGGGTTAACACAGTGGAATCCAAAAGAAAAATGTTGTGATTATTATCAGAAATAACTGGATCTATTATGCTACATGATGGAACAACTACTTCCGGAGATGCACAATTTAATGTGCATTTTTTTGCTACCGACAATGTAATGTGCTATATGTATGGTACTTCAGAGTAGTGATTAATTACAAATATCAAAATCCAGGTGGCATTTAATAACACAATCTCCACAAGATATTTCTCATGATGCTCAAAACAATAATGTGAGAAATATTATAAGAGCAAGAATGGATCCTCCGAGACTTTTGCCTCTATATAAATAACATAATAAGAAACATCACCCATAAAGAATATAGGGATAGGAGGAAAAGAATTAAGAAACCAGTCCTCATGGCACATATGGAGAACAACATACAGGCTATATGCTTGGTAGTTCTTCTGATGATGTCTAGCACTTTATGGTCATGTGAAGCAACTGCGAGAAACCAAGGTACACAACTTGGACACTCATATAATCTGAACTTATGCAATTTATAATGCATATCCTAATATGAACGGGATGCTATACTTTGTTGTTCAGAGGTACAACTGGATTGTGGACTTCATGTTCGCCTTTCCGAGCATGCCAGACACCAACGCCCAACAATGTTGCTATGTGCAAGATTAGCTGTGAATGGCGTGGTTATAGCTTTGAAGAAAGTTACTGTCACCGTAATATATCGTGTTGTTGCGCATGGTGAATGCTATGGAAATGATGGATACAATGTACTAATTTCATGTGCCAAAACCTTGTACTAGTAAGATATGGAAACTTACAATAAATTATACAAACTGATTTTGGCTCCCTATGCAACTCAATGAAATTATATAAATCTCGATTTAAGTTTCTGTAATTAAAAAAGTGATTTTCCTAATTCTCTATAGTCTTAGAATTTCATAGCGCCTAATAGACGTAATTGGTGAACCAACTTGAGATCCATGCAAGATTCTGTGATTTTTGGAACCCTGGAGTACTACTGCATTTTTGAAATAATGTGAACAAATTATGACACCACACTCAATACTATTCAAATATGTGTGAAGAAACTTGTGAATTTTTTCTGGCATTCATATATAAATTTATAAAACCGTTTTGAGTCAACTTTTAGTCAATTGAGAAATAGACGTCTCCTAAAGAAGGATGAACTTCGACCAATCAATTCAATTTTCCTAGAGCAGAATTATACTACACTCATGATTTTCTTTATAGATCTAGGATTGTTCGGGGTACAAGCAAAGATGGTGGCTGGAGAGGCCCTACATGATATCCAACCAATATCGCGTGCCCACCTTAGCATGGCTATGGGCCTCATGGTTAAAATGAATCTCTAAAATCATGTGAAAAATGATCGTCATAAATCAATCGTTATAGCACCAGGTAGGGTCCCTTCGTGATAGTGCTAATAAGTTGTTACAGTCCAATCACTCATGCGAAAAGGCCTCCAATGATGCAAAAGCATTCTCTCGAGGGCGATGCGCTGCACTACTCATGGTCGTATGGCCGCCAAACAATAGAGATGGTGTGGATGCTTCCCAATGGCTCATCCAGTAACCGACAACTTGTGGCTCACAGTAGCATACGGATTGTCGAAGCTAAATCCCGCCGATCCCTTGGTAGGGTATCCCAGCATAGTGATCAGGTCACAGGGAAAAGATGGCGTAGAGTTTATGTCGTGGTACCAAGTCTGATAGTAAGAATAGGGGGTACGTGTGAGGAGACGAGGTCCTAGCTACGGCGAGATTGTACACACGAGTTTATTTAGTTCAGCCCCTCTCAAGGAGGTAAAGCCCCACGCTTCGGTGGCCTCGAGGCCGCCGACCGAATATGGGTGTGTGTTACAAGGGTGCGAACCCTTGTCCTGCAGAGGGGGGTGGCTTATATAGAGTGCGCCAGACCCCGGCCGACCTCCATTACAGGGGGGTTCAATGTACATTAAGACATGTATGCTACATCGGTAACGCCAGCTATAAAGTGTATTCAATGATCTTAAAGACTACGGAGTGAACGCTCGACCGCTGTCATCCCGAGTGACTCTGTGTCTTCAGACCGAGTGGATTCCTCAGATGGTCGAATGACTCCATCTAGGTCGAGTGAAGTGGGGGTATCCGAGTGAGGTGACTGGTCGAGTGGATTGCACTCGGTGGCTTCAGTTGATACTTCCTGTTGTGCTTTTATGTCTTTGCTTCTAGGGTAGTGACCTTGGGTGGGGCGTATAGGTCAGGCCTATGACCCTACCCTAGGTCTATGGCGTCGTAATTAGCCCCCGAATGGATTGAGGTCCGAGTGGAAAGAAAGTTGAAGTTGAACCTGCCTTGATTCTTGTGCTTCAGAAGAACCCATAATCGATTGGAGGCCCATGTTGAAACTTCGCTTCATTTCATCGCCTTTGATCGATTCGTGGTTGTCGAGTGAACTTATGCTAGCACTCGCCGAGTGTTGTTACGATGCGTAAATCTTTGGCGCGATTGGTTACTACGGATCCCGGATCTCACGGATTCAAAAATTGGGAAGCGCGGAGGCGGAGCGCTACCGTAGTAAGCATGACGAAAAACAGGAGTGCCTCGATTTCGCTGGGCCGCCATTTTCGCCATGTACCGGCGCAGACTGTTCCGGATTTGACAGATTGCTCGGCCCACGATCGCCCACTCAAGTAGGCCCTTAAAAGGCGCCGGGGCCGAGGCGGCTCGTGACTGCACTCTCATTCCCTTCTTCCTTCTCCGCCTCCACCGTGATCTTCCTCCGCCTCGACGCTGCCGCCCGCCAAAGGCGCAGCCCGCCACCATGGTGAAGGATAAGACGGCAGCATTGGAGCATGCAAAAAAAGGCGATGGGGACGGCAAAGGGCAAGAATGAATCGGGGGTCGTCGTTGAGGTCTGCGCTGCCGCCGGGTTGGATTCAGGGAGATTGGATCCGATCTTTGCTCCGGTAGAGGATCTGGAAGAGCTGGCCGCCTCTGGTTTGATTGCTGCCGGGGCCGCGAGATTGCCGGAGGGGGGGACAGAGCCTTAGCCGCGGTCGGTTGAGTGTGTCCTTCTTGCTACCCATGTCGACCGTGGCTTCTCCCTTCCCCCGCATCCTTTTTTCCGGGGCTTCCTGAACTTTTTCGGTGCTCAGCTTCACCACCTCTCTCCCAACACCATCACGTATCTCGCTGCGTTAGTGTCCATGTGCGAGAACTTCTTGGGTTTTCAACCGCACTGGGGTCTCTTCAAACACATTTTCACAATTCGCTCCCAGATCATGAAGAAGGCGAATTCGATTGACAAGAGGACGCACGTGATCCAGATGCGCGGGGGTCTAGGGATCCAGATGAGGAAGAGGAGCACTTTTCCTACCATGACACTTGCCGAGTCAGTCAGGGGCTGTCAGTCGACCTAGTTCTACTGTCAGGATATTATGCACTTCGGTCACCGACCGTCTTCCCCTTTTTCCCTAGATCGTGCCCAACAGCCTTCTTCACTGACTGTGACCGCAGCGGAGAAAGTAGAGATGGACATGTTGGTCGAGAGGGTAGTCCAGTTGGTCCGTCAAGGTGTAACTGGCATGGATTTGTTGGAGGTGTTTCTCATTCGACATATCCAGCCGCTCCAAGCTCATGACCACTCGATGTGGATGTACTCGGGTGCCAATGACACCGCCTCGGGTTCACCCAGTGGAGGTTATAGACGAGACAAAGGGCCTCTGGATCAAGGGCATTACCGGGAACATGGATAACCCTGTGGGAGCCAGGAGAGTCGATCCATTCGACACTAACAACCCGCCGGACAAGGTCTCGATCCTTGCATATCGAAAGTGTACTTCAATCTGTCTTATAACCTGCTTCGAATCTGACCGATGTGTGATTAACTCTTTGCCTTGCAGTGTTTATACCGAGATGTATTCAATGCCAAATGGGGAGCAAGTCCAGAAGGAGTGGATAGCGCCAAGAAAGTGGTAAGTGGCAGTCCCCAAATGACGACGACGAGGAGGAGAGTGACGAGTCGGACGACGAAGGGGAGGAAGTCGACTCACCACCTCGCACCGAGCGCCGATCCAAGCAGCTCCATGATCCAGCGGGTGGGCCTGGCAAGACCGCGGCTCCGAGTACACAAGCGCATAAGCGCACTCGAACTTCGACTCCTGAGCCGTCAGAGAAGGTCGCCAAGCAGCCCAAGGTTGTCCCATCGAAGTCTCGGACGACCTTGCCCAAGATCAAGATGGACGCTCCTGCTGCTTGCGTGAGTGTTACTGCCTTTCTCGTGTTCTCTTGTTGGCTCAGACTCCTGCTCGACCGAGTGGATCTTGAACTTTTCAAGGCTGCAACTTCCGTGACCTCCATGGAAATTGACAAGGTTCCGGTGATGAGGAGACCGATGACGCGGGTACTTCCAAAGCTGGTACGATCTTGCCATCTTAATTTTGTTTTGTCGATCGGATTATCTGTCGATTGTACCCTTATGGTTGCCTTGTGTTGCAGCTCCGCGAGATGTCATTGAGCTTCCGGACGATGAGGAAGAAGTGTCCCTGAAAGACATGATAAGGAAGGGAAGAGCCTCAAGCAGGAGGACGACTGAGGGTCAGGTGCCTCAGTCGACATCGGCACCAGAGACGGTGGTCCAGTGATCTGGAGATCCAGCTCGGGCCAATGTTCTTTTGCCAATCTACTGCCGACCGATCGCCCTTCCGTGATCGATCGCTTAGGTTCGCCAAGGCCGCAGACAACTCCATGCTTCAGATCCTCGTGATCGCCCGACCGTATCATCATCGCCATCGCTTGCTCCATACCACACTCCAGACGACCCACCGAGTGTTGCCAGGGAAGCCCTTCTCTAGGCAAACCTTGTGATGGAGCAGATGAAGATGGTGCACGAGGCCACCAGTTGTTCATAATGCGAGCACCGCCTGCAGTCAATGTCAAGGTTAGTTGGTTTGCGATCGGTCTCTCGATTAGTGGTAGTTGCGATCGCTGTTTCATTGTCTCGAGGTGTCCTTGTATGAGCGCTTTGGAACCTTTTATGTGCATCTATCATGGGTCTGCGTCAAGATGCAATCACCACCGGGTGTTCTCGACTTAGTGTTGAATAGCCCTTCCACTTGAGTCGGCTGTGTTCGGGCCGAAAGTGCTCAACCAAGGGGCACGCAGAGTGCACCCATCGGGTGTAGTCTCGAGGCCGCCGCCGAAAGTGTTTGACGAGCGGGGTCTTTGTTTAATGTTACTTCATTGTTCTTTCACTCGGTTGAATAGCTCGATCCGAGTGGAACTGACCAGTGGGGCACGCCAAGTGCACCCACCGGGTGTAGTCCCCGAGACCGCGGGTCGATCGCTGGTAGTCACCGGGTCCGAGAATCTATTTTTTGTATACTCATGCTGGGCAGACCATGCCGATTGGAAACCGGACCAGTGGGGCACGCCAAGTGCACCCACTGGGTGTAGTCCCCGAGACTACTGTTGAATGTTTGATTCGGCGGTAGTCTTAGAGCAATTTTCGCTGTGATTGACTTTTGTTCCCGTCGATTGACATATCTTATTTGCCGGCCGCAGAAATCTTGTGATCTTGGAGCTCAATTTGCTGAACTGGAGAAGAAGCAGATCAGCCTCAACTTTGATGTGGAGGTGGCCAAGAAGAATCTCAAGAAGGCTCAGGACGAAGCAGCTACCATGGGAGGTAATAATTCATCGACTGTCCACCTTATGACTCTTTTTTTTTCTTTTAGCCTCTTGAACCGAGTGACTCCACTCGAACAGACAAAGGAGTGAAAACCGTCAACTCCAAGCTCGCTCTAAATAATGTTATTTCTTTAGAGAAAATGAAGCAGGCTCTAGAGAAGAAGGATCAAGACCTTGCCGCAGCCCAGAAGGAGGCGCGAGAGAAAATGGCACTTGCCGATAAGAAGCTGGCCTCATTCAACAAGTTGGAAGAGGAGAACTCTAAGTTGAAGACTGCCGTTACTGAAGCCAATCAGGAGGTCGCAAGGCTGAAGAAGGACAAGGAAAACTTGAATGACGAGGTTGGAAGTCTCAAGGCCAAGAAGGCTGAACTGGAGGCTTATCTAGGACAGCTTTGGTCGAGAAGCTAGTCTTGAAACTTGAAGGTATCTTATTTTGTCCGACTGATTTGTTGATGTCGACTGACACGTCTTGTTAAACCGTCGACTCACCGCTTTTCCGACTATGCAGAACTTTGTCAAGACTTCAAAGCAAAGACTGGGCGTGACGAGAGAGGTCTTGACCCCATAAACTCTGCTGTCAAAGATGACGTTGCGATGAGCGTGCTGCGATTGGAGTCTTGTCTGGACAATGCTGTGGATTATCTCGCTCGTCTGAAGGTGGCAATGTCGCGGATTGACGCTGAACTCTGGCCTCAAACGGAACTCCCAAAGGATTTTGAGTCTCTGATGACTCGACTTAAACAAATCCCTGGTCGAGTGCAGGAGTGGAAGAAATCATCTGCTCGCTGTGGCGCCGATGTTGCTCTGTCGTTGGTCCGGGTCCACTGCAAGGATGTCAAGGAAGACAAGCTGGCGGCTCTCAAGGTTGCCAATACTAAGAAGCTCAGATTCTAGTCCTTCATGGACACCTTCCTTGATGCCGCCACTCGTATCGCAGACAACATCGACCTTGACAGCTTTGTCGAGCCAACAAGTCCTCCTCCCGCCGAGTGAACAAACATTATGCTCCACCTTTATTTGCTTTGGAATGCCCCTTGGTTATGTAACCGTTAAACTCTTTCAGGCCTGATGCCTAAGCACTTCTGCCCGTGTTGCGGTTCTGAACTTTTGCGGGATTTATACGAACTTGGTTTTCTTTGAATATGATGGCTTTGCCTTTATCGCCTTTGAATGCCTTTCGATTCTGAGTGAAACTTGACCTTTTCACCTTTCGTCGAGTGGCTCTGACGATGTGTTCAATCGACACCTCGTTGTCCGCGGCGGATCAGATGGAGCGACGACGCTGTACTTGTGATGCAGCTCGACGTTGTGTTTAGTCGACACCTCGCCGCCCTTGCGCAGATCGAGATGGAGCGTGACGTTGTACTTGTGATGCATCTCGACGCTGTGTTTAGTCGACACCTCGCCGCCCTTGCCGATGGAGATGGAGCGACGCTGTACTTGTGATGCAGCTCTGACATTGTGTTCAGTCAACACCTCGTCGTCCTTGCCGATCAAGATGGAGCGTACGTTGTACTTGTGATGTAACTTAGAGGATCTTTGTGACTTAGGCGAGTACGGGGTCGCGGCTAAGCCTCCGAGTGGGAGGGTTGCTCTCTGCTCAGAGTGTTTTTTAACTTAGGCGAGTACGAGGTCGCTGCTAAGCCTCCGAGCGGGAGGATTACTCTTCACTCGGAGTGTTTTTAACTTAGGCAAGTACGGGGTCGCAGCTAAGCCCCCGAGTGGGAGGATTGCTCTCCACTCGGAATGTTTTTAACTTAGTTGAGTACGGGGTCGCAGCTAAGCCCAGAGTGGGAGGATTTCTCTTCAGTCGGAATGTTTTTAACTTAGGCTAGTACGGGGTCGCAGCTAAGCCCCCGAGTGGGAGGATTGCTCTCCACTCGGAATGTTTTTAACTTAGGCGCAGCACGGGATCCCAGCTAAGCCCCGAGTGGGAGGATTGCTGTCCACTGGAATGTTTTTAACTTAGGCTAGTACGGGTCGCAGTTAAGCCCCCGAGTGGGAGGATTGCTTCCACTCGGAATGTTTTTAACTTAGGCGTAGCACGGGATCCCAGCTAAGCCCCGAGTGGGAGGATTGCTGTCCACTCGAATGTTTTTAACTTAGGCGAGTACGGGATCGCAGCTAAGCCCCGAGTGGGAGGATTGCTCTCCACCTGCAGTGTTTTTAACTTAGGCTAGCACGGGATCACAGCTAAGCCCCGAGTTGGAGGATTGCTCTCCACTATGATTGTTTTTAACTTAGGCGAGTAAGGGGTCTCAGCTAAGCCCCCGAGTGGGAGGATTGCTCTCCACTCGGAGTGTTTTTAACTTAGGCGAGTATGGGGTCGCAGCTAAGCCCCCGAGTGGGAGGATTAATCTCCACTCGGAATGTTTTTAACTTAGGCGAGTACGGGGTCGCAGCTAAGCCCCCGAGTGGGAGGATTGCTCTCCACTCGAAATATTTTTAACTTAGGCGAATCGGGTTCGCGGTTAAGCCACCCACTGGGGGATTCGGACACAAATGATTACATGAAATCAATCATTAAGATACTGCAAAAATCTTGTCCTTGGTAAGCAAACCGAAGGACTTTTTATTACACTCGTCGATCCAAGTGATTTCAGGTATAGAAAGGGCGAAGCAGATTCATGCTCCACACGCTGCGGGCTCGGCCCATATTCTTGGCTACATTTTAGATGTGGTATGCTCCATTGTGAAGCACCTTGGTGATGATGAAGGACCTTCCCAAGCCGTAGCAAGCTTGTGAGGCCGCTTCGATCGACTCGAGCACAAGGTCCCCTTCCCGAACGCCGACCGACATTACGGGCATGGAATCGACGCAAATCTTGGCCGATAGATGGTCGATCGAATCAGAGCCATCTCGCTCCTCTTCCACGAGATCAACTGCGTCTCAAGGCCTACTTTGCTTCAGCTTCGAGAAGAGTTCCACCCGGGAGCATTGTGCAGCAAGTCACTCGGAAGCACAGCCTCGGCGCCAGACACTAGGGAAGAAAGTGGTTCGTTAGTCGACCGTTCAAGGCCGCTCAGCCCCATAGGACGGATGGTAACTCAGTCACCCAAGCTCCAGCAGTGTGCTTGAGGTCGCGCATCAGTCAGGATTTTAACCCTTGAAGGATTAGACCATTCACCCTTTCTGCTTTCCCATTCGACTACAGGTGTGCAACAGACGCATAGTCGACCCGAGTGCCTTGGGATGCACAGAACGCCTTGAACTCACTAGAATCAAAATTGGAGCCATTATCTGTGATAATGCTATGAGAAACTCCATATCTGAATATCAACTCCTTGATGAAACTGACGTCAGTGCTTGAGTCAAGTTTTTGATGGGCTTGGCTTCGATCCACTTAGTGAACTTGTTGACTGCTACGAGCAAATGAGTGAAACCACTTCTGCCGGTCTTGAAGGGTCCAACCAGATCCAACCCCCAGACTACAAACGGCCAGACAAGTGGAATAGTCTTCAAGGCAGACGCGGGCTTGTGAGACATGTTGGAGTAGAACTGGCAACCTGCGCACTTGTCAACTATATCTTTTGCCATCTTATTTGTCCGAGGCCAATAGTACCCCGCTCGGTATGCTTTGGCCATGATGGTCCGAGAGGACGCATGGTGACCACAGGTCCCCGATTGATATCGCTTAGGATCATTCGACCTTCTTCCGGGTGATGCAAAGATTGAGCCATCCTCGTGACACTTTCTCTCAGAAGCTGTCCTTTTATCACGGTGAAACTTTTGATTGACAAACTATCTGGCGAGCCTCATCCTCATCCTCTGGGAGCTCCTGCCTGAGTATGTACGTGATGTATGGTACCGTCCAATCGGGCGTGATCATCAAGACTTCCATGATCAAGTCGACCACAACTGGAACCTCAACTCACCGGAACGGTTGAACTTATCGGTTGCGGGGGCTCTTCCTTGAAGGGATCTTCTTGTACTGACGGGGTGTGGAGATGCTCCAAGAACACGTTGCTGGGGATAGGCTTCCGATTGGAACCTATCTTCTCCAGATTGTCAGCAGCTTGATTCTTGATTCGGGGTATGTGGTGGAGCTCTATGTTGGGGATCGTTGCAGAAATTAAAAAATTTCTACGCATCACCAAGATCAATCTATGGAGTAACTAGCAACGAGAGAGAGGGGAGTGCATCTTCATACCCTTGAAGATCGCGAGACGGAAGCATTGCAAGAACGCGGATGAAGGAGTTGTACTCGTAGCGATTCAGATCGCGGCGGATTCCGATCTAAGCGCCGAACAACGACACCTCCGCGTTCAACACACGTGCGGCCCGGTGACGTCTCCCGCACCTTGATCCAGCAAGGAGGAGGGAGGTGTTGAGGAAGATGGCTCCAACAGCAGCACGACGGTGTGGTGGTGATGGAGTGGCATTTCTCCAGCAGGGCTTCGCCAAGCTCACGTGGAGGAGGAGAGGTGTTGGGGAGAGGAGGGGCTGCGCCTTGGACGTGGTGCTGCAGCCCTCCCTCCACCCCTCTATTTATAGGGAGAAGGGGAAGGGTCCGCCCTCTAGATGATATCTAGAGGGGGGGTGGCGACGGCCAAGGGGAGGGCTTGCCCCTGCCAAGGGGGGCGCCTTAGGGTCCCACCCCAACCCTAGGTGCATGGGCCCTAGGGGATGGCGCCCCTTAGGGTCCCCCAACCCTAGGCGCATGGGCCCTAGGGGGATGGTGCCCAACCCACTTAGGGGCTGGTTCCTTCCACCTACATCCCATAAGGCCCGGCCGGGCAGGTGGACCTCCTGGACCCTCGAACCCCTCCGTGGTCCCAGACAATACCGTATACCTCAATATTTCCGTGACCGTATGATGACTTCCCATATATAAATCTTCACCTCCCACCATTCCGGAACTCCTCGTGACGCCCGAGATCTCATCCAGACTCAACAACATTCGCAATCACATACAAATCTTCCCTATAACCCTAGCGTCATCGAACCTTAAGTGTGTAGACCCTACGGGTTCGGGAATCATGTAGACATGACCGAGACAACTCTCTGGCCAATAACCAACAACGGGATCTGGATACCCATGTTGGCTCCCACATGTTCCACGATGATCTCATCGAATGAACCACGATGTCGAGGATTCAAGCAATCCCGTATACAATTCCCTTTGTCAATTGGTACGTTACCATTTGCCCGAGATTCGATCGCCGGTATCCCAATACCTCGCTCAATCTCAAGCATCGGCAAGTCACTTTACTCGTTCCGTAATGCATGATCTTGTGACTAACTACTTAGTCACATTTAGCTCATTATGATGATGCATTATCGAGTGGGCTCAGAGATACCTCTCTGTCATACGGAGTGACAAATCCCAGTCTCAATTCATGCGAACCCAACAGACACTTTCAGAGATACCTATAGAGCACCTTTATAGTCACCCAGTTATGTTGTGACGTTTGGTACACCCAAAGCACTCCTACGGTATCCGGGAGTTACACAATCTCATGGTGTAAGGAAATGATACTTGACATTAGAAAAGCTTTATCAAACGAACTACACGATCTTGTGCTATGCTTAGGATTGGGTCTTGTCCATCACATCATTCTCTTAATGATGTGATCTCACATAATGACATCCAATGTCCATAGTCGTGAAACCATGACCATCTGCTGATGAACGAGCTAGTCAACTAGAGGCTCACTAGGGACATGTTGTGGTCTATGTATTCACACATGTATTACGGTTTCCGGTCAATACAATTATAGCATGAATAATAGAAATTATCATGAACAAGGAAATATAATAATAACCATTTTATTATTGCCTCTAGGGCATATTTCCAACAGTCTCCCACTTGCACTAGAGTCAATAATCTAGTTACACTGTGATGAATCGAACACCCATAGGTGTTGATCATGTTTTTCTCGCGGAAGAGGTTTAGTCAACGGATCTGCGACATTCAGATCCGTATGCACTTTACAAATATCTATGTCTCCATCTTGAACATTTTCACGAATGGAGTTGAAGCGACGCTTGATGTGCCTGGTCTTCTTGTGAAACGTGGGCTCCTTCGCAAGGGCAATAGCTTCAGTGTTGTCATAGAAGAGAGTCATCGGGCCCGACGCATTGGGATTAACTCCTAGGTCGGTAATGAACTCCTTCATCCAGATTGCTTCATGTGCTGCCTCCGAGGCTGCCATGTACTCCACTTCACATGTAGATCCCGCCACAACGCTTTGCTTGTAATTGCACCAGCCATCGCCCCACCATTCAAAATATACACGTATCCGGTTTGTGACTTGAGTCATCCAGATCTGTGGTCGAAGCTAGCATCGACGTAACCCTTTACGCATTTGAGCTCTTCGTCACCTCCATAAACGAGAAACATATCCTTAGTTCGCTTCGTGTACTTCAAGATATTCTTGACCGCTGTCCAAAGGTTCCATGTCGGGATTACTTTGGTACCTCCCTACCAAACTTACGGCAAGGTTTACATCAGGTCTGGTACACAGCATGGCATACATAATAGACCCTATGGCTGAGGCATAGGGGATGGCACTAATCTTTTCTCTATCTTCTGCCGAGGTCGGGCATTGAGCCGAGCTCAATTTCACACCTTGCAATACAGGCAAGAACCCCTTCTTGGATTGATCCATATTGAACTTCTTCAATATCTTATCAAGGTATGTGCCTTGTGAAAGACCTATGAGGCGTCTCGATCTATCTCTATAGATCTTGATGCCTAATATGTAAGCAGCTTCTCCAAGGTCCTTCATTGAAAAACACTCATTCAAGTAGGCCTTTATGCTATCCAAAAGTTCTATATCATTTCCCATCAATAGTATGTCATCCACATATAATATGAGAAATGCTACAGAGCTCCCACTCACTTTCTTGTAGACGCAGGCTTCTCCATAAGTCTCAAGATAAACCCAAACGCTTTGATCATTTCATCAAAGCGAACGTTCCAACTCCAAGATACTTGCACCAACCCATAGATGGAGCGCTGGAGCTTGCACACCTTGTTAGCATTCATAGGATCGGCAAAACCTTCCGGCTGCATCATATATAATTCTTCTTTGAGGAAACCGTTAAGGAATGCCGTTTTGACGTCCATTTGCCATATCTCATAATCATAGAATGCGTTAATTGCTAACAAAATTCAGACGGACTTCAGCTTCGCTACGGGTGAGACGTCTCATCATAGTCAACCCCTTGAACTTGTTTCAGAATTCCTTAGCGACAAGCCGAGCTTTATAGATGGTGACATTACCATCCGCGTCCTTCTTCTTCTTAAAGATCCATTTATTTTCTACCTCTCGCCGATCATCGGGCAAGTCTGTCAAAGTCCATACTTTGTTTTCATACATGGATCCTATCTCGGATTGCATGGCTTCAAGCCATTTGGAATCTGGGCCCGCCATCGCTTCTTCATAGTTCAAGGTTCACGGTTGTCTAACAACATGATTTCCAATACAGGGTTGCCATACCATTCTAGTGTGGAGCGTGTCCTTGTGGACCTACGAAGTTCAGTAGCAACTTGATCTGAAGTACCTTGATCATGATCGTTAACTTCCTCTCTAGTCGGTGCAGGCACCACAGAAACATCTTCTCGAAGCCGCGCCACTTTCTGGTTCAAGGGGCAGTACTTCATCAAGTTCTACTTTCCTCCCACTTACTTCTTTTCGAGAGAAACTCTTTCTCCAGAAAGGACCCGTTCTTGGCAACAAAGATCTTGCCTTCGGATCTGAGGTAGAAGGTATACCCAATGGTTTCTTTAGGGTATCCTATGAAGACGCATTTTTCCGACTTGGGATCAAGCTTTTCAGGTTGAAGTTTCTTGACATAAGCATCACATCCCCAAACTTTTAGAGATGACATCTTAGGTTTCTTCCCAAACCATAATTCATATTGTGTCGTCTCAACGGATTTAGACGGTGCCCTATTTAAAGTGAATGTAGCTGTCTCTAAAGCGTATCTCCAAAATGATAGCGGTAAATCGGTAAGAGACATCATAGACCGCACCATATGCAATAGAGTGCGATTACGATGTTCGGACAGAGCATTACGCTGAGGTGTTCCAGGCGACGTGAGTTGTGAAACAATTCCACATTTCCTTAAGTGCGTACCAAACTCGTGCCTTAAATATTCTCCCCCACGATCTGATTGTAAGAACTTTATTTTTCCATCACGTTGATTCTCTACCTCACTTTGAAATTCCTTGAACTTTTCAAAGGTCTCAGACTTGTGTTTCATTAAGTAGACATACCCATATCTACTCAAGTCATCAGTGAGGGTGAGAACATAACGATAGCCACTGCGAGCCTCAATGCTCATTGGACCGCACACATCGGTATGTATGATTTCTAATAAGTTGGTTGCTCGCTCCATTGTTCCGGAGAACGGAGTCTTGGTCATTTTGCCCATGAGGCATGGTTCGCACATGTCAAATGATTCGTAATCAAGAGACTCCAAAAGTCCATCTGCATGGAGCTTCTTCATGCGTTTGACACCAATGTGACCAAGGCGGCAAAGGCTACGTGTATGTGGGACTATCATTATCTATCTTACATCATTTGGTATTCACACTATGAATATCTGTAACATCATATTCGAGATTCATTAATAATAAACCATTGACCAACGGGGCATGACCATAAAAGATATCTCTCATATAAATAGAACAACCATTATTCTTGGATTTAAATGAGTAGCCATATCGTATTAAACGAGATCCAGATACAATGTTCATGCTCAAAGCTGGCACTAAATAACAATCATTGAGGTTTAAAACTAACCCCCGTAGGTAAATGTAGAGGTAGTGTGCCGACGGCGATCACATCGACCTTGGAACCATTCCTGATGCGCATCGTCACCTCGTCCTTCGCCAGTCTCCGCTTATTTCGCAGCTCCTGTTTTGAATTACAAATATGAGCAACTGCACCGGTATCAAATACCCAGGAGTTACTACGAGTACTGGTAAGGTACACATCAATAACATGTATATCACATATACCTTTGGTGTTGCCGGCCTTCTTGTCCGCTAAGTACTTGGGGCAGTTCCGCTCAAAGGACGGTTTCCCTTGCAATAAAAGCACCTGCCTCGTGTTTGGGTCCATGCTTTGGCTTCTTCCCGCAACAGGCTTACAGGGCGCGGCAACTCACTTGTATACCTTCATGAAGTTCTTCTTACCATTTCCTATCTTCAAACTACTGGTTTTATTGACCATCAACACTTGATGTTCCTTTTGATCTCTACCTCCGCTGATTTCAGCATTGAAAATACCTCGTGAATGGTTTTCACCATCCCCATATTGTAGTTCATCACAAAGCTCTTGTAGCTAGGTGGGAGCGACTTATGATTCTGTCAATGACCGCTGGCCATCCAGAGATTAACTCCCAGCTAAGACAAGCAGCCAGCAACCCAGACATTTTGAGTATGTGCTCACGATGTAACTACTCTCCTCCATCTTACAACCGTAGAACTTGTCGGAGACTTCATATCTCTCGACCCGGGCATGAGCTTGGAAAACCATTTTCAGCTGTTGGAACATTTCATATGCTCCGTGCTGCTCAAAATGCTTTTGGAGCCCCAGTTCTAAGCTGTAAAGCATGCCACACTAAACCAGGGAGTAATCATCACTACGCGACTGCCAGGGGTTCATAACGTCTTGAGTTGCTGGGAAAACGGGTGCTTCACCTAGCGGTGCATCTAGCACATGTGCTCTTTTGGCAGCTATGAGGATGATCCTCAAGTTCCGGACCCAGTCCGTATAGTTGCTACCATCGCCTTTCGCTTGGTTTTCTAGGAACGCTTGAAGTTGAGGTCAACATTAGCGTGGTCAATTTGATCTAAAAGACATATTTCATAGATTTTTGACTATAGTTCATGATAATTAAGTTCATCTAATCAAGTTATCTAATGAACTCCCACCAGATAGACATCCTCTAGTCATCCAAGTGATACATGATCCGAGTCAACTAGGCCGTGTACGATCATCACGTGAGACGGACTAGTCATCATCGGCGAACATCTTCATGTTGATCGATTCCGCTATAAGACTCATGTTCGACCTTTCGGTCTCTTGTGTTCCGAGGCCATGTCTGTACATGCTAGGCTCGTCAAGTCAACCTAAGTGTTTTGCATGTGTAAATATGTCTTACACCCGTTGTATGCGAACGTTAGAATCTATCACACCGATCATCATCTGGTGCTTCAAAACAACGAACCTTCGCAACGGTGCACAGTTAGGGGGAACACTTTCTTGAAATTTTATGAGGGATCATCTTATTTCTGCTACCGTCGTTCTAAGCAAATAAGATGTAAAACATGATAATCATCAATTTCAATCAAATAGTGACATGATATGGCCAATATCATTTTGCTCCTTTTGATCTCCATCTTCGGGGCGCCATGATCATCATCGTCACTGGCGTGACACCATGATCTCCATCATCATGATCTCCATCATCATGATCTCCATCACCGTGTCTTCATGAAGTTGTCTCGCCAACTATTACTTCTACTACTATGGCTAATGGTTAGCAATAAAGTAAAGTAACTACATGATGCTATTCAATGACACATGTGTCATACAATAAATTAAGACAACTCCTATATTCTCCTGCCGTTGTCATACTCATCAACATGCAAGTCGTGGATTTCTATTACAAGAACATGATCAATCTCATACATCACATATATTTTATTCATCACATCCTTTTTGGCCATATCACATCACACGGCATATGCTTCAAAAACAAGATAGATGTCCTCTAATTGTTGTTGCAAGTTTTTTTTACGTGGCTGCTATATGTTTGTAGCAAGAATGTTTCTTACCTACGCCAAAAACCACAACGTGATATGCCAATTGCTATTTACCCTTCATAAGGACCCTTTTCATTGAATCCGATCCGACTAAAGTGGGAGAGATAGATACCCGCTTAGCCACCTTATGCAACTAGTGCATGTCACCGGTGGAACCCGCCTCATGTAAGCGTGACGTAAGGTCGGTCCGGCCACTTCATCCCATGATGTCGCCAAACAAGATAAGACTAGTAGTGGAAAGTAAATTGACAAAATCGACGCCCACAACAAACTTGTGTTCTACTCTGCATAGAAACTACGACATAAACCTGGCTCATGATGCCACTGCTTTTGGATCAAGCAGTAAATAAAAAAATTTATATGCATCACCAAGATCAATCTATGGAGTAACTAGCAACGAGAGAGAGGGGAGTGCATCTTCATATCCTTGAAGATTGCGAGACGGAAGCGTTGCAAGAACACGGATAAAAGAGTCATACTTGTAGCGATTCAGATCGCGGCGGGTTCCGATCTAAGCGCCGAACAACGGCACCTCCGCATTCAACACATGTGCAGCCCGGTGACATCTCCCGCACCTTGATCCAGCAAGGAGGAGGGAGAGGTTGAGGAAGATGGCTCCAAAGAAAGCACGACAACAAGTGGGTTGTGATGGAGTGGCAGCTCCCACAGGCTTCGCCAAGCTCACGCGGAGGAGGAGAGGTGTTGGGAGGGAGGCTGCGCCTTTGTTGTGGTGCTGCAGCCCTCCCCCCACCCCTCTATTTATAGGGAGAAGGGGGAAGGGTCTGGCCCCTCTAGATGAGATCTAGAGGGGGGCGACGGCCAAGGGGGAGGGGGCTTGCCCCCCAAGCAAGGGGGGTGCCCCCCTTAGGGTTCCCCTAAAACCTAGGGCAAGATGGGCCCTAGGGGGATGGCACCCAGCCTACTTAGGGCTGGTTCCCTTCCACCTACAACCCATAAGGCCCTCCGGTAGGTGGACCTCCGATGGACCCCGGAACCCTCCGGTGGTCCCAGACAATACCAATATACCTCAATATTTCCGTGACCGTATGATGACTTTCTATATATAAATCTTCACCTCCGGACCATTCCGAGACTCCTCATGACGTCTGGGATCTCATCCGGGACTCTGAACAACATTCGGTAATCACATACAAATCTTCCCTATAACCCTAGCATCATCGAACCTTAAGTGTGTAGACCGTACGAGTTCGGGAATCATGTAGACATGACCGAGACAGCTCTTTGGCCTATAACCAACAGCGGGATCTGGATACCCATGTTGGCTCCCACATGTTCCACGATGATCTCATCGGATGAACCACAATGTCGAGGATTCAAGCAATCCCGTATACAATTCCCTTGGTCAATCGGTACGTTACTTGCCCGAGATTCGATCGTCGGTATTCCAATACCTCCACTACAAAAAAATACACTTCCGTGATGATACGTTTTTGTCACAGTAGGTCGCGTTTTTTGTCATGCATGTACATCCATGACGATTTTATGACAGAATCAAGATAGTCATACATCTGTTGTCGTAGATGTGTTCCATGACATGACCAAAATTATCATCACGAAAGTGTCCACTTCCATGACGATAAATCGCTGGCACATGTAAGTGCTTTCATTAAGGGTGACCGACACATGGCATCCACTTTTATGGAACACCGTTGCTTATCGGGTCGGGTTTTGGATCCGATAACCCGTTATCAGCCCCGACCAATGGGGATTTTCCACGGTAAAATCATCATTGGCTGGAGGAAACACGTGTCGGCTCATCGCTGGGACAGATGTCATCCACTCATTGGATGTAAGGCTCCTATGATACGCCAAGATGTGGCACGACCCAACAGAGGCCCATTCCTCGTGAAAAGGCTGGCCCGCTTTTACTTGGTCAAAAGGTGGCGTTCTGCCCATGCAAAGCCCGTTAACGACTGTTCGTGATATAGCCCATTTACAGCCCGCTAACCCAAGGCCTGTTACGCCCTATCCAAATTAGGCCCAGTAGCATCATTTGGGCCATCCAATATGATTCCAGCCCATTCTCACTTCTGGCCCATGTATGGCCCATGACGTCTTTCGGCCCATATGAGGCTCTTTGTAACACTTGGCCAATTAACGGCCCATGTGAAACCGGCCCAGAACGTAACAATGTATCACTTTGCACCCATTAACGGCTCATGGTGAACCGGCCTCGTAATGAACAAAGGTATCACTTTATACCCATTTACGTCCCGTTATTCCGTTGGGCCGTTTCCAGCCCATGTTATCTTTTGGCCTTCTAAGAGCCCATTTATTCTTGGGCTCATTTCCAGCATTCATTTACTTACGGCCCGTTACTATCATTTTCTCGCCAGGGCCAAATTCAGCCCGTGGTTACAGCCAGCCCGCTTTGTAGTCCGTTAATACGCTGGGCCGCTTTCCATAGCATCATCAAATACGGCCTATTAACGATGGCCCGTTATGGTCGGCCCATGAACGGACGATTCCAACTCTATCCCGTTTACGGCCATAATGCGGCCTGTTATTGGCCCATGTTTGGCCAATCGATCATACGACCCGTATAAGGCCCATTGATGATACGGCTCGTAGAAGGCCCATTGTTTCTACAGCCCGTAGAGGGCCCATTGTTTCTACGGCCCATAAAAGGCCCACTGTTTCTACGGCCCGTAGAAGGCCCACTGTTTCTACGGCCCGTAGGAGGCCCAGTGTCACTACAGTAAATATTAGCCCATGGTTATTGTGGCCTAGCTTTAAAAAATAGGTTATTGCAGCCACTAGCAAACCGCGGAAAAGAACTGCAATGACTACAAGCAAACAAATAAACAAGACAACAAGGAAATAAATAAGCAAGCAACTTACGCTTAGGCTATCACGACTATCACACATATTACATCCATCGGGCATCAAAGTTCGCCATCAAGCTGCAAATAAACGCTACCGACAAAAAGAATATACAAAATCGAGAGCACTAGTTCGCCACCAAAGGATGTAATAAATCGAGAGCACTAGGCCTTGCTGTGTCGGGCCCCCCAAATGTACCAAGAAGTCGAGTAGATCTCAGTTGTGTCAATGATAGATGCATCAACACTAGATTTATGGCATGATGGTGCGCATGGCAGTCCTCCTCGACATCTTCATTGCATCTTTGACTTCAAGTCGGAGCTGAGCTGAAGCAAGCCTTCGCTTTAAGTTGAGACCAAGAAGTCGAACTAATTGAGGCAGCGACTGCACAGAGGTTGTGTCACACCTGTTGGTGAGTAGCTTCAACTCACTGTCTTCATCAAGACAGGACCTTGGGGTCATCTCGCTGTCCTCAAGATGGTTTGTCTCACTATCTTCCCTAAAGTTCTGCCTCATGTAAGAGATACGACTCAAAGAGAAACAAGGAGACACATAACAGGTTTCACAATTATATAAGCAAATAAATGGATCTGTTCTCAAGATAAGGAACATGTTTTTACATCTACAATTTGAAATCGGTAGTTGTTGTAAACATCCAATCAGATGTAAACAAAGAAAGCAAACAGCAAGTGGAGGAAATGATGCCTATCCAAATCTATACTAGAACAAAGTTTGAAGGCTTGAGAAGGATGAACTTACATTACATGTTAACACGGGCTGGACAAAGGCCTTCTCCATGTTGATGGAAGGATAATTCAATAAATTCCCAAAGAAAATTCTTTATAAGCTGCCATTATTCTACATTTTGCAAAGAGTAAATATAGATCAAATAATATTGGAAGAAACAGAGGATAATGAAGCTCAGGTGCAGACTGATGATACATAATCAAATAGAAATTAATTAAGTACATCGTTACAAGGCAAAAGGGAGAGAGGTACTGACAAGAGCAATGCAGAGCCCAATATTGTTTTGAGATCATATGATCCTTTGAGCAAGGAGATTCATCTGAAATTAGTTTTCATACAAGAGAGAAGGTAAGGCACAAGCAGAAATTTAGGAGTTCAAATTTTGAATTGATATCATAGACAGTACCTGACGCTGGGCTCCCAGCAGTTCTAATAGGGGTTTGGCCACTGGAGTAGGGGTAAAGTGTGGTATAGTTGGGCCTGTGTTTTCTGTGGCTGCTGATCTATCTGATTTAACAGGTATCACTACCTTTTCCAAATACCTAGTTTGTACTCCTTGAGGATCTGCACTCACCCTCTTCCTGTTGGACATCTATTACGAAAAGAACAACATTTGACTGGAAAAACATAGTGTGACGACACATGGAATAGGTACAAAAATGGATAGGTATGGCATATACTCATATATGATGCTTAAACTAAGCAGTATGGTGTAACAAAGTAGAAGTAATGCAAGAGGTCGATGCAAAATATAAAGTACCAATACAACTTTGCAAAGTTAGAGCAAGCACCTTGATGGGTGAATAAGATAGGCCATCCTCCACCATGCCAAGTTTGTTAGCCAGTGGATTGTTCCGCAATATTCCTCTCGTACGCCCATTCTCATATTCATTTTGATAATGTTCAATATCTGACATGCATGAAAACATAAAAACAAGTGAGATTTTCTTTGTAATGCGTATGATTCTAATCCAATACTTCCTCCCTCAGAAACCCCTTTGTGCTATCTCTGCAATTCTTTTAAGAGATGCCATGCATGTTGTAATTTGTTGTGTGCATTAATATAATGTGGCCTACTACTCAAATATGAGAGCTCCAGAAGTGATGGCACTTCGCAGATAACAGCTTCAACATATAGTAAAGAAGAACAAGTCGACCTGACCTGACAGATTCAAAATATACTAAGGGAGAGCAACTCGACCTGACCGGTCAACCGCAAGAGAAGAGTATCATCTTAAAGAAGAGCAGAAGAGCAAGCAGATTGAAGATATTACAAGTCCTTCAATACAATGTCGGTTGGCCACCCATGATGAACGAGAGCGCACAGAGAAATATTATTCTTTCCAGTCTCTCCATATGTGGCTCAAATGCATTTCGAAACTAAAGTAGGAACATTTAGCTAACCAATTAAACATCTCTCAGTTTTACTAATATCAACAATAATATCAGATATTAATTTGTACAACTAAGCTTGTTTAGCTCGATGGGTGGAGCAAAGGTTATTACTTATTACCTAACCACGAGGGCTGATTGTGGTCATCATAAAATGGGGAAACCATAAGCATGATTAGTACAAAGGTTGACCATGGCGGGGATGGAAGATCTGAAGCTGCAAACCGCGCAAAGGGTTGTTAGCAACCGATTTTTGCTTTGAAATAACAACTAAGATTTGGTATCGACAAGAAAGTACAGTTAACAAGTGACAAAGAAATGCAATTATGTTGTCTCTCTATATATCGCGACATGCATTTGGAAACTCAAGTGGGACCTTTAGCTAACCAATTAAATGTGTCGGTTAACTAATATCAGTATCATATCACAATCATATTTGAACAACTAAGCTTTCGAGTTCTGAGTGTTGTGTTGTTTAGCTTGAAGGGTGGAGTAATGCCAGTATCTACGTAAAGCACCTACGCAGATCATAGTAGAGTAGATAAAGGGGAAAACCCTAAGCATCAAGAGAAAAATCAGGAAAGTGGAACTAGTCGACCAAAGGCGTGGCACATGCTTTTCAAACTAATATAGGAACTTTAGGTGACCAATTAAACGTTCTTCGCTTTTAGTGATATGAGCATCATATCAGATTCATATTTCAACACGTAAGCTTTGGGTTGAGGTCTTGAGGAGCGTAGCTAGCATTACCTAAGCACCTACGATGATGGTAGTGAATATAAAGGGGGGGAACCATAAGCTTTATGAGTATAGTGCTCGTGCCATGGCGGATCTGAAGGTGCAAACCGGACAAAGCTACTTCGCAACCAATGTTTGCTTTCAACTAGGCACTACGATTTGGTACGGACAAGAAAAGTACAGTAAACAAATTACGATCTATTTTCTGGGTCAGATCAATCACTTAAGCACATATGGAAGAGTACCACCTCTTATGCGACACCATGTAGGCCTATGCCGATACATTGAGGGTGTTATGGTGCGATGGCTGTCGGTAGCGGGAAGAAGACTTTAGACGGGCACGCAAGAACGGCAAGGTGGACGACGGCACCGATGAAGCGAGAGGAGGCGATGAAAGGATCCTCGTCCATTGCGGATGAGAGACGCCCATCTCTTTGCAATGGACGACGGGTAGGGGTAGCGGCTCCGCAAGGTGGAGGATGGGGTGGCGGATTTGAGGAGGCTGGTCAAGAATGCGGCATTTTCGTGTCACCGATGGTGTATGAATGGGGAAATGGAGGGGGATCTCAACTTTGGGACGCGCTTCTCCTAAATGTGGGAAAGTTCTGAACTTATCCTGCTTAAAATTTCGGACATCGCTATTCTGCTGGGGATAGGACGGTAATCTCAAGATCTACCAAATATTTGCTTTAACTATTTCGGGTGAGGAGAGGGTGTTTTCCCGCCCACGGTTGGCGCCCACAATGTATGAACGGGGCTGACAGGTAGGGCGGTTGTGTCACGTCTGAGGGAAGTTACACATTTGCCCCGATTTAAAATATTAGCCTACATCGATTTCGGACGAGAAGAGTTTGTTTTGCCGCCCACCGTGTATGAATGGGGAATTGGAGGAAGAGACACATGTTGTCGGGCGCTCGGGAACGGGGTCCCTGCACTTGCTCGCTCATGCCCACGGCATGGTCAAGGGGCGCCCAAAGACGACCCATCTTCAACAGCTCGAACTCAAGACCCTCACGAGGGGGCCAAGCCTCGCGGGGTGGACGACACGGAGCTTCCTCAGGCACGGCCTCGTCAGGCTGGCTCGCGAGGAGGCGGAGAGATCAAGGCGGGGTACCTCTCGAGGTGCCCATGACGCAAGCCATGACAACCAAGGGCGCCAAAGGGCGCCAGCCCGCTGAAGTGTCCTCCTTTCCTCTTTGGTGCAAAGGGAGCAAGCGCAGTGAGAGCATCAAGCAAAGGCATCCGCTTCGTGCAATGAAGACCAAGACCGTCAGTGAACGGTAGGAAGGAAGTCATCAGGGAGCCCAAGCCAAGGCCACTCACTCGTGAGCCTTTGGCAAAGCGAGGACCAACTTTAGTGAGGATAAGTGTACTAGATGTTCCCTTCAAATGGCTAATTGTTGGCGCCTCTTCCCGCCAATATTTGGGAAGAGGCCCAGGCCTTTGCCTATAAATAGGACTAGCCACCCACAAGGTAGAGGCATCTGAAATCATCAGCCAGGAGACCAGCAGATAGGGCGACCGAGCTCCCACTAGCAGCTCATCGCACCAGCCAAGAATGCACCCTCACGAGGCTATTCTTCCTTGTATTGTTCATCATTAGCCCAAGAGGTAATCCACCACTCCACAAACTAGAGTAGGGTATTACACCACAATGGTGGCCCGAACTAGTATAAACCCTGTGTCTCTTGTGTTGTTCCTTTCATAGCTTAGATCTTAGCGAGGCGGCGAGGGGTAGGTAGGTAGAGGGCGAGATCTCCACACGCACCCCAGTGTTCGAACCTAGAGGGTCTGCCGGAACGCAAAATCCGACATTTAGCGCCGCTGTAGGTGCGCCGAATTCGCCTTTTCGCCGCTTCTATTCTTTCATCGACCATCGTGATCCATGTCGACGCTTGCCGGGACCGCGCCGAACGCCGAGACGCCTCGCTTCCCGTCAGACGCTTCAGACGGGCCTCTGCCGGGCGTCGCTTCGCCGCTCTCGCCGCCTACCATCAACGCCGCCACCGCCCGCTGGGAATGAGCAGCAAGCATCGCCCCAAAGATCCGTCTGCGGAGGCGAGACGACCGACCGCTACCCCTCACTCACCAGCTTGGTTCTTTCGTCTCACAGACCACAAGCACTAATGGAGGCATCGAAGCCAGGCCATCGCGCAAACGAGCTCCTGCGCTACTGGCCCGGCCGACAACGCCCACGAAGAGTGGCTCGACCGCTGCCGCCGAAGCCTGGCTCCGCGCAGGGGCTCTCTCAGACCGTCCATCTCACAGATCAAGGCCCGCTTCGCAGGCGGGCAATGAAGCCCGGGCGCCCCAGCCGCCTCCCCTCAAGAAGGCGCCGCCCCAAGGCGCTGCGGGCCTCGGGCGGAACCCACTCCATCCGGGCGCCAACGCAGCGAGAGCAGAGTTGCCAAGAGGTCCTCGCCCCCAAGAAGCTGCCCGAGTGCTCCCTTCTTCGCCCGCCACGCACCACGCCTCCTGCTCCAAAGACGCCAAGACTTCGCCGCTGCTCCCAGCTGTAGCGCATGGGGACCTGTAAGACCAAGCTCTTCGTCACCAAAGGCCTCCCGTGGCTACAGCAGGTTGCCGCGCCTTCACCATTGAGCTGCGCAGCGTCGCATGGCCCGACAAGTTCAAACAAGACCTGCCTCCTCGCTATGACGGCACGGCCGACCCTGCGGAGTTCCTCCAGCTCTACGAGCTGGGCATCGAAGCCGCCAATGGGGACGAGAAGGTCACGGCGAACTGGTTTCCCATGGCACTCAAGGACAGGGCCGACACCTGGCTCCTGAACCTGGCTCCTGGGACGAGATGAGCACCCGCTTCATCGCCAACTTCCAAGGTACTCGCGACCGGCCTCCTACCGTGAGCGACATGCGCCGCATCAAGCAGCAACCAGGGGAGACCCTGCAGAAGTACATCCAGCACTTCAACAACAAGACGCCTCAAGATTCCTAAGGTGACCGAGGAGGCCATCATCTCAGCCTTCTCCGACGGTGTGCGTGACGCCAAGATGAAGGAGGAGTCATGGCGATGCATGAAGATCCGTGGCACTTCCTTGAGCTGTTCAACTTGGCGAACAAGTGTGCTGTGGCTGAGGAAGGGCGCCTTCCCCTCCTCGAGCTGCCAGCCGCAGACCCAGAAGATAAGAAATCCAAGGCAAAGGATGTGAAGCGCAAGGGGCTGCCGTGCTCGCGGCAGAACCAGACACCAAGCGGGGCAGAGATCAGCCCGAGTCTTTCAAGGGCAGCCGGTATCAGGTAGGTGTACCACGACCTCCACACCCACAACACCAACGAATGTCAAGAGCTCCGAGCCGTGCGAGAAGGGAGGATCGGTCGAAGCCCCGACCGCAACGATCGAGGCTATGGCCGAGGAGGAGGAAGGAACGCAGGATGCTGGGAAGACCGCGGCCCTCGCCAAGGGTGGCGCGACCGACCTCGCGAGGATCGCTGGCAAGATCAGCCTCACGAGGGAGACTGGAGGGATCAGCCTCACGAGGATCGTCCGCAAGGAAAAGCAGGCCTCCCTCCTCTGCCGCCACAGCCAAGGAGAAACGAGGACCATCATCAGGACGAGGGGGCTAAGGGCTTCTAGGAGCCAAGGCGATCACAGCATCATGGGCGGAGCTCAAGCCCCAGCCTCTCAACGCATCTTCAAACAGTTCGCCCGCTGAAGTGAATGCAGCCTCCCCAAACTCAAGCCACGCGCCTCCTCAGTGGTCAGCGTGCACCATCACGCTCAGCTCAAATAATCAGCTCAAGTGCGCTGCCACACCGGAGTCCTCCCGATGCTTTGCTCCCAAATC
Source organism: Aegilops bicornis (assembly GCA_021605145.1). Classification (NCBI taxonomy): domain Eukaryota; kingdom Viridiplantae; phylum Streptophyta; class Magnoliopsida; order Poales; family Poaceae; genus Aegilops; species Aegilops bicornis. The sequence goes on along the minus strand of CM038671.1, from coordinate 33,129,246 downwards.
ATCAAGAACGCAAGTCACTGTGTCCTCATCGATGGCGGGCAGGGCTCAACGCCCCGTCCAGAGACATTCAACAATCTCCAAGTGCCTTACAATCAGCTTCTGCATAACCAAGCCTTTTCTCCGAGTCACCGATGGCTCCACGGTTCCGATTGGGCAGGTCCGCCTCTGTCACCTTCGGGCGCAACAATTACCGCAAGACCGAAGCTCATCGATTTCAAGGCCGCCCACATTCGGCCGCCATACAACGCCATCCTCGGGTACCCAGCTCTCGCCAAGTTCATGGCCGTGGATTGATCACGGCTACAACGCCCCTCAAGATGCCGTGAAGCGGCGGAGTCATCATGGTGCCTTGTGAAGAAAGAGACGCAGGTGCTCCCCGGAGCAAGCTTTTCAGCCGCATCACTTGAAGACCCAGATCGGGAGCGGGAGGTTCCCCGAGATCGCCTCCCAAGAAGAAGAAGACATCGCCAGCCCGACCTCAGGAGGCAGGCCCTCGTGGTCTCAAGGCCAGCCAGGGGGCACCTCCTTCGTCAGACAGGAAGGCACACCCGGTGCCCTCCTCAAGCAAGGCTCAGGGGCTCCCTCCTGGTGGGCCGCCGACCTTGCTAAGGTCACGAGGGAGGCGCTTGGGCACCACTTGGAGGCTTGTTTCAAAGCACGTTTCCCTCAGGAAGGAGCAAGGCAAGGAGGGCCAAACCTCGTGGAGTTCGGCCACCGATCACGCAGGAGTTGCAGGAGTCAAGAGTCATGAGTGGCAGCCGCTGCCACTCCGCCGCAGCCCCATCCAGCGAGGATGGTGGGCTGCGCGTCTGCATCGACATCCTGTGGCTCAACCGAGCCGCCTCAGAGCGCCTGCCCTCACGCTGGGCGCCGCTAAGGCCCCACCCCACAGCCCACGCTCAGATGCCCCACGGCTTGTTAACGCGGCCGCCATGTACCAGCGCCATGGGGAGCGCCCCGAGGCTCAGGGAGGCCAGCGTTCCGCAGTCCCCGGGCGCGGAGATGGAGATGGTCCATGAGGAGCCACCAGCCTCCCGAACCTCCCGAGGCTCCTGTGCCTCGGGGCTCGTGGAAGATCGGCTTCCGCAGCCCACGACGCCCGCTACTTCAACACCCCTTCGCCTTTCAACGCTATCGTGTGACGCCCTTCAAGTTTCGCTTTCCACTGGAGCGCCTCTGTGGCTGCATTATTCCTGTGCCGCGTGGGTCTGTTCCTCGCGCATGTATCCCCTTTTTACTTTATGTTTCTAGCTTACTTTGTTGGGGGCGCTCGGCTGCATCATCCCCAAGCCGCCGGGCTGCACTCCAGCGATGTCTCGCTGCTCCTCGTGCATCTATCTAAATGAACTCGCTTCTTCGTGATTAACCTTCTTGACCTAGTTTCCCGCTCAACTGACACCAACCGATGGAGCTGCACCCCAGCGGCACGACGCTTGCGCATGGGTCCGTCCCTGCAGCGCCGAAAAACCTGAATGGCTGAGCTCGCCGCTGCAGCCCTCAAGACATGCCGCCACCTTGTCGTGCCTTCAAAGGCCTCGCCACCTCTCCAAAGCAACCAACGGCTGACCGCCGCTTCTCATAGCGTAATTCTTGTTCTTCTTGTATGGGCCCGCAGGATCCCTTCAAGGAGCAGCGCCAGCGAGGCCCTCATGGCGCCTTCTTCACTCGCCGGCGAGAACCGCTTGCATCGTTAAAGGGGGCACCCGAGCATCGCGACCATGGGCTCCTACCGCTCTCCAGCCCTCACCCTCTCGCCTTTGTCCACGGCATCACGACCGCATACCAGCGACGGCCGAGACCCGCCGAGGCCGGACCCAAGGACGAGAGCAGAAAGGGGAGCAAAGGCGAGAGGGAAGAGGCATGCGGGATCTCGCCAGCAACCCTCGTCGGCCGATGCGCCGGACCCAGCCACAAGCATCAGAAGTGGTTCCCGACCGCCGACATAAGTCACCCTCCGTAAACACTAGCTATCGTGAGCACCGCCCCGCATCCAACGCAATCCTGTTAGCAACGCCGCCCTTTCTCACCGATCGATGGCTGCTTGAGCGCTTAAGGGGACCTCCGAGCATCGCGACTCAGGGGCTCTTATCGGACCTCGCCGCCACCTCCTCGGCCTTGACCACGGCATCGCGACCGGTGATACTAGCGACGGCCAAGTTCGCCTTTGGGACCAGGACTCAACAGCAGAGCACCAAGCCCTCGTGGAGGTTCGGAAGGAAGAACTAAGCTAAGACGGAATAAGCATCTTGCAATCGCTTCATGGCAAGGACTATATTAATGAAATGTAATCTGCAGTATCTTACAAGTTTCCCCACGGGCGCGCTTCCGATTCCTCGCAGGGAACAGAGGGAATGTGTCCTAGAGAATGCTAACTACACGGCTTCCGCAAGAGACGCCATCATCAACAAGTCGCCACGCACCGCGCCAACCTCATCCAGATCGGAGGCGGCGGTGGCTCATCGAGCCTGCCCCGCCCGAGAAGCGCGCAAGCTCGGGTTCAGAGTCGCTGCCGCCGCCTCTGGAGTTGCGAAGAGCTCGACGGAGTCGCTGGATCCTCCGGCGCACCCGCCGCCTGAGGAGCCGCTGAGGGAGCGGACGGCGAGCCTGGTCCTCGCCGCTGCAGGGACCCGACCACCTCTCTCAGGGCAGCACTCCACCAAGGCCCATCCGCCGAAGACCTTGAAGAGCATCATGGAAGCATCGCTGCATCTGTGTGGACCGCGAGGGTGCCCTCGCCCTGCAGACTCGGCGATCTCACCCCAACCTCGAAGTCATGAAGACTTTGCCCGGGGCGACGACCGCGACCTCCGCTTTGGTCGCGAGGGTGTTGCAGCCGGCATCCTGCAACCAGAGCTCCAAGTATCCCCCATGCGGCATCACGAAGGCGAAGGAGGGAGGAAGGCGAATCCAAGACTGAGGAGGCATGGCGGCGTGGAGCACAAACTCGGAGGAGCCTCGGCATGAACCTGGAGGGACAACGCGCATCGCTGCGGACTCCGCCGGGCGTTGACGGGCGGCGCCGCCCATGGCGCCGACATCAACTCCCGCCGGGCCCTCAAGGTTGGCGACAAGGGCAAGTGGGAACACCGGGCGGCCGCCGCACCAAGGCCTCGACACCTCTCTCGCCGAAGCGCCTCACCGACAAAGACAGGGCTAGCTGCTTTTGGCGGAAGCGGTGGGGACCTCTCAGGGAGCCTTTCCTTCTCTTCCGTGGAGAACCGGGCGGATCGGAGCCATTGCGGCAAGGTGGAGCAAGGATGGGGAAGAAGAATAAGCAAGAAGAGATGGACTGAAGGGCACGCGCTGTTCCGCATTTATAGCCGGAGGAGGTCAACCGCTGGCCTCCACGATCGCAGTAATCATGACCCGCTTGGTATGCAGTGGACTTGTCAATTGCAGCTTGCCGAGGCGTCGTGGGGAAGCAGGGCCGCCCACGTCCAATCAACGGCCATGTGGCGCCCGAGGCTGCAGGCTGCTAGGGCCCGCGGCGCTTCGCACTTGCCCCTTCACTTCTCTGCTCAGCCAAGTCCGGGCGCGCCTTGGGCCCGGGCTACTGGCCGGCGCTCGGGAACGGGGTCCCAGACTTGCTCGCCCGCTGCCCGCGTGTGGCTCAAGGCGGCTCAGAACGGCCCATCTTCATCAAGACGAACTCAAGACCTCGCGAGGGCCAAGCCTTCACGGGTGGACGATGTGGGAGCTTCCTTAGGCACGGCCTCACAAGCCGGGCTCACGAGGAGGCGGAGAGATCAAGGCGGGGTACCTCACGAGGTGCCCATGACGCAAGCCATGACGCACTAAGGGCACCAAAGGGTGCCAGCCCGCAAAGGTCCTCCTTTCCTCTTTGGTGCAAAGGGAGAAAGCGACGCGATAGCATCAAGCAAAGGCATCCGCTTTGGTGCAATAAGACCAAGACCGTCAGAACGGCAGGAAGGAAGTCATTAGGAGCCCAAGTCAAGGCCACCACCAGAGCCTTTAAGGCAGGAGGACCAACTTTAGTCGATAAGTGTACTAGATGTTCCCCTTCAAATGGCTAATTGTTGGCGCCTTCCCGGCCATTAATATTTGGGAAGAGGCCCAAGGCCTTGCCTATAAATAGGACTAGCCACCCACAAGGTAGAGGCATCTGGAAATCATCGCCTAGAGACCAGCAGATAGGGCTAATCGAGCTCCCACTAGCAGTTCATCGCACTACCAAGAATGCACCCTCGTGAGGCTGTTCTTTTTTGTATTGTTCATCATCAGCCCAAGAGGCAGTCCACCACTCCACAAACTAGAGTAGGGTATTACACCACAATGGTGGCCCGAACTAGTATAAACCCTGTGTCTCTTGTGTTGTTCCTTTCATAGTTTAGATCTTAGTGAGGCGGCGAGGTGTAGGTAGGTAGAGGGCGAGATCTCCGCGTGCACCCCAAAGGTTCGAACCTAGAGGGTCTGCTGAACCCGAACCGACACATGTCTTTTGGACGAGCTTAAATCAAATGTGTTTTTGTCACCACGGTTGGCGCCCACCGTGTCTCCGAATGGGCTCGGAGGCCGTCGTGTCATGTCTCGATTGAAGTTACTAGTCTACCCCTATCGATAGCAAAGTGTAAATCCGTCGATAAGGATGTCAAGTGTGAGGGGTAGACACTAATTTCCATCTCGCAAACACTTGCTTCGGGCAGCCCACAAATTATAGTGGGTATTTAGCCGCTTGCTCCAAACTTGGGAGAATTAGCATTCACGTCACTCGGCCCTCGCAAACTAAATTCAAATCCAATTTGTATTCGACACTTAATATCCATAGATAATTCTACGCTTTGTTATTTATTTCTTCAAAACCACAAAAAATATTTATTCCACCTTTATATATGAGTATGATTTAGAAATGCCATGATCTTAGAATTCAGTAGGTTGGATACACTCTGAGTCAAACAGTTATTTCATCCAATACAATATGCTCACACGAAAAACAGTTCACCTTATGTCAATCATACAAGTACTGAGGATTACCTCGCCTAAAAAATTCGGATCATTACAACACATGTACAACATAGGGGGTCTTGCAACATAATCCATTCAGAGACATGACACAACATGCAAGTACAATAATCTAATGACAATTTCAACTGGTATCTAAAGAAGAACCAGGATTACCTTGGTCTTCGGGACAGCGTAAAACAAAGCAGGACCTCCTCCGCCTTCAAATGCAACATTCTTACTTCCTCCAATTTTTGGGTTGTTGCATAATGCGTGCCGCTAATTCCGTAATTTCCAGCCTCAAGATAAAGATTACCTCATTCATGGCAGCCACACCATCTCTTTTCGCCTCTAGTAGAGCCTCAAGCACTATAATATATATGCTCAGATCGCTTCTCCGGCGGTGTTGCTTTCCGAAATGCTACCATCTCGTAACATGGATGGCGCATCGCTTCCACAAATCGATTCTGGGGTTGTACATTGTGTCCTAGTGTGAACGGCATCCTGAAAGGTTTCACTGACATAAGTAATAGATAGTTATCGATGATCCAGGCAGTAAGCTTACATGGTAAATGATGCATTTAATTATTGCCGAGCATGGAAAACTATATTTAAATGGTTCGAAGCAGCATCAGCCGAAAAGAAATTAAAATGGTAAGATGAAACTAGGGATGTAAGTGGCAAATAAACGACATCCGCCAGTCCCATCTAGTTAGTTTTTGCTACCTCCCTAATTCATTTTCCTCAAAAAACGAAAAAATCTTTTGAACTATCATACCACTAGTGGACTTTAATCGGGATTAAACGGGACCCAGCTGACATCCCTGGTTGAAAGGGAGTGTACCACCGCTATATTTAAGTTGCCAAGGCATCTAAGCAGTTGAAATAATATGAGAAAGCACTTAACAGTGTGGCCTCATATAAACTATGAAGACAGTCTTGTGATGAAGTTGAGAGGAAAAGTTATGACTCAAATGAAATAGGCATGCATTTCTTTATTTATAGTACAAAGAGTAATCACTGACATATTGGCCAACTCAGGTATAGCGAACAACAAACAAGCATTCAATCAAGCAATACAAAGCAAAGGCATATAACTGAACTATTTGTAATTCGGTAGGATTACAGGTTGAGGGCACAAGCCAAGAAAGCAGCCCGGCCGCATTACATTTCACATGTACTAAAAATACACTGGCTTACCATATGTTGTCAGGAAGCCTCGCTGTTGGTAATGTTCTTTGAAGATATCACAAGATCCCGTGGTTGCAAATCTAGTTGTTGTAGTTTATTCTGCACCTCTATTTAGGGAAAATTAATTTTAATCGCATGCACCGGTCCAAATTGAGCATCAATGGTTCATCTATACTAATGAAAGAAGGGTGTGCATACACGCATAATATATCCGCTTCCCACTATTTTTATGCTTGTTCGAGGTCAGTGGCGGAGCTTGAGCCGAAATCATGGGGGGGCATGTGTTGGGGGGGCAAACATAATTGCTTTGGGGGTGATTTTTAGTGGACAAATTGGCCTAATACTAAGTTATATACAGAAATTTTCTTATAAGCTGGGGGGGCATAGCCCAGGTTGGCCCCCACCAAGCTCCGCCACTGTTCGAGGTGCCAGCCCCAAAAGAACAAATATTTTGCTTGATGGGTGATGTCTACTACACAACCTTCTTCTTGTAAACGTTGTTGGGCCTGCAAGTGCACAGGTTTGTAGGACAAGAGCAAATTTCCTCAAGTGGATGACCTAAGGTTTATCAATCCGTAGGATGCGAGATGAAGATGGTCTCTCTCAAGCAACCCCGCAACCAAATAACAAAGAGTCTCTTGTGTCCCCAACACACCCAATACAATGGTAAATTGTATAGGTGCACTAGTTCGCGTAAGAGATGGTGATACAAGTGCAATATGGATGGTAGATAAAGGTTTTTGTAATCTGAAATTAAAAAACAGCAAGGTAACTAATGATAAAAGTGAGCGTAAACGGTATTGCAAATGATAGGAAACAAGGCCTAGGGTTCATACTTTCACTAGTGCAAGTTCTCTCAACAATAATAACATAGATAGATCATATAACAAGCCCTCAACATGCAACAAAGAGTCACTCCAAAGCCACTAATAGCGGAGAACAAACGTAGAGATTATGGTAGGGTACGAAACCACCTCAAAGTTATTCTTTTGGATCGATCTATAAAAGAGTCCGTACTAGAATAACACCTTAAGACACAAATCAACGAAAACCCTAATGTCACCTAGATACTCCATTGTCACCTCAAGTATCCGTGGGCATGATTATACGATATGCATCACACAATCTCAGATTCATCCAACCAACATAAAAGTACTTCAAACAGTGCCCCAAAGCTACTACCGGAGAGTCAAGAACGGTGCCAACCCCTATGCATAGGTTCCCAATGTCACAAAACCCGCAAGTTGATCACCAGAACATACATCAAGTGGCACATGATATCCCATTGTCACCACAGATAATCACGGCAAGACATACATCAAGTGTTCTCATAAAAGACTCAATCCGATAAGATAACTTCAAAGGGGAAAACTTAATTCATCACAAGAGAGTAGAGGGGGATAAACATCATAAGATCCAACTACAATAGCAAAGCTCGATACATCAAGATCGTGCATAGAGGGAACACGAGAGAGAACACGAGAGAGAGAGATCAAACACATAGCTATCGGTACATACCTCAGCCCCGAGGGTGAACTACTCCCTCCTCGTCATGGATAGCACCGGGATGATGAAGATGGCCTCCGGTGATGGGATCCCCCTCCGGCAGGGTGCCGGAACAGGGTCCCGATTGGTTTTTGGTGGCCACAGAGGCTTGCGGCGGCGGAATTTCCGATCTATCTTCTATTTTGGAAGTTTTAGGGTACTTAGGTATATATGGGTGCAAGGGGTACGTGGTGGACCTCAGGGGTGCTCACGAGGCAGGGGCGCACCCAGGGGGGCACCCTCATGGGCAGCCCGGACTCCCTTGATGTGCACTCCAAGTCCAACAGGTTGGTTTCCTTCCAAAATTAACTTCTAGTTGATTTCTGCCCGCTTTTGACTCGCTTGATATTCCTTTTCCTCAAACAATCTAAATAGGCATAAAACAACAAATCTGGGCTGGGCCTCCGTTAATAGGTTAGTCCAAAAATAATATAAAAGTGGATAATAAAGCCCAATATTGCCTAAAACAGTAGATAAAGTAGCATGGAGCAATCAAAATTATAGATACGTTAGAGACGTATCAAGCATCCCCAAGCTTAATTCCTGCTCTTCCTCGAGTAGGTAAATGATAAAAAAGAATTTTGATGCGGAGGATACTTTGGCATAATTTCAATGTAAATCTTCTTAATTGTGGTATGAATATTCAGATCCCAAAGATTCAAGACAAAAGTTCATATCGACATAAAATAATAATACTTCAAGCATACTAATCAAAGCAATCATGTCTTCTCAAAATAGCATGGTTAAAGAAAGTTATCCTACAAAATCATATAGTCTGGCTATGCTCTATCTTCATCACACAAAGTATTTAATCATGCACAACCCCGATGATGAGCCAAGCAATTGTTTCATACTTTAATAATCTCAAACTTTTTCAACTTTCACGCAATACATGAGCGTGAGCCGTGGACATAGCACTATAGGTGGAATAGAATGGTGGTTGCGGAGAAGACAAAAAAAGGAGAAGATAGTCTCACATCAACTAGGCGTATCAATGGGCTATGGAGATGCCCATAAATAGATATTGATGTGAGTGAGTAGGGATTGCCATGCAACGGATGCACTAGAGCTATAAGTATATGAAAGCTCAACAAAAGAAACTAAGTGGGTGTGCATCCAACTCGCTTTGCTCACGAAGACCTAGGGCACTTTTGAGGAAGCCCATCATTGGAATATACAAGCCAAGTTCTATAATGAAAAATTCCCACTAGTATATAAAAGTGACAACATATGAGACTCTCTATCATGAAGATCATGGTGCTATTTTGAAGCACAAGTGTGGAAAAAGGATAGTAGCATTGTCCCTTCTCTCTTTTTCTCTCATTTTTTTATTTGGGCCTTTTCTCTTTTTTTATGGCCACTCTTTATATATATATACATATATTTCGTCCGGAGTCTCATCTCGACTTATGGGGGAATCATAGTCTCCATCATCCTTTCCTCACTGGGACAATGCTCTAATAATGATGATCATCACACTTTTATTTTTCTTACAACTCAACAATTACAACTCGATACTTAGAACAAAGTATGACTCTATACGAATGCCTCCGGTGTACCGGGATATGCAATGAATCAAGAGCGACATGTATGAAAATTATGAAGGTGGCCTTGCCACAAATACAATGTCAACTACATGTTCATGCAAAAAGCAATATGACAAAAGTAATGTGTGTCATATGAACGGAACGGTGGAAAGTTGCATGGCAATATATCTCGGAATGGCTATGGAAATGCCATGATAGGTAGGTATGGTGGCTGTTTTGAGGAAGGTATATGGTGGGTGTATGATACCAAATAAAAGTGCGCGGTATTAGAAAGGCTAGCAATGGTGGAAGGATGAGAGTGCGATAATCCATGGACTCAACATTAGTCATAAGAACTCATGCACTTGTTGCAAAAAATTTAGAAGTCATCAAAACCAAAGCACTACACGCATGCTCCTAGGGGATAGATTGATAGGAAAAGACCGCCGTCATTCCCCGATCGCCACTCATATGGAAGACAATCAATAAATAAAATTGTGCTCACTTCATCCCAAAGCGGTTCACCATACGTGCATGCTACGGAATTACAAATTTCAACACAAGCACTCTTTAAATTCATAATCACACCAACTAGCATTTCTTGGATATTATCACCTCCATATCTCAAAACAATTATCAAGCATCAAACTTATCTTAGTATTCAACGCATTCAAAAGAAAGTTTCACACCAACTAGCTTAGATGCTTGATACTTCTTGAAATATTATCTTGGGGTGCCTTGGGCATCCCCAATATTGAGCTTTTGTGTCTCCTTAATTCCTCTCATATCACAGTTTCTCTTCTTATCAAAAGCTTCATTCACGACAAACTCAACAAGAACTCGTGAGATAGGTTAGTATAAACCAATGCAAAACCTTATCATTTTCTACTGTAACAAATCACTAAAATTATTATTCAACATTGCATACTAAGTGCCTATGCATATTTACTCCTATCCTCAAATAGAATCATTAAACAAGCAAACATATGCAAACAATGCAAACATAACAGCAATCTGCCAAAACAGTACAGTCTGTAAAGAATGCAAGAGTATCAATACTTCCCTGGCTCCAAAAATTATGAACTAAAATTCGCATTGTAATAAATTTATCATATCTTAATATGAAAAAAGATTCAATGGTAGACCATGCTCTTACTTTTCTAGGTAATTTTTGCAACAGCGGTAAACTTTCTGTTTCCAAACAGCAACATGTAAACTAGCAAAATAAGCATGGCAAGGGCTATCCTTGACTTTTTTATTGAAACTAAAGATGCAAAATATTATTATAACTAACAGAAAACAAAAAATAAGAAAATAAAATGACGCTCCAAGCAAAACACATATCATGTGGTGAACAAAAATATAGCTCCAAGTAAAGTTACCGATGAACGAAGATTTAAAGAGGGATGCCATCCGGGGCATCCCCAAGCTTAGGCTCTTGGTTGTCCTTGAATATTACCTTGGGGTGCCTTGGGCATACCCAACCTTAGGCTCTTGCCACTACTTATTAAATAGTCCATCGAGTGTTTACCCAAAAATTGAAAACTACAACCACACAAAACTCAACACAAAACTCGTGAAGTCTGCTAGTATAAGAAAATAAAACCACCACTTAGGTACTGTAATGAACTCATTCTAAATTCATATTGGTGTAATATCTACTGTATTCTAACTTCTATGGTTCATACCACTTAATACTACCCATAGATGCATCAAAATAAGCTTTAACAACACATAGAAAACAGAATCTGTCAAAAACGGAACAGTCTGTAGTAATCTGTATAAAAAGTATACTTCTGGAACCCCAAAAATTATGAAATAAATTTCTGGACCTGGCAAATTTGTATATTAATCATATGCAAAAAGAATCAACCTAAAATCACTCTCCAGTAAAAATGGCAGCTAATATCGTGAGCGCTTAAAGTTTCTGTTTTTCACAGCAAGATCACATAAACTTCACCCAAGTCTTCCCAAAGGTTCTACTTGGCACTTTATTGAAACAAAAGCTATAAAACATGATGAATACAGTATAATAATCATGTGTACACACAAAAACAGTAAGGATAAATATTGGGTTGTCTCCCAACAAGCGCTTTTCTTTAATGCCTTTCTAGCTAGGCATGATGATGGCAATGATGCTCACATAAAAGATAAGAATTGAAACATAACGGGAGCATCATGAAGAATGTGACTAGCACATTTAAGTCTAACCCACTTCCTATGCATAGGGATTTTGTGAGAAAACAACTTATGAGAACAATAATCAACTAGCATAGGAAGGTAACACAAGCATAGCTTCAAGAATTTAAGCACATAGAGAGGAAACTTGACATTATTGCAACTCCTACAAGCGTATGTTCCTCCCTCATAATAATTTTCAGTAGCATCATGAATGAATTCAACAATATAACCAGCACCTAAAGCATTCTTTTCATGATCTACAAGCATAGAAAATTTACTATTCTCCACATAAGCAAAATTCTTCTCATGAATAGTAGTGGGAACAAACTCAACAAAATAACTATCATATGATTGAAAATTAAGATCAAGATGACAAGCTTCATGGTTATCATTATTTTTTAAAGCATACGTGTCATCACAATAATCATCATAGATAGGAGGCATGCTTTCATCATAGTAAATTTTCTCATCAAAGCTTGGGGGACAAAAAATATCATCTCCATCAAACATAGCTTCCCAAGCTTGTGGCTTTTCATATCATTAGCATCATGGATGTTCAAGGAATTCATACTAACAACATTGCAATCATGCTCATCTTTCACATATTTTATGCCAAGAATTCTATGTAATTCTTCTTCTAGTAGTTGAGCACAATTTTCCTTTCCATCATACTCACGAAAGATATTAAAAAGGTGAAGCGATGTGACAAACTTAACTCCATTTTTTTGTAATTTTCTTTTATAAACTAAACTAGTGCTAAAACAAGAAACAAAAAGATTCGATTGGAAGATCTAAAGATATACCTTCAAGCACTCACCTCGCCAAAAAAGAGATTAGTTGACGGAGTGTGAGTACCCTTTACCTAGCCTCCCCGGCAACGGCGCCAGAAAAGAGCTTGATGTCTACTACACAACCTTCTTCTTGTAGACGTTGTTGGGCCTGCAAGTGCACATGTTTCTAGGACAGTAGAAAATTTCCTCAAGTGGATGACCTAAGGTTTATCAATCCGTAGGGAGGCGAGGGATGAAGATGGTCTCTCTCAAGCAACCCTGCAACCAAATAACAAAGAGTCTCTTGTGTCCCCAACACACCCAATACAATGGTAAATTCTATAGGTGCACTAGTTCATGTAAGAGATGGTGATACAAGTGCAATATGGATGGTAGATAAAGGTTTTTGTAATCTGAAATTATAAAAACGGCAAGGTAACTAATGATAAAAGTGAGCGTAAACGGTATTGCAATGATAGGAAACAAGGCCTAGGGTTCATACTTTCACTAGTGCAAGTTCTCTCAACAATAATAACATAGATAGATCATATAAAAAGCCCTCAACATGCAACAAAGAGTCACCCAAAGCCACTAATAGCGGAGAACAAACGAGAGATTATGGTAGGGTACGAAACCACCTCAAAGTTATTCTTTCGGATCGATCTATAAAAGAGTCCGCACTAGAATAACACCTTAAGACACAAATCAACCAAAACCCTAATGTCACCTAGATACTCCATTGTCACCTCAAGTATCCGTGGGCATGATTATACGATATGCATCACACAATCTCAAATTCATCCAACCAACATAAAAGTACTTCAAAGAGTGCCCCAAAGCTACTACCAGAGAGTCAAGAACGTGCCAACCCCTATGCATAGGTTCCCAATGTCACAAAACCAGCAAGTTGATCACCGTAACATACATCAAGTGGCACATGATATCCCATTGTCACCACAGAGATAATCACGGAAAGACATACATCAAGTGTTCCCATAAAAGACTCAATCCGATAAGATAACTTCAAAGGGGAAAACTTAATTCATCACAAGAGAGTAGAGGGGGAGAAACATCATAAGATCCAACTACAATAGCAAAGCTCGGAATACATCAAGATCACGCCATAGAGGGAACACGAGAGAGAGCACGAGAGAGAGATCAAACACATAGCTACTGGTACATACCCTCAGCCCCGAGGGTGAACTACTCCTCCTCGGCCATGGATAGCGCCGGGATGATGAAGATGGCCTCCGGTGATGGGATCCCCCTCCGGCAAGGTGCCGGAACAGGGCCCCGATTGGTTTTTGGTGGCTAGAGAGGCTTGAGGCGGCGGAACTCCCGATCTATCTTCTGTTTTGGAAGTTTTAGGGTACGTAGGTATATATGGGTGCAAGGGGTACATCGGTGGACCTCCGGGGTGCTCGCGAGGCAGGGCGCGCCTGTGGGGCGCGCCTCACCCTCGTGGGCAGCCCGGGACTCTCGACGTGCACTCCAAGTCCATCAGGTTGGTTTCCTTCCAAAATTAACTTCTCCAGCTTGATTTCTGCCTGCTTGATATTCCTTTTCCTCGAAACACTGAAATAGGCATAAAACATCAAATCTGGGCTGTGCCTCCGGTTAATAGGTTAGTCCCAAAAATAATATGAAAGTGGATAATAAAGCCCAAATTGCCTAAAACATTAGATAAAGTAGCATGGAGCAATCAAAAATTATAAATACGCTGGCGACGTATCAATGGGGTTGGCAGCTCCATAATTAATAGAAGCATCAAATTAGTCATGCAACTTGGGAAGATCAAGAACACACAAACAAGTAATGAACAGAGGCTCGGAGCAAAGGATGTAATAGCTAGCATCGAAAAATGTAGGGTAAAATCGAACAAAAAGTAGCGGAACCACATGTTAGTTTGCTGATGTGTAATTAAGCATAGAGAATATTAAGCAGTCTATTGGAACCAATAGGTGGCATCAGAACAACACCATTATCATAAATATAGCATTCAAGAAGTAAAATAGTAGGAAGTGATATCTAGGAAGTATAGTAATATCTTTTCTATTCTGTAAAATAGATGACTCAACTTTGTACTAACTCCAGCACAAAGTTAGTACAAAGTTGGGTCATCTATTTTGGAACGGAGGGAGTACTTAGGACAAAACTAAAGCATATTAACTATATGTGCACTGGTATGTAATTTAGCACATGTAACATGTTCACTGCCAGAAGTATGGCCCTACAGGTGCAAGCAGAATAACGCGTCTCATGAAAAACTGAATGATGACTCAAGAAATTCAAAGGTGCGGTGCTTATGCTAGGAAAGTGAACGAGATGCCGGGCCGTTGGATAATAGTACCGATTCTTGGCGGCGTATGGGTATCGTTGTCATACTTGATAGCTAAGGATCGCCGATGGTGCTCGTGGTTATGGTTGAGTTTAAGCCGCTATCGCTGCCGCTGAAGCGGCTCCGTGTTACGGTTATGGCTACCGTCGACATACAAGAAAGCTCATATGTGGTAAGCGAACAGTTGCACGATAGAGAGAAACACCAAAGGAGTACAAATCGAAATAACCTGATGAGGCTGCAACGTCAGTAAAGCAGGGCCGGTGGAGTTGAATATGACGTCCGTGGAGCGGGTCTGGTGTAGTGGACGAAGGCTTCGGTGGGCGCATTGTACAGTGCTTTTGGTGAGGCGGATCTGTTGCGGCGGACGAGGGCTTGTATGAAGGGCCAGCAAAGGGGCGGGCGAGGGAGTTAGTGAAGGGCCTACACTGTGGTGGACGAGGGCGCCGGTTAAGCAGATCCGCAAGTGTGGACCATGATGGCGGTCAAGGAGATCTCGAGCGGTGGATAAGCAAATGCCAAGCGGCTCCGGTGAAGTGATGAGTTGGCAGCTGGGGTTCCAAGGTGCGAAGGTAGATCAAAGGCGGGTGTGAGGTCCACCAACGCAGCGAAGGACTAGATTCGGCGGATTGCCATGGTTGGGGGGGGCCGGGGAGGAAGGAGGGCTCTGGGAAGAATGGTGGGGGCAAATAGGGGAAAACAATGGAGTTACCAAAGCAGCCCTTTTCCGTTCATGTGGCAGGGATAAAATAGGAATATCGCAGGGCTTAACTTTTGGGCGCGTGGATATTTCGATGTGAGCGGAAGTTTGAAAGCTCTTGGCGCCTAAAATTATAAGTATTCTGCTTCTCGCACGACCGACAATTTGTTTTGTTTTGCATGCAAAATGTGCAAGTTTTGAAAATCAATGTCTCCAACTCAAACTTAGATTGTCCATTCAATTCAAATATGGGCATTGAGCTACTACAAGAAAAATACCATCATACGGTCCAATTCAAATGAAATTCCAAATGTGTTTATCCTAAATATGATGACAAAAGCAAAAATGTGTATGTGCATGAATAAAGTGGATGATTATAAAGTTTGAACATGCCCATATGTGTATATCTCTAGGTTTGATATATGAATTTGAAATCACGAAATCCCGGCTTAAAAAATGTACCTCCATTTAAATGAATTAAAAAAGCTAATGATGGAGTCGAATTCCAAAATTCTAATCTTAGGTTTGTAATTCTGGTACTGTCGGGTGGTAGGTGCGACATATGCCAACGGATGGCTTATCATTGTGGGAACCAGTAAGACATCGTCGGTGCCTGGAAACGGGATAAGGCGAAGACATGCACGCCGGCAGATCTTACCCAGGTTGGGGGCTCTCCGTGGAGATAATACCCCTACTCCTACTTTATGGGTCTCCGTGATGATCACTAGATCGATAAGAAGCTACAAGAGGCTCCTTGAGCTGTTCGGTGGGAGGAGGAAGAAGGGCAAGGCTAGCTCTCTTCTCTCCCTATGGTGGTGTCTAAAACTCTATGAGATCAACCCTTTGCATGGGTGTCCTGGCCTACCCCCGGGGGTACAATGGTAATCTGGCTGGGCGTGGGTCCAGCCGTCTGTTCACGCATCGGCCGGCTTCTCCGCCCGGGCTACTGTGGACTGGCCGACTAGTGGGTCTCGCTGCTGCCGCCCATTGGTCGACCGGCCGCCCCATCGCTGGGGGTTCTTGTCGGGGCTGGTTATCGCTGCCTCGCCTCGATGACGAGGGCTTTGTCGAGGTAAGCATGGCTAAAGGCCGCCGCTTGCGGGCTCTCACTGTAGCCTTACCTCGTCTTGTCTCCTTAATGGTACACGCGCCCCGAGGAGGGGAGCAAGCCGGCTATAGGAAGCCGGCCCAGCCTCAGGCCAGCTGGGGAAGGTCAGGCCGCCTTCGGATGCCTCTCTGACCGAAGGGGCCCGCCGCCAACGGGCCGTACTGGCAACCCGTCGTGGATGGCGTCATGATCTGCATGGCAACAGTGCCTCGCCGGACAAGAGATGGCCGCCTCTGCACGGGCGCATCAGAAGTCATGCGCGTGTTCCGGGATTTGGGGTGGCAGGGTCCACTGTAGCCACGCCCTGTCCTGTCACCGTTATGGGGGGTGGACTTTAGGTGCGCGCCCACGTCACCGCCAGGGGCCGGCTTCTTGGAGTCGGGTCCTTCGCTGGCTGGCTTCTTGGAGTCGGCCCTATCGTGGGCGCCCTCCAAGGGTTTTATGAGTCGGGCCGCTTCCGCGAGCCGGCCTATGTGATAGCCGGCCGGAAGAAGGCGGCCCTGTGTTTTGGGTGCTTCAAGGCCTCGGTCGGCCAATTGTTTTTTCTCGAGGGCCAAAGGGAGCCGCTAGGCTACCCGTGGTCATTTACTCCGGCGAAAGAGTCCCCGGTTGGTTGGGCTTCACGGTCAAGGGAGAATCGAGAAGCTCGGGCAACTTCCTATCCCGAAGAGCCGGCAGCTAGGAGCCAGCTTCCCTTGCGCGTGCCTTCTCGGTGAAGCCTCCTCGAAATCTGAAGGCGGGAACCAGTTGGCGCCAAGAACAGCGGGCGGGTCGACCGGCCGCCAACCGCGCTACCATGTGGCACCCTTCGCCGAAAGGCTCGCCAGCCCACGCTGCTGCGGACGGACGCTGCCGCAGGTCGGGCCCGCCACTTCCGCCGCCGCCCATGCGCCGGATCTTCGTGGCATGAACCGATCAAGACGCTCTTCCGGCTGGGCGGTTCCCACTACTGCCATAAAGGCGCGATAATCAAGGGTTGTGGGGAGGGCGAAGTTAATCCCACGCCTCGCGTTCGCCTCGGCTTCAAGCCAAGACGAGGTTAGTAGGGGCGGGAGGGGGAGTGGTAGTCGATCGCACGCCGCCTCACTCGCCTCCTCCCTCTTCTTCTTCATTATGTAGCTTTTCGCTGCGGCTTCCGCTTCCGCCACTCTCTCTTCTTTCCAAAGACGCCATAAGCTTTCCTTCGCTACGAAGCGCCTTCGCTGCCGCTGGCCACCGCCATTATGGTTCGACGCCGAGCCCCCGGACGGCTCCACCGTCCGCGACCACCACATCGATTTTCTCCGGCAAGATGCGGCTGCCGGGCGCTAAGATCTTGTGCGGGTCCGCCGCGACTAGCGAGGGAGGTTTCACGGCGCCGAGGAAGGCGAGCGAAAGTGATCTTCTACTCAAGATTGCTCGCACGGCGTCGGTCTCCCCGCGAGCGGCTTCTTCCGCGTGTTTCTCGACTTCTATCATCTCCAGCCGCACCACCTCACCCCCAACACGGTGGTCCTGCTGTCGGCCTTCGTCACCATGTGCGAAGGTTTCAAGGCCCTCCCCACCATCGAGCCTGGGGAGTTTTTCCAATCCAAGCTCGGCACGGTAGTCGCAGGCGCAGCAGTTCGGCGGCGCCTTTCATCGCCATAAGGAGGTCCAAAGACCGACAACCCATTCCCTCCTATCGCGCCGATCCAAAGGTGAAGCTCGCAACGGCCTTATTTTTTACGTGGAAGAACGTCGCCGAACGGCGAAGCACGCCAACTTGTCGGCTTACGTGAAGTCGGCCCGCTACCGAGGCAGCCTTCATGGTCCTTCCGAGCCAGGTCACCGACGCTGGCCGGAGCCGGTGCCGCCGCTCGGCTTCGGTGTTGATCCACGGAGCGCTCGACCGGGCCCGACTTGATTGCCGCTTTCGCCGAAGCGCTTGAGTACTTCCGCCTAAGGCCGCCTCTATCTGATCTGCCGATGAGCTGCCGCTTCGACCCCAGCCGGCTCAGCACTGCAGAGATGCCTCACGACGAGGTATCTTACCCGGTGAACCACATCGCTAATCGCAAGCTTCATCAAGAGTGGCGATGGCAAGGAACCATACTCGCTACCAACCCCCGCCTCGTGGTAAGCCTTTCTTTCTTTTTTTCTTGTTGCCGAAGTTCTTTCTGGTCGGCTCTGACTACCGCCGGCTTTGTCTTCAATCAGAACCCCCTTCTTCATCCTTCGGCAAGGACCACGGGGCCGGAGCGCGAGTTTGACCCCGACCGCGAGGCAGAAAACCTTGACGACCCCGACTTGGGGGCGGCCGCCCTGGACGACGATGCCGTAGGGGGAGGCGGGCAGACAGCGGCCCGCTTCACCCACTGGCTTTGACGACCGGGTTCGATGATGACGAGGCCGATCCCATTCTCACGGCCGCCAGCCGCGCATCGACCTCAAGGCGCCGCCCGGGTCCGGTGGGCCGACCACACGAGGCGGCGCAGAGAAGGCCGGGCGGCGCCGATTTTCTTTGGCGCGGCCGGGCCGAACAAGCCCAAGGGGTTCCAAGCGGCGGCGATAAAGCGGGACGAGGCGGCTGCTAAGGCGCCCGCTCGCAAAAGTGGTGAAGCAGCCGCAGCGGTCTCAGCATAAGTTCCGTCCTTACACACTTTTCTTTTCTTTCTTTAGTTGATGCTTTCTAAGTCTTTTTATCTATTTCGCTAACCAGTGGCCTCGCCGCTTCTTGAGCGAACTACCACCGCCGCCCATAGTCGGCGCGGGCGGAGGATTCGTGATTCTCGGCTGCAGATAGGCCCCGCCAGCTTCAGCGGCGACGGGGCGGAACGCACGGGAGGAGCGGGAGGCGGAGGAGCGGAGGGCAGCCGCCGCCGAGTCGGCCCAGGAGACGCCGGCGGAGTCGACCGAGGCGCAGACCACGCTGGGCAGCCTGTGGCTCAAAGTGCGCGGAGGCCGAGGCTGCAGAGAGGGCGGCGGAGGCCTCAGGCTGGGCCTTCCCGCGAACCGTTATCCCTCGCCTGGGCTGCCCCTTGGACATCCCGTACTCTCTGCCGGAGGAAATCGCCGTGACTCCGCCGGGCGATGGAGAGAGGGAGGGGGCGATGAAGTCATCCCCGGAGGGAGAAGTGGTGCCGCCGCCGGCCGGGACCGGCCAAGGCGGCCAGCCGAGGTGCTGCCTGAGCAGCCGGCCGGAGGAGAGCCGACTGCAAGGGCGGATCTTGTGGTCTTGTCGCCGACTCGTCGGCGCGCGGGGAAGGCAGCTTCAGAGCCGGATCCGCCAGGGGGCCGCCGTTCCAGCCCGTTGTCGATGATCCGGAGTCGCCATCGTTAGCTCGCCAGGTGGACGCAGGCGGTGGGACGCCTGTTGAACTTGGCGGCGCAAGATGTCCGTGAG
This sequence comes from Aegilops bicornis, assembly GCA_021605145.1. Lineage (NCBI taxonomy): Eukaryota > Viridiplantae > Streptophyta > Magnoliopsida > Poales > Poaceae > Aegilops > Aegilops bicornis. The sequence continues at coordinate 33,109,564 of CM038671.1, read as the reverse complement.
TCAAGCCAGCTCACCCATCGCGATGAAGCAGGTACCGAGAGTTTCTTGCGTATATGGGCAATGCTCGTGTGAGTTCTCTTGCTCTTGATTTTTTCCGTAAGGCTGCCGTTAATTCCACCGGGTGTAGTCTCCGAGTTCCAAGTCGGGTCAGCCGAAAGGTGCGTTTGGAACTTCTTCAAAGACTTTGTTTTAATGACTTGTTCTTGCTCGCTTCTTCGCCCTGCTTTGCAGGATTATCACAACCTCCATGCCGCTACCTTTAACTCCTGTGTCCCGGAGGTGAACCAAAAGGTCACGATCTATCTAAAGCCGGCGGTGTGTTCTTTGTCCTTTATCTAATGTGGGGGCATCGCCAACAAGACTCCAATCGGTGTAGTCCATTTAGATCCGGGCCGATCACCGAAAGCACTCTGCCTGATCGTTCTTGCCGACTTATTTCTTAATTTCTTCTTTCATATTGGCAGGAGCCAACGCCGACTTGAGGCAGCAGCCGGTGTGTGGCCTGCATCGCCTTTTCTTCAGACCAAGCGAGGGTGAGTTCAGCGCCTTTGGCTCAGAGCGTGACCGCTCGCCAAGAAACCGGCCGACCAGAGGAAAGCCACAAGGCGGCCCTGAAGGCGGCGCAAGTAGACAGCGAGGCCGCCTCAAAGCCGAACACGAAACCGAGGCGGCGAAGCTGGGCCGAGGCAAGGCAAGCTCGAGCTAAGGCTACGGCCGAAGTCGAGGATTTGCTGACGGTAGGCCGCCTTTCTTCTTCACTCTTTTGCTTGTCCTTGTAAGCCGCTTTATCTCCTCGACTTGCTCGCTTTTCTTTTTGTGAAGAGTACTTTCCTGGCTACTCCGCCACCGCCAACCAAGCCATCGAAGCTCACCGTGAGGCCCGGCGGCAGAATGCAGTTGAGATCGCACCGGACGCCAACCGGTCGCTTGAGCAGCAGCTTCTGGCGATCCAGTTCTCCACCAAGCTTCACCGTGATGCTCCCCAGCTTCAGCGTGGCCGGAGCACAAGTGATGGCCGCCTTTAGCTCGGGCGGCAATCCTTGCACCCCCACCAGCATCGCCGACCGGGTCGAGGTAGGGGCCGTCATTTCGAGGCCCTGAAGGCTTCAAGCAGCTCGATCCGCGGCCGACGGGTGCTAGAGTTCGTCTCGGCTTGGTACCGGGCTGAATCTTTGGGACCAGCTGCGCACCGGGCGGCAGGAGGCTGGCGAGGAGTCGGAGGCGGCGGCTGCTATCATCCAAATACAAGCCGGCGCGATCGCCGATTTCACCGACACCGGGCGCTTTTGTTCTCGAGGTGAACGAGGACGGCATCGCTGCAGCCGGAGGAATGGTTCGGGATGAACCCCGCCGACGGTGAAGACTCGGCAGAGGAGATTGACTCCAGCCGACGAGGGCGAAGAGGAGGAGGAGGAAGACGGCGAAGACGGGCCAGTGCCGGATGTCAAGCAGCCACCACCCTCACCACCGACTGCAAGCCTCCAAAGAATGAGGCGCACGTTAATGCTCTCGCCGCCACCGGTATGACGACCAGTGCGGAGACTCCGCCACCGGCCACTCCTCCAGCCGACACCGCCATCTCCACCATTCTTCTTGACGCCCGGTGCTCCTTCGCTTGATTCGCAGTTTTACTTTCCGCTTGTCACTCTTTGAACAGCTTTGTTATCTTTATGCTAATTCCACCCACTGGGTGTATTCAAACTGCTTGAATGCCAGCCTCTCAAGGCCTTTTGTGTAAATATTATTATGCATGTGCTTGGCTTCCATTCCTACTTGCTTTTTTATCTCTCGGCTTTTGTTCCTTTGCCGCCTTTCCTTGGCTGCCGCTTTCAAATGGACAACCGCTTCCGCCATCCGTGGGCCGGGTGAGGAGTTCAGCTGTCTGGGAAGGCAAGTACTCAAGCTTTCTTAGATTGTAGCAGAGTAGGAAGGGAAGCCGGCCAGCCGGCTACTTCGACAGCCGGTTGGCGAGGAGGGACTCATCTTGTGTTATGTAAGTTCGTTAGTCCTTCGACGTTTTTCATGTGGGCATCCTTTCCGCCTTTAGCTATTGCTAGTCGGGCAGCTGATTCTTCGAGCTGTGACTCTCGCAAGAGAGGGCTTGGGTGCCGGCACATTACTTGTCTGACTGCAGGTAGAACTTGGACATAACTCAAGGCGGCAAGTCCCCGGGCCGACTAGTCGAACCCGGTGCCGGACGGAGAAAGTAAATGCAGTGGCGTGAATATGGGTATGGATACTCCGCATACATAGATAAATAGGGTAGTCCCTCGAGAACTCCTCGGGGAGCCCTTTTGTCTCATACTTAATATAAAAGGTAGCGGATACATACCGCATTTCAACTCAGAAATCTTTCAAGAAGATTGGCGTCGACGGGCGCCCGACTCTTGCCGTGAGTCGTCTCTCTTGCGTGCCTTCGCTTCAAGGCCGATTAGGGAAGTAGGGAGTCGCTTTCCCGCAGCTCCGGCCGATGATTTAAGGGGCCTTCCTAAGGGGCCGAGAGTTTGTGCCGGCCGCTGCTCATCAGACGCCGGAGCACAAGGTCTCCTCTTGGAAAGCTCTTGGCTTGACCTCCGATCGTGGTAACGACGTAGACCTTTGCCGGTAGATGGTGGACCGCCGAGGGCTAACAACCAACTTTCTTCCAAAGAAGTAAGTCGGCTAATCCGCCTTCTCGTGGCTTCCTTAGCTCCGCCCGCGGTACATGGTGACCCGAGGTGAGTCGAACTCGGCGTCGGGCTTGGGATGACAGCCTCGGCACCATATACAAGGAAGAAGGGTGAAGCCGGTTGACTTGTTTGGGGTAGTGCGCAGACTTCCAGAGGACGGCCGGTAGCTCGTCGAGCCGCCACCGGCCGAACGCTTCCAAAGGGCACGACTACCGGGCTTGATGCCACGGAGAGGATGAGACCGCTTTGCTCACCGACTTGGCCATTTGATCAAGGGTGGGTAATACATCGCTTAAGTCCAAATGGATGCCCTGTGTCGCGCAGTAAACATGCCAAGGTGCTCCCTTGGCAAAATTCGGCCATTGTCGGTGATGATGCTGTGGTGGTACTCCATACCGGGTTGTAATGTCCGCAATGAATGTCACGGCAGTCGCTCCATTCAGTTTCTTGATCGGCTTTGCTTCAATCCACTTCAGAATTTGTCCACGGCGACAAGCAGATGCGTCATGCCGCCACTGCCTTTGAATGGGCCGACCATGTCCAGCCCTGCACGGCAAAAGGCCAAGTGATGGGGATGGTCTTGAGTGCGAAGCCGGCAGTGTTGCTTGGAGTCAAGACTTGGCACCCTTTGCGTTGTTTGACTAGTTCCTTGGCATCCTCCAAAGCAATGGCCGTAAGAATCCATGGCGGAAGGCCTTGGCGATTTAGCGCCAGAGAGGCGGCATGGTGGCCGATTCGCCTTTGGTGGATGTCTTCGAGGATTGCTATGCCTTTCTCCTGCTCGACGCAGCTACCGGAAGACTCTAGTAGCACTGTGCCTAACTAGCTCTTGGTTCATTATTGTGTAAGTCTCCGGGCGTTGGGCTTGTCTTGCCGAGATCTCGCCATGCGATAGCTCTTCGCTTATCAAAACGGAGGATGGCTGAGCCCATGATGGAGCTGTGACTTCTTCGATTGCCAAACGGCTATCGCAACCAGGGTGGGCGGGCTGGGTTGTGAGGATTTGGAGTCGCCTTGGCTGTGTCAGTCACAGCCCGGGCCGGGTTCGATTTATGGCAGTCCCCGAGCCGCTGCCGAAGTCCCCTGCCGCCCCTCGGGTCCCCGGGTCGGATCCGAAAAGGCCGGGTCAGGCGACACGAAGATGGAACTGGATTCTGGAGACGGCTTGAAAGATGGCTTGAGGAGGCGTTGGAGGGCGACGCCGGTTGGTATAGCTTGTCGGGTGGAGCCTATTCGTGCCAGGGCATCTGCTTGCTCATTGTCGGCCCATGGCACGTGAAGGAACTCGCACCCCTCGAAATATCCGCTGAGCTGCTGAACAAGGAAACGGTAGCTTGCCATGTTTGCGTCCTTGGCGTCCCAGTCGCCGGATGATTGCTGAACCACCAAGTCCGAGTCGCCATAACACAGGATCCGGCGGATGCCGAGTTCCTTGGCTAGCCGGAGCCCATGTATGAGCGCTTCGTGACTCGGCCACATTGTTGGTGGCGGCAAAGTGGATTTGCAATGTGTATCCGGAAGTTTGTCACCCTTGGGAGAGGTGAGGACGATGCCGGCTCCCAAGCCGGTGCGCATCTTGGATCCGTCAAAATGCATCCGCCAATGAGTGGAGTCGGGGCCGGTGGTGTAATCGGTCTCGCCCACGACGCAGGAAGTCGGCCAATGCTTGGGACTTGATGGCGAAAAGCGGGCTGATAGTAGATTGTGTAAGGAGCCAAGAATGGCCCATTTCGCCACTCGGCCGGATGTGTCCCGGCTTGCCTATGATCTTGCAGTGCAAGAGGGGCAAAGGTATACGATCGTGATGGGATGTTATTGAAAGTAGGGCTTGAGTTTCTTGGAGGCTAAGTACACACCATAGCACATTTTCTCGATAGTGCGGGTAGTTCTGCTGAGGTGGACAATACTTCGCCAAATAATATACCGCCTGGACTAGCCGAGCTCGGCCTTCTTCCTCGACATCGGACTATGATGATCAGGCTGACCACCTGCTGGTGGCGGCAATGTAGAGGAACATGGGCTCCTTCTCGCTTGGGGCCGCCAAGACAAAGCGATGTGGACAACACCTTCTTCAGCTTGTGGAAAGCTTGGTCCGCATTTAGTCATTCCACGCAAAGTGAGTGGACTTCTTCATGAGTCGGTGGAGGGGAGAGCCTTCTCCGAGCCGGCCGATGAAGTGGTTCAAAGACGCCAGCATCCGTGAACTTTTGGACGCCTCGCAGCTTGGTAGGGATCTTTCATTCTCTCTATGGCCTTGATCTTCACCGGGTTGCATTCGATACCGTGTTCGGAGACCAGGAAGCCTAGAAGCTGGCTGCTGGTACCTCAACACGCACTTCTCCGGGTTGAGCTTGATCTGAAACCGCGCAAGTTCTCAAAGGTCTCCTTGAGGTCTTCCCAAGAGGGTGCCGCGCTTCTCCGGCTCTTCACCACGAGATCGCTTACGAGACGTGGGCATTTCTCGCCGAGTTGCTTGAGGAGGCATTTCTGCATGCAACATCGAAGGTGGCAACCGAGCATTTCGCCGAATGTCATAGTAGTCAGTAATGAAAAGTCTAATGCGTGTGATGAAGGAGGTCTTCAAGCCATCAACTGGGTCCAACTTTATCCGGTGGTAGCCTGAATAAGCATCGAAGAAAACTCAACAGCTCGTGATCCGCCGTGGAGTCTATTACTTGGTCAATCCTTGGCAGGGCAAACGGATCTTTAGGGTAGGCTTTGTTGAGGCTGGTGTAGTCAATGCACATGCGCCATTTCCTTGTTTTTCTTCAACACTAAGACTGAAGTTGGCCAGCCATTCAGGAAAGAACACTTCCATAATGAATCCGATCGCTAGGAGCCGGGCTATCTCTTCGCCGAAAACTCTTCTCCTCTCTTCGACAGCGACGTAAGGGTTGCCTCGACCGGCTTGACGTTAGGTCTGACGTGGTAGCTTGTGCTCGGCGAAACTGGCTGAACACCCGCATGTCTTTGGGAGACCATGCAAAGACGCCCCGATTCTCACGGAGGAAATCGACGAAGCTCGCTTTTCCTATTTGCTGTCAAGGCCTGTGCTTCATGACAGCGTGCCTCTGTGTGTTCCGGTCTAGTGGTATCTTCTTTGTCTCCTTGGCCGCTGGAAAGAACCTTTGAGCTTCACATTCTTTGGGGTCAGGAGACAGGCCGCCTGCTTGCCGTACCCAAGGCCACAACCTCGATTCACATCTTCTTCTTCTTCGGCGATCATTTAGGGACTTGGCCAGCCGGGCTGTCTGGCACATCGCACACTCGTAAGACTTTTTATAGTCTCCGCTATGGTGATAATGCCCTTGAACTCAACATCTTCATCTTGAGGTAGGCGTGAGGGGCACAACCATAAATCCTTGGCTAACGCTGGTCGACTCAAGCCAATGCATGGTACGGCTTCCAAATCCACTACCTCAAACCATATTGCATCTCGGCGGAAATGATCTTTGCCCCCAAAGAGGACATCCATCTTGATCTTGCCGATTGGTGAGCAGGACAGGCCGGGTACGATGCCATGGAACACAGTCCGGCTTGGCATGAGTTGCTTCGGCTTGATGTTGACCTTCTCCATGGTATCTCGGTACAGTATGTTGATACTGCTCCCGCCATCTATCAGCACACGGGAGAAACGGCAAGCACGCCTTTCTGTCGCCAGGGTGGCATCCAAAACCAAGGCATAGGAGCCAGGAGACGGCATCACCTCTGGGTGGTCGTCCCAGCTCCAGCTGATGGGCTTCTCTGACCAGTGCATAAACTCGGGGTTACTGGAGGCGCATCACATTGACTTCTTGTCATTGGCTGCAAAGCGGCTGCGCCGCGACCGATCTTCTCATTCGATCGGTGAACACGATGTAGGCAGCTTGCTCATTGGGGAACTCTGCCTTGGATAGCTCTGATCGTAGGGCCGAAGCGGCCGGCTGCTGGCATGGGCAGGAGGCGGGGCGGTTTACAAAGCGAAGGCGGCAACAGCCTCGCCTTTGAGATTCGGGTGAGCCAATGGCACTTCCGAGTTGTGTGGTTGGACGGCTTCACGCCGCCTGGAACTTGCAGGGGCATTGAGAGTTTTCTCAGAGGGAGAAAGTCGGCTGCTGCCGGCCGCCGCCTTCTTCTTCTTTCTTGGGGAGCCAGCCGTCCTCGTGCTGTTTCTTCGATCAGAGCCACCTGCCACTAGTGGAAGGCGTATAGGGCCTTTGCATTTGTGGTCGCTGGATACGGGCGCCGCTTGATTCTCCAGCCGGCGCCTTGGGAGCCGGGCGCCAAAGCACTTTTCTAGAGGCGCCTCACCCGGAGCTCAAAGTGTTCATTGAAGAGTCGGCCGTGGCATAATTGTTCATGGCGATCAAGAGCTCGTCGAGGGTTGCTGCCTGGCCGCAGAGGAGTCGGTGCTTGAGGAGAGTGCCTTCTCGACACCCGCCGTGAAGTACTCTATGGCTCTGGAACTCTCGTGCACCTCTTCAGAGGGAGTTATGGAGCTCAGCCCAACGCGTGAGGTATTCAAGGGTTGATTCGCTGGGCCCTTGTATGCACAAGGAGAGCTGTCGGGGCTTGGGAGCCCGCTTGTAGGTGCTGGTGAAGTTGCATGAAGGCTGCAAAGTGAAGTCCAGCCAGCCGTTGATGCTATAAGGCTTTGAGGCTGTTGAGCCAAGTGCGCTTCGTGCGTCTTGGAGCATCAGGGGGACATATTTCACGGCAACGCCTCGCTGCCGCTTACAGCGAATTGGTGCGGAGTAGTCGATCAACCAATCTTCCCATTTCACGGAGCTGCTGTACTTTGGGCGTGTCTCTTGGGGAGCGAGAACCTTTGGCAAAGGGTTCGTCATGCGGATGCGGGGCCAAAAACAAGGCGGACCGACATCATCTTCTTCTTTCTAGGGCCAGTGGATCGCGCAAGAAGGCGGTCGATCTAATGGCGGGCATCATTCTCGGCCGATTTCCTTCGCAGCTACCAAGTCGGCCGCTGAGAGTCGGATGCTTGATAGCGGCGGGTGGGATATCTTTCCCCGCGAGGTGGAGGAGGAGGTCGCTTCGTCGCTCCACACCTCGACGGCCTTTCGCGGGCGCGACCGATGGTGATTCGAGTCCGCCGCGCTAGTAGCCGCCTCTTCTTATCTTGTATGGGCGCCACCTTAGCCGGGCGTGACGCGACGCCACGCTCGCGTTTTCGACGAGGGGGGTTTCCACGGACGCCGCTTGCGGCTACTCGTACAAGCGCCGACCAGCTGTTGGATGCGCTTCGCCGCGTAGGGAGCCTGCCGCCTCAAATTCGCTTTCGCCGCTTCACGCATTGACCGGGCGGCGGTAGATTCTCGAGGGGCGTGGCGAGACTGGGCGGTCCGGCTCAAGCATGTCGGGCGATGGCCGCCGCCACGCTTTTTGGACGACGCCGACTGGCTTGGCTCCTTCGAGGCGGCGATATGCGTCAAGGCGGCACGTACCTGTCGACTGGTGGGCTTCTGCGAGGCGCCTCATGGAGGCATCCGCCGCCTCCGTGAGGAGGGCAAAGCGGCGTTTCCAACGCTCACTTGCTGGCCCGGCCGGGATGGGGAAGGACAACCGTGGCAGCGTAGATCGCAGGGAGTCGCGCGTTTTCGCCGGAGGTGACGCTGCGGCTGATGACTAGCACTGGTGATGGTGCTGCCGCCACCATCGCTACCGAGGGAGAGGGTCGTCGAAGATGATCACGCTGGTGGGGAAGGCATCGAGCGACGCCGCGGTCGGAGTCGACAAGCATCGGGTCGGTGGAGCCGACCGACCCAAGTTCGCGGCTAGGCTTCGAGATGTGGAGTTGGTCGAGAGAGGTCGACGAGGCTACTCCTGCCAGCCTGCGCTCAAGGCCGGATGCGGGCTCGCCGGAGATGCCAGTCTCGCCAAGAAGGTAGGCGCGAGGCAGCTCGCCATGCGAGCGCTGCCGACGCTTTGCGCTGGGTCAGTAAGCGCCATCGGGTTGCTGGCTGGCTACGCCGCTGGCCGGGAGGAAAAGGGTTCTGCCCGCAGCAGGTCTCCGGATGACGGTGCACCTGGCCCCATGGTGGGCGCCAAATGTCGGGTGGTAGGTGCGACATATGCCAACGGATGGCTTATCATTATGGGAGCCAGTAAGACATGGCCGGTGCCTGGAAACGGGATAAGGCGAAGACATGCACGCCGGTGGATCTTACCCAGGTTGGGGGCTCTCCGTGGAGATAATACCCCTACTCTTGCTTTGCGTGGTTTCCGCATGATCACTAGATAGATAAGAAGCTACAAGAGGCCTTTGAGCTGTTCGGTGGGAGGAGGAAGAAGGGCAAGGCTAGCCTCTTTCTCTCCCTATGGTGGTGTCTAAAACTCTATGAGATCAACCTTTGCATGGGTGTCCCGGGGTTTATATAGGCCTGGCCTCTGGGGTACAATGCCGGTAATCCGGCCGGGCGGGTCCAGTGCCGTCAGCTTCACGCATCACGCTTCTCCGCTGCCATCGGGGCCCGCTGACCAAGTGGGTCTCTGCTGGCTGCCGCACCCATTGGTCGACCGACCGCCCCACCGCTTTGGAGGGTCTTGTCGGGGTTATTACTGTTTCGCCTCGATGACGCAGGGCTTTGTCGAGGTAAACATGTCTACAAAGTGATGTTGCCTTGCGGGCTCTCACCGTAGCCTTACCTTTGTCTTGTCTCCTTAATGGTACGTCTGCCTAAGGAGGGGAGCAAGTCGGCCATAGAGAAGTCGGCCCGCCTCAGTCACTGGCCAGAGGTCAGCCGGATGTCTTGATGTCTTCGACCAAGGGGCCGCTGCTTCACGGGCCGCATCGGCAACCCGTCAGGATGGCGCCATGATCCGCATGGCAACAAAGGTTTCACGGACAGGAGATGGCCGCCTGCACGGGGCGATCCGTAGCCATGCGTGTTCCGGGATTCGGGGTGGCAGGGTCCATCAGTAGCCATGACCTGTCCCACACCGCTATGGGGGATGGACTTTAGGTGCGCCCACTGCCACCGCCAGGGGCCGGTTTCTTAGAGTCGATCCTCTAAGGCCGGCTTTTGGAGTCGGTCCTATTGTGGTTGCTTGAGTCGGCCCTATCGTGGCGTCCCTCCAAGGGTTTTTATGGCGGTTGTTTCTTCCGCCAGCCGCCTATGTGATAGCCGGCCGGAAGAAGGCGCCTGTGTTTTGGGTGCTTCAAGGCCTCAGGTAGACCCATTGTTTTTCTCGAGGGCCAAAGGGAGCCGGCTAGCTACCCTCGGTCATTTATCTGGATGTATATTAAGGTATATCACACATGTTCTAAAGTATCATTATCTCATAGTCCAAATCAGAAACAAATTGATCAACCATGAGTACGTACTTACATCTCAATTACGCTTAAAGTCCCCAAATATAGACACCCCACTCTTTATCCTCAAGCCACGCCCCCTTCTCGCCCCACCACACACACACACACACACACACACACATAGAGAAGTCATTCTCCCCCAAACACCAATACACGAGCACATTAACACCCTTTCTCTTGTAAAGTCCCCGGACCCCAATATAGGTCTCTATCACTTTGTCTCTCCGGGCATGAACACATCTCTTCCTTCATTCTCTAGGGTCTCCGGCCATCTCTCTTACCCAAGCACACGCACCATGTAGAGTGTATATTTCCCATACACAAAAATGTCGCCTCTAAACGCTCTATCTCCCTAGTTATGTGGTTCTCAGACTCACCTCACACACCACCCCATCACTGCAAACAAGCACACTTTGTCTCCTTGTGCACCACTCTCTTCTATCTCTCCCACATGCGGACCTCGCCACCTCCTTCCCTTTATACATATATGTCATGACTCTTTCCATAGCTCCAATGTATCATCGTTTTGATTTCGCACATTGTTCTCATACACCATCTATTCTAGATCTCATGAAGTCCCTATCACACACACGATGACTGATTCCGCCTTCTCGCGCCTCCGCATATAGGCCAATTTCGGACAACATCAACATTGTCTCCCTATCTATACGCCCATTTATGGACACAACCACCCCTCTCGCCCTACTCTCTCTCCTCTCTCTCCACGCTGTCAGCCATTCTCTCTCTCCTCACACACACACCCCTCTCCCACACACACACTGATGTCTCTTCCAAATAGTCTGCCTCCTTCACACCAGTACAAGTATCCCGCTTACTACACATGCGTCACACCATTCCCCTTCCCTTATACTAGGGTTTACATCATGCAAGGGTCTTACTCCACATACACACACACACTCCCTCCTCACACACACACTCCCTCTCTCCCCCCCTCTCTCTCTCTCTCTCTCTCGCTTCTCTGCCTCTCTCTCTCTCTCTCTCTCTCTGCCTCTCGCCTCTCTCTCGCCTCACACCCTCTCCCACATACACACAAAACATCGCCTCCCAAACGTTTATCATCCCTAGTTATATGGTTCTCAAGACAAGATCACCTTCACACACACCACCGCTTAACTGCAAACAAGCTACACTTTGTCTCCCTTGTGCACCACACTCTCCTCTTCTCTATCTCTCCCACATGCGGACCCGCCCCCAGCCTCCTTCCCCTTCAGTATACATATATGTCGTGACTCTTTCCATAGCTCCCTTAATGTATCATCGCTCTTGGATTTTGCACATTGTTCTCTCACACCATCTATCCTAGGATCTCTGCATGAAGTCCCTATCATCACACACGATGACTCACTTCCTTTGCGCCTCCTGGGTGACATAGGCCAATTTCGGACAACATCAACAACATTGTCTCCTCATCTATATACGCCCATTTATGGACAACAAACGACCCCTCTCGCCCCCTCTCTTCCCTCTCTCTCTCTCTCTCTCTCTCTCTCTCTGTCGCTAGCTAGCTCTCTCTCTCTCTCTCTCACACACACACACCCCTCTCCCACACACACACCTCGATGTCTCTTCCAAATAGTCTGCATTCCCTCGCTCATGAGACCCGTCCTATCCTCATACTACACATGTCACACCATTCCCCCTTCCCTTATACTTCAGGTTTACATCATCAAGGGTCTCTCTACTCCACACACACACACTCCTCCACACACACACAAACGCGTGCACAAACACAATACAGACATCAGCACAAACACCCATTTATCTCTGGATCCTCATCTCTCTCCCCTATAGTCCTCGCATGTGTATCTCTTTGACACCCGGGCCTCTTAATTATGTATATGTGTCTCCATGTTACAAAACACAAAGCCCCATGTACATGTCTCTCTCTTATCCTCCACACACAAATAGACACAAAGAATTTGTTTACTGCTCATTGCCTCAGCCTCTAACATATCACACACGACTTCTCTCTCTCTCTCTCTCTCTCTCTTCTCGTAAACACGCCTCAACATAGGCTTTCCCCGTGAATAACTAACCGGCTCTTTTTCATCAACAGTCATGGCAGTACGCAGTAAGAACACGAGACGTGAAAAATAAATAAATCCACATCGGTTAGGACCACACCTAGTATGACTACATTAGACCAGAGCAAGCCAAAAAGCTGGCCATTGTCCAATAATACCCCCTCCTTCATTTCGACGACGGGAAAATCTTTTTGCTTTACACAAATGAGAAGTCATTGTGCTAAGGCCCCATATGCTGAGGCGTTGAATAGAATGTAGATGCTAGTTATTACAGAAGCAAGCATCGATAACACGCTTGTGTCTCCATACTTATATTTCTTCTCTTATAAAAACCGAGCAGGTGATGATGGTGTGTGTGCCATCTTGCAGAATATATAGACCGTACCGGGATCGAGTATCTGACGGATGGAAATTAAACTAAAAGATACTCCGCACCCTCTCTCCACATTTGTAGACAAGGCCTTCCCTCGCTCATCCCTATCTCCAAATAAAACCTCTATTGTTGATCAATTAAGAAAGCTGAAGCCTCCGAACAAACTAGCCTCGGTGGCCACGGGCCGCATCGGCCTAATCCCCATGCCTCCGCCAGTCAAATTCGACTCAATACCAATCACTCACCACACCCCACTCATCTTCACCCATCTCTATATTTCGAGATATCATTAGTTTTTGCTACATTACGGGATTACTTCCCAAGTAAGGGTCAATCACAACAAGTGATTTATAAAAATGCATCTTGATGTTCCGTGCAATGCAATGCATCTTGCTAGTAATTCTACACAAGACTAAGTTGGTGATGATGGTGTGTCTCGCCATCCGTCAGTTTATGACCATTACATCTCGCACATCTAACGAGACTGTGAGGTGTAAGTTACGTTGCCCCTTTTCTCACCAACATCCCACTTTGTCTACCAATTCTGCGTAAAAACCCATAATTTAGTATCTTAAAACCAACCACATCCCTACCCGACCACCAAAACAGCCCAAGGAATATATTCTAATTGGTACATAATATATCTCTAGTGACATGTATATCAAAATTAGAGTGTTTTTGTACTCAAGTTTGTGAATAAGTATTATTCTAATTATGGATATCTGCTGGTAACGCGACCATTACGAACATTGCTAGTATTTCCAACCATGCATTTTTTTTTCCTAGTATTCCATAGTTTCGAGTTTTCCATCAAGATATTAGTCACTCATGGTTGATATTTACTTTCAATCATGTACACATATGCACTATGTAACTAGCCTTGCTTATTGGCTTCCAAAGCTTAACTTACACTCCTACTTACAATAATATGTAGAGTATTTTACAAAACCTACCACTTTCGTAACCAGCCCCTAGGGAAGAATCCAGGTATATTGTACAAAATAGAAAAACATACCCAAAATTTCTTAATCCATGCCAAAACTACTACCTAGTATTCCTACCGATTAGGTTCGCTTTTAAACCCATTTATGACAGGGTTGGCCCACACGTCTGCGTTAACGAGGCAGCTTAAACCAACACATTTTGTTTGACCGCTATACATGAGGGACCCACATCTAACCTCTTCTCTACTCTCTGTTATTCCCCCTCAAATCATTATTATTTTCCTGAACATTACTTACCAAACAATAACGGCGCGTGGTTCTGCCGGTGGGTTTTGGCCGGTGATGAGCGGTAGTTGGTCACGCTCCGCCGGACGGGCTTCGGGACGCCAGCGCGGGCTCTCCGCACTGGATTGGCAGGTGCTGGCCCGAGCGTGACTCACGAGCGTTTAGCAAGTTACCGCGACCTGCCTTTCGCCGAGCTAGATGGCTGGGCTTAGCATGGCGCTGCGTGAGAAAGCCGTCAAGGCTGTTGTAAGCCAATCTAGCTAGAAAACCTTGCGCATAAGCTGTACCGGATGGCGGAGCTATCTTGGCTAGCCAGCGGTCACATGAGCGCCTTACGGATCGAGTTGCATCCGGCCAAGCCGCGAATACATGGGCTCCGCATCATTGCTGGCGGTTTCTGACCTCA